>OW388294.1:35195865-36395865 GCA_936450465.1 Gibbula magus | reverse complement strand
TGACTTCAAAGACATGGTATCCCATGGAATCTCACTTCCTGAAGAACGCTGCTGGACGTCTTCAGTGGGAGCCAGCTTGAGATGTAGACACCCCGTCTCACACTTGGTCTGCCGTCAGAAACACACGCGAACGTCACTGAATGAGTAATCAGAAACCTTTAGGGCAAGTCTTTGAAGGGTTGGACATATTACATGCATGACAAATCGTTACCACGACTCTTTAGTCATATTTGAAACTATCAATGTAAAGGAGCCATTTTGAAAGTAAGGTTTTTGAAAAAGGCTTTCTTCTCAAATTTAAAAAAAAGTCTTGTCAAATTTGTCTTTTTTCATTAAGACAATTTTTTTATATTATCAATCCCTAATAAAAAAATAACTTGAATAAAAAATAATTTAAATCCTGACAGTGATCTATTAAGCAGAAGTATTACTGCTGATACATGAATTGTTATACCAATTTCGTAAACTAAGGTTTACGCACGATGCAGTTCAATTATAATCAGTATTCTATGTCTATCATAGTGTTTTATTAAGATCGAGCTGTGTACATTGTGTTCAATAGTTTAGCAGGGATCATCCCCCAGAATTAAGCACATCAATCACATATAGAGGATGATTGTTCAGATTGTGTTGTTCCTTAATTTGTATGGTTACTCGGATAATCTTTTGTTCATGAGCTAACACCCTAATTTCATTTTACATGGGAGTATTATTTGTGATTTGTCAAGAGATGGTCATGCGTATCTTTGACATTAAAATTTCATTCTATTAAAATGAAGGTGTTTGTCAAATGAAATGTTTTTTCTTGTTTTTGTTTTGTTTGTTTGTTTGTTTTTTTAAACGACAGAACACTTAATATGATATCGCAATACGTACATTATCGAATAATATCGTTCAGATTTATTGTGATATGTGTTGTATTATGACATTTCTGTTACAACTTTGAAATGAGACTCGACCCAATATTGACACAATTCGATGACGTCAAACTGTTGCTTCTTGACGACATTCTATCGTTCTCATGGGGTAATTTTCTCGTAACCCTAAACCGTTAAATCAAATAACTTTATATAATAAAACAATAACTGACTGGAATCAAAACGTGTTTTATAGATCCATAAAAAGGTATTAACCTTGGACTTCGTCCTCGGTCAATATCGTTTTCCCGAATTCTTAAAGACAGATATTGACTGCTTCAACAGTCTATAATTGTACATTGTGATAAAAAAAACCCTCACCTTTTGATGATATATCAGATTAAGCTTTGAACCTTTCAGATGAAAAACTCTGTAATACTATATGACTATTAACGAACACAGAATAGACCTATACAAATGCATTATACGTTTGAGCACAGGTGAAGTTTAGCGCAAATATGTTGCGCAACAGAGATGAACGAACAGTTCGTTCGCAAATATTGAAAACTGGTCGTTCATCTCTGTTGCGCAACATATTTGCGCTAAACTTCACCTGTGGTTTGAGTGATTCAAGCACCTGATGCAACTACAATCTACAAACTTCACATCGCATCTTCTTAAGTCTATCCAGCAACCTTATGGTAAATGATCACACTGACTAAATTTGACAATACATTTATTATTACAAATCGCGGACATATTGAAGTTAGTAAAAACTGACACAAAGTTAGGATCTGTTTCAATGAGGACTGCTACCGGTCAGCTGGTCACGTGTACCATATTCGTGAACACCCTCTGTCACCATTGATCCTCAGTGATTCTTTTACGGTTTCGATTAATTTAACCGCTCCATGTCTCTTCGAATCTGTCACTGTTAACAGATTTATGATTTGTTAATTATTTTGTTCAGTTGACATTATCTTTGTACTCTCTCGAGCAAAATAAAGCCCTGTTTATACGACGAACTTTGCACATATGCAAAATTGCTTATGGTAGTAATATACACACGTGAGTAAAAGTAAAGTAAATTTGCTATGCGTTCATATGTGTTTAATGTCTGCCTATGCAAATGGGCTTCCAACTATTTTAATATATGAATAGAGAATTCCTAAAACATAGTTTTATTTTACCAATTAATATTTCTTAGATGAAAACTAAATAAATGACATTAATTTATATCTGTCAACATTGTTTTGACTGTTTCGCCCTAATTATATAATGAAAATCGATAGTCAGATGGATTTCGAAGGTCATCGCGTGCAAGAAGGAGATTATGCTATATATATAGAATTTGAAAAACAATAATAAGAGTTTCTAAAGTTATCTAATATATTTTCTCAACCTGTGTGAAGTCGCTATGTCTGTATACGACGAAGTTTTACTAGAAAAGTGAAAATACCATATTTACTCACGGTAGTAAAAAATTGCACCTGCCCCTGACTAGGTGCAAATTTGCTTACGGTAGTGAACAATTTGCTTACGGCAGTAAACTATACATATGTGCAAATTTGCATATGTGTAATGCTTTACTCATATGCAAATGCTCGCCGTATAAACAGGGCTTTAGTGTGTGTGTTTTCAAATTCCAATCCAAAACCTTAAGATGATTCTAAACTTCAAATCAACATGTGATGTAATGTCTCAAATCAACACGTGATGTAATGTCTCAAATCAACATATGATGTAATGTCTCAAATCAACATGTGGTGTAATGTCTCAAATCAACATGTGGTGTAATGTCTCAAATCAACATGTGATGTAATGTCTCAAATCAACATGTGATGTAATGTCTCAAATCAACATGTGGTGTAATGTCTCAAATCAACATGTGGTGTAATGTCTCAAATCAACATGTGATGTAATGTCTCAAATCAACATGTGGTGTAATGTCTCAAATCAACATGTGATGTAATGTCTCAAATCAACATGTGATGTAATGTCTCAAATCAACATGTGATGTAATGTCTCAAATCAACATGTGGTGTAATGTCTCAAATCAACATGTGGTGTAATGTCTCAAATCAACATGTGGTGTAATGTCTCAAATCAACATGTGATGTAATGTCTCAAATCAACATGTGGTGTAATGTCTCAAATCAACATGTGGTGTAATGTCTCAAATCAACATGTGGTGTAATGTCTCAAATCAACACGTGATGTAATGTCTCAAATCAACATGTGATGTAATGTCTCAAATCAACATGTGATGTAATGTCTCAAATCAACATGTGGTGTAATGTCTCAAATCAACATGTGGTGTAATGTCTCAAATCAACACGTGGTGTAATGTCTCAAATCAACACGTGATGTAATGTCTCAAATCAACATGTGATGTAATGTCTCAAATCAACATGTGGTGTAATGTCTCAAATCAACATGTGGTGTAATGTCTCAAATCAACATGTGGTGTAATGTCTCAAATCAACATGTGGTGTAATGTCTCAAATCAACATGTGGTGTAATGTCTCAAATCAACACGTGGTGTAATGTCTCAAATCAACATGTGGTGTAATGTCTCAAATCAACACGTGATGTAATGTCTCAAATCAACATGTGATGTAATGTCTCAAATCAACATGTGATGTAATGTCTCAAATCAACATGTGGTGTAATGTCTCAAATCAACATGTGGTGTAATGTCTCAAATCAACACGTGGTGTAATGTCTCAAATCAACACGTGATGTAATGTCTCAAATCAACATGTGATGTAATGTCTCAAATCAACATGTGATGTAATGTCTCAAATCAACATGTGATGTAATGTCTCAAATCAACACGTGGTGTAATGTCTCAAATCAACATGTGGTGTAATGTCTCAAATCAACATGTGATGTAATGTCTCAAATCAACATGTGGTGTAATGTCTCAAATCAACATGTGGTGTAATGTCTCAAATCAACATGTGGTGTAATGTCTCAAATCAACATGTGGTGTAATGTCTCAAATCAACATGTGGTGTAATGTCTCAAATCAACATGTGGTGTAATGTCTCAAATCAACATGTGGTGTAATGTCTCAAATCAACATGTGGTGTAATGTCTCAAATCAACATGTGGTGTAATGTCTCAAATCAACATGTGATGTAATGTCTCAAATCAACATGTGGTGTAATGTCTCAAATCAACATGTGGTGTAATGTCTCAAATCAACACGTGGTGTAATGTCTCAAATCTACACGTGGTGTAATGTCTCAAATCAACACGTGGTGTAATGTCTCAAATCTACACGTGGTGTAATGTCTCAAATCAACATGTGATGTAATGTCTCAAATCAACATGTGATGTAATGTCTCAAATCAACATGTGGTGTAATGTCTCAAATCAACATGTGGTGTAATGTCTCAAATCAACACGTGGTGTAATGTCTCAAATCTACACGTGGTGTAATGTCTCAAATCAACACGTGGTGTAATGTCTCAAATCTACACGTGGTGTAATGTCTCAAATCTACACGTGGTGTAATGTCAGAAAAAAAGCATGTCTATCCCCCTTAACTGCCTGAAATATTTTTTGGGGACCGACATCGAGATTTAGAAGCAAATCCAAATTCTTAAAACCCTAGATATTTAAGAACACCCACCCCCCACTTTCAAATTCACAATCTTGCCCCCTTTGAACCGTTCCAATCCCGTAAGAAAGAGTTTTTAGTGATGAGCATGACACAAAGCAGCTAAAAGTTTATACTTTGGTCCAGTAGAAAATATCACATTTCGCCGTTAAGTTGACTGCCAACACGGTTTTCATGTAAATACTGGCATGAAAGTTTTAATTTTGGTGTTCATTAAATATCTTTTTGGACACACAAAACTCCAAAAAGGCAGCTGAGCGTCTGCCAATCGTTAAATAATATTTAATAAGATTTCTTAATGGATTTAATTGAAACAAAACATATATTTAAGAGACAGAAGAAATTGATAATGAATTAAGGAAGCGTATTTGCAATGGCCATAATTCAATCTGAATTGATTTGATGTCAACCCGAATATTATCCGTGACAGTTCATGGGATTTAGCGTGGATGCTTAGAAATAAAAGGGGGATAAATTTGTAGTTTAATTTGAATAATCTATAAATCTCTATCATGTCCATTCTAAACCTCTTTATTTTACAAAACTGAATAACACCCTAAATATTGAAGGCGGTGTAGCAGGATTTTCTGACTGAAATAAAGTGCTCTCACAAAATATAAACAAGCGTTACCAATGGCTAAATAATACTCCTAAAAAATGAAACGAGTGTACATGATTCTATTAAGCCATGCGAGTCCATTTACCATCGAGAGGTCATTTTAATGTGTTCACATTAAAATGGCCGCTCGAATGTAGTTCAAGTGCTCTGACTTATGTAGCGTTACCTAAACACCCAGAGTATCCAATGGTCACCAAGCTTGCTGTTTGAACTCTCATTGAAATTCTGATGAAACACAAATACAAATCTTCATCTCACACCACTGTCGCTTTATACGTCACTCAAATTTCTTTGAATACATAGCCGTTTTCTTTGGATACAGCTTATCTGGTCGTGTAATGAAATGTTTTAACCATTAATGTACCAATATGTCGTATACATTTTAATAATAAATGGCAAATTTGAGAAAAACATAATATGAAAAAAACGTGTTACAGCGCCTTTAAAACTATTGGACACTGTCAAACTTTCATACATAGCTCTGCAACCCTCCGATGCGCACTAAAATGCAACGTCTGTTGCTAAAAAATTTAAAGCAAGGTAACTTGCTGATCACATGTATCATGTTGATTTATGTAAGCATACGAATATGCATTTTAAAGTATCTTTTAACGTTTTTATTTTTTTTTATTCAATCCGGAGTGATTTTCAACAATTTCTCGATTGTTTAGCAACATAACCTGTTTCAACAATTCATGCAATTAAACTTTTCGTTGTTTATACTTTGTTCTTTTCTTTGCTGGAGGTCTTCTTGCCATCGTCGAAGTTTTAGTAAATGAAAGATATCTTGAACTAAGTAGATTATGTGTTCTGGAAATATGATCGCGTTCTTCCCATTATATGATATCCTAGTGTAACGACACAACTTTAACTCCCGTCTGGAAGAATTATGAACATGTGATATACGACAGTAAATTATAATCTTTA
Source organism: Gibbula magus (assembly GCA_936450465.1). NCBI lineage: Eukaryota > Metazoa > Mollusca > Gastropoda > Trochida > Trochidae > Gibbula > Gibbula magus. The sequence continues at coordinate 36,389,834 of OW388294.1, read as the reverse complement.
ACTTTCTGTTAGAAATTTGAAGTTGCTTCAAGCGTCATTCAAATGAAGAAGTCAACAGTTTCTTGTTTCAACTGTTGTTGGCATTTCGAAATCAGTTTTACTCTCCACCTTTTCAATTCAGAATACTGTTTAAAGGCGCTGTAGCACGCCGTACTTATTGAAATAAATTGCTCTCACAAAAGGGTAAATAGATGTTACCAATGGATAAATAGCACTCATGAATCAATGAAAAAATTCTAAACAGAATTTTCATGGTTCGGTTAAGCCACGCGAGACAAGTTGCCATCGAGCGACCATTTTAAGATGTTAACATTGAAATGACCGATCTAAGGTAGTTCAAGTGATCTGACTGATGTAGTGATACCTACACATTCAAAGTAGAGTTTAAATTATAGTACAATGATATGGAATGGTCAACCATCTTGCTGTCTGAAATTTCAAAATCGTATGGGAACTGGCGCGTTTTAGTGGTCCGAATCTTCATATACTGAATGCTTTATGAGATATACCCTTTTCACCAAAGGTTTAAATACAAATTAAATACACAATAATTGAATAAATTTGCAGGGATTTTTTTTCAAAAGTCAACGAACATTGCAAGATGGGGAAGTGTCTCTTTTAAATGCCAGTTTATCATTCACGATTACTCCTGATTTACTGACTGCAAAGATAACTTTGGGCCTTGAATATTTTACTGATAAGTTAAAGGCGCAGTAGCACGATGTTTTCGCTCAAATAAGTCGAAGAAATGTATTTGAAAAATAATTTCACGAATCGTAAAATACCCCTTTCTTTTCGTAAAATCAAGTTATAAATGAGTGTACATTGGAATCATTGTCATTTGAAATAATAAAATGTGTTCACAATAAAATGGCCGCCATGCAAATTTTGCTTTATACGCAACACCGTTATTACTACTACTGATAATTGCTTTGTGTAATAAGATGTTATACCCTCTAAAATAAATTTAAATGGCACAAACTATCATTATAAATAAGAAATTTGAAAAATTAAATTTTGCAAAAACGTGCTACTGCCCCTTTAAGTACATATGTGAATCCCCCCTCTCTCTGCATAAAGTTACTGATTATATGTAATATGTCTACTTAGACGTTCCTGAAAGAAGAGCATTTATATTCTTCTTATAGTTACATAACAGGACATTATTGAATGTTTAATGCCTCCGTTCAAAAATATGTTTTTGTTTTATTTATCTCCAAAACAACCGCAAATACCTCATTTATCGAAATCCACTTTTAGATATAGTTTTCAGATTGTGGAAAGGTACATATTTCAAACTTAAATAGCATTCGCTGTAAATATTTTTTTTCAGGTTTTAAAACATAAAATGAATATTACGTATCATTATATCATGGAATACCCGTTTCTTACAACAATAAAGTGTTTTTCAGTAGATGAACGTTATCAAATTATTCAGCAATATAAATGAAATGAAATAAAGTAAACATCCATGATTCGAACATGTTCTCTGGTTAAATAAATTGATTACCGTTAAATTTCTTTCCATTCTAATTAAATCGTAAGTTGATGGTATGCTCAAAGTCACATTCCTTCAGGCTCTGAAACAATCGATAAGTAAATAAATATTTTTAATTCGGTTAAGATTACTTGCTTTGAATTCTTTGTGATAAATAAGAGATAAAATGCCCAGGGTATGAATTAAAATGATGCTGTTTCAGTTCACATTTGAATGAAAAGTTAATTATATCAAAACATGTAAAAAAAAAAAAAATTACATTGGTTCATAAATGAAAAGATATTGGAATCCAACTCTATGTCATTCTTTCTCCACAGAGGTTACTCGCTTCTCTCGGAGTAACGTGGGAAGAACTGACTTAAGTTATCTCTGTGGGGAGAGAATGATACATATATATCACTGTGACGTGCCATGTCTAGGTGAATGTTGAGTGTGGACGCTGCTGTTTTTCAAACATATTCATTCATTTTCATATATATATATATATATATATCAAATCTATCTATCTCATATAGTATTCATTCTTGTCTATATCAAGAATAACAGAAACCATTTCAATGTTTGCTGTACAGCAAGTACACCCGGTAAACAAACGATTAGCGGAGGAATGGTAATATTCCTAGTGCATTATGAATCTATTGGTCTCGAGGGACACCAGTCATTCATCCTTGGACAATTCAGCCATAGCTCCAAGTTTACGTTTAACGATGATGGCAAACTGGGATATTCTGTATGTAATAGTGATGGTACTAATGGGTTGGTTAGTAGTGGAGAAAATCAATTGTTGAAGAAAATGTATTTGTTTAAACGTACATGTGTATCCGGTTAACAGGGTGATACATGGTTAAGCTTTCATTACTCACGTTTACATAATTGTCAAACAATGTGCCAGACATATTGTGTCGATGAAAACATTAACGTTTCAAGCACTATTCGGAATTCAGAAGCTTACAAACAAAATTCAGTTGGACATTAAGTGGCCAAATCTATATGAATTTATTAAAAATAAACAGTCAAACATTGACGACAATAACCCATAAGTTGTAAGTTTCCGTCAAGGTTGCCATCGGGATTTATCAGCATTTACTACAACTTTCCAATGCATGGCATAACTCTTGCCAGTTTCATTCACTGGCTGATTCAAGCCTTGCAGTATTTCATTAACGTTTTCGTGCTTGGAGACCACTATGCATTTCAGGTGCAGCGATTCACTATCTTCGCACAGCAAGGTGAGGGAAATAGCCTACTGCAAGGCTTAAGTCAGCCAATAATGGAAACTGGCAATAGTTATACCTTGCGTTGGGAAGTTGCATTTGCTGCGACTCTTTGCATAAATGCTCCTAGGATCAAATTTATGTCAAGGTTGACATAATGATATATCAGCATTTACTTCGACTCTTTGGATAAAACCAAATGCGGTGCTGATAAATGCTCATCGGATCAAACTTCTGTCAAGGTTGACATCAGGATTTATCAGCACCGTATTCGGTTTAACTTAGGCGGGGTTTACACTACGTCCGAATAAATCGCATTGCGTTGACGCATGCGATTTGGGGGGTTACATTACACGCGTTTTGCATGCGATTTTAATTAGAATATCATAAATGCGATTGTTTTAGTTCCATATGTTATGTATGTACATCTTTATGTAATACTATATGTATGTCTAGATGCATTTACTTACTGTAGGTGTGTGTACAATGGGTGTATGTACAGGTTTTATGTATAGAATCTGATGTATGTACGGTATGTACAAATGTATATATGTAGGTACAGATGTATACATGTACCCGTGTGTGTATGTATACAAGTCTGAATGTATGTCTGTATGTTTTGATGTACAGATGTCTGTTGGCATACTTTTTGTATGACTGACTGCCTACACAGTAGACGTGGTGGGAAATACCCCTTCAGATGATGAAAATATGACGTCATATAGGGAATTGCAATGCGATTGTGAATGCGATTTCGCATCGCATCGCATCGCATCGCATCGCATCGCATCGCATGAAAAAAACGGACGTAGTGTATGACAACTCATTGAAAATAACGTGTTGCGTTCTGATGCGATTATTTTTAACGCATCGCATCAGAAAAACGGACGTAGTGTAAACCCCGCCTTATACGTCTGATTTTTCTTGCGATGCGTCATGCGATGAGCTAAAAAAACGCAGACAGTGTATTTTTCACAGGTCGCGCACACTACGACTGATGCGACAATGCGATGCGATCCGATGCGATGAAAATAGGTGCTGCATAGAGGATTCCCTATCTTACGTCATATTTTACACTTTTCGAGGGGGTTTCCCCACTCAAACCAATTGGAAAGAAAGAGGGTATATGAACTTTTTATAAAACGCAACATCTAACGCACTTATTTAACGGGTGTAGTGTGCGCGGAAACACGCAACGCATCGCATGACGCATCGCAAAATAAATCGGACGAATTAAACAAAATGAGGCCTGAACAAAATACTTGTGAGGTAAAACTCCAGAAGCAGGGAGGGTAACTATTGATGTTGTAGCCAGCTAATTTCCATCATTATCATTTGCAATCGGAGTTAGTGAACTGACACTACTTGAAATTTCTTTAGCAATACATCTTTGTCTGGCTGTGAAAACGTTTATTTTTCTGTTATATATCCGAATTTTCTGTTTTTGGACCCTTCAGCTGCCAGAAGTATATTTGCCCAAGCATTGTATGATAAATATAGAGCCGATAGTTTGGCCCTTGTAGCTAATAAATATTCGTATCAGTAGATACTCTTCGGGTTATGGAAATATGGTTACCGGCTTCGTGAGCAATCATCGTCAACAACGGCGGTATCTTGTCATATCTCTATTAACACTCTAGCTGTATCCTGCCATTTCCTTGATATGATGCAGAGGTTTAACAATCTCTCATTATCACTCTGTGCATATTGCAAGAGTTGAGCCTACATACGAAAACGGATATCAAGACTTAACTTCACATCGCTGACACCACAAACTTGCTGCAATGCGCTGGCCAGGACATTGACATCAAGATTGAAATCGCCAACGCCTGCCTTCACGCGAGGACCGTTAAAGAGACAGGTCAACATGTAGTTCATCATTTTTAAATGAACCAACGTAGTATATTCGTGTAATGTGTGTCAAGACACCCTCATATATTGTCATTCATATAACATTAGTTGTAAGATGTCCCACAGTAGTATAAAGCGGAGAACTCAATGGCATCTCCAAACAAATGTACAAGATCATTTCAGTTTTGTTATCAGAGATGAGCGGGCCTGGTAAATCTTGACGTCGGGGAATGATCATTATCAACTACACGTACAGTCAATTTCGAATTGTTCCGACCTTATAACAGTTATCACTACTACTACTACTACTACTACTACTACTACTACTACTACTACTACTACTACTACTACTACTACTACTACTACTACTACTCCTGCTGCTACTACTACAACTACTACTACTACTACTCCTGCTGCTACTACTACAACTACTACTACTACTATTTAATATTACTACTTTTACTACTACTACTACTACTACTACTACTACTACTACTACTACTACAGAACCTGTTCGTATCCGGTAGATGCATAATTTTGCAAATTTTATTCCTCGGAACAAGGTCGATTTTAATCAGACTGACTGCTTTCTTAGTCTAGGCCCAATTATTAAAAAAGGGCTCAAATAAAATAAGCAAGAGGCAGTTTTAGAAGGATTTGGTATCCAGTCTAACTTACCTAATATACCTGTATATATAATCTATTTTATTTTGATACAAATCATGTCCAATTATTTTTGTCCATTGGTGTTTGTGAGATGTCATACAGCATAGAATTTGAAAGCCTTCAGTACTGTTTCCCACTTTCCCACTGAGGCATATCTTTAGGTACATGTTGGTGATATTTTTACGTAAACCAGACAACTCCCAATCTACAATTTTACGTCATTTCACGCATTTGATGTATCTGTATCTAACGCTTTGAGATAACACGTTTGTACCTCTTTTAAGAATGATTTCAAGTGGCCAGATATACCAGGACACATGGGAGGGTATCTCATGGAGATATGACAGGTACATGAGTCTACACAATCAGACGATGATGCATCTGTATAATACCCCTTATATCTCGCCGCCCAGTGGAGCTTTAATTACCCTCGAGCATAACATGTCAATATCCCTAAAGATCGCAAACCTTATGGACTAGATGCATATTAGAAATACTTGCCATTTAGATAGTGAAGAAATATCACATGGTTATATTTGGGATAACACTACCTTCAATCGTACAAATTCTTGTACTTTTTCGGGCCGAGTCCCATGCGGGATTCGAACCCACGCCTTCAGAGTAAGGCAACTATCGCTAGCGTTGACTGTACCGATGGTCGTGTGGTAAGCTGTTGGTACATGTGACTCGGCCCGAAAAAGTACAAGAATTTGTACTATTTAAGGTAGTGTTATCCCAAATGTAACCATGTTATAGATGCATATTGCTTTATCATCAACATTTTGTAACCAATAATAGCGCAGAGGACACACAGTTTTGTCAAGGCATGCTAACATGCATGTAACTATAGGCTAGCGACAACACTGCCACAGTCAACACCGCATTTGATATAAATTAATTCATATTTTAATTCATCGAGTAGACAAGAATTTGACGGGTGATCAACCTATTTATGTTCATAATTGCGACGTGTAGGTATATACTTTGTCCTGCCCCTTGACTGTGTACAAAATAAGAGCCTTTAATACAGTCTAGGCCCTTATTCAACAAGTCTGATATACTGAATAGAAATAAATTCACATGGTACAGAAATGATATATGGTAAAAGTTCCCGCGGAATGCTATTACCTACTTACGTTGGAGCTCTTCAGCTCTTCGTTTAACTTTTATATTTTTATAGATTTCTTTTTTCTTCTTTTTTTCTTTTGAAGTTGAATATTAAAATTAAACTATCCTGTTCAAAAGTGACTTGTTTCAGACAGACAGACAGACAGACAAGTTTATTCAGTATTTAAGGCACAGTGGCCCAAAGTACAGTTGATGTTTCATCATGACAGCATGAGATCACGTGACATGTTTATTGGTTTTGCTCGGGATTTTAAAATGGACATCACATGTTTTATAAAAATGGCAACGGATTTTAAGACATCAATGTTATTAGAATTAAGTAGATTATACATTGTTTGTGGATTGACATATACACAATTTAAATACTTCTTTCAGTAATTACCAAGCGTTAAAGTGCAATCGTGGATTTATTTTTAAGGTCAAAGTAATAAATAAAGGAATATAGTCGTTGCCAGAAAAACTCTCCCGGTGGAAAAAATGGCATAAGGTGCCCTCAGGAATGGTCTTGATTGTTTTACGTGGACACTTTGTCGATTTGCATGTCCGAGATTTAGCACTCCCCTTAGCAGTGTCTCTCAGGCATGTTAAAATTGAATTCAAGATTAATTGAAATTGAAAGCTAGTTTATAAAAATGAGAAATTATACAGGCTACATAAGAACAGCTACCATCATGAGGTTACATAACTGACTACGTTGCGACAATTCGCTTTGTTAGCATCACCTATATATGCGTTGTAATGGCTTTATATACGACGTCGTATTGCTATCGCGAGAGCTTTAAGGAGACTTCATGATTACCGATTTTACCTGCTTTGGTTGTAAACGATTGTTAACTAGCGACTTACTCAGTTGTGTTCTAATTTTAATTAATTAAATAATTATTTGGAATTAAATGAAATCCCTAGAAAAATAACAGACTGGCTCCAGAGGAAACATGTCAACTCAGGCTATCATCACATGTGATTCAACTGTTTAAATTAGACAGTAGCCATAAAGCAGCGAACGTATCTATAATGGTCATCTCACATGAAACTTATTTTAACCACTTTTGGAGTGACCTATGTATTTTGATAATCATGGTGTGTCTGTAAACAGTGGCAAGTCTCTTTGGTATTGTCAACACTTAGATCACTTTATACATCAATGGAGTAATGCTATTAACACAAGTTTAAAGGGCTGCTACTATAAACCATTAGAAGATTTGCCATCTTTTGAACATTACTCCCCTCGGCCCATTCGGTCATTAAGAACATCGAATAATCATTGACCAGCAGAGACTGCTGAAATAACCTAGAACGAACAGAATTAGTAATCTGTGTAACTCACCGTCGATATACCCGTCGAGTACCATTGCTTATTGATGTGCATTTGGAGCGGTATTTGTATAAGCTTATAGCTTGTTTACCAAACCAATTCTTCACGAAATAAATATGTTTAAACCATATGTCCATTTTTGGATAATATAAGATTCCATTTTATTCCAATTACTATAGTAACTGGCCGAATCTTGTGAAATTTTAAATTATGTTTACGTAAACAAACTTTTCAATTCTTTAGAATGTGTCAAGTTTTTTTTAGAATTATCGATAGCACCACGAACAAATGAATACACACATTAACTAGATATTATAACCATGGCCACTACGGAGTGATCACGACATGTTTTCATTTATGTTATATCTATATCTATACTATTCTTATACCGCCAATGTGGTTTGTTTGAAATAAAAATTGAATTGAATTTAATTGAACGCTTGACAAAGGGACCATCAGCTGACTACATAAGAAAATGGTTGACCAACGTGACTGGTTCCCTATTACATGTTGTTCGTGCTGCAAAACATTCGTAGACTGAATAACACAACAGTGATAGCCCGAGCATACACATCATTATGGCTAGAGAATGGGAAATTGTCCTAGGTGGTAATTGTCCGGGTGGCAGTTCTCCTGTTATCCTGCATGCTTGATGTTAAAGGGGCAGTAGCACGTTTTTTTGCAAAATTTATTTTTTCAAATTTCCCATTTATAATGATAGTTTATGTCATTTAAACTAACTTAAGAGGGTAAAACATCTTATAACACAAACCAATTATCTGTAGCGGTAAAAAATATGTTGCGTATAAAGCAAAAATTGCATGGCGGCCATTTTATTGTGAACACAATTTATTAATTTATATTACAAAAACGTTTCCCATGGCTTTACCGAAACATGTACACTCATTTTAAACTATTATTTATTATTATAGAAGGATGTTTTACCATTGGTGAAATTATTTTTCAAATACATTTCATCAACTTATTTGAGCGAAAAAACGTGCTACAGTGCCTTTAACCGACGTCTAAAACCACTAACAGAATATAATAAATACAGTTCGATAAACAAATTGTTTTCAATGTAATAAATACGTCTCCATTAACAAACCATTCAAGAGGAAAGGAAAAAAGTACCACAGTTACTGATGGGCAATATTATCAAGCACATGCTGTTTACTGCCTGATCCTAACACGGGTTTCTACCGCTCACCTCCCTCTCCACTATGGAACGGGAGACAGACAGATTGTTTATTAGCGTCTCACATCGCAATGGTACATAAGATATATATACAACATTAAAACGAACAACTCCTTTTTGGAATTATGAGAGTCGAAAAAAAGTTGAAATGTACAAGAACGATTATATAAACCAACGGGCAAAAGAAAGTATATTGCTCAGTTGTATTTATCATATGTATAATTTTCAAAGTCAAATATCTCGAGTTTTCGACGTCGTATTCAAAAACGGACTTGTTTGTGAAATTAGTTCAGAAATTACTGGCTTTACGACATTATCAGTGGCTATTTGGTCATCATAAATTTAATTGTCACTTATATTGTTATATATATATATATATATATATATATATATATATATATATATATATATATATATATATATGTGTGTGTGTGTGTGTGTGTGTGTGTGTGTGTGTGTGTGTCTATGTATGTAACTAATTCTCTGATTAATAACATTAAGTTTTTAAATCTGCAACCCATTATCAAATACATATGTGTGTGTGTGTGTGTGTGTGTGTGTGTGTGTGTGTGTGTGTTAACTTACTGTTACTATATAACTAATTCTCTCATTAATAACATTAAGTTTTTAAATCTGCAACACATTATCAAATACTCCACTCTCACTGTAACCAACTTCCCTACCAGTGATTAATACCATTGTGTTTAACCCGGAAGAATATAGAAGATATACACACATACGACTAATTCTCAAATCACTGTTGATAAGTTCGCCTATGTGTACGTACACACAACAGGGAATCACGTGAGTTGCTAATCTATATTTTCTGATGAAACTGTCCAATGTTAATATTATTTTCTATTTTTCATTTCTAAAAAAAAGAATTTATCTTTATCTTTAACTTCTCAAAATTAATATTTGTTATTGTCAATATGGAGGATGTTTCAATCTCTGTGTTCATTAAGTATTCACTTTTATTAAATGATTGTTATTGAGATAAACTATTTTATATATATTTCTTCATTTATCAATCTGAACCGAGTAAACTTGTATTGCAAGAAAACTCTTTAAAATATTCAATAAAATAATAAAAGTATGGCATTTAAGACAAACAGTGTTTTAAAAATCCCAATGTTTATATTTTTTACATTCAGTTAATTAAATCGGCCATGATACTAATAGTACAGGTGGGTAAATAATTTAAGAAACATTTGTTTAAAATAACATTCCTCGCAAATAAATAAATAAATAAATAAGTAAATAAATAAATAAATAAATAAATAAATAAACATAAAATAAATTAAATAGTTTGAAAAAAACCCCATTCGAGTAAGTTCGTAAGATATACAGGAGAAGTTCTGAGTTTTTACTTAAGTTGAGACAATTGGGCATCGGTTAAACTCGAATTAATACACAATTGTTGTTTAAGTGTCTAGTAATACATTACTCTAAAGTGGAGTACACTGGATAAACATAAGTGAAAGAGTAAGTTATGTTGAATGCGATTTTAAAGAAAATATTTGTAATTACACACGTTCCGTTAATACCAATTTAGAGCACAGTCAAATGCTTTCGTCCAATCATATGATTGTATTGTGGTCACGTGGAGTACATTTATATCCCGATAGATGTACGGTTGTCTGGTTGCGTCCGGGTATCATGCTCATAAAACTGGTTCACAGACTTCCATAAAAACAACAAACAATGTCAACTGATTGTTTTATTTATGTGGATAATACACACTTAAATACTTATTACATTGACAAATGATCTGCTGTGTTCCCTTTCCGAAAGGAAAAAGTCGCTGCCGTCGATGGGGGTCTTCTATGTTAAGGAGCTTGATATTCCTAAAAAAAAAGAGAATAAAATCATGTAACTAAAGCAAGTAATGCGAGGTCAATTGGTAATTTTCAAGTGTATTTCATTTATATCATGAGTAAGTGAAACAACGACAAGCATCAAACCATGTTACCAATGTTTTATATATGTTCAACCACGATATTAAAAAATATTCAGACGTTATATAGAACGACATAAAAGAAGAGAAGAAAGTGATATAAAAGTACCTTTTTGGGGTGTTGAGGATGGAGGCTACATTGTCGTCTCAATGAAACCCCTGTATGTCACACAGCGTCCGAGCGATGTCCAGTACGACGTTACATTCTTTCCCATAGACAGTTCGAGTATAATTTCGTTGCTGCAGTAACCTGAAATCATTCATATGCAATATAGACGGGATGCACAATAGAATATGCAATAATAGATAGTACAACTCGCATATTGATAAATACAGCTCAACAAACAAACAAAAATATTTGAAATACAAAAGACAATAACTTTTATTAAATCAACCAATTTAGTGTAATTTTAAAAAATGCATTTGATAATTTTAAAAATATACACTTTAAAAAGTAAGGAGTAAAATAGTAAAGTTACCTTTCCTGAATGATTAGTGTACCTGTCCTTGGACTGTCCATGATGAAGCCATTGTGTGAACTGATTCATTCTAAAAACCACTCAGTCTTCATAGGCATTGAAATGTATTACTGCTCAATGTTGCTGAATAAAAACGTGCTTAAATCATGCATGTCCGTGATTCAAGCACGACGCTTATGCTGTAGCACGACTCGTACGCTTTATATAAAATGTACGCCGCATGCATCTCGGACAATTTAAGAAATTCAGTGCTCACAGTGCTGATGATGACGTCAATGTCCCTAACATTTGCATATGATAATGAGAAATGTCAATGTTTTTCATGTTGTGTTCGAGAGAATGTTTCCCAAATTTGTTGACAATTCATTTGAAATATATTCATTTTAAGACATTTTCTTGACGACTCAAACATTTGACTGTGCTCTAAGATAGATAGAGAACTCACAGCAGTACATTATCGCCTCGCTCAACCCTCTCAAACCCGTACATTTATATCCCGATAATGTACTGCTACTCGTCCTCTATCTATCACTTAGAGCTACATGTCAACATCACACTTGCATGAAATATATTTTATAAATACATGCTAATACAAAAACAAATATCCTATGGGTTAGGAATATTAACCTTGGCTGTGATAAAATAAACAGAGATAACACCTGCATGTGAGGCAGTTTCTGTCTTAATTAAGAAAAAAACATCAACAGGTGGAATGTGTTTGTTTTCTCTGAAAGGGGCTATAGTTCATTTTTTGCAAATTGTATTTTTTCAAATTTCCCATTTATAATGATATTTTATGTCATTTATATTTACTTTAAAAGGTTAAACGTCGTATTACACAAACCAATTATCCGTAGTGGTAATAACGGTGTTGCATATAAAGCAAAAATAGCATGCGGTCATTTCATTGTGAACACATTTTATTATTTCGAATGACAAAAACGTTTCCCATGACTTTACCGAACCATGTACACTAATTTTTAAACTTGATTTTCCTAAGAGAGAAGGGTGTCCTACTATTTGTGACATACATTTCATTGACTTATTTGAGCGAAAAATTTGCTACTGCCCCTTTAAAGAAAGACGGTTCTTTCCCTGCCAGTATAATCAATGCCGGCGCACCATGGATTATCAATAAATTTTATTCAAAATAAAGGAAACTAAAGTTTATCAATTCTCGTGTTTACTGCAATAGGGTCATAATTTGAGGTGTTACTATGTCAATCGACATTCCTGCTTGCGGACCATCGTTCGGTTGTTGTTACGCCGTTTGACTTACGTTCTCGCGTCCATTGGTGGACTTGACATCGGTCTTGTCCATTATGGCTTCTCCCTACTCTGGGTTTTGCTGGTGTTGCAGGAAGCGGAAGTCTTCCCTCTATGACCCACACTCCTGTTGTCACCTCTGCCGTGCGGAGGATGACCGCTGTGTGTTATCTCAATTTTCAAAATATTTCACTGAAAATGTACATGGAAACAGGAAATCTACTCCGCAACAGGCACCAAATTTCTGATTTTTGATACAACGTTATTTAACAAAACGGTTAAATTATTACTGAGGAATGTCCATTTTTCAGCCCTTTAGGTCTGCTTATATAATGGTGGCAATGGGAAGTTAACAAAACGGTTAAATTATTACCGAGGTATGTCCATTTTTCAGCCCTTTAGGTCTGCTTATATAATGGTGGCAATGGGAAGGTGACGTTACTGTAAAAATACCCAGTCAATATTTTGCCGTTCTCCAAAACCATATTCAAAATTAATGAATTTGAAAATTATAAACATAATCTCAAGATGTTAGATTACAAACATGTTGAATTTATAAGTTTTCATTCACTGTCACGATCATGAAACTTATTTATTCAACACTAAAATAACATGGGATCCTATGGGAAAACGGAGATAGTTGCAATACTTTTGGCACGTCACCTTGCTTTAGCCAGATTATGTTCAAGCAACACAGGCTATTCCAGAACGTTGGTGTTAGCGGACCGTCTGCGTTCTGCACTGCCAGTCGCCAACCCTCCTATCGCTTTGACACCGTCTTGGATTAGGACAACCGTCGGGTTGCTGTGCCCATGGTCTCTCATTGGTGTCGGACAGCCACCTGATTCACCTTGACAAGGAGGCTAGGTCCATTACGGGAATGGCCGACTCCATTGCCCACGCCTGTCAAGCTATGACGGCTTTCGCCAAGTAGGCTGGGATGGAGGACGGGGCTAAAGGCCTTTACCATGGCTTCGGTTTGATGGCAGGAAGAGTGGCGCAAATGATGCTTAGTGCAGCGTGCATTTCGGCTGGACTAACTAATATCAGGCAGGACGGGTTCTTGTCTAGGACTGACTTACCCGGGGAGATCGTAGGTCGGTTCCCCCTCCTCTTCAACGTTGTTTGACGGACAGATTGGGGATGCCCTCCGCCAGCAGCAATAGACTCAGCAGCAAGAGCTCAGAGTGGTCTCACACCTCATCGGCCACTCCGAAGAAGAGGAGTAGCTGGCCTCCCCCCACGACTCGTGGCGCTAGGACCGGCAGCGTGTCCTTTCGACAAGGGGGTCGGCCTAACAAGGGTCACGACTTTCAAGCCGTCCCAACACGAAACAGATCCCAGATCTTCCGTTACCCAATGCGTCTGGACTCCCGGTTTCGGCCCAACTGGCATAACTTAGGCTTGGACGAGTATACGTATGCAAGGTTCTGGAGCAGGGGTTTCGTATATAGAGATTATTACCCGAGGAAGTGTGTCATATGACATTTACGATACGAGTGTGAATTTTTGTATTGCCCGAGCGATAGCGAGGGTTATACACAAATTTGCACGAGTCCCGTGAAAGTCATATGACACACTTTCGAGGGTAATAATTTCTTTATTACCCTTTCTATTCCATTTGATTCGCGTAAAAATAGTCAGAAACCGGCCCACTTCTCTTGCAACAGCTATAGCTACAGTGACGTCACGAACAATCGTTTTATGACGTCACAGACGGCAAAATGCGGGAAGAAACGGTGAAACAATTGTTGCTAGGCAAACGTGATATGTGCACATGTGCTCATATAAAAAATATTAACTCGCTTATTTTCAACCATATGGGTAATAATCTCTTCTCTTGCACAGTGATGATATGCAATTGGACATGTACCTGGACGACGGGCTCGGACATCACCATCCCCTGTCTGTTCTCTAGGACCAACAGGACTTTGTGATCTGTTTATTAACGTTCAGATGCCTGGGTTGGCTGACATCCTGACAGTCACGGTTCCCCAGGTAGCCGAATACTTGGTCCATCTTCGCACACGAGGAGGTCTTAAGGTCTTAATCATGTCCGTCCAAACGGGAGCCAGGTTTCGACATATCTGTGCTCAAGGAGATCGTTAGGACATGAAAATGAAACACCTTAACTCGGACTTTTATGAACCGCTGGTCGAGACAACGATTCTTCGCCTTTCGGTGAAGACAAATTTCCTGGTAGCCATGGCATCGGCTGCAAGGATATCGGAGTTGAATGCCTTGCAAGCAGACTTCCTTCGCTCTGAGGTGAGGGAAAGGGGCGAGGCCACGCTAGGCTAAGCCCCGGATTTACTATGTAAGAACCAGGCTGCCGACGAGCGCGGCAGGACGTTTAACATCCCATCTATCTCCTCCACGATCGACCCTGGGGATGAGGGGAGTCGCCTCCTCTGTCCTGTTTCGGACCCTGCGCATGTATGTGGAACGAACTTTGGCTCTATGCAAGGGCAGGCACAGCCTCTTTTTGCCTCATTCGCAAACAAGCGTCAAGGAGATAAACAAGAGACTGTTGGCGGTGTATCTTAGGTCGGCAGTCCTGGACGTCTACAAGACGGAAGACCTCCCTCCTCCTGCTCGCTCTCATGAGACAAGAGGGGTCTCAGCAACTATGGCCCTTCATAGAAACATTCCTGTAGCGGATATCATGGCGGGCTGTTTTCGGAAGTCTGGTAAGGTGTTCGCTAACAACTACTTATGCGACGTGTCTACCGAAGATTTGGAAGGTGTGGCGAGATTGGGGCCTCAGGTTTTCACCCAGCAGCGGACCCCCTCGGGACACCGGTCCAGGGGTTTCTCGTCGTCACGTTAAAGGGTTGTCCCCCTTCTTAAGTGCGTTATCAATAAACATCGCACTTTTTATTTGGTTGTTGTCGTGTTTTTTAGTAGTTTGTTGGCGGATCCTTTGGTTTGTTACAGCTGGTCCCAAAGGGGCGGGGTAGATGAACCCTTAGAGCTTCCTAGCCTTGGATCTTTCGCGCGGTAGCTTTAGGACCTTCTCGATCCTTCCAGTCCAGCATTTTATAGAAAATTGTTTAATGACATTGTAGAATTTGGAAATGAATCAATTATAATCTTTGGGGACTAGAACTTAACCTTGCAGTAGATCTAGAAAATTACAAGAATATCAATAAACCTAAGGCAAGAAATGTTGTTCTGGAAAGGATTGAAGAATTAGACTTAATATATATCTGGAGAGAACAAAACAGTAATTCCCAAAAAATTAATATATCATATGAAACTGATATTGTCCCTGGATATAAAACAATTCTCCAATTACGCTTTCACTTTCAAATAAATTAAGCAATGAAAGAGGCTGTGGCTATTGGACATTTAATATCTCTCTGTTACAGGATCAAGAATATATTCAAATTGTTAAAAATATATTAAATGAAACTTTTCATGAATATGCAGCAAACACTCATACTGATGATGAATTCAATAATGGAAAATAATGGAAAACTGGAATTGAAATTATCCCAATCATTATTTTTTAAAACATTTTTAATGAATTTGAGAGGCAAAGCTATTTCTTATTCTACATTCCTTAAGAAACATAGAAAGAAAAAAAAGTAGAAATGATCTTGAAGAAGCAATACAAACACTGGAAGATAATATATGAAGTGACAGTAACAGCGCAATTTCTAAATGAAAACTCTTTATCAGAGCTAACAACAAAGAAACATCAGTTGGAACAACTGAATGAAGAAGATATAAAAAATCTCAGTTTTTAAAAAGAATTAAATGGTATGAAGAAGGTAAAAAAACAACAAATTATTTCTGTCATCTTGAAAACAGGAATTATACTAGTAAGCTGATTAATAGTATCCTGAAAGATAATGGGGAGTTGATTACAGATGGAAGTAGTTTCTTAGATGAACAGAAACAGTTTTACAGTAAGGTACAGTACCTGGCCAAAAGTGAGTCATCAAAGCTGAAATCCCATAGACTTAACCATATGGAGAATAATTTTCATAAATAGAGAAGAAGTGCTTTAAATTTTTACTTATTGCACATAGCAAGGAAATCATCTCTGCTATACAATCATAATTACCTTTTATCTTTCTGTCGATTTTTTTTTGAATGACAACTGATTAAGCGACACATGTACAGCTTTTTATAAGCTGCTCTATATAGACCGCCATGTTAAATGTGCATGATAAGTAGGCCTTTGCCGTTATTTTCTGACTTTTTTTTGTTTAAATAGCTGCAGTTTTCTTTATTGTCATCCGAATATATAATAGAAATTATGGATATGTAGCTGAGATGATTTCTCAACTTGTAGATACATTTTGTAAGCAATCCAGCCAATAATTAATTAATGTAAATTATTCTCGCAACGGTTAATTAACATGAAAATCTATGAGAATTTCAGTTTTGATGACTCACTTTTGGCCAGGTACACATATATTTATAAACATGAGAAGGAATATGAAATTGATTTTAACAATATTAACATTCCCAAATTAAATAAGAAAGAATCTGACAATCTGGAAAAAGACATAAGTCTTGCAGAAATTAGTAAGGCTGTGTTTTCCATAAAGAATGATGATTACCGATCCAAAATTTCGAGCATGCGTAATTTCAGCCAATCAGAGCGGCGAGATTACCAAGCGGCTTTGTCAATTTTACTTCCGGGGACAAACAAACCGATTTGGCGATAGTTCGGTGGTTGCACAGATTTCAAAACATCTTAACGACCTTTTTAACTTTAATGTATTTATTTCACGACATGGTGGTTTCTTATTATGTAAGGATTAAATTATTGCCGTTTTGAATCGCTGACAACGTGGAAAACACTCATCATCCGATAAAAAAAACACTAGCGTGTCTGACGTCTGCTCTTAGGTGAGAATTTGCACGAATTATACAGTTTTCAAATCTCCGATACGTAAATTTAGCAAGATGACAGTTCAAACAATGTTTTGATTATAGATATTTAGGACCTCAAGATATTAAAAACAATCTTATTTCGAAGTTTGCTTAGATTCTTACATAAAATATAACACTTTACATTTTGGCATTTTTTAAAAATCTGCCACCAAGTAAACACCTTGTCAAACGTACGTTGTGCACTGTACATGTACTCAATGTCTTGAAAATTAGATACGTGTATGTACGAGCTAGAAAGGTTAATTATATGTCTTATTTTTTGTATAATTGATGTAATCACACAACTGACAAGTTTGCAAATATTCCATGTATGTATAAGTATAACAATTGGGATAATAAATATCCATGCATGCAGGAGCTTTTTTTAAAAAAATATTGGTACATAAAAGATAAATACCAAGAAAATATGTTCATCTTTCAGTGAAAACTGTAGTATTAATTTTGCTGTTTTTTTCTCAAGTTGTCTAATTAACACATGCTTCAAACTATAGCTTTCATTTCTTCATCACCAAGTTCATATCTGGTCAATACATATAACTCATAATAACGGCTATGATTTTTTTTACAATTGTTTGAGACATTGCCTTAACAAAATTATGCCATTTAAAAACAAAATAACACACTTTTATAAATAAATAGGAGGTTATGAGATATGATTAAATGTTTTAAAGAGGGGGATAAAGAATTACCTTTCAATTTACATTATACTTACTTGTAATATTGAATGTCAAATACAAACTCAGTATTTTATAATTAAACATAGTTTTTCAGTTTTCATGGCAGATCAGAGGATACAATCAGACACTCTAACTGATAAATGAATCAAACTATCATTTCTATGTATTCAACTGAAATTAAACTATGTTACTTGTTTTCAGAAATATTATTCTATCAAAATAAACACTATTCATTTCTATACAGGCCATAACCTAAAAACCTATTTTCATCTTCTTCTCCAGAACAAAAAGACCTAGAAGGCTGTAATATTGTGTGTAGACTCTTTAGCCAATGGGGATTCTAAATTGTAGATTTGGTGACACTGGGGCCCCAAATAAGGGCCTCACAGGCCATGACCTTAAAACCTATTTTCATACACTTCTCCAGAACAAAAAGACCTAGAAGGCTGTAATATTATGTGGAGACTCTTTAGCCAATGGGGATTTTCAATTGTAGATTTGGTGACCCTAGGGCCCCAAATAAAGGCCTCACAGGGTTGTCTCTTCGATCTGTTTGGAGGTAGAGATGGTGTCTCCCGGGCTATACCTTGTCCTCACCACAGGATGGAGGACTCGTAGGTTAGCTTACACTCAGGGCTGGTCGCTGTTCTCGTCTCTCCCATATATCTACTGAACCGCCTCCGTGCAGTGGGATTCTAGGCACAGTAGGTCTAGTCAACAGATAGGTATTTAAATAAAAGTACTTTTTTGATTAAACGTAATTATTTATACTTACCTGTTGACTAGACCTACGCGCTAGTCCCGCCCATCCTCCCCGCTTGGTCTGTCTTGCCTTTTATGGGCCTGTTCGGAGAGTGACGGCTTCTGGGAGTGACGTCACAAGACCACTGACTTACCGCCCTTGGGTAGGGATTTTACGCATCCCCTACTCCACTGTTTAAAGTTTCGTCTGTGATATGGTTGGAAATAAGCATGCCTAAAGGAGGCAGGCAATAGTAGGTCTAGTCAACAGGTAAGTATAAATAATTACGTTTAATCAAAAACGTACTAATATATTTAAAGCAAGCAAAAAGACAAACCATTTTACCAAACATTCTATACGTGAAAACGATATTGGCAACATATATAACATAGATAAATTATCTGCGTATACTTAATGTAATTATTCAAAATTCATGTCATTCTGGTCTTTATGCCACAAATTGTTCTCAACAAATTGAGTTAAAAACACAAAGTCCCATTTCTGAAATCATATAAAAACGAATGATGTACATCCTAAGAATATATATTACCAGAACTTAGAATTGTTCTTTATGTCCCCCGAAATTTTTTTCGGGAGACATAATGTTTTCACCTCCGTCCGTCATTCCGTTATTCCGTTATTCCATTATTCCGTTATTCCGAAATGCTTTCTTTTCTGGGCCATATCTAAAAAAACGTTCAATATTTTTTCACGAAACTTGGTATGTGGTTAGACCTAGTGGTGGAGTGGTGCCTTTTGCTATTTTGGTTATTCTGAATTTTTTTTTCTGGTTTCCATGGAAACAATTCGAACTTAGTGCATATTGAGGGTAGGGACCTTTTCCGGCCTCTATCTCCAAAACCGTTCAATATTTTTTCACCAAACTTGGTATGTGGTTAGACCTAGTGATAGAGTGGTGCCTTTTGCTACTTTGGCTATTCTGAATTTTAAATTTTTTTTTTCTGGTTTCCATTGAAACAATTTGAACTTAGTGCAAATTGGGGTAGGGAACTTTTCCGGCCTCTATTTCAAAATCTATCTAGTATTTCTTTACGAAACTTGGTATGTGGTTAGACCTAGTGGTGGAGTGGTGCCTTTTGCTATTTTCGTTATTCTGAATTTTTTATATTTTTTCTGGTTTCCATGGAAACAATTTGAACTTAGAGGCCGCATATTGGGAGTAGGGACCTTTTCCGGCCTCTATCTCCAAATCCGTTCAATATTTGTTCACCAAACTTTGTATTTGCTTAGACCTAGTGATAGAGTGGTGCCTTTTGCTACTTTGGCTATTCTATTAGTGCTTAGCATAAGTGAAAAATAAGGGTAATATGACTAGGTTGGATTGAAAGTTGGAGAGGGGACATCACAGTGCATCACATGCACATATTTCTAGTTACACAAATGTTTGTGTCAATATCTCTTGTTTCCTCGAATATATTTTTCACTGGATTGAATATACTGTACTGTTGATTGTATTGCTTTACATGTTTGAATGTGTATGAGCAAGAACAACACAGAATAAAGTTATATAAAAAAACTCAAGGGAGTAAGCCCGAGGGTTTTAGTCAGACGGGTTATTTATAAATCTGTCAACATTTTAATTTTCCTAATTATCTATTCTCAAATTCTGCGTTATAAAGAGTATGTCTCCCTAATACTAACAAGTGTTATATTGAAGCAGTGAAGATAGGACTTTATAAACTTAGGTCGGATTTCGCCATTTGTTTTGTGGTGACTTCTTGTCTTGGAATAACTTTTGAAATAGGATCTGGTAGGGGTTTTACTTTTGAAAGTATGAGCTTAAAAGGCGCTGTGGTACGTTTTTTGCAAATTTTTTTTCTCAAATTTAAAATTTATTATTAAAGTTTATACGATATATTGTTAAGTTAGAGAATAAAACATCTCATTAAACTCTACTTTTCGATATTTTTGTGTGTGTTAAATATTGGTTCGTTGGTGTGACACATCATCCATGCTACCGAGTCTAACTTTCAAAAATTAAACGATGGAAACGATCATAAAAGTTTATATCTAAAGAAGTTACATCCAAAACAATAAGCACACTCTGACTTTTTATACGATGATAATGTTGTCAAGTATTTCAGAAATATCTTATATCAGTTGTCAAAATATTATCAAATCGTAAAATTATACACAGTAGGCCTACTTATTGTCCATATGTTAAAGAGCCATCAAGGATGTTAGTGTTTCAAATAAAACATTTTTTTGGGAAAATATACTTATAACGTCAATCGCCAGAGAAATCTTTTATCTACAACATGACATGTGATAAATAATTTTCATATCACGACAATGTAATGAAATCTGGTTTCAAAGAGAAGTACACCTTCAAGCAGCGCGCGCTAAGGGTATCTTACGTCACATAAACAGAATCCCCTTTATTGCGTAAAACGTACTACACAAACAGCAAGCGCTTCCGAAGCGTGAAGGCTCGTCTCTAGCGCAAGTCGCCTTAACAACCCATGTGCTGCACGTGCTGCCCGTGCTTCTCTTGCAAGTTACCCTTGTCAGACATTACTGAATGTGACGATTGCTTTATGAACAATATTTCTAAATATCCTGAGACTATACACATTATTGCCTGTTTAATGTACTTTTTAGCTCATCAGGCCTGAAAGGCCCATTGGGCTTATGGCATGACATGGTGTCCGGCGTCCGTCCGTCCGTCCATCCGTCCGTCCGTAAACTTTTCGCTTTTTCGACTTCTTCTCCAGAACCAATGACTCCACAGAGTTGAAAATGTGCAGACTCCTTGTCCTATGGGGATTCTATATTCATCTTCTTCTACAGTTCCAAAAGGTCTAGAGAGCTAAAAAGTTGTTTGCAGATTCCTTGGCCTTTGGTGATTCTAAATTGTAGATTTCGTGACCCCATGGCCCCAAATGGGGTCACAGGGGTCACATCCTTAAAAACCTATTTTCGTCTTCTTCTCCAGTTCCAAAAGGTCTAGAGAGCTGAAAAGTTGTGTACAGACTCTTTGGTCAATGGCGATTCTAAATTGTAGATTTGGTGACCCTGGCCTGGGGCCCCAAATAAAGGCCTCTTAGGCCATGACCTAAAAACCTATTTTCATCTTCTCCAGAACAAATGTACCTAGAAGGCTGTAATATTGTGTGCAGACTTTATAGCTTATGGGGATTTTAAATTGTAGATGTTTTGCCCCAAATAAAGGTCTCAAGCCATGACCTAAAAATCTATTTCAGTCTCCATCATTAAACAATATAAACCCTGATGAGCTACAAAGCCAATGGCTCTATTTTTATTGAGATAAGACAAGCAAATTATGACAAATTTTTACTCTCATTAATTATAAAATTCAAGCAAAATACCTAGTTGGGTAAAACAATTATTCCAATATCTGTAGCCAAACCAAAATTAAATGAAATGGTAAATAAATAACCGCCACAAATTATATATTTCAATTTCTTTCATTGATCATAAACTTTGTTATTCTTATGTGTCTTTGTATACAGTGTGTGACTTAGACCATAATGCTTTGCACTTGAAAATAATAGACTGGATCTATATTTAGACTGGAAAACACCTTTACTAATTAGTGCAATTTCTCGGCTTATTTTGGCTCGAAAAAAAATGGGAAAAATTAAGTTTATATATTTCATGGAGATAGATTTTTGGCAATTTTCCTATATGTTCATCAACATCCTTGATGGCTCTTTAAGTTATAATTTTGAAAACACTATTCATTCTTCACCCATCATACATTTCACCATACAATGTTTTATTGCAGATATGAAGCTATCCTAGGAGCGTAGACAGGACTGGTCAGGATGGAGCTCAGTCTGATAACAAGATTGGGGATATTCCTTCTTGGACTGACAGCATACACAACAGGACAAGGTATCAACGTTGGTGAGTACAGATACAAGTAATGCCGTATGTATTATATAGATACAAGGTATTATCAAAAAACAATGTTTTCGTGTGATGTGGGAGATTGGACATGTTGTCGTTTTTGTAAGGAACGTTTTGATCACACTTACGAATCACCTTATCTGTGTCCTGCACTTCTCTAAAACCAAAAGATGTCCACACTCTATAGCGATATACGACCTTGGAAACCTCCAGAAACCGGACGTTGCATCCTGCAATCGGCATTGTTGCGATGAGCTACTCGATTGTTCTCTGAACAAGGTTCTGTTGAGATCTTTCGGATAAAGGCAGATCCTCACTTTATGGGCTTAATATTTACCCAGTTGATAGTAAGGCTTCAAACATCGCAAACATAGTCTTGGGGTCCGAATATATGCACTTTTAGCTCATCAGGCCTGAAAGGCCAGATGGGGTTATGGCATGGGTCGTTATCCATTGTCCGTCGTCTGTCGGGCATTGTCCGTCAACTTTTCACATTTCTAGCTCATCAGGCCTGAAAGGCCACATTGGCTTATGGCATGGCATGGTGTCCGGCCGTCTGTAAACTTTTCACTTCTTCGACTTCTTCTCCAGAACCAATAACTCTAGAGAGCTGAAATGTTATGTGCAGACTCCTTGTCCTATGGGGATTCTAAATTGTAAATTTCTTGACCATGTTACCCCAAATAGGGTTACAACCTTAAACACCTATCTTCATCTTCTTCTTCAGTTCGAAAAGGTCCAGAGAGCTGAAAAGTTGTGTGCAGACTCCTTGGTCAAAGGGGATTTTATATTGTAGATTTTGAGACGCCATGGCCACAAATAGGGTCACAGGGGTCACACATTTGTCTTCTTCTAAAGTATGAAAAGCTCTAGAGAGCTGAAATAATGGTTGCAGATCCCTTGGCAAATGGGATTCTAAATTGTAGATTTGTTGACCCTGTGACCCCAAATGTTATTTTCATCTTCTTTTCCAGTACAAACAGCTCTAGAAAGCTGAAAAAGGAGATTCTAAATCGAAGATTTGGTAAATGTATTACTTGAGATAACTTATATATTCAACCTTTGAATTCCTGATGAGCTACAGAGTCAATGGCTCTATTTAGGACTTCTCCTCCAGAATTTTGTTGGGTGTATCTCGCACCTAGGTTTGTTCAATCAAACCCTGACCCCTTCAAATACGGATCTGCAGGCATTATTAACAAAACATTTAAACAACTTATCTCCGAAACCAGTCGAAGATGAAATTTTCTGATAAACAGTTTTATCACATAGAGAATTTAATTTGTTCATTTGATCCTGACCCCCCCCCCCCCCCCCCCCCCCCCCCAATCAAATATGGGTTTGGCAGGGGGGGGGTCTTATTTATGTATTTCTTTCTTTTCATATAAGAATGTTAATTACCTTTAGGTACAAAATGTCTTGACAATACTGTAATTGGGCCATATCATTAGATTTCGAGCCCCAAACACGGGTAACCATACAACGCAGCACGGGCTGAGCGTACCCTTGAGTTGAGGCCGTATTTGGGTTGTGCTTGTTTACGGCTGTATTTGTTTAGAAATATTATTAAATAGTATCCCTTTACACTCAAATGTCAGTGGGGTAAACAACAGATAAACCCATACTTTTCCGCGTGTATCAAATGATACCCTACACTTTTCCCCGCGGATCCTTACTCGGTTGTACCTCGTAAGGGCCCCATGGGGAAAAGTGTAGGGTATCATTCGATACATTCGGAAAAAGTATGGGTATACTCTCATATGTCCAAATTACTTTGCACCGCCATGACATGGACTGAATAAGTCAATTCGGAGCGGAGCAAGTCAGCTTACAGCGCGTGCAGTTCCGATATCCTGGCAACCGAGAGACGCAGAATGGTCGCCTCCGAAAGGGGTTAATAATAGTCTGACTTGAGGTGGTTCATCACCACCGCCAAGTCCCATTCCGGAGGCCTCGATTCCTGTCGTCCGTCCAGGTCTTGATAATCTCTTTGAGCACTGATATAAAAATACCCGGCTCCTGCTTGCGGAGAAAGGACACAATTGCATCCAAGTCCTGAGGTGAACCAAGTACTCCGCCACTTGGGGAACCGTCACTGACAGGATTTCAAAGCCCTTCTCCTCGCAGAATCCTGCGAAGGGGTTCCGTTGGAAGTCGTAGAGCTTCCTGGTTGAATCCCTTTGTGACGTAGCAATGGTATGGGCCACTGCCTCCGAAAAGCCGTCTTAGTCCCTTCTCAAGGCAAGCCAAGCGTGAAGATGCAGAACTTGAGGGTTCTTGTGTATGTGTCCGCTTGGTTTGCTGTTTTGAAGGTCCCACCTTAACGGAAGGGCAACCGGTTCCTGTCCGCATAGCCTCCTTAGGGGTACATACCACGCCCTTGCTGGCCAGTTCGGGGCTATGAGGATAGTGTCTGGGTGGTCTGTATCTTGGCCACTACGTGAGTCAGTATTGCCAGAGGGGGAAAAGCGTAAGCGTCCATCCCCTCCCACTCTAACAAAAGAGTGTCTAGACTCCAGGCACCCGGGTACTGGGTGATACATATGTTGCCAACTGATGAAGGAGATCACACGCCCGAGATGAGATGAGCCCCCCATCCTTGAGTGGAGGCGTCCAAGAACAGGTGTGAGGTGGCCGGAGAGGTACTCCCCTGAAGACATTGTCCGCAGCCCTCCACCAGGCTAAGTGGTGAACAATGTCCTCCCGTACACGAAGAAGTGGCAACACGTCTTCTCCCTCACATGTCGGTTAATGAACACCTGAAGGGGCCTGAGATGAAGCCTGCCCCTCCGGGTGTAGTCCTGAGCTGATGTTAATAGGCCCAGCAGTCGTTGCCAAGAGCGTAGTCGCAGAGGCTCGTGGATAGCCTTGATCAATAAGTCCTCACCTCTCCCAAATCAGTTCCCGAGTGACAAGGGCCTTGTACTGGTCCAGGTGAACGCCTAGGAAGGTGAGCAACGTTGCCGGTCGCAAGTCTGATTTGTCCAAGTTGATCAGCCAGCACAGACTCCTGAACACCGTAATTACGAAGTCCCATTGGGCTTCGAGAACCGAAGGGGAGTGATGGTGATCGAACCCGTCGTCCAGGTACGTCGCAAACTGCACATCGTGACGGTGCATGAACTGGACTACGGGCTCGAGTCAGCCACGGAGCCTAAGATATCCCGAACTGGAGAACGTTCCACTGCAAGTGGCTACCCGCCAGAATGAAACAGAGGTGCCTGCGGTCAGCGGGAGGTCGAGAGATATCATCCAATAACGTGAATATGGATCACCCGCTCCAGTATCTTGCATACAAACTCGTCCAGGCCTAAATGTCGGCAGTTGGCTGTGAAACGAGAGAGACGGCCCCCAACGGGACCATCCCAACTGTCTATATCGGCAGATCTGGAAGGCGCCACATGTCAGGAACGCCAGATGGTGCCTCCATAGGCTCTCCACTTGCCTCCTCGCTGTGTGTTGTTGTTGTTGGTGTAGGTGTAGTTCCGCTTCAGACTTGGGCCGGCCTGGAGATTTGTCTCGTCGACCCCCCTGGCGAAAGGAAACACCACCTGTCGTGCCACCGCGCGGAGAGGGTGGCGGACCATATTTCTTCTTCTTGGGTGTAGTCTAGCGACCTTCGGACGCCAGCCAGTTAGTTAACTCCTGCTGTTGGGTTTCCTGACGTTGGCGTAGGTCATCCCCAATCTGACAACCGACGGTACTTGTGTTCGGTTGCAGGAACTCAGAGAACAACGGTCCTCATCCGTACACACAGTGGACAACTGACACTCCATTCGACTGAGGGCGGAGGCCACTAAGAAGCAGAGTCGTAACGTCCGACGACGAATCAATTGAGTGCTGAACGACTCGGCGTCGTTACGACCATACGCCCCGGAACGGAGAGGTGCCAAATCAAGTACAAGATGGTGTTGTCTCGATAATGCTCATTTCGAAACGCTCCCTCCGCCTATACGACAGGCGGAGGCCTAACACCAAGAGCTTCGTTACGAGACGCTCTGTCCACCCGCCTATCTGTCCGACAACAGAGGACAACCCTACAAGGAGTCATTACGAGACGCAGTCACAGTAAAGGTGAAGCGAGTCGCTAGATGATGGAGTGGAGATGCACACTGTAGAAGGAAATCACAAAATCACTCTTCAAACGCAGTAGGGAAAGAAGAACATCAAATTGTCATCAAAAGAGAACTAGAAAACCTTGGTTGACGGTATTTAATAAAAAATCGCACCACTCTAAAAGCTAGCAAAATGGACGTCCGATCTTGCTGTCGACAAAGAAAGAAGTGACGTCACTGGGGATAAAAACTAGGGCGGAGCGTTAGGGGAGGTATTAACTGTTATTTTGGTCGATTGATCAATTGAGAAAGGCTCAATGGCTTCGGTGAGTTATCAACTAGAGTATGTAAATAACCGGAGCTTGTCGAACATTAGATAAGATGCAAGACATGTACAGTGTTAAAATAAATGTTTAGTCTTGTCTTCAGTCAGGCGCTAAGCTCCGTCCACAACAAGCTGCATTTATCTCAATAATCTACAAATAGAATTCTCATTTGTAAAAAAAGTAATTTTTTAGAAACCTGAAAAATATGAAGGTTATCCTTTTCAACTGTCAGGTTAATCTTTATAAGAAGATATACATATCACATCAGAGAGCATGTGGCTTAAACGTCAAAGTCTGAATGTATAAAAAGAAATTAGAGAGTCGATGTGAACCATTCAAAATTTAACTTTCAACTATATGCTATTCTTATTGTTGTCTTAAAGTTGCTTACAAAAGTCTTCCCTTTGCAACTAATTCATTTATCATTTTACATCATTTACATATCATAAAATCAACTATGACTATAAGACAACGCCATGTTTTCCTTTACAGAATTTCAACTATAAAATCTATCATTGATCTGTAAGAGTGACAGTGGCAGACAAACTATCTTAAGATCGACGCCGACATTTACGTTACACAAATACAATAACAGGAAGCAAGTAGTTGTATCTCTGTTGTCCAGACCTCTGTCGTTATACAGGGAAGTATAAACAATGATGACTGTTTCTAGCAATAAAACTGTGTTCAATGGAATATAATGCTCCTTCTTAAAGTGACTGTCCCGCCGGCAGAGTCCGACATCTTGTTTTTGTGTGCATAACATGATATTATAAACGCTCTATTATTACTAATTTTACAACTTTTTGATCGTTATACTACTCAACAAGGTCCTGTCTGAGAAGCAGTTTTGCCAATCGTAGCACCGATGAATATCTTTGCTTCTCCTTGTTTTTATTATACCCCCGCTACGAAGTAAGCGGGGGTATATAGCGGTCATTCCGTCCGTCCGTCCTTCCGTCCGTCCGTCCGACCTTCCGTCCTGTCAATTTTCTCAAAAACCGTCAAAGGTACATCAACCAAACTTTGTTCAGTTGTTAACCATGATCTTCCGATCGCGCACAGACAATTTTTTTGTCGTTTCGATGGAAACGTCACTTTTTGGACTTAGTTTTATTTTGTTCAATTGGGACAAGTTTTCTCGGATACTGTTCAACCTAGGTGAATGAAATTTTGGTTGTGAGTACTCATGACCATACTCTTTATCGAGTTCGAAAACCAGTTCCGAAATATTGTTTTTTACGGAGTTATAGCCCTTGAATCCGAAATTGAACTTAGTACCAAAATAACTGTGATGCTCAAATGGGACAAGTTTTCTCGGAAACTATTACATCTAGGTGAATGAAATTTAACATGGACGTAGTCCAAATGATACTCTTCATCGAGTTCAATACCCAGTTCCGAAATATTATTTTTTACGGAGTTATGGCCCTTGAATCCGAAATTGAACTTAGTACCAAAAGAACTGTGATGCTCCATTAGGGGACAAGTTTTCTCGGCAACTATTACATCTAGGTGAATGAAATTTTACATGTAGGTATTCCAGATGATACTCTTCATCGAGTTCACAGTCCAGTTCCGAAATATTATTGTTTACGGAGTTATGGCCCTTGAATCCGAAATTGAACTTAGTACCAAAAGAACTGTGATGCTCCAATGGGGACAAGTTTTCTCGGCAACTATTACATCTAGGTGAATGAAATTTTACATGTAGGTATTCCAGATGATACTCTTCATCGAGTTCACAGTCCAGTTCCGAAATATTATTTTTTACGGAGATATGAAGCCCTTGAATCTGTAATTGAACTTGGTACAAATTACCGGTGTGATGGTCTAATCGGAAAAATTAAGTTACCTGAAAAATATTACATCTGGGTGAATGAAATTTCAGGTTCAGTTCTTAAAATTATTTTGGAGAATATTTTGATGCTTGAAGCTGTTTTTTAAACATAATAACCTTCACATCTATAATTCTCAATGGACGGATAGCGGATGGCGGGGTATGTGAGCCATGCTCACTTTGTTCTTGTTTCTCTTAGTTTTGATTTATAGCAAAAGTTTATTCACGCATGGATTCAGGGCATTGTAGAATGGTAGCGGATACAAGTACGCTGATAGAATATGATATGTATATCTATGAGACAAACTAACCAATAATCTCTCCGAGGTGTCTTCTGATATCAACAATTTAAATGTTTCTTTGTATTACAAATGAAATGTCTCCAAACATGAATTAGGTTAGGAACCTGTTTCGACCTCCGTCTCAAAATCTTTTCAGTATTATTTAATGAGACAATGGAAACAATTTTAACAAAGGCTATTTCTATATTATCTTTTTTTTAACAAATATATGAAAACAGTAACTTTTCACATCGTTTCCGGAGCAGTACTTGAAAACTACTTGACCAATATTCACCAAATTTGATATACAGCCTCCCCATATGGTGTCGATGTACCTTTTGGAGGTTCAAGCTTTTAAATTTGTTTACATTGTTTGTTTCCATGGTAACAATTTGGACTTCGTCTATTTGAAGGGTAGGTTTGTTTCCGGAGCAAATATCCTAGGCCAATCCTCACCAAATTTGGTATACTGCCTCCAAATATCATGCAGGCGTGCGTTTTGCGGGTTTTAACTTTTTGAAATTTTTTATTTTTTATTTCCATGGTATCTATGTGGACTTTATACTTTTGAAGGGTAAGGTTTGTTTTTGGATCAGATCTCTAAAACTGATTGACCAATCCGCACCAAATTTTGTATACTACCTCCAAATATCATGTAGGTGTGCCTTTTGCGGGTTTTAACTTTTTGAAATTTTTTATTTTTTATTTCCATGGTATCTATTTGGACTTTGTCCATTTGAAGGGTAGGTTTGTTTTTGGATCAGATCTCTAAAACTGATTGACCACTCCGCACCAACTTTTGTATACTACCTACATTGTACTCATATCATGTAGATGTGCGGTTTGGAAGTGTTGAACTTTATTTTTTTCTGTTTCCATGGCAACTCTTTGGACATTTGTCTTTTAGAAACGTACTGACTTGAATTGAATTGGGTGCAAGATGAGACATCTGCTTTTACGAGCAAAAACACCTTATAGTTTTAATTATATACCGCTCAAACTGATTATTCAACTCATGTGGGGCCGGGGGATAAGCCATCTCTCCTGATGGCTCTTGTTTAAATCGGTTGAAATTATTAGTTCACAATGTTGACTTGTTATTAGTTGAGGTATTCCATGACACAAACTTGTTGACTGATATTGAACTGGTTGACGACTATATATCAGAATTTTACTAATAATAGTTCACATTCGCTACTCTATAGTTATATTATCTTGTAACAGAGATATACTCAGTACCCTTTTGTTTTAACTAAATGTTGAATTCTAAAAATTAATGGATACCCTACATATGTTCCAATATAACAAGGTGTGTTAATTGCAGGTGTGATCCCCACCTGGTATGATGAAGTTACCTCCCAGCGTGATCAGGACACCATTAACATACAGTTCGTCAACTTGTCTGTCTCAGAAAAGGACGAGTTCAAAGCCAGGTTTGACAAAGGTAAGCTCTACACAGAAGTATTGGGATGAATCAGAATGGATAATGAGTAATGGCTATTCAGAAACATACGGACGTAGAAATAGCCACATGGACAGAGGTTTGACCATCGCTGTTGCACAGACCAATCTACGAATATTGTGTTGTGCACACTGACTTGGGGACGAGTAGTTCTAGTGAGTGAGTAATTGTTTATCATTCAAAACTGGCTCCATTAGTAGATATCGCTACAATCTAATCGTCATAATCCTATTACCTCATCGGTTAATGACATTCAAGGCTTTGATATTACTGGCAACACTGCTGACAATCCTATGACGTCAAAAAGATGATGACGTAACAACCCCTATAAAAAATCCCGTTGAAAACTCGCTTTCGAAGTGTTGTAGCAAACAAAATTTTACCATCAACACAATGCTTTTGCAAAAACATTCAGGCCATCTTTCTTTTTTTGAGTAAGGTGTTAAGAAGCGTGTGCAGTGGTTAATTAAGTCGTAAAATTGACAACCCTAAACATGTTTCTAGTGATGTCTCAGATATGTTTATACTAACGAGGCACCATAAAATGTACCACAGAACTTGGGTTGTACAGAAACCTCTGAAGCATATACTAAACTTGTGAAAATCTTTAAGAACTGACTGTTGAAAACAATAGTATGTAATAGCAGCTTTTCATTGGTTCTAGGCAACTAGTAGAGATGCTGTAGAACAACATAGCAAATGCAATATTGCATAATACCAGCATTGAAGCATTTTCATTGGTTAGGAGACAATACAGTATTATGTAATAGCAGCTTCTCATTGGTTCTTGGCATCTAGGAGTAGATGATGCAGAACAACCTGCCAAATGCAATATTACATATTAACAGCATGAAGCTGTTTGATTGGGTGACTATTGTATTGCACCATATCGCATACAAGAAATAATACATGAAATACAAGATCATGTAAAAAAAATAATTTAATAACAAATCTGAAACAACCTGTGGTCTGTGTAGTACAGGAGTGAAGTGTGTTGGAGTTTAACACCGATATCAAGAGTAGTTCACCATTATATCAAATATGTTAGTGCAGGGAGAAAGCCAACAAAACCATAGTGGTTAAGCATTGCGGTGAAACCTGCAAGCATCGGCTAGCTAACCATAGGTGGTACTGCATTGATATTCAGTGTAACATGGCATCCAAAAGTTGACCCCCGATGGGATTCAATCTTGATCCGAAACGAAACATGCTAACCATGCATCCCTGTCATTTCTGGGCTCCTGAAATAAAAATCTAATATTGTAATGCTTGTAAATAACAACCTCATTAATGTCAAATTTACAATATTACAATATAAAATAATGGAAGGAAGCAATATCATAATACAAATATTAGTTTGTTATGCCTTCTTTGGACTGCATGTTTTCTTTGATAACTAACTGTAAAACTTAAGGACAAACCTGTAACTTATTGGCAATTAATATATTTATTTTTTTAGTAATTTTGTTGATTGTATTAGGTAATTAAGTATAATGTAAATTGTCACATTTGAACTTGATTACAAATATTCAGTATGGAAAGTGAAGTATGCATTATGAATACCTGCAGAGTTTTGTTTTGTGGTCATAATGACTGATCTCTCAGCAGTCTTTTCTTGGACAGGACCTGTGAACATCATCAATATAAACAGATTGATATCAAATGTGATTCGGTGTCAATTGGATACATTGGTTACACAAGTAATTAAGTAATTAACTAAAAATATTTGCATTATTTTTTTCTAATTATACAAGAATATGCCAATATAAATGAAATATGATGAAGAAATAAATTCAGATAGTAGTAAATAGTAAATAGTAGATGATGCAGAACAACCTGCCAAATGCAATATTACATAATAACAGCATGAAGCTTTTTCATTGGGTGACTATTGTATTGCACCATATCGCATGCAAGAAATAATAACAGAAATACAAGATCATGTAAAAAAAATAATTTAATAACAAATCTGAAACAACCTGTGGTCTGTGTAGTACAGGAGTGAAGTGTGTTGGAGTTTAACACCGATATCAAGAGTAGTTCACCATTATATCAAATATGTTAGTGCAGGGAGAAAGCCAACAAAACCATAGTGGTTAAGCATTGCGGTGAAACCTGCAAGCATCGGCTAGCTAACCATAGGTGGTACTGCATTGATATTCAGTGTAACATGGCATCCAAAAGTTGACCCCCGATGGGATTCAATCTTGATCCGAAACGAAACATGCTAACCATGCATCCCTGTCATTTCTGGGCTCCTGAAATAAAAATCTAATATTGTAATGCTTGTAAATAACAACCTCATTAATGTCAAATTTACAATATTACAATATAAAATAATGGAAGGAAGCAATATCATAATACAAATATTAGTTTGTTATGCCTTCTTTGGACTGCATGTTTTCTTTGATAACTAACTGTAAAACTTAGGGACAAACCTGTAACCTATTGGCAAATAATATATTTATTTTTTTAGTAATTTTGTTGATTGTATTAAGTAATTAAGTATAATGTAAATTGTCACATTTGAACTTGATTACAAATATTCAGTATGGAAAGTGAAGTATGCATTATGAATACCTGCAGAGTTTTGTTTTGTGGTCATAATGACTGATCTCCCAGCAGTCTTTTCTTGGACAGGACCTGTGAACATAATCAATACAAACAGATTGATATCAAATGTGATTCGTTGTCAATTGGATACATTGGTTACACAAGTAATTTAGTAATTAACTAAATATATTTGCATTATTTTTTCTAATTATACAAGAATATGCCAATATAAATGAAATATGATGAAGAAATAAATTCAGATAGTAGTAAATAGTAAATAGTAGATGATGCAGAACAACCTGCCAAATGCAATATTACATAATAACAGCATGAAGCTTTTTCATTGGGTGACTATTGTATTGCACCATATCGCATGCAAGAAATAATAACAGAAATACAAGATCATGTAAAAAAAATAATTTAATAACAAATCTGAAACAACCTGTGGTCTGTGTAGTACAGGAGTGAAGTGTGATGGAGTTTAACACCGATATCAAGAGTAGTTCACCATTATATCAAATATGTTAGTGCAGGGAGAAAGCCATCAAAACCATAGTGGTTAAGCATTGCGGTGAAACCTGCAAGCATCGGCTAGCTAACCATAGGTGGTACTGCAATGATATTCAGTGTAACATGGCATCCAAAAGTTGACCCCCGATGGGATTCAATCTTGATCCGAAACGAAACATGCTAACCATGCATCCCTGTCATTTCTGGGCTCCTGAAATAAAAATCTAATATTGTAATGCTTGTAAATAACAACCTCATTAATGTCAAATTTACAATATTACAATATAAAATAATGGAAGGAAGCAATATCATAATACAAATATTAGTTTGTTATGCCTTCTTTGGACTGCATGTTTTCTTTGATAACTAACTGTAAAACTTAAGGACAAACCTGTAACTTATTGGCAATTAATATATATATTTTTTTTAGTAATTTTGTTGATTGTATTAGGTAATTAAGTATAATGTAAATTGTCACATTTGAACTTGATTACAAATATTCAGTATGGAAAGTGAAGTATGCATTATGAATACCTGCAGAGTTTTGTTTTGTGGTCATAATGACTGATCTCTCAGCAGTCTTTTCTTGGACAGGACCTGTGAACATAATCAATATAAACAGATTGATATCAAATGTGATTCGTTGTCAATTGGATACATTGGTTACACAAGTAATTTAGTAATTAACTAAAAATATTTGCATTATTTTTTTCTAATTATACAAGAATATGCCAATATAAATGAAATATGATGAAGAAATAAATTCAGAATATTTGTGTTGCTAAACATTCTTCAAACCTATCAAGACAGATGGAGGATTCATTTGCAGTTTAAACTTTTCTTTTGGTGCACATTTAACTATTTTAAAATTCTTAATCATGGAAATAAATGACATAATGAGGATGATAGTGACAGATGTATACAATTAAGCCAATAACTTTATGATAATTGATAAAAACAGCATTAGGATTTTAAAACCAAAATATCTTCAGTATTTCAATACAAGCTTTCTCATCATTAAGTTGTTTTCAATAATATTGTGTTTTTTAAAAACAGATTAATGATTAACTTGTTTCCTATTAGATCTTAATATTGTCAAAAAATATTAATTATCTCACAAGATCATTAGGAGAGGCCTTGCTTGGATCTTAATATGGGCTAAATATTATCAAAACAGAGAAGTGAACTCACATAGATTAATGAAATCACATGACCGTTAGGAGAGGATCTAATTGTTGACTGATCATGCTTGGGTTATTATCAAAACAGGGAAATGAACTCAAAAAGTGAAAAGTATAGGAGATTTTATTGTAAAATTTGTCAAAACCCCAATATATAGATCATTATGAATGTTAAGTTTGTGTGATGAATAAAACATACGAAATTGTTTGAAAACATATTGTTAAGAGTAAGCATGATGGGTAACATGTGGCGAATGTTTGTTTACTTTTGGTTACCAAAACATCATATTGTACAAAAGCTTAATCATTCACAATTGGATGAATATATCTAAATTAAACAAATATCACCGTTTGTCATTGTCATTTAAAGGGGCAATAGCACGATTTATGCAAATTTTATTTTTTCCAATTTCCCATTTATAATGATAGTTTATGTCATTTATATTTACTTTAAAGGGTAAAACATTGTATTACACAAACGAATTATCCGTAGTGGTTGTAACGATGTTGCATATAAAGCAAAAATTGCATGGCGGCCATTTTATTGTGAACACATTTTATCATTTAAATGACAAAAACGATTCCCATGGCTTTACTGAGCCATGTACACTCATGTTTAATTTGATGTTTCCGAAGAGAGAAGGGGCTTTCACTATTGGTGAAATTATTTTTCAAATACATTTCATCAACTTATTTGAGCGAAAGAACCTGCTACTGCCCCTTTAACAAATGTGAATTTGCATTGTTTGAACACTGAAGAGATCCATTTGAAGGAGTCTCTCAATGTATCAGTGGCAGTGAAAATTTAAAGTATATTGGCTTCAATTTTTTCTGACACAATTTGAAATATTTTGATCATTATTTATATGTAAATTGTAATGTTAACAAAATGTGCTGTACTTACCCATGTTGCTGAATACTCCTGACTTGCATATGGGAATTAAAAATTGCTCTAAACTCCTCAGCAATCCAATCTGCATACATATTCTCAGATTCAAAACATTGTAAAATAGTGTTTTCTCAGACAGAACTTCAACTGGACAGTGTCTCTCCTGTGATTGGTTCATTCCTAACGAGCTATCCAATAACAATGACCGTAGTAGTGCTTGTAACAATTTGTAACCTGTGCTTTGATTGGCTAATTAGATGAGGCATCTAATTGTTTTTTGTTTTAACAATTTTGTTGTTGTAGACATTTAAAAATTCTATTTTGATGGTCTTTTTAACTTCTTATGTTTTGAAAAAGGTAATTACCACTGTTACAAAAAATTTTTTGAGCTTAATAACAATTGAAAATATAGTTTCAACATAGTTAAAAACAGAAAGTAATATTAAAAGAAAAACATTACATAACTGACATATATATGTTTGCAACTGACTAATGCTCAATTAATGCAAAAGAGACATGGATTGAAAATCTAAATAGCATACATTATTTGTATTTATTTAATTTATGTTAAACAAAATACTACTCAAATGGGATGAATACAATCACCATGTGAAAAAAGACTGAATTTTAAATTTTATTTTAACTTTGATAACCATATAAGCACTATAACAATTATTTTCAAGCACTTTAAAACATTCATTTCTTAAGAAACCAGTTGCAATTTCTCATTGAAAATTGACAATTATGAGTTATTTGATAAACTTATTTTTTTTAGCAATAATTAAACTTTGTACAATGGTTTTTGTTTTTTTTAATGATTTGAACTACTAAGCTTGTTTTTGGGAAATTAATATCAACTTGTACGAAAATCAATGCCAGAAAAAAAGCAATGAGTGGAAAATAACTCTATTTTTGTTTATTGTATTTTTCAACTATAACAAGCAGTTGGTAAGATTTTTCACCCCTAACTCTGGTTACATAATCACTGCTGCCATATACCTGTTGGATTAAAGTTTTATCACTTTACAGCCCTTGGTTTACTTTCCTTAGGATCTCCAGTGAGGTCGTTAACTGATGGTCATTTGTGAAATTACCATTGAAGTATCCCTACAGTAGGACAAGTTAATCAAAATGCTTCTTTAATAACTGCAGAATTTGTTTATTGCCCTATCATCAGCAACAAAGTATCGCATGCATCATTGCGAAACCTTCTTTAAACGTAGTACAACGCTTCGGCTAGAAGTGATGGTAAAATTTTGCCCTTAACACCTGAAAAGATGGTATGAGGGAACTATGGAGATACTGTATCAAAGCCATTGAAGGACCTTTTAGGAATTTTTTTAATATGGGAATGCTATAATGTCATTATGCTGATGACGTCACAATGCTATAACCTCACTGAGATCACTGCTAAAGAGGCTAAATGGCAGTTTTGTGTTTCAGAAATGTTTGTTCTTTTGATGATAATTGTTGAAACATGATTTTGAATGATAAATAAATCTCACCCTCGTGTCTTCTGATATAAAAATTATCAACACTCGTTGGTTAAAGTAAAAATATCATCGGCAAGCCTCGGAAATTTGTAACTTTAATCTACTCGTTTTAATATATTTGATATCAGAAGACACTTGGGTGTGATTCTCTATTTACCACCGCTTGGGCAGTATCACACAAGTGACGAGCCAGTAGTTCGATCACGCCTCGGTGGAACGTAGGTCTCTAATTAGAAGATGGTCTGATTATCTAGCCTGACTTTAATGAAACTGACCTATTCAACAAATTGACTTTGAATAACTTGCAAATAATAAAGGAATTTACAACAAACTGGTGAATAAAGGACTTCCCCTATTTACGATGCCTTGCTCAGACATATATAAAACGTGTTTTATTTCATAGAAAACGAATTTTTCTTGCCTTTACCTATTTGTTTCAGTGAAAGAACAGATAGGTTCCGAAAACTTAAAAGCCATCATTGGTCCGTTCGACAACGCAGTGTCCTTAGCAGCCGAGGAGAAGAACATACCATATCTAGCTACCACGCCAGTTACAGAAGAGTCCTTACTGTATACTATACAGTTGTTTCCTGAGATAGAAGAATTTGGCAAAGCCATTCTAGAATTTGCACACAGACAGGAGTGGAAACAGATCAGCGTCCTTTATGATGATGATAAGGGTAAGAATACCTATAATTAAGTCAAGTATATTCACAAGACATATGTTGTTAGTGGAAAACAACAAATTTTGTATGAAATGTTGAATGAATCATTTTTAAATTACCCAAAGTGGAACAAAGTATAAATGTATATTTGCTGTCTGGGGAACTGCATAGTTTCTTGTTTTGGTCTTGTTATTTGATTGTCCTGAAGGTGCCTGAAATCTCAAGATATCATTGCTTGTAGAAAGACCGTAACGTGGTGACGTCAGCGTATTAGGTAGGGGCAATTTGTTTGTAGTATGTACTTAACATATTTTTAGATCCTGATTCACTTTGTTTTTGTTGTGCTTGATGAAGAGTAGCGTTTATTAAAAGATATTGGAATTTGTCTGTTCTTGGTACAACACTTTGATGAATCACAATCTGGACGTGAAGACATGGTCACTCAAGTTATCATATGCTCTTGTTTAAATTCACGAAACCATGTTTATCTTGTTTACTTATTCAATTTGAAAATAATCTCAGGTCTGACCCTATTTCAACAACTGACTTGTCTAAACGAGAAAATATGGCCCCTGATACATTTCACGAAACCATATGTACCATTATTACTAATCATTTATAAACACTTTTCACCTTCTAGGTCTGACCCTAATTCAACGCTTGATGACGAGCCACAACCTGAATGTGAAAGCATGGCGACTCGATGACCCCGAGAAACACGAGAAGAACAAGATGGGAGACCCCAACAAGATCATGAAGTCTCGTGCCAGACAGGCTCTGGTCCAGATAAGAAGACTCCTTGTGCAACATTCCATTGTCTTCTGTAGCAAGGAGAATACGAAGCATATCCTGGAAGAGGTAAGGAGAGAGTGTCTTCATCATGAACTCTTTTAAAGTGACAAAGTATATTAAACGACATCTGGGTACTCCTGGTCTTGAACGTGTGTTAAAAATGTATAAACTATAGTCCATTTGAACATTGTGTTTTTGCTATATATGAATAGTGAAGATATTTATATCAACAGATGCCAGAATTACTTAAATCTTGATAACTGTCTATGATATGTATGTTGATATTTTGACAGGCCCGTGACCTTGGCATGTACATGATACCATACGAGTGGGCGTTCCTGGATCCAGTAAGTTGAACATGTAACTAGAATGTCAACGTATTAACTTAGATATATACTTTACAAAGCCTATTCATAGTGATATATTCTATCCACGCAGAGGTACATACTATAGGATCTGTTCGAGCCGTGCATCGATATAGAGTTCGACGTATTTAACTTTGACAGATATATACTTTTACAAAGCCTATTCATGGTGGTATATTCTATCTACGCAGAGGGACATACTATAGGATCTGTTCGAGCCGTGCATCGATATAGAGTTCGACGTATTTAACTTTGACAGATACAGGGCTCTAGATAAGGTTTTAACCAGTTGAGTACTTTACTCATTGGTTTAAATGGATGTGGGTATTTCTCTTTCCGGCACGTTTCTCTAAGAAAGTGTTACTCATTGTTTTTTGCAAATGTGAGTACTGGAAGCATATTAATCTGATTTGTCCTCACTCCTATTTATTATAAATGAAATTTCACTTATTGCCATTTTGTATGAAGTTGAATCAAATGAATAAAGAAATATTACAAAATATACAGAGTTTCATTGTTTGTAACAGGTACGCCACCGATAGTTGTAATATGTTTACTGAATTGTATTATATAACCATCGAGGTGACTCTTCAACAATACGTAATTAGTTAAGAAAACATATAATCAATCATCTACTGCAATACCTTGTTCGTTAAGAAAACATTTAATTGGATTGTGACAACTACTCTAAAAGTACAACGAGTAATTTATTAAGAAAACAAATCAATCAATACGAAATCGAAAATTCAAGTGAGTATTAGTGATAAGTCATGACAGAGTTATCAAATAATATATTGAAGTAATACAGTTGAATTAATTGAGCATACGCAAGTCATATTTGATATACAAAGCGGTTTTAACAAGTATTGGTATAATTGGTATATGTGATGGACATTAGTGAAACATATCTATGAACAATGGGTAATTGTGCTACTCATTTTTAGTTAGTGTAAGAATAACTTATTCATCGTTCTTTGGACAAAACATCAGTTTTAGGACATTGTTTACTCTAATTATTGGTGGTAGAACATTGAACACATGGGTAAGTTTATAGAAAAGTTTCGTAAAAAAGGACAACAAG
This sequence comes from Gibbula magus, assembly GCA_936450465.1. Taxonomy (NCBI): domain Eukaryota; kingdom Metazoa; phylum Mollusca; class Gastropoda; order Trochida; family Trochidae; genus Gibbula; species Gibbula magus. Next base: position 36,349,545 of record OW388294.1, on the reverse strand, counting down.
AATACACCTCTTGATTGATAATGTCAATTTTGACTTTGAGGCTATTTTTCCTTGTAAAATCGGACTGTAGATAAGCAGGTTTTGAGTTGGAAAAACATGAAAAAATTGTATAAAACAACCGTTTACATTACATAGTTCTCTATCATAACGAGAGGAATAATTGTTTTGTAAATCACAAACTAAATCTATATTTTAATAATCCGTTCTATATATGATATTTTATTTTTAAAAAGTCGGTATATTTACAGAGTTCAGAGAAACTGGAGACGCGATTTCTTATCTTGCTGTTAAAATTAGATTGAATTTACGAAATGTACAGTGACTGGCAAATGTTCTTAAGAATTATATTCACATACAAATACTATGCTGTCGCCGTTTTGACTAATTATTTTTGTCGCCGTTCCGTCTAATTTGTCTCCGTTTTGACTTACGGCCTGTCGCCGTTTTGGTTTGTCGCCGTTTTGACTATAACCCGTCAGTATGCAACAAAGGTTTTCATTGGCTGTAGGTTCAGTTCTAACCAATCAACTGTAACGATGCATTAAACGTGTTGCGTTTGTGTGAGGAAACATGAAGTTGAAAACGTCTACGGTGTTTAACCTAATCAGGACGATTTTCGAAGTACGCACGGGATTTTAAAATTTTATTTGAGTACGTATCTATAACATTAAACCATGTGTATCAGTAAATATTCAAGCGTATTTGGTACGCTTCACTTTTATTTATTAGCGTTTGCATTTGAAATCAAAGCGTAATTCCCGCTGATACGCAGCTTATCTCGGCCTCTGCAGATATATACTTTTACAAAGCCTATTCATGGTGGTATATTCTATCTACGCAGAGGGACATAATATAGGATCTGTTCGAGCCGTGCATCGATATAGAGTTCGACGTATTTAACTTTGACAGATATATACTTTTACAAAGCCTATTCATGGTGGTATATTCTATCTACGCAGAGGGACATAATATAGGATCTGTTCGAGCCGTGCATCGATATAGAGTTCGACGTATTTAACTTTGACAGATATATACTTTTACAAAGCCTATTCATGGTGGTATATTCTATCTACGCAGAGGGACATAATATAGGATCTGTTCGAGCCGTGCATCGATATAGAGTTCGACGTATTTAACTTTGACAGATATATACTTTTACAAAGCCTATTCATGGTGGTATATTCTATCTACGCAGAGGGACATAATATAGGATCTGTTCGAGCCGTACAGTGATGTAGCTGTCTACGTAGTTAACTTAGATAGATAGATACCTTTACAAAGCCTATTAATAGTGATATGTTCTATCCGAACAGGGGAATATATTACAGGATCTGTTCGAGCCGAACATTGATGTAACAGTCAACTTCACACTGTTTACGCTGCTAGAAGACAACACGAAGAACAAAGAACTCAATGACGCTCTCGCACACGACGCTGTTAAGTTGCTCACCTCAGCAGTTGTCAACTCGTCCAAACGGGACTTACTGACGGCAATCAAAGAGGTAAATATTAGCGAACAAACTATAGAGACAGATAGACACACGTTTGGAAACGTGTCATTCTTAATTTGAAATTTGGGTTACATTTGGGAATTCAAAACCTCGATTTTTGTAATGGCGTGATATTTAACTACTTGGAATGCAATGTGAGGATTTCAAGATGAATGACAATACTTAGCAGTATCAGACGTTAAAAATAACAAAATAAATATCAATACCTTTCTAGAGCTCTTTTAAAATGGCCTGTCCTGTCCTGTTATGAATTTCTGCAGAACCAAGAAGAAGGCGAGACTGGATACCTTCAACTCGATCAGAAGGGAAAACGAGACAATATATCCATCTACCTGACCGCCATTACTGGTACACATGGTTACCCGGAGCGCTTGCATGCTCATAGAAAGGTAGGCACAATTTCAGAGCTTATTTCATCCCGTCGATAAACAGTTACATGTTCAGAGAAACAAATACATAGGTCATAGAGAACAAGTTCATAGAAAAAATACCAGAGCTTATTATATCTCGTTGATGAGCACTTCCATGTTCATAGAGAAAAATATCAGAGCTTATTAGATGACGTCAAGGGGCACATGCATGTGAATAGAATCGTATAAGATAATGTAAAAATACGTCAATAAGCCCTTCAATTACTAATCAACATCCAAACTACCCCAACACTTGAAAAATCTGTGTTCACTTTCATTCGTCCCTTATAAAGATACAGAAGACTATTGTTAGCAATGTTTCTGACGTGTTTTTACTTAAAAAAACTACAACGTTAGCGTATCAACTTATCAAACATACTTGTCATGTCTAGGATTATAAGGGAACTAGTATGTACGTCAACATATCACAATCTCATATATAGTAAAGCCATTAATACATAGAACTTCTTTCTGCTTCATCTCATGAACTTCCAGTGTCTGTGGAAAAACTAAATAGAAAAGTCGAAATTAAGATCCAACACAAACCAACCCTTGTATTTCTATTCCTCTTATTGCAGCATGGTATCTGGTATCAACAGGAGATCTCAAATCAGAACCACAAACACCTGGTCCTGTATGACTGTCTGGACTGTCAAAACAGAACTCGCCTCTTCCCTTTGAAGGGCAGGACGGCGGATGTCGTCATGATTGAGGTTCGTATCGACATTACTCGTCTCATGGTGATCATGGACTAGCGAAAATATATATTCATGTATCAAAGAGTCTTATTATATATAATTTACCCATGCATCCAAGTTTCCTATGATTTAACATTTTTGAGTAAATGTTTTTTTTTTTATACTTACCTGGTTCAAAAACCAACATTGCCAGTGTACCTCAAAATAGATCTCACAGATAAAAAAGGAACGCTACCCAGTATAGGTGCCACCGGTATATAAAGTGCAAGCAAGCATCAAACCAAAGCCTAGGAGTGGAGGTAGGGTGGGAACAATCGTGCGTTGCAGGATTTTCAACCAGTTAAGTACAAAAAATTACATTTACTCAAAAAAGTAATTTATTTACATACTTATCAGTTTTGAAAAACCAACATTGCCAAGATTACCACTGCAAGGAGGTGTGTTGAACAGAGTCACATGAACCACCAAGACAAGTCGCTTTTAACCCTTAGCCTGGCATGCTGGAGTACCGGATGGGAAGGTTCCACGGAAAAGTGGGAAGCGAGCTAAGAGAACAAATGCTGATTCTTGAATTGACAGTACAGAGGGCGTCTCGCCCTCCAAAAATTTACAATTCTACGCTCAACCCCTATATATCTGCCCCAAGAACCTGTTATAGGAGGGGGACTATAAGAAGAAGAAGAAGAGGAATCTAAATACAAGGCCATACGATTGCCCTAACTTGGGTCAATGTTCCACACACCAATGTGTTCCACGCACCAAGAGAACAAAACATGGGCGAGAAAAACACATGTGTTTATTTTAAGGTGAACAACCGTGTTTGTACACACAAGTGCGTAGGGCGCTTACCTCTGCTTAGGGGGTGATCGTGAGTAGTGAACAGAGAACACTTGCTCAGACTACTACAGCGATGTTACAATGGAAAGCCATCAAGGCTAACACTGCTCTAATCTCCTGTGAATTGGAGTGAGGCGGAGGATGGAGATCGACCGCCTTGGAGGTGCTGAAGACTGCCGTTCGCATATAAACGCAAATGCCGTCCTAACAAGCTGGTACTTTCACCGTAAATGTGGAGGGCGCGAACAAGACAAGTGGAAAGGTCTGCGAACTTTTGCACATTGGCTGTGGGACCCGATAATTGAATGAGAAAAGTCAGTCTGCAGCCTGGTTTTAACAGACCAAGGCCATTGTTGCAAGAAAGGCGGTCTTACAGTGAGACGTTGGAGGTTAGTCGCAGACAGAGGACCTGCGGTCTAGACACTGACCATTGACCTGGCAGAAAGTGTTATAAGTCTCTTCAGAACTGAGATGTTGAGTCCAGGAGAGTGTTTGCGGATAACGGACATGATTGCAGTGTAGATTGAGTTGGTCTTGATTGAGAGGGCTTTGAATCCACTTTGTTCTCCACGAACACTTAGTATTCTGCAATTTGGGGCAGAGTGGCCACCTCTGAATGAGGGCCTGCTCTCGTCACCCGTGGCGAAAGCTCGTCACTTAAACTTCCTGTTGTTTTGGCGTTAAGCTGTAGTGATGGTCTAGGCCACTCACTATGAGTACCCACTCCGCCTCAGACCCTTCTTGGTACAATCCAAGTGTGCAGATTGAAAGCCTGAGTGCTTTCATGTGCAGATCCGGAGCAGATCCACCCAAAGTGAATGAACCAAGTGAGCAGGGGTCGGATGACGCGAGTAGCACCGTTACCGCTCGATAGAGGATGCCGTACATCGTCTCCTACTCTAACAAAGTGCATCCTGAGCCCAGGCTGCTTGGTCATAGACTAGTGACACGTACGTCGGCCACTGGCAATTCAGCAGATCTATAAGAGACCTGCCGAAATGGCGCCACAACAACCGAAACACCTGTTGATGCTGCTGCCATTCCATGGGGGGAAGGGTTGTCTGAAAGAGACTGCTGCGAGGACGTTCGTGGCCCCTAAGTGCGGATTTACCATCTCAAGCAGATATGGTGTGTGCTTGAGAAGGGGATCCGCCCTGATCCAGCATTGATGATTGATTATCCAGGCTGTGACCTCGGTCAAGCTGACCTGAGGATTGGAAACAACCTCTGAATTGTCCGCCCGCATGGAAAGGCAGCGGGAGAAGTCTGTCGGTAATGGCATACTTGACTTAATCCTCAAGGAACCTGTAAGGAGGTAGAACCTTGCGAGGTGTGGTCGCCCAACGTGATGGCTGCAGACGAAATCTCCCTAAGACACATGCCAACAAACAGACTGCATCCGTGTTGTAATCAATCTTCCTGACAACACCCTGGTAACAGGTGGGGGAGAATGGTGAGTAACTGTGTCGAGACAGTCTTGCTTTACTCGCCTCTGACACTCTCTTTGGAAGACTACTGACCAGGCAGACGCGGCGACTAGAAGAGAGATTCAAGTAGACGGAAGACCTAGACGACCTGTCCCACGTCGTAGGATTGGTACGGCTACTCGAAGAGAAGCAGCGTCATTCTCACTCTTGCAATCAGAGAGCAGGGCCTCCCGACCTCTGTCAACAGAAGGGACATATGGCCTTACAAAGGCTACACAAGGAGTGTGGGTCTTTGAAGGCTGGCTTGAGGAACTGTACCAACAGCAAAAGGCATTGATGGTCCAAGGCGGGGACAAAATCTCCTTTTAGAGCCGAGCACCAAGTGACAATACACCCACCCTCAAATGCAGCCGCCGTAGTCGCAAGGCAATACTAGCGAGAGCCAGCGATCCCCTGCAAGCCATTCAACCCCTGGGGTGTACGCTCGCAAGGGGGGGGGCATACACTGCAGGGATGCATCCAGGCTGCGGGATTGCGGGATACTCCCACTTTTGTTCTTACTCCCGCAAATTTAAAATTATGCACGCCAAATTTCACGCAAATAAAGTTGAGTTGGCGCACTTTGAGAAACTCCTGCGAAATAATTTTCCATTAAACATGTTTTAAAAGATACATGATGTACAACTTTCCAGTCAACAACTAAATTCTGTAGCTAAAAACGCGTAATATTTACACAAAAGTAGCGAGGAAGATACCCGGAAGCAGTTTGCCAAGACAACTTGTTAATAAACTGATCTGATTGGTCAATTTCTGTGGCAGATCTCTCACTAAAAACTGTCACAGTTTATTAAATATCTACGAATAAACTTTATCACTACTTACATCCACTGGATATTACACAGAAACTCTCTGTCAATGATTGTTATATGATGATTTATTAAACAGTAATATTTCTTTTTGAAAACCGTAGTTTAGCGAGTCGATATTAATAATCAAAGAGGTGGGTTCCAAATGTTTTTCCGAATGCTTTCTTAGAATGCATAAGAGACGTCACATGACCTCAATTCCTGGAAAGCTGTGTTCGTGTGCAGTGTTTCATGAAACATAAACTAATAAACTTTCGTGAATTATTATTAACTCAAGCTCAACTTTTGTGACAGATACCAGATAGATATTTCGATCATTGGTTTGACTTTAATAATTGATAGATATGCTACGTTAAACTTGTTGAAATTATCAATGAAACGTATTTGTTTTCAAAACAATATACCTTGGAACAATCGACCAAACACACCATTTTGAAAGCATCGCACGTTTAGAACACGTTGTCGACTGATCAGCTGCTGGCGATTTTATTTCATTATGAAAAGAAGAATAACAGATTTTTTCAAAGCAGGTGACTGTGAAACAAGTTCACTGATCGAAACAGAAAATAACTCTAATGCTTCTGGACCAGAAGTTCTGGTACTTCGCATAATGAAGTTGTCGAGCTTGCCGTCACTGGCGTAGTCAAACTTATGGGGACTCGGTCAAAAGCGAACCTGTCCAAAAATATAATCATTGTTTCAGCAAAAGCGGCTAAAAGAATACTTGTGAATTGTCACTTTCATCTTACCGGTATGTAAGTAGCCATGTTCATACATCATGTTATAGTTATTAACCATAAATTTTAATACGGTACACTTATTTATCCTAGTTGTCTATGCTTTACATAAATTGGCCCATGTTGAAATACATATTGGCCCACTTTTGAAAATCAGTGGGCCAATTGGCCCACTTTGGTGAAAAGCTGGATGCATCCCTGACACTGGCACGCTAGTACAAACCACGATTGACCTAAGTTACACTAACTGCAAAGAGGACAACAAGAGCTAGAGGTGGACGCTCTCAAGGCATACCCAAACACACTTTCACAACTTGTAATCAACCAACGAGGCGGCATGCGTAGAGAGATGCTAACCCTCAAGACGAAGACTAGCGAGAGTAACGCTCACTCGCAAGGCAACCTTCCCCAGAGGCTTGCAAAGGCAGAGGGTGTACACCCAAGTGCCAGCGTAACCCGCGACCAGCCTACCAAGCAACAGGGTAGGGAGATGCTAAATCACAAGAATAGGAGACCAAAGGACCGAAGGCTGGCGAGAGCATCACTCACCCGCAAGCGAGCCCGACCCTTGGGGCTGACACTGGCAAGGGGAGGAAGGTACAAAACCCGCAGTCAACTCAACGAGGCGGGGCTTCATAGCTGCAAGCCTAGGAGACAGCAATCCCAATCCCAAGACTAGCGAGTGAAATGCTCAAACACAAGCAAGACCAACACTGAGGTCAACGCTTGTAAGATGGGGGAACAACACAACCTGCGATCAACCAACCAAGCGGGTCAAGGCGAAGGCTAACGAGAGTCAACATTCATTTGAAAGCGAGCAGAGAACAGAACACGAGGAATCCGCCTGATAGGCAGACAAGCACTTGACACCAGTCATTACAAGCCTGCTAAGCACATGCAATCCAAGCCCGGCGAGATCGTTTGACTAGACAATCAATCCCAAATACCCACACGAAAACCCCAACCGAAAAGCCGATTAATTAGCAAGAATTAGTTCAGCTGGATGGACAGGAGGGGAGTATAAGGAACCAAGAAAAAAAATATTACAAACAAAGGTTTAAACTTCATTTATTTATCAGGGAAAAGTTCGAAAACAGGAAAATTGAAGAGAGAACACACGAGTGACCGTAGGCTCGTTCAACAAAATAGGAAATGATAACGGCACAACCTTCACGTGTCTCCAGCGTCACCTATACTGAGTTGTTTCCCTTTTTATCTGTGTGATCTAAGTTAAGGTACGCTTCCTATAGCTACCTTTCCTTTTGACAGGAAAATGTGGAAAATTATCATATTTTAACGAAATTATTAATGGTTTCCAGTGCAAGTTTGGCTTCTATTCCTGGAAAACTGTTCGATACGTTAAATGACTCATTGTAATTGAGGTTTTAACTCCATGTACCTGTATTCATATTCTGGGATTTCTTTATTTTCTTCCTAATGAAGTCTATATTTCGTACATAATGTTAGAACTGACTCCAACGGTCTAGTTAACACTGAGCTCTTTTTCAGCAAGAACCGTTTACAATGTTGAAAAGTGACCACACATTCCACTCAGGAAACGAAAAGTATGAGGGGTACGCTATTGATCTCCTGAAGAAGGTGGCTGAGAAGCTGGAATTCAACTATAGGATCTACATCGTCCCTGATGGCAACTTTGGTCGCAAGAAGAACGGGGAGTGGAATGGAATGATAAAGGAGCTTCTTGATGGGGTTAGTAAAGGCTTCATGCTCCCACCCGTTCTTATTATAAAATGAAATGTAATATTGAAATGTAGTTTTAAATTTAAGTTTTATATTTAAAAAATGCATTATGTTATTAGTGAAATTCTAAGGCCAAAGTACTTTTATTTCTAAATATTCACCTTATCAAAACAAGAATCAATATGTCTTAGGTTACCTATTATCTTATAAAAAAGTCAATGATGTTAACAATGGTGTTTATTAACATCCAAATTAATAATTTACGTTTTTTTCAATTGTGTGAGTATTTCATGATTCATTCAGAAAGCAGCGATGTCAGTAGCACCACTCAGCATCAACTCAGAGCGTGAAGAAGCAATAGATTTCACCAAACCCTTCAAGTCGAGATACCTCAACGTAATCCTCAAGATCCCTAAAATAGAGGTTTCCCTCTTCCAGTTCCTCAGACCACTGTCCACTGGTGTGTGGTGGTCTATCCTGACAGCCTTCGTGGTGGTCAGTGTTGTCTTGTACACGTTGGAGAGGATCGCATCTAGAATACGGAAGACCACGGAGATCTCTGTCAAGGAAACCTTCTGGTTCACCGTTGGCTCACTTCTTCAAGGTATGGAGGAATTTCTTAGTTATTCTTTTTCAGAAGGGATCCTTCTTGGGGAAGTCATTAGCATAAAAATCCTTAATATTTTGTCATGACAGGTGGTAACTTTATTTGAAATAAATCCTAAAATATAAGTTAAAAAAACACAAAATATCTATTTTCAAACGTGTGGCGACCTTGTGTAGAACCCCAAGTGGTTGTCCCGGCAACCAAGGGCAGTAACGCTAATCTGGACACTGCATGAGGACATCTGCATGAGGACACGTGTTTTGTGCAGCTGACTTTCCTTGAGTTTTCTTTAGGTTTCTTGTTTGGTATCCTTTTTTATTTATGATGGAGGCAATTATTTTTAGGTCGCACGTGTAGCCTTCTTCATATTGTAACTTTGTTTTGACTTTGCACATCCTTCCTGCTCAACGAGTTATGACGAGTAGAAAATTCTCAAAATGGCTGATGCTCAGAGAGTGGAGATGAGCTTTCGTCAAGGGACCTCGATGGATGTTTATCGTCATGTTCCAATGCATCCCGAGTTCAGGAAGTCATGCTATCAGTTTGGTGGCAACGGTGGACATTTATTTCTACTACCTAATTTATATTCATTATTCAGATACATTAAAAATATATTGGTGTAATAAACTAGCGATCCAAGTTTTACAAAGTGTAATATAAATAAGACTTTCTCAACTCATTTTGGAAAAATGTATTTGTTAAAGGACGGATCTCAATAATTATTATATGAACTGAAGAGCAGTGAATACATGTATCTATACATTATTATTACACCTATTTATTATTCATGACCGTGTTTTGGTTCAGTTCAAGATATATAACGTATTTAAAATTATCAATATAATGTTTATTCCTTCACAAATTAAATTTATTTATTTATTTATTTTAAAGTGGCCGTCATTGAATTGGTTGTTCTATATACTGAAGTGTGGAAGGCCAAAACAAACAAGTTATATTGAATCCCTTTTGATAGTGGAATGTATACCAACAATAGATAAGCTAACGCTCTTGATGTAGTGATTGTTATCAAAGGAAACATGTACGTAAACAAACACCAATCACAACTGATCATTTGAGACACTAAATCATGGTATACTGTCACATCTTATTCTTGATTGGACGATCCCGCCACTCTTTTAACACCTGCGTTGATTGACATTGACAAGTCACGTGCGTTCACGTCCTCCTTGAAATCACACATACAGTATATCGGTTATATCACAGCGTTGACTTGATTGGAAGTTGTACATTAAACGCAATAAAACGATAAATCAATTCGGCTAGTAAACCCCATGTTTTTGTTGTATTTAAGTAATTGTTAACAACAATGTCGTAAATATACGTTTAAGAGTTGTGATATCCGTTCACTGTGAAGTGAAGCGAGGTCAATTCACGCCAAGTGTCTCGTTGCAGGGCGTTCAAAGCCTAATTAATGTCTCGTTGTGAGAAGTCACTAATTACCGTGTATTGGAAAGCGTAACCCGGGTTCAGCCGTGTTGATAATGAGTTAACTAATAGTCATAAATTGTTTTGACCTTTGGTTTATATGATAAACTACCTTTGACTTTCAATCATGCAAAGCTTATCTACAGAGCCGGGAGAACTGGGGGTATTGGGTTGGGCTCTATTTGTTTAGATCTTCAATCTAGATACTCAATCGTGCAATTCCTGATGAGCCAATGGCTCTATTACCCTTTGTATTAATAAATATTGAGACCTTTGTATTCCTCTCTTCCCAAGGTAACACAGACTCCTGTCAGATATCAATCCCAGGTCGAATCCTATCATGTTCCTGGTGGGTCTTCATCCTCATCCTCAGTGCCTCTTATACCGCAAACATGGCTGCCTTCCTCACGGTGAAGAGGATTAACACTCCTATCGAGACTGTCCAAGACCTGCCTGAACAGACCAAGGTCAAGTATGGGACTGTCAAGAACAGCGGGGTCGAGTCTTTCTTCACCAATTCCAACATCGAATACTTATCCAAGATGTGGGCGCAGATGTCCGAGATAGATCCAGACTCCATGGTGGACAATAGTGCTGAAGGTTATGCCAAGGTTAAGGATGGAGACTATGCCTTCATTTGGGACGCCACAGTGAACAACTACAAAACAGCTCATGACTGTGAGATGATGACGATTTTTCCCCACTTCGATCCCAAAGGGTACGGTATAGGAGTTCCTCCAGGGGCAAGTTACAGAGAGGATCTGTCTCTAGCCATTCTGCAGCTTGGTGACAAAGGAGTTTTGGAAGAACTGGAGCAAAAGTGAGTGCATCAGCATTTTAACCTTTATTCGTCTTGATATTTAGAATGAGCAATAATTTCAGATTAACATGATGACTATCAAAAGAATATAGCGAATAAATTGTGAAAAAATAAATTCACACATGAATATTTACAAAGAATAAAGATAATACTTACCAGATTACTTAATTTATTGAAACAACTAACTTAATATAAAATCAAAATAAACATTGCCGATCATCCAGCATATTCAAATAAAAAATTCCTCCTAAGAAATTCACCGAAATAACCTCCTACGAACCGAATCCTCCTACGAAATCACCTATACCCTTTCGATACATCAAGGGAATCAATTAATTCTTACCATAATTTCTCACGCACGTCAAAGCTGATTTATTCCCCTCCACGACGGATTGAGGCACAACAATAATTTCCAGATATATATTTTATTGAGGATAACTGTTAACATGTGTTCTATTTCACAGATGGTGGGACATCAGCAAATGTCCAGATTTTGACAAACCCGAGGCTGACGAGACATCAGAGCTGAAGATGAAGAATGTGGCGGGAGTGTTCTTCATCCTGGTGGGAGGGATCGTTATAGCAGGACTCGCCTGTCTTGCAGAGTACATGGTCATGTACATCTGTAAAACAAATGAAGCTCCCTAAAAGGTATTATTCTCTTCAAATTCCTATCAACATGATGCTAACTTGAGGAACGAAAATGATATATTTGTGGACAACTCCAAACTGTTTAAATTTGTTAATACAGTGTCAATAACCTTAGTTAATAGTGATATACCTTACTCCAGTACTGAATAATGTGTGTCTATCTTATTAAGAGTTCGTTTTACTTTTAGGTTAATGATACAACATATTAAGAAAGTTTTTAATGTCATTGTGTGATAATATCGAAACATATTTTGTGATATGTCTCTCTGTGAATAGGAAAACCCGACTCTTTGGCAAACTTCAGGACTTAACCAGTTTCGTTTGACGACAAAAGATCTGTATAGAATGAAACGATCTTTGAGTTGCTGGGATACTCTTCTAAAAGAAAGGGTGATGTAACGAACGGTCTTCACAACGCTATGAAGATGATGATTGTTTTATATCTGTCGACAGGACTAGATCTTTGGTCCAATTTATGTTCATTGAGATCTTTGATTGTAATATACTATATAATATACAATATTATTTAAATGTTCCTCTGATTTCGTATTTTTAAGAAATATGGACACTATGTCACTATATGACACCGTTGAAAAACAGTTGGGGAAGACGGACGTGACTACATGTACGACCGTGCTTGATTCATTCAACCGACGTATACACCGACCACGTGAACGGTGTATGCTGCTCTGGAACAGGCTCAAGTTGGCTCAGTCTAGTATCGGCGTACAGACAGGAAGATGTCAGCACCAGCTAGGCTACTAGTCATTGTTGCCTATGATTATCCAAATAGTACGGAGTCACGTCTTCCCCAATTGTATTCCAATGCTGTTTTCAGGTAGAAATGACGTATCTGTGTATTTTTGGTAAAACTTAAGTACGTTATATAAAACTGTACTCACATCCAATTATCATGAAACCTAAGAAATGATTTCAGAAGATATTGTATTAGATATGAGCCACGAATGTAGCTGAGACAGAGTTTTGATAACGAAACAAACAGGTAGGTTGTCGCTCCTTTAGACAACTGGTACGGTGTCTTAAGAAAGATTGTTGGCTATATTATCCACTTTGGTTTTCCTTTATTGGTATAGAGAGAAGTGGATACTTTTATATGCATTGTTTACAGTAAGATATTGGATATCCTCAATTTCCTGTGCATATCATCATATCAAAATATATTGATTAAAGTCTTCTGGATTTTTAAAACAAAATGGAAAACTAGTTATTAGTAAAAACATTTATCAGAATGAAATAATACATTCAATGTGTATTCAAGAAAAGACATGGTCTAATAAGTTTTTACGTAAATGAGACTATCATGGAGGGTGAAGGTGAATGTGATGAATCTTGTATAACTATATTTTTAACTTTAATCATATGGTATATGTATTGCTTTATCAATGCTTTTCAATGCTTATGTCATCATAATGTATTTTATCCTTGTGTTCTGACGTCGTCGTCAAGCATGACTATAAACAGTATTTATCCTCGATACTCTTGTTTAAAACCTGTTTTTCATTCATTGTATATCGTGTTCATCTCTGTATATGAAGAGATGGTGTTTAAAAAGGTAGAGATTACAGTATGCATTGCATATCCGGTGTTCGTTGATATTATGTTTTGTTCAGTGTCAACGTTGCTATGACACTAATGTTTTTATGCCAGGAATTGTAGATTCGTGTACTTTAATGTTTTTCACCTGTCCATCTGTCTATTTGTCGTTAAAGGTTAAATGTCATGACATATGGTGACATTCGGATTCATTAAAATGGGATTTCAATTTGATCTATTTTAAATTTCTGAAATCGGTCCATAAATTACTTATATACGGCTTTTTAAAGCCGCCTAATTTAGCCCCGGCGACCAGAATGAAAATATGCTAGGATGTGGTCCCTGAAGCGATGACTATAATCTTATTATCAGCGATAGTCATAATTCAATGTAAATTTCACATAATTTTGTTTGTTAATTTCAATAACAAATCTTTAATAAACCAACTTAACTTTCCCATATATCGAATGTTTAGATCCCCAACTAGGTAATTCCGCAGATGACAATTGCATAATTATTATATAAACATGTGTTTTTGGCGATTAAACACACCTCATAAATTCATCTAGCGGTAGTGATAATCATCATTAATTAATCAATGAGGCTCCACTGGGCAGGTCACAGACGACCCTCGTATGGGTGGATACACGCGGGATCGACAATTCGATTTCGGGAATACACGCCGGATCGACAAGCGGCATGCTTTGATGTAAGGTGTATTTATACAATGGATTAGCCCCAGCGCGTTAATCCCAGCGTGTTGTTTTAGTAGTCGACATCAGCTAGTCAGTCACAGAACACATTTCACATTTTGATGTGAATTCATTTATGATATCAATTTTATCCTAAAATATATTCACATTTTGAAAGACAGACCACATATAAAATCCATCATAGGTTAAGAGCCAACCGTTGAGGGTTATGAGAGACTACAATATATAAAATGCAAGATAAAATATTAATACATTAAAATGGACTCTAAAATCAATTAAACTTTATAAAAATTTGACATTGTGAAGTAAAATAATAGAGACACACACTGTTGACATATTTCCACACTATAGATACAATTTCTTGTCTAAGGTCTGTATACTGTGGACAATTAAGTAGAAAATGGCACTGATCCTTAACAGCTTTACGAAAACAATTAAAAAACTCTTTCAGCTAAAAACTCTTTCAGCTAATGCTAAGTTAGTAAAACGTCCCATTTCAACTCATATTGGGGCTACCCCTCATCTGAATTGCGCCATGTATGTATATGTATGCATAGTATAGTATGTACATGTATATGTCTACATGTCTCGGCGACGTCTATTTGATGATTTTTATCATATACTTGTACATGTTACATGTAACCCGACAATGCAAATAAATTATATGTATTTCATACATGATACAATAAACAAAATAATAAATGTTATATCCCTGTATATTCTTATGTTTGTAGTTTTCAATGTGACAGACAGACATGTTATTTTTGAAGTCACACCTCACATGTTTAATACAGGAATTAATATATACATGTAAGAGTACAGGAGAAAATATGAGCCACCCAAATAGGGTTACGAGAGACTATAATATAAGAAAAAATAGGTGTCTACCTGATGTCTACCACAGATACTGTCTACAACTGTTTTCATAAGGGTCAGGATTATCCTCGCGTTAATCCCCCTAAGCCAATCGACTTTTCTCGATTAGGAGAGGTGCCATACACGCGTGATCGACAATATTTTGCCCATTTTTAATCCGCAAACTGAAATTGTCGATCCCAAGTGTATGAACCCCTCGTATGTGGTTAATCACAGTCACGCCTCAAGGATTGTCTACAAAGGCGATCGCCGGTCTGTTTGTGGCATTGTTAAAATGAGTGAATTAAAATAGTCTTTATAATCAATTGCAAGTGTATATTGTCTTTATTTTAGATTCAATTGGTTCTAATATATATGTACGTAGAGGTAATAATCTATTATTCTTGAAAAAATGCATTACACAGGATCTTTAAGCTGTAACATTTGATTTCACAGCGATAGGCCTTTGATATTTAATGTGAACATCCATTTGTCTTTTCAGATGAGGTCATATTTAGACCTTTGTCCAGGAAACAATTCCTAAAAACTTTAAGCTTGGCAACAGTGTTTGAATTTTCAGTGATAGTTAACCATAAATAGTCAACCGGATAATTCAGATGAGGCAGTAGAAGTAGTACTTTGAGATTTTGATCCAAACTATGGTTTCATCCGGGGGGCATCAGTGTTTAACACATCTAGTGTTTTGTCTAATATTTAACGACTCTGTATGTGTCGTTTCGTAAAAAGTTCTGAAGTTTTAAGTTATTCATATAATATTCAAAGAAAGCTTGCTTTATTTTTTATTATTTATGCTGCTCTGCCGAAAGTTTTTGTTGAACATATTTGTAAATACACGCTCTCCCCTTGTCTACGTTTTGAAATGAAAATGTGTACATGAAAGAAACATTGAGTATGTTGATAAAAAACAAGAACATCGCCAAAAAGTATCTCTTTGAAAGAAATACACATAATGATTGACTGATCTATTCAACCCCAAATAATCATAAGTGGAGTTATCCAGTTGATTAGGAAAGGTGTTCCCCAGTCTAAGAATAGATTGGGGTCAACAAAACAAAAGAAACAAAGAAATGAAAGCAGATATTGGTTAATAAAATACTTTCGGAAATCGAAATATAATGGGAACTTTTGCATTTATTGTGTTTATTTAATGGCTCAGTAATATAGTTTTTACAGATATTATGTCTCTTCCAAAAGGTCTAGAGAGCTGAGAAGTTGTTTGCAGACTCCTTGGCGAATGGGATTCTAAATTGTAGAATTAATGACCCTGTGACCCCAAATATGAGTCACAGGTGTCATTACGTAAACAAAATATTTTTTTTATCATCTTCTACAGTATGAAAAGCTCTAGAACACGCCAATAACTATTTACTTCTGTTTTCGTACATCAAACATTACAAATCATGATGAGTTACATAGCACACGGCTCTATTTTTTTCTGTTTTCATGGCAACAATTCGGACTTTGGCTTTTAGAAGGGTAATACTGAAATTGAATTGGGGGAAGGGGGAGACATTTGTTTTTACGAGTAAAAACACCTTCTAGTTGAAAAAGATCTTGAAAAGTTTCAAAATCACAATGAAAAATACCATTTTATGAATGAAAAATTAAAACATATGGAAACATGTGTGAACATTATTAATCAATACATGATACCATTAGCTTGCTGGACGAAGATAGTCGGGAAAAAACATGTGCATGTGCGGTACCATATTGACTTGGCAAATGACAAGCCTCGAAAACCCTTGTAATTGTGTTATACGTCATAACTATGTAGAATGTCATAAATGCAAATCTGTTGTATAAGGGACATTACATAATCAATGTCACTTTAATGACCCTCTTAATACTTTTTATCTGGATTGAAATCATTTGCATTTGTAATGTGAGAGACACTTTATATTATATGCATTATTGAATTAACGATTTTAATGGCGCTGTAGCACATTTTTTGCATGTGATGTTTTCTCAAATTTGCCAATTATTATTAAAGTGTATACTCTTTATTAATACGTTAATTGGTAAAACATCTCATTATAAAAATACCTATCAGTTAACTAGACCTACTTTGCCTTGCCTCCTCTTAGGCATCGGCTTAACCAACCGTAACACAGACGAAACTTCGAAAGAAGAGTAATGATGGGTAATATCCCTTCTCAAGGGCAGTCACTCGTTGGTCTCATGACGTCACTCCCATGAACCTTCACTCTCCTCTCAGTTGTTGAGCCAAGCAGACATGATTGTTATCACTCTCGACTTTGGTTATCTTGTTAGCGTTGTTCTTTTGCTGCTTTTCTAGCCTAATTGTTGATGACTTATCTAAGAGACTTAATCCGTTTTCGTCTGTAAACAGTTTTCCCTAGGTAGACTGTTTGTTTCTATGTGTTTGAATTGAGTGGCTTGGTGACATGTGCTAGACTCGGCCCAACCTGTAGGCTCTGCACACTTTCTGCATGTGCAGCCCGGGTCGTTTGATTCTCTCACCTTTTCTCTTGCTGAGTGGTTGGTGCGTCTTTTGTTCATACCTTCCCTTCCTTCCGTCCCTAGCGTTAGGTGTTTGTCTTCCAATAGTTCAGTTGTTACTTCGGATTTTCACCTCTGCTTACACTAGTGTCTCGTACTTCAGACCCTCCGATTTTCGGAGCCTGCGTTCGTCAGACCCTCTGGTGTTAGGGCCTTTTTATTATCAGGCCGTCGATATGCGACCGTCTGTTGATAGACGTACCCTCCGTTATTTCGGACCCTATGATAGCTTTCAGCGTCGCAACTTACACGTTTCTCATTTAAGCGTCTTGTCATCTGACGTTTTGTGAGTTACGTGTTGTCTGGTGATTTTCTTAACGTAGCTATTGGAATTCCTTTGCTAGCAACCCTTCTCCTTTTGTTAGTGGGTGTCGGGACTTAGGTTTCAGATTTATCTCACTATAAGGGTCACCTCTGTCTTGCTATTAAGACTCGTCTTGTCTCTCACCTTTAGCTTCAGCTTCACTGTAGAACCTTCACCGGTTTCAAGCGGTTTATGCTTAGGTTCAAAAGTTCAACCCGTCCACTCTGAGGCACAAGAAGAAGAAAGTTTGAATCGTTCAAACCAGAGCTTCTCTTAGCGTCTGTTAAGGACATGGTCTGTTCCTTGTTGGAGACCTAGAGGTGGACACCGTTTCTGATGTCTTGAGTCAGTCTACCCAAGGACCTTGTTCATCGACAGCCAGAAGGGCTTCCTTTTGCAGTGAGGGGGAGACAGCTCCCTCTGCCTCCTCGAGCTCATTGGCTCCTAATGGATGCCTCGGAGGATATGGAACAAGTTATCACTAGTACTACTCCTAACCGTCTCCTACCTCCGTTAGAAGTGTCGGACAAGCGCCGTCGTCTGTTGCCACTAAATCCTGCTCCATTTCAGCTTGTTCCACCTGCGCTAGATCAGGCTTCGTCTCGACTGATTTCGCCGGACACACCCCATCGCATCAATGACGCGGTGCTTTGCAAAGCATTCGGCAATGTGGCTTTTGGATCTTGCACAGATCTTACTATCTGCCTCTCGTATCTCATTGGGGATTACTGTCGTACGCAGGGAAAATTACAGTGTCTTATAGTCCATTCAGACAGTTCAGCAGCTGCTTAGTCGATCAACAAGCAGGGGTCCATCAGGGCAGGGTCTCAGCTGCGAGTGTCGCTCCGGCTCTTTGACCTGGTGGACGATGCGGACCTGGACTTTTGTGCATTCCACATTCAGGGAGCCAAGAACATCTTGGTAGACGCGCTGACGCGAGCTGATACACCTCTTCAAACAGAGTGGCAACTGAATCCGCGAGTCTTGTGGGAGTCTCCAGTTTGCGACCCCCTTTGTAGATCCATTTGCGATGTGCCTCAATCACCAGTTACCGACCTATGTCTCTCCAGTTTCAGACCCAACCAGCGATCGGCTTAGACATGCTCTCGTTTGTGTGGGAGGGATAGACGGCCATGCTTTTCCACCTCCTGCCATCCTTTCTCAGGTGGTAGCCAAGATCGGGGCCACACGTGTCCTTCGGCTTCTTCTGGTCGCTCTCGGTCGCCAGCCCGACTGTGGTTTGTTCCCCTCCGGTGTTCCTCCTTTCGTTCCGATTCTGCCTCAGAGGGATCTGTTCCTCAGTAGGAAAAGCGGAAGTTTACACAAGAACCCTAAGGTGTTCTGCCTTCATGCTTGGCTTTAAGTGTTAAGGAGTAGTCTACTCCAAGTGTGTCACCAATGCTTTAGCAACCTCTCATAGAAAGACCACTAGGAAGCTTTACGACTTCCAATGGCAGGCTTTCGCCTGCTTCTGTCTCAAGCATTGGTTCGTCCCTGCTGAGGCCTCCATTCCTTGGTGTACCTTCGCAATACCAGGCATCTTAAGGGGTCGTCGATTAATAGCAAGATGTCAGCTATCCTCTCCATGCTCAGGAAGAGGTGACCAGGTTTGGATGTGTCTGTCCTCAAGGGCCTCATTAAGGCTTAAGACTCATGGGACTTATCCTTGGTGCTCAACCATCTTCGGTCTGTTAGGTATGAAACGCTCTACAACGTTCCCCTCCTTCCGCTCACCATCAAGGTAATCTTTCTGGTGGCCATGTCCTCCATAGCCCAATATCAATGCGTTACAGGCATACCTCCTTCGTTTTAAGGTCGGGGGGGGGGGGGGGGGGGGGGGGGGGGGTCGGGTCTGCTTTGCCCTGTTTAGCTACCGATTTCGTCTATAAAAACGAAAGAGCTAGATGAGGCTTGATGTACTTTTTCCATTCCAGCACTGGGGTCTGATCCTTGAGAGCTAGATCTCTCTCTGTGTCCGGTTAGGGCCTTGATGGTATATGTGCATCGTACTCCCAATCTGAGAGACGTCTGGCATCGACTGTTTTTGCCACACTCACTTGGGAGCGTGAAGGAGTAAGACAAGCGGGCAATTGGTGTGTACCTGAGGTAGGCGGTCATTGACTCTTACAAGGCTGCTGACCTGCCACCCCGGTCATGCTCCAACCCTCATGAGATCCGAGCGGTCTCGGCCATGGTGGCTTATCATGGTAACATAAGGCAATTCCAGACTGGGCACGTCTTCAGTGTGAGAGGTAGATTTGTAGGTCTCATGAGAATTTGAGAGTTCACACGACAAGATGGTTTACACATTAAAATGGCTGGTCGGGAGATGGACTCGCAGTTGGCTTAAATGAACCATGCACATTCTTTTAAGAACTCTTTTTATTGATTCAGGAGTATTATTTAGCCATTGCTAACACTTATTTGAAAACATTTTGAGAGCACTTTATTTTAGTAAGAAAAACGTGCTACAGCGCCTTTAACCAAACTATTTAACCAAACTATTTAACCAAACTATTTAACCAAATATATACATCAAACTGATTAAAAAACATTGGCATGCTTTCTATGTAGTCAGGTTCAGTATTCTCCCAACCAGGTAAAATAACTCATGTTGATCTTTTGGTGATTTTAAAAAAAAATATGTCAAAGTGTACCCTTTTCTGGATTAAAGAAACATGTCAATAATATATGTGTTTGTTATGCTTTGGTCAATGTGGTCTTCTCTTCATTTGGCTGATTTGGCTATGATTCGTTTAAGCGCATATACACCAACAAGGTGTCCGGCGTACGCCGTTCCTGGACCAGGCTGAAGTTCAAACAAGTGTATCGCCGTTCATACTGGAAGACGTCAGCATCACTCAAACTGTTTCAATAAACATGTCATTTGTATTATACAAGTATTTTGTAAAAAGTAATCGAAACATTGATTAACATTATTAGTGTGTCGTGCATTGTTTATTATATATTGTCAAAAGCAAATTTATAAAAAAATGCCTTAGGTGTACGCTGGGTTCCAATCAAGTACTTCGCCTGGCAGTCATCCTCGGTTACCTTGGTTTTATATATGTTCCGTTACTCTCCATTATATCACCCATGGGAAACCTTATCAAAAAAATCTGTACTCAAATTACCCGCCCTTGGCCGGCGTGAGCCAATCAAACTGCTACGCAACTTGGACCTGCGAGCCAATGACAATTCATTTCACTTCGTTTCAAAGCAAGGGAGGTCATTGTGTTAGCCATCCGTTACCGGTTTTCTCCCTTGGCCATTTCCATCTTATCCCATTGAGCATTTTCTTTGGTTATTGACTTTGTCACGGGCGGGTAATTTGAGTACAGATTTTTCTGATAAGGTTTCCCATGGGTGATATAGAGGAGAGTAACGGAGCATATTTAGAACCATGGGTAACCGAGGATGCCTGGCAGTGCGCTGGGCCACGAATCAAACATTGCCTTTAAAAGTAAACGGGTTATCTTATGCTTGGTTCCCTCCATTTGACAGTTAAATATTATGCTTGGTTGTTTTGATGTGACGTTTCAGTTGATCAGCTCTGAATGGCAAGATCTGCTTATGGCAGGGGCCATCTGTCATCCGTCCAGCCTCCGACATCCGTTAACTTTCACTCTTTCGACTTCTCCTGCAGAACCGCTACACCTCCAAAGTTGAAATTTTGTGGAGAACTTCCTTGCACCTAGAGGATTAATGTTCATGTTCATTTCGCCCCCCCCCCCCCCTTTAATATGGGCGTGGAAGTCATTACCGCTGAAATCTTTAAATGACCTCTTTTGGGAAACTAATTTTCAGAATAACATTTTTATTATACTCGGGACCAACGGTTTGGGGTATCTATTAATACCAACAATTCAGTACGTCCGTCCTTCCTCCCGGAGACAATTTCTGTCCTATCGAGTACAGAAAAACTATTCATCTCATCCTTTTCAAATTTTGCACATGACTTCTTCACCACTAGGAGGGGTGCAGTGGGAAATTTAACATGATTTAATTTTTTTACTTTGTCATATTCTGAGCATTTTCTGTCCTATCGAGTACAGAAAAACTATCCATCTCATCCTTTTCAAATTTTGCACATGACTTCTTCACCACAAGATTTAAGGCCTGCTCCTTTCAAAATATTTGTTCTTGTTCTGAATGTCCGCTACATGTACATGTTAGAAGTGAAAGAAGTGACTCCGAACACTGGGTGCGCGGAACATGTTCTATTGCTGTGCGGCTTGCACCTGGTTTTTTTAAAAACATGTTCCACACGCCTAGAACAGTGTTCTGAGCTACCCCTTTCACTTCGCACATGTACCGGACATTCGGAAGATCATAAGTCACCTTCCCAAAGAACTAAGGAGACCATAAGTTAACTACACACAGCACTAAGGTGATTATAAGTCACCTTCTCAAAGCATTCAGGTGATCATAAGTCACCTTCCCAAAGCACTAAGGTGATCATATGTCAACGTCACAGTACTAAGGTGATCATAAGTCACCAAGAAAAGCACTAGGGTAATAATAAGTCACCTTCACAAAGCACTAGATTGATCGTAAATAAATTTTTAAAAAAGCAATAAATGATTGTAAATCACCATCGCAAAGGATTGATGTAATGATAAGGCACCTTCACAAAATCACTAAGGTGATCATAAGTCACTATCACAAAACACTAATATGATCATAAGTCACCTTGAAAAAGCACAGAGGTAATCATAAGTTACCTTCACAAGCACTAATGAGTGTTGATCAATTTCAGAAAAAACGCTAAGGTGACCATAAGTCACCTTCACAAGTCACTAGGAGATCATAAGTCACCTTCACAAAGCACTAAGGTGATCATAAGTCAACTTCCCAAAGCACTAAGGTGATCATATGTCAACGTCACAGTACTAAGGTGATCATAAGTCACCAAGAAAAGCACTAGGGTAATAATAAGTCACCTTCACAAAGCACTAGATTGATCGTAAATAAATTTTTAAAAAAGCAATAAATGATTGTAAATCACCATCGCAAAGGATTGATGTAATGATAAGGCACCTTCACAAAATCACTAAGGTGATCATAAGTCACTATCACAAAACACTAATATGATCATAAGTCACATTGAAAAAGCACTAAGGTAATCATAAGTTACCTTCACAAGCACTAATGAGTGTTGATCAATTTCAGAAAAAACGCTAAGGTGACCATAAGTCACCTTCACAAGTCACTAGGAGATCATAAGTCACCTTCACAAAGCACTAAGGAGAGCATAAGTCAACTTCCCAAATATATTTGTACTGCTCCTATACCGTCAAGTGTAGTTTGTTGGAAATAAATATCAAAATAAATTGAATTGAACGCTAGACAGTGGGACCACCGGCTGACTACAGTCCAACAATAAGGACATGGTTGACAACGTTACTGGTTCCCTATTTACTTGTAGGTCGTGCTTCAAAGCATTCGTAGATTGAATAACGCAACAGTGATATTAGATATTAGTGATAGATTCTCGTACTAAACATTTTACGAGGTATAAGATACTTTCTGAACAGAACGAGGACACCTTAACAAATGACTGTGAGACAAGTGATTTTGTAATATTTTGGAATATTGGTGGACTAGCGCATAAGCTTTCTGATAATGATCTTGTTGAGAATATCAAATCGTTGTATAAATATTAAAAATGGACCAAGATTACTGAAAATGCTGTTTTTATATTATTTGACCATGCATTATTTGGCTTAGACAGAGACATCCTATACACATGTGTTTACATCCAACCGGAAGGATCGACGTGGTACGATATGTTATCTCCACATTGTAAAAAATGGTATACTTGTATTTCAGGATACCTTATTAGATATCATGTTCCAACTACCAGATGTTTATATCCTCTGTGGCGGAGATTTTAATGCCAGAACAGGCACAAAGTCTGACTTTGTTGAAGATGATTTATTAGAATATATAGAAAATCAAAATGATTGTCATTGGGACTTTTTAACTGACTTTTTTAATCTTAAACGTTTTTCCGCTGATAGACCTGTAAACAACTTTGGTTAAAACTTTCTAGATTTTTGTTCTACCTTGAATGTTCACATTATGAACGGGCGTTGTGGTAAAGATAAGGAAATTGGAAATTCTACTTATATAAGTAATAATGGTACAAGCCATAATAGACTATATTATCTCATCGTCAGTATTGTCTAATTTCGTTGGTGCTTTTAGTATACAGTCTCGTACTGAGTCAGATCAACTTCCGATAGCGCTTTCATTGAAGACAGACAGCAAGAGATCTTACGACGGGTGTGTCAAAAGTCAAATGTATGTTTTTAAGTTTTTCTGGGGAAATGATAAAGCTGAAGAATTTAAAGAGAATCTCCTATCAGATCATGTTCAGTCCCTATTTGATAAGTCAATTGATTGCGCTTTTACGAATATTGATAAAAGCATTGACTATGTAACTAACGCCCTTTGTTTAGCGGCGGAAACTATGAAAAGAAAAAAATAATACCCCGCGAAGAAAAGCTAATATGTTGTATGATGAGTAATATAGAAGCTTAAAATAAAACGTTGTTAACAACTTAATAAACTTAGAAAAACAGCTTGTCATAGAAAGTAGCATATCAGAGTCAAAACGGTCAAATTCTTCTGTTGCGAAAAACAATATAAGTATGGATGAATGGCATCAACATTTTAGAAACCTATTTAACTTTGAAACTGAAACTGAGAATGAGAATGAGAATAACACTAATACTTTTGTAGACAAAGTAAACCTATCGACATCTGACGATGATAACTTTTCGATAACAGAAGATATACTAGATTCCCCAATTAGTAGGGATGAGATATTAGACAGCATAAAATTCTTAAAACCCAATAAATCACCAGGTATTGATGATATTATACCAGAACTTATTAAGAATTCGGCAGATATTAGAGTCCCATATCTAGAATTATTATTCAACATTATGTTAGAAAATGGTACTATTCCATCCTGTTGGTCAATCGTTATTATCGTCCCGCTCCATAAACAGTCAGGGACATCACGGCTTTCCGTCTCGTAACAAAGAGACGGTATGCCGTCTAAACATTATCATGAAATGATTGTCTTATGACGATGGCATGCCGTCTATAAAACGTTTTCGACGGTATCCCGTCTTAATGATTCAGGGAGAGTTCATTGTGTCAAAATGTTAAAATTAAGACGGCATGCCAGCTTCATAGTTCACAAGACGGCATTCTGTCTCATATTTTAAAATATAGCAGCGTGACTGTCTTGAGCTTGCGTGGTTCCTACCGACTGAAATCGAGGTGTGCCAGTCAGAACCCTCGCGCACGTGAATCATAAGGCCGAGATGTTCATGTTTCACGTGCTCGATGGTTCATCTGACTTGAACCCAATATATAGTATACTAAGTCGAGTATCATCAAAATGGTAGTTTTCGGTAACAGTTGGTACTTCTTGATAACATAAGACCATTTATAACGTTTGGCATATTTGACCCCCAACAACACAATGGATGGACCTTTAAAAAATCTCATTACCCGACCCAATAAGACGTATCAGTAGAAAATGGTTATCCGTATTGATTTATAATGGTGCGATCTGTTTGCTTGGTCTTATGCAATTTGGAGAGGTTAGACAGCAAGATGACAATGCCATCATGCCATAATTTAAAATCCACTCTGAGCGTTTAAGAGCCATCGAGTATTTTAGTGTTTTAAATACAACATTATGTTTTGGAAAATATACTTGTAACATCAATCGCTAGAGACAACTACAAAACATATGATAAAAATTTTCATATCACTATCCGATGAAATTTGGTTTTAAAGACAGGTAGGCCTTAGATTAAAACGCGTCAATAGAATTTAACGTCATATTAACAGCATTTCCTTTAGGCATAAAAAAAGTACCACAGAGTAACAAGGATTTCCTAGGCGTGTTGTCTTATCAATTTCACGAAGCTCGTTTTTTCAACTGTTTTCGTCCCTTCTCACACATAACTGAATGTGACAACTGTTATATTATCATGTTTCAAAATCCCCTTTGAATATACAAATTATGGACTTTTTACCTGTTAAATGGTACTTTATTGTGATTATACCAGCAAACTATGACAGATATAGTATGTATATATTCGCATTGATTATACAATTCAAGCAACGTACCTTGTTGGGTAATACATTTAATTTAATATCTTTAGAAACTACATAATTGAAAGAAATGCATGGTACGTAAATAAATAAATAAACGCCAAAAACTTTATTTTTTTTTTATTTTGTGGAGTAATCATAAATGGTCTCTTTTATTTGTTTGTTTACATTGTGGGAGTAAACCACAATGTTTTGCGCTTGAAAATAATACACATGATCTATATGTAGACTTGAAAACATCTTTATTATTTAAGTGCGAATTCTCTGCTAATTTTTGGTCGATAAACTAAATCTGCGAAAGATTAAGAGTGTATATTTCAATACGATTGGTTTTTAGAAATGTCTATTAACATAATCAACGGCTTTTACAGAAATAGCTAAATCACTTTGAACGCTTGAATTACTTTTGAATGTTTAGTGTGAACACTTAAAATGACCGCTCGAAGGGAAACATAAGATTATGTTATTGTTTCAGGGGCCTTATTTCGCCATTGGTAACACTTATGTTTCTTTTCGTGAGAGCAATGTATTTTAGTAAGAACAGCGTGCTACAGTTCCTTTAAAATTACAAAAATAAAACTACTATGCAAACTTATAACCGTTGTGATGAAATAAAATCTAATACTCTTTTCAATTGCTTAGAAATGTCCTTCTCATGTCATCTGGTTGCAGTGTTAGTTCACTCGCCCAGAAACCATCAGATTGCCGGTTCGATCCCACAGTTCCCCGAACGTATTTGTGATCAGTTTGAAAGTGCCAATTCATCTGCCATCTTATACAAAAGTTTGATGTCAAATGAGGAAGATTGTAACAGCATTAAAATTGTACATCGAAATATTAACATTTTTGTTTCAAACTAGCCTGCATCATTAGCGTTTTGATAGTCAATAGCAACAGTGTAAGAGATGTTTCCATATGTGTAGACACGAATAAAATTCACCATTGATGATTTTTTGTAATGAAGGCCTTCAATGGTATAGATAATTAACATATATAATTAAAGACATTAACCCACTCTCAGGGATGTCATTCATGTTGTTTTACAACACTCGTGCCAGTAAAATTATGTTTCCTGTAAAAACATTACGACATCCCCACTTGAATATGAATCTCTATATATTCGACTGTGGAGAAGTTGGTTCACCACACCATATAAACAATGTTAAGATATCATCAAAACTTGTAAAACGAAAATGTAGCTGTTTGCTGACATACTGCCCAAACATACTTGGCTCTATAACTGATCAGACCTTAAATAAAAAAATATATGAGGTTGAAAACTTACATTTTCCAAATCGACAATTTATAACCCATCGCCGGCCATATATGCCGTATTTGCCAAGACGACTGGGGGGGGGGGGGGGGGGGGGGGGGGGGGGGGGGGCAACAACTTATAATCCCCATATGCCAAGCTGTCGACGAAGAAGACGACTTATGATGATTGTTATACCTGTGGTCCTTACTTGGGGTCACAGAATCAACAAATCTACAATTTATAATTCCAATGGCCAAAGAGTCTAAACACAATATTTCAGATTTCGAGAGTCAGTGTTTCTTAAGAATTCAAAAAACTTAAAGCTAAAAAACGGAAGGATGGACGACCGCCGGAAACAATGCAATGTCACCGGCCTTTCGTTCGACGACATGTCGTCTTTCTAAGACAAAAGATATTAGGCGACATGCCGTCTTTATAAGACAATATATTTTAGACGGCATGCCGTCTTTAAAAAGACAATATGTTTTAGACGGCATGCCGTCTGATATCACAACATATGCCAAAATATCCCCATTTACTAAAAGAAATGATTCTCTTAATAAAAGAAATGATAGACATGGTTTTGCATATTCGTATGCTATAATATCTTATCTTTGAGTATGCACTCTTTGAGTAAAATCCTTGGCACAGATATTAAGATATTTCGATAAAATCACTACCACTCCTCACTCTGCTTTTCAATGCGTTTGTAATGTTCCCTGGTCTGAAATAGATTACCTATCTTTTTGAAGTTCAGATCGTCAGAGGGAAGGGGGCATTTATTGTTTCCAAAATATTTAGCTTTGTTTGATCCTGTGTTTTCTATATGCTTGAATGAATGGTTTAGATATCTTATAGTGTTTAAGACGGCATGCCGTCGAAAACCAAGGACGGAAAGCCGACGTGTCCCTGACTGATAAACAAGGTAGTCTGGATAACCCAACGAATTACAGAGGGATTACTCTTTTGAGCATTTTTAGTAAAGTTTTCACTCCTATCATTAACAGTATCGTGGGGAAAGACAATGAATAGAATCAGTGAATCCCAAGCAGGATTTAGAAAGGGATGTACCACCACCGACAATATGTTTATACTACAAAGTATTATACAAAAGTATTTCAATGCCAAAGGAGGCAAACTCTATGCTCTCTTCGTTGATTTCGAAAAAACTTTCGATTCAGTCGACAAACAGAAATTATGGTCTCTTTTCAAAAACCATGGTCTTAGCCCGAAAATGAAAAAAA
Source organism: Gibbula magus (assembly GCA_936450465.1). NCBI lineage: Eukaryota > Metazoa > Mollusca > Gastropoda > Trochida > Trochidae > Gibbula > Gibbula magus. Next base: position 36,321,226 of record OW388294.1, on the reverse strand, counting down.
CCTCTCCATAACATGTATGAAAATGTTAAAGCTTGTGTAAAAAATGACAATGATTTCTCTGAATGTTTTGAACTACAACTTGGGGTAAGACAAGGATGTATACTAAGCCCGTTTTTATTTTTCATAAATGAATTAGCAACCCAAATTGAAAGCAATTGTGAGTATGGAGTACAGTTACACCCCGATCTTGTACATATTTTCCTGTTGCTCTTTGCAGACGATATCATGCTATTCTCTAGTACCGTCGCAGGTTTACAAAGACTTATAAATGAACTAGAGACTTATTGTGACAATTACAAATTAACTTTAAATAGAAGCAAAACCAAAATAGAAGTGTTTAAGAAAGGAGGGCGTTTATCAAAAAATGAGAAATGGTGTTATAAAAGCAAAGAATTAGTCTGTATTAGTTCGTAAAAATATCTTGGATTGTTCTTCAGTAGTTGTTTATCGTGGACAATGCATGTTAATTACGTAGATATTGAAAGAGTCCAATTGAAAGCATGTCCAAATATCTTTGGGTTAAAAAACAACACTACGAACAGATTGGTGTATCGAAAATGTGGTAGAAACCTAAATGCACCTATTCACAAGTATTAAAGCCATATAGTATTGGTTAAAGTTATTGAACATGCCTTCATATCGTCTACCAAAGAAAAGTTACAATATGATGATGTTATATGATAAGGATGATCACAAAAACTGGGTTACTTCTGTAAGAAATTTCTTATTCACAAAGGGTTTTGGTTTTGTGTGGATAGACCAGTGTGTTGATTCAAACGAGGACTTTATTTGTCAAGTAAGGAGGAGATTAAAAGATATTTATTTACAAGAATGGACAGAAAACATATCCCTTACTAGTAAGTGTCTGCATTATAGGATGTTTAAATGTAATCTAGAATCAGAAATTTATCTTTCATGTATAAATGTAAACAAGTTTAGGATAGCGTTAAGTAGATTAAGATGTTCATCACATGATTTTTATATCGAAAGAGGAAGATTCAAATCAGTCCAAAGAGAGAATCGAATATGCAGACTTTGTAATAATGATCAAATAGAATATGAATATCATTTCGTTTTAATTTGCCCTATTAATAATTCACTGAGGTAGTTGTATATTAAAAACTATTACTATGTCAATCCGAACCTTTATAAATTTGTAGACTTGTTAAGTAACACAAAATTTGCAGTTATTCAAAATCTGGCTATGTCTGTTTACCATGCTATGGTATTCAGAACAGAATATATTTCTAAACATAATATAAGTTATACCTAATTGTTGAATATCATCTTCATTGTATTAAATGTGCGTGTACATATTATCATTGACATGTATTGTACTACAGGCATGTGGCCTTTCAGTACTGGAAATAAAATCGCATCGACTGATAGATAGCCCGAGCATCTATATCCATATGACTATTGAGACTGGGAAGGTAATTGGTGGTAATTGAGGTGGTAATTGTCCGGGTAGCAGTTGACCGGTGGCCGTTGTCTTACTCCCATGACCACATGGCCCACAGGGGCGTGTATACAGTAATAGGGTAGGGTGTATATAGGTTTATTACCCATATGGTTGAACATAACCGAGTTAATATTATTGATATGAGCACATGTGCACATATCACGTTTGCCATGCAACCATCGTTTTATCGCGACTTCCCGTATTGTGTCGTCTGTAACGTCATAAAACGATTGTTCGTGACGTCACTGTCGTCGCAAGAGAAGGTGGCCGTTTCTTTGCTATTTTAACGCGAATAAGACGGAATAAAATGGGTAATAAAGAAATTATTACACTCGAAAGTGTGTCATATGACTTTTACGAAACTCGTGCAAATTTGTGTATAACCCTCGCTCTCGCTCGGGCAATACGAAAATTCACACTCGTTTCGTAAAAGTCATATGACACACTTACTCGGGTAATAATCTATATATATGTATTTCAAGCGAAACGCCTCCTGTGATATGGCCTACGCACGTGCTACCTTTTAATTAAAAACGTTTTTTTACCTGTCCATAGACCGGCGAACAGTCAAGTCCAAGTTTCTTTATTGCGGTTGATACTTATGCCTACGGCCTATAACAACATAGAATACAATATTATTACAACATTCTGCTCATGCGTAAACAATACAAGAATGGTGTTTATGGAATTAAGAGTATTTCGAAATATCATTGCATGGTATACATGTATATACATAGACAACTTCCTAATGACTTCATCATTATGATTTGACATCAAATCAATGAACTGTTGTTTGGAGATTGCTGTGACATTTATGTATTGTTTTCTGATGTCTGCAAGTGGTTTACAAATAAGTAAAAAATGATATTCATCCTCTATCTCCCCTGATTTACATACTCTGCATAATCTATCCTTACGTTCTATACCATTCATCCTGCCAGTTTCTATTTCAAGTGGGAGTGTACCACATCGGAAATTAGCATACTTACTTCTGAATGTATTTATTTGTAGTGAATTTATATAGACTCTATTCTTAAAGCTTTTGTAGTTTTGGAGTTTAGATAAATTATCTATTGAAGCAAACCGATCTGATATCGACACATCTTTCATTCTTTGTTTGAATTCACTGATAAATAAGTTTATGTTCTCTACTCCCTGGTTTGCCCATACGTACATACATCCGTTTGAGCATAGCATATGCCTAACTTTAGTAACCCAGTTTACCTCACCATTTGAATCATAAAGTAAAGACATTTTGTAAGGTTTCTTGACATATCTGTGTTCAGACATTCTGGTTATCTTAAGCCAATATTTGACTACTCTCACATGTGTTCACAAATAGTGAAAAGCGGCCACATTCTCCGAGGACAGCATTAATAGGTGTTTTAAATGCTAGTTGAAGAAACCCATGCACGCATTCTCTTCCCACAGAGGTTACTCCCTTCGTATTTCCGATCTAGGCTGATGAGGTTGTTTCCTAAGTTTCCTTTATACCTTACTGCCTTTCACCAAAAGGGGATATTTTAGGGACGACTCCTTTACATTTTACCATGATAGAGCATGTTAACGCCCCTCGTGTGTATACCTCGAGTTGCGGGTTTTAAATCTCATAAACACCCTTTGACATGTTTTATCCTTTACATAAACTTAGGTAGGATTTCGCCTGTTGTTTTGAAGGTGACTTCTTTTCTTAGAATAACTTTTGAAATTAGCATCTGATAGGGGGTTTTACGTTTGAAAGTATGACCTTAAAGGCGCTGTGGTACGTTGTTTGCATAATTTCTTTTTTCAAATTTATCATTAAAGTTTATACTATATATTTTGAAGTTAGAGAAAAAAACATCGCATTTAACTTTGAATATTTTTCAATATTTTTGTGTGTGTTTAGTATTGGTTCGTTAGTCTGACACATCGTTCATGCTACCGAGTGTAACATTAAAAAAATAAAACAAATCAAAAGAAGTTACATGCAAAACAATAAGCAAAATCCGACGTTGATAACGTTGTCAATATCTTTATTTCAGAAATATCTTATATCAGTTCTCAAAATATTATCAAATCGTAAAATTATACACGGTTCTTACTATCCATATGTAAGTTATAATTTTTAAATCAATATTCATTCTCCTTATTTCATCCATCATATATTTCACCATGGTGTGTTGCAGATGTGAAGCTACCCTAGGAGCGTAGACAGGACTGGTCAGGATGGAGCTCAGTCTGATAACAAGATTGGGGATATTCCTTCTTGGACTGACAGCATACACAACAGAACAAGGTATCAAAGTTGGTGAGAACAGATACAAGTAATGACGTATGTATTCTAAAGATCAGAGACAAGGTGTTATTAAAAAACAATGTTTTCGGGTAATGTGGGAGATGGGACATTTTGTCGTTTTTGTAAGGAACGTTTTGATCACACTTACGAATCACCTTGTCTGTGTCCTGCACTTCTCTAAAACCCAATGATGTCCACACTCTATAGCGATATACGACCCCGGTGTATCTTTGGCCTTTACGACTGTGAGATGAATCTGCCAGAAATCGGACGTTGCATCCTGCAATCGGCATTGTTGCGATGACCTCCTCGAGTGTTCTCTTAACACGGTTCCGTTGAGATCTTTCGGATCAAGGCAGATCCTATCTCTATGGGCTTAATGTTTACCAAGTTGATAGTAAGGCTTCAAACATCGCAAACATAGTCTTGGGGTCCGAATATATGCACTTTTAGCTCATCAGGCCAGGCCAGATGGGGTTATGGCATGGGTCGTTGTCCATTGTCCGTCGGGCATTGTCCGTCAACTTTTCACATTTTTAGCTCATCAATGGGCTTATGGCATGGCATGGTGTCCGGCGTCCGTCCGTCTGTAAACTTTTCACTTTTTCGACTTCTTCTTCAGAACCAATAACTCTAGAGAGCTGAAATGTTATGTGCAGACTCTTTGGTCTATGGGGATTCTAAATTGTAAATTTGTTGACCATGTTACCCAAAATAGGGTCACAACCTTTTAACAGCTTTCTTCATCTTCTTAAACTTCTTCAGTTTCAAAAGGTCCAGAGAGCTGAAAAGTTGTGTGCAGACTCCTTGGTCAAAGGGGATTTTATATTGTAGATTTTGAGACGCCATGGCCACAAATAGGGTCACAGGGGTCACAACCTTAAAACATATTTTTGTCTTATTCTAAAGTATGAAAAGCTCTAGAGAGCTGAAATGTTGTGTGCAGACCCCTTTGCAAATGGGGATTCTAAATAGTAGATTTGGTGACCCTGTGACCCCAAATGTTATTTTCATCTTCTTTTCCAGTACAAACAGCTCTAGAAAGCTGAAATGTTGTGTGTTGACTCATTGGCCAAAGGAGATTCTAAATCGAAGATTTGGTAAATGTATTACTTGAGATAACTTAGATATTCAACCTAATTACACTTTTTGTTGATTAAATCATATTCGGGTATATGAAAACCTAACAATACACCAAAACGCAGCGATACATTCATCATGTGAGCAAATACGGCTAATTTTCAGACAAAGCATGAAAAGGTCGCTCTAAGTTCCGAATTCGCGTAATGCACGTGCAAATCCAGAAAAAAACTCTGCAATATCATGACTATATAAGATATAATCCCTGTTCGTCATTTTATGGAAGCTAAGCCATTGTAAAATATAATTGAAAATGGCGAAATTGTCCGACGCTGAACGGAACAATGCAATCGGACGACTGGAAGCCGGCCAGTCACAGTCACATGTTGCTCGACACCTTGGAGTTTATCAAACCACTATTTGCCGTCTTTGGGACCACTACAAGCAAACCAATTAGACAAAAGATCGTCCTAGAAGTGATCGTCCTTGAGTGACCACTGGACGTCAGGACCGCTACATCCAACAAGTTCATATCCGGAATCGGCATCTGACAGCAAGAGACACCATGGTCAGACTGCCGAGATTGAGGAGGTTGTCAGACCAGACCGTCAGAAACCGATTGCGAGCAGCTGGTTTGCGGGAACGAAGACCTCTGGTTCGACCTATTCTGACGCTACGTCATCGACGTCAATGGATCAGATTGTGCAGAAATGTGAGAGTTTGGGACTTCGCTAATTGGCGAAGGGTTTGGTTCAGCGAAAAATCACGATTCATGCTGAATTCAAAGGACGGAGGACACAGGGTGCATAGATGTCGAAATGAGCTATTTTCCCAAAATTGTATCCGTGTGGTCGACAAATTCCGAGGCAATTTGAATGCTAATGGATACATAGACCAAATCCTACGTCCTCACCTGTGTCACGTTATCGACCGACGTTGGGAAATATTCCAGCAGGACAATGCCAGGCCCCTAACTGCTCGTGTGAGTGTTGACATCAACGTCCTCCCATGGCCCTCGAAATCGCCGGATGTGAACCCCATAGGGCATAACTGGGATGAGCTGAGTAGACGTTTGCGTCGCCGTCAAAATCCACCGCAAACGTTACGCGACCTGGGACTAGCGTTGCAGCAGGAGTGGCAAAACATGCCACTGGAAGCAATCCATTGAGTTATACGTTCCATGCCACGGAGGTGCCAGGCTGTGTTGGCAGCCAGGGATTGTCATAAAAGATACTGAGAGCAACGCCCCATATGGGAGGCATTATCAGTCTGAATTAAATTTCGTTTTCAGAAAATTGTGAAGACATGTATGGACTATTACTGTACCAATTTTCAACTATTTACGAGACTTCACTATTCTTTACAGGCTTGTTTGAAAACTCTGATTTAAGATGTCAAACTATCACCTATGCGTTTCTTTTTTTGAATAGTATAAATCAATGAAGTCCTGATGAGCTACAGAGTCAATGGCTCTATTTTGGACTTCTCCTCCAGGACTGCTGCACCCCCAAAGCTGAAATTGTGCTGGGTATATCTAGCACCTAGGCGACCAAAGTTTGTTCATTCGAACCCCGACCCCATCAAATACGGGTGTGCAGGCATTATCTACAAAAGATTTAAACAATTTCTTCTCCGAAACCAGTCGACACAGGAAGATGAAATTTTCAGATTGCAGGGGGTCTTAAAATCTTTAAACGTCGACTTCACCAAAACCATTTGATACAGAAAATTAAAATTTTCAGAATAACATCTTTATAAAATGTAGACTTAGGTTTGTTCATTTTGTCAAAATCCCTTCTCAAATATGAGCGTGGCAGCGTGTTAAATCAATCCTTAAATTCAACTCCAGGAACAAGTAATGATATGACGCTCATAGTTTGAGAATATCATCTTTGTATGATGGAGATGATGATTTGTTATTTTCATTCTTCTACTCTTAGAAATATAGATTTTATTTTAGAGCTAATATAAAATTCATAAAATTTTCCCCGCTGACAAGCCACAACAGGCATTATGTTATGTATGTATGTTATGTAACAGATGGTGGCTCAGAGTCTTGCTTGCATACTATGTATGTAAATGGGTGAGATTTAGCGTAACCCGAGTTCTGCTCGGTAAGTCTGCCTGCCTCCCACTCCCCCTCCCTCCCATTCTCCAGATCTCCCTTCTCTCTCGCTTTCGAAATTTCAATTACAAAGCTCTTAGATGCTAGTATCTTCAGAGGAGAAGATTGTCAAAGGTGCATGGGGTCTGTAAAAATGAAAAAGTGTCTAAAATCAATATGGCAGCTAAACCACGTGACGTAGGAATTCGCCATGGTTTCCTTTTTTGCTTGCATGGTCTTTGCGCATCTTTGGCAAAAAGTTCCCAAGTGTTTCTAAGTGCTTTTTGAAAAATTTTCCCACGTTAAAAATCGAAATTTAGATTCGAACTGGACCTTTAATGGCTTGGGCGATTGGGCCCAAAAGTTTCACGATTCCATAATAAGGGCTATCAGCATATAAAGTTTGGTTGCATTTGCTTTAGCCGTTTTGGCTGTAACTTGCTAACAAAATCGGCGGAATAATAAAATTTGCTGAATCCTTAATAATACCCAGCTAGCACAGCAATAGGGTGATGTAAGACTTTCAACAAAGAGATGTCTTCTATACTAAACTCATCCATGATGCATTGTACCGGATCCAACATTTCGATCATGTCAGTGATTACATGAAATAGGAAACAACATGGGCATGGTGTTTTCTGTCAGAAATCTACACTTGCGGTTGATAATGAGTTTCTTGACAACCCATAGGTTTAAGTGGTTGACCTAATTCCTTAAAGTCCCTGTTGTACAACTACTTCGGTGTATTAGCTGATATACCTACACTTTTTCAGATATACCTACACTTTTCTAATATACCTACACTTTTAACAACTCAGAAATCAATGGAGTCAATTTTCTAAATGTCCAAATCTAAATGGTAATACTTTATAAAATGTCAGATTATATATAAACATATAAGACACCTGGGATCGAACCTGTGTCCTTTTGCTATCTGGCCGAACGAAGTAACCATTACACCACGAGGCCAATTGAAAGTTTAAAATATTGTCCTGACCAAATGAGGTTCTTATTATGCATGATATGATATCACACATTTCTGTATTTTTTTTCTTTCTGTATCATATAATAATGTTAATTAACTTTAGGTGTAAAATGTCTTAACATATTGAAAGTCTGTGTTGACAATAACCGTCATTGGGCAATTTCAATTAGTTTCCGAGCCCCAAACACTGGTAACCATACAACGCAGCACGGACTGAGCGTACCCTGGAGTTGTCACAGATGAGGCCGTATTTGGGTTGTGCTTGTTTACGGCTGTATTTGTTGAAAAATATTATTAAATAGTATCCCTCTACACTGGAATGTCAGTGGGATATACAACAGATAAACCCATACTTTTCCGCGTGTATCAAATGATACCCTACACTTTTCCCCGTGGAGCCTTACTCGGTTGCACCTCGTAAGGGCCCCATGGGGAAAAGTGTAGGGTATCATTCGATACATACGGAAAAACTATGGGTATACTCTCATATGTCCAATTTACTTTGCATCGCCTTGACATGGACCACAGGTGAAGTTTAGCGCAAATATGTTGCGCAACGCATTTCTCTCGACTCAAATCGAAATAATTTTTAACTGACAAAGTTCAATGTTCCAAAAATTCAAACTAGACATCCATTTGTACATAGGGGTATGATCTCCTTATCCCAACGTTTTTTGACACATTTACTCACGTAAAATATATTTAATTTAAAATTTTAAGCATTCGACACTGCCTCAGGAGATATTCTTTGCCTCCATTCGCACTTTGAACTTCCGGATTTAAGGAGTGAATGAGAACAGGGGAGTTAACTTGTGTTCGCCAAATGACTATCGGCTTCCACACAGGAATGTGTCTAGCTGTCACCTGTACAGATCATACCTTTGTTGAAATAAAATGGATTGTAAACAATTTGCAATGTAGATTTAGTTATACATGAAGATGATAGTTAAATTGTAATCATATCATTTTTCATGTTCTGGAAAATAGTTTATAGTATAGTATATGGGTTTAATTTTAGCTAACAGTTGCTCATATACCTAAATTTTTCTAAACTTTAACCACAATCACCAAAAAATTCAATCAAACTACTGCGGATAAGTATTATTGTATCGTGCCACAGAAAAATGGATCTGATTTCTTTAAATTGAATTAACCGAAACCAACTGAGGTGTGTACTTACTTTTGCCTGGCAGTAAAGTTGTTTAAAAAGTGAATGCGTTGATGATGATGTCATAAGTCTTATTTTCTCTCGTGCAAACAATAGGGCTTACACATACAGAAAAAATAAGTTCGGGTCGATTATAATAATTACATGTATGGTAAAAATTTGTGTATGCAGGCCTGTGGGGACTTAATTTATGAATTAATGTCTATAAAGTCCATTGTGTATGGTTAAGCAAATCTTGAGTGCATGGGGTTAGGGTCTCAGAGGTTGCTGGGCAACCGAGAGACGCAGAATGGTCGCCTCCGAAAGGGGTTCATAATAGTCCCAGTTGAGGTGGTTCATTACCTGCGCCAAGTCCCATTCTGGAGGACTCGATTCCTGTCGTCCGTCCACCTGGCGGTAGGTCTTGATAATCTCTTTGAGCACGGATATATAAATACCCGGCTCCTGCTTGCGGAGAAAGGACACAATTGCATCCAAGTCCTGTACTCCGCCACTTGGGGAACCGTCACTGACAGGATGTCAAAGCCCTTCTCCTCGCAGAATCCTGCGAAGGAGTTCCACTGGAAGTCGTAGAGCTTCCTGGTTGAATCCCTTTGTGACGTAGCAATGGTATGGGCCACTGCCTCCGAAAAGCCGTCTTAGTCCCTTCTCAAGGCAAGCCAAGCGTGAAGATGCAGAACTTGAGGGTTCTTGTGTACGTGTCCGCTTGGTTTGCTGCTTTGAAGGTCCCACCTTAACGGAAGGGCAACCGGTTCCTGTCCGCATAGCCTCCTTAGGGGTACATACCACGCCCTTGCTGGCCAGTTCGGGGCTATGAGGATAGTGCCTGGGTGGTCTGTATCTTGGCCACTACGTGAGTCAGTATTGCCAGCTGAGAAAGGACATAATTGCAGCCGTGTAAGTGTTGATGGAGGAGGCCTTAAGACCACCATCCTCCCTGAGGTGAACCAAGTACTCCGCTACTTGGGGAACCATCACTGACAGGATGTCAAAGCCCTTCTCCTGTCCTCTCCTCTGCGAAGGAGTTCCACTGGAAGTCGTAGAGCTTCCTGTTTGAATCCCTTTGTGACGTAGCAATGGTATGGACCACTGCCTCCGAAAAGCCGTCTCAAGGCAAGTCAAGCATGAAGATGCAGAACTTGAGGGTTCTCGTGTATGTGTCCGCTTGGTTTGCTGCTTTGAATGTCCCACCTAAACGGAAGTTGAACCGCATAGCCTCCTTAGGGGTACATACCACGCCCTTGCCGGCCAGTTCGGGGCTATGAGGATAGTGTCTGGGTGGCCTGTATCCTGGCCACTATGTGAGTCAGTATTGCCAGAGGGGAAAAAGCGTAAGCGTCCCTCACCTCCCACTCTAAGAGCGTCCAGACTCCAGGCACCCAGGTCGGGTACTGGGGATACATATATCGGCAGCTGATGATTTAGCCGAGTCGCGAAGAAGTCTACGTGTGGCCTCTCAAACTGAAGGCACAGCGTCTCGAACACGCTCGCGTGCAACATTCACTTCGTTGCCGAAAGCTTGTCCGGCCGAGACAGAGCATCTGCTAGAACGTTCATGGCTCCCAGGATGTGCACTGCAGGGATGGAGAGTTTGAGCACGGATATATCAATACCCGTGGTGTAGCCTAATGACCTTGAGGACGCTCCGATGCAAGCCGGTTGGTTAACTCCTGCTGTTGGGTTTTCTTACGCTGGCGTAGGTCATCCCCAATCTGACAACCTAAGAGCGTGGAGGAGGAAGGCTGAACGTTCCTCAAGCGTGTCCTGATCATGATCTCACCGGGCATGTCTGTGCGAGACAAGAACCCGTCCCGCCTTACTAAAGTGAGACCTGCCGAGATGAGCACATCACTAAGCATGGCCTGCGTCACTCTTCCCGCCACTGCCACTGCCACCGCCACCGCCAACGAATCGAAGCCCCTGTAAAGCCTGTTAGTGCCGTCCTAAAGTGGTAGCCTCAAGGTCCTTCGTCGCGCTGGCAAACAACCAATGAGGTTTAAACATCTGACAAGTGACGCGAGGCGTAAGAAGGTGAGTCCTCGACCTCATGGAGAGAGGAGCTTGACCACTCCGCGATCACTGTCATCTTTTCTAACAGGTCCGGCTTCGTGTCGTCCACCATGATGTGATTTTTTTTTATGAATTTCCAACTTCAAGAAGTATAAGTGATAACATCACAGAGTTTGTTTTGAAAAGGAGCATTTTTCATGTGTTTATGTTTTTAAAGAACTTAAAGGTTAATCTTTCCTTTTCTTGTAAGGGCTTTGTTTAGCTATAGTCATTTTGACCAAGCCAATATTTTGGTAATATTTGTTTTTCCAAAAGAATGAAGAATCGAAAAAAGATAAGAATAATAGTACTTTATTTATCTATTTCAAGAAATTTCTTGAGTTCAAACAAGTAATGTGTATGCCATGTAAGTGTCAAATAATATTACTTTTGTTATAATTTTGCTATCATTCAAGTATTATTATACTTTATTTTCTTTAAAAAAAACCAGAAAAAAACAAAACAAACTGAATTTATTATATTTCAACATTTGGCCTTATTTGTAGGAGTTTGTAATTGTCTCAACTTATGATACAATTAGGGGGCTGGAATGTAACGGCCAAAGAGCTCCTTTGATATTTTACTAGCGCATCGCTTACTTTATGTGGGCCAGGGAGGCCACTCTATTTGTTTGAGTGAGAATGAAGAGTGCAGCCATGTGCGTTGTGTGGCGTGTCATTGAATTTGAAGAATGTGTAGAGGTTATATAAAATGGTAACTATAGCATTACACATACAATACACAAACACATTGTAAAGAATTAATATTTATTCGCATTTCAAAGGCGTATTTTGTATAATTTACTTATCAAATCTTTTGTTTATTTTTGCAGTCAATCTTTTCCAACCGTTTCAACTTTTCCAACTATTCCAACGTCGCAAGATATATTCAAAGACTCGCAAAAACTCATAAATACTGTAAGAATGAAGAATGAGAACTGTGTTACCTTACACAATGAATACACTATGAAACGAATGAAGAATGTGGAATAAACATTGGAAGTGAATTGACATTTATATATTTCTTTGAAGAATGAGAACTATCAGAAATTTGAACAGAAAGAAACACGCACACGTACAGTTAAGCTTGATATAATAACGTAATAATAAAATAACTTTGACATATGATCATTTGTAACAGAGTTATATACTTTTGAACATAGAGCTAAATACGCACTCTAAAAAAACAGATGATTCTCCAGGTCCGATTACGAAAGTTCTAGGGCAAAATTCAAAATTCGGGCGTAGAACGTTTGTGCACAGTTCATTAAGCTTCAAAATGAGCTATCACATTAGGTTGTATGTAGTATCTAGTATCTGTAAATCTATTATTACGACCGAAAACCACTATAGTAACAATCGATGGGGAATGTTGTTGCCCACATTTTGGTGAAGGTTTTGTGAAAATATCTTGAATAGTTTTCGAGCTATTGAGGTTTGAAATTTTGACTTTAAGTGCAGATTACTCACGAAAGAAGTCGAAAATCCAAAATTGGACTGAGGTCTGCACCAATTGAGGTCACAGGCTATCATCCCTGAAATTTTCATGCAAATCGGTCCAACCCTTACTTCAGCATTTTCCGTACAAAAAAAGAGCAACTAATAATAAGAAAAACCAGGATAATAACAATAGTCTTCGAGACATGCGTCTTGAAAACCTAAAAACCCGGATAATAACATATTAACAATAGGTCTTCCAGACATGTCTTGAAGACCTAATAACAATCAGGATAATAACAATACGTCTTCGAGACATACGTCTCGAAGACCTAAAAATCAGGATAATAACAAAACGTCTTCGAGACATACGTCTTGAAGACCTAAAAACCGGATAATAACAATAGGTCTTCCAGACATACGTCTTGCAGACCTAATAACATAGACACATATTATACAGTACTTGACTAAGGTATATAACTAGTAACAACTAGTGTTCTTTACATTGTATTCGCACATTTAAACAGTTTGGAATTGACAAAAATATCCCAAGCAAGCGTCATGTTGATAACAATTTGAAGAGAATTAGAGCTTTTAGTTAGCTGCATTTGTTTGAAAGATGCATTTGGCACAATACTCTGCAAGACAGGCGAGTCCCGCTATAACGATCCCTCCTACCAGGATAAAGAACACTCCCGCCACATTCTCGATCTGCAGCTCTGAAGTCTCGTCACCCATGGGGTTGTCGAGTTCTCGACATTTGCTGCTGTCCAACCACCTGTGACATAGAACACAGGATAACAATTTAGTCACAAGTGACGATAAAAGGATTCAGCGCATTAATAAATCATTGTTTTGAATGAAGCCATCCTTGTATTGTAATTGCGCATCTTTTGAAGAAAGTTGCATGTCTTTAGCATGTTTGTAGGATTATTGAGACCCACATTAAAATGTTGAAAAATGCATATTTTTTAACTCCTGGATAGAATCCCAAATTGTGCCATAACTATCAACTTTTATGTGATAATGATCTGAACTTGAATTGTTAAGCAAGTATCGTGGAACAAATTGCAATACAGAACTGAGGCATAGGGTCTATATGTGACAGAGTTATGTCCCTTTGAATATAAAGCCAAAATACGAACATTTAAAAAAGTATCATTTTCAAGGGAAAAACAAGTTCTAGGACAAAATTTACAAATTTACAAATTCAGCTTTAATATGAGCTATCACACTTGTCTGTACGTTTTGCCGTTAGTGAGAAGAAGATTTTTAAAGACTCATACCTTCAAATTCGCGAAAATATCAGTACATTTTCAGTTGATTTAGAAAGTGTCCAAATTGTTCAATAACTATTAATTTGTATATGATAATGATCTGAAATTGAATTGTTGAGCAGATATCGGAACAAATAACAATAAATAATTCTGACATTAGTCAATATGTGACAGAGTTATGTCCCTTTGAATGTAAACAAAAACACAAACATTTAAAAATACCATATTCAAGGGGAGATAATTTAAGTTCTAGGACGAAATTAAAAAATTTGGCTGATGACTTTGTTAACCATTCATTTATCTTTTATGAGAGCTATCACACTTGTCTATACGTGTTGCCGTTAGTAAGAAGACTATTTTTAAAGACGCACACCTTCAAAATTGCTTAATTTAGGTACATTTTCAGTTTTTGGCAATTTGTGACCAGGAATGACTGTTCGCGAGCGATTTTATTTTTTAATTATAACAACCATAGTAAAAACTTATTCTCCTGCAAAAATCATGAAATTCGAGGGTAAGGTTTTTGAGTTATGTCCCTTTGAAATTTGCGCTTTTTTCAAAAGTCTACCAACTTTGAGTGTTCACTGTGCAAAAAGTATTGGAATTTCGCTCTTAAAAAAATACACCTGCAAGTTTCGGCTTCGTGGTGCAAGTATCTTCAGAGAAGACGATTGTCAAAGGTGCATGGGGTCGGGAAATTTTAAAAAGACTCTAAGATCAAAATGGATGATAAACCACGTGATCTACGAATTCTTCATGATTTACTTTTATGTTTGCATGGTTATTGCGCATCTTTTAAAAAAAAGTTGCAAGTGTCTAGCTGCATTTTGAAAAATATTCCTATTCTAAAAATCGAAATTTAGAATCGAACTGGACCTTTAGTGACTTTGTCGATTGGGCCAAAACGCTTAGTTTGAGGACTTCGTAGTAAGTGCTATCGTTTTGCAAAGTTTGGTTGCATTAGCTCTTTCCGTTTTGCTCAAATCCTGACCACAGGGTTGGTGGAAGAATACTAATAATAAAACACGCCAATACCAATAAGGATTCAGCACTTTAATAGATGTTCAAAGGGGCATAACTCTGTATGAAATGAAGATATTTTCAGAATGCTTATTGCAATCTGATCCAGATACGTTACTTAACATTTCTAAAACAGATCGATATCATGTAAAATCGACAGTTAGGCAACAATTATCACATTTGTCAAAATATATTTTTTAGACTTTTCGAGGCGTATTTCTTTGCAGAATGTTCTATCGTAAACTTCTAAATATACCAACATGTTTAATAGCTCATTTTGAAGAAGATATATCATTTTATTAAGGACAACAATGTTCAAGCAAGTATCTGTCATAGTTTACGTGTTATAAATCACAGAACATTGCAATTTTTCGAAAATTACCATTTTCAGCAAAGTTCAAAGGATCATAACTGCTTTACTAATTAAGATAATGAAATTATAGTTACACCTTAGGATGCACACATTGAAGAACAACTTTCATCAAAAAATTGATAATTAAGCTCCGAACATCGCAAACGTTGTCTAGGGTTCAAAATTTAAGCATTTTTGAGTATTTTCTTGAATATCAAGAAAAACATAACGCATTAATTATGTATGCAATCTAAATGATGATTACGTCTGCTTAAGTGGAAATTAAAGCACAATATTTTCTATGTTGCAACTTAGCATGAAAATATTAACCATTTTGTCTTAATGATGAGAAAGATCATGTAGGCGTTCATTAATAAGCGATTGTTCCATTTTCAGAGGGTCATTGTCCTTGGAGAATTTTTGTAAAAAAACTACTGAAGATAGAGACATGTTTGATAGCTCATTTTTAAGCGGAGAAACTGATGAATAACGGAGAGTCGGACATGGAGTTCAAGGTCAAGCAGAAGTCTTGAAGACCTAAGTAATGACGCGTCAATCCTAGTTGCACTTACTTTTTCTCCAGTTGATGCAGAACTCCTTCGTCACTGAGCTGCAGAAGGGCTATGGACAGATCCTCCCTATAATTTGCCCCTGGAGGAACTCCTATACCGTATCCTTTGGGATCGAAGGGGGGACCGATCGTCACAATCTTACAATCATGAGCGGCTTTGTAGTTGTTCACGGTCGCGTCCCAGATGAAGGCATAGTCGCTATCCTTAACCTTGGCATAACCTTCAGTGACGTTGTCCATCAAGGAGTCTGGATCTATCTTGGACATATGTTCCCACATCATTGATAAGTAATCGATGCCGGTATTGGAAAAGAAAGACTCGACCCCGCTGTTCTTGACAGTCCCATACTTAACCTTGGTCTGGTCAACCAGGTCTTTGACAGTCTCGATAGGAGTGTTGATCCTATTCACCGTGAGGAAGGCAGCCATGTTTGCGGTATAAGAGGCACTGAGGATGAGGACGAAGGCCCACCAGGAACATGATAGGATTCGACCTGGGATTGATATCTTATAGGAGTTTGTGTTACCTTGGGAAGAGAGGAATACAAAGGTCTCAATATTCATAAGTACAAAGGGTAAATCGTAAATTCATAAAGAAAGTAATCGCAACTAACACCTCAAATATCTGGAAATCTCTTGGAGGTGCAATGAGTAACGACTTACCTAAACATTGAGGACATTTAATGTCAAAATATATGTTTTGTAAACATTGGATATCTGTGTTCAAAATGGCGTCGCAGAAATAAGAGAACATACACACTGAATATTGTATATTATTCTATTATGCTGTTCGAATGAAAATAGGCATAATTATGGAAGCGTATTAGGGTCAAATGAAAAAATATTTTTGAAAATATTATCTCCTAATTAGTACTTAGTATTTCCTAATTAGTACCTAGTATCTCCTAATTAGGACAAAGTATATCCTAATTAGTACATAACATCTCCTAATTAGTACTTAATATCGGCTAATAAGGACATAATATCTCCTAATTAGGACATATTATCTCCTAGTTAGGACTTAATATCTTCTAATTATGAATTAACCATTGTGCAGTTTTGAGGTTTGATCAGCTTCTTTCTGAATGATAGTTCTTGTGACTTTGATTTGATTATATTTATTATAATTCTATTCCACTACTATATTTATTGTTTGCATTTGACGTTGATCATATCATATGCAACAAGCCATTTTAGCACAGAGAAACTAAAATTGAAATAATAGTTGAGTTGACAATTGGTTTATTTTCTATAATTGAAAATAAGTTTTATTACTTAAAACTACTACCAGGTTTACATATGTAAATGTTTGGGAATATATTTTCTTTCTACCTTAGCTTATATACTAAAAACGGGGAGCAAAGAGCCCTGTGTAGCAAGGTAGGGCTTTTGCCTTGGATGTTTTTATTTTGTTTAAATTTCATTTCCCAACTCAGAATTTATAAGGAAGTTCAAACGTTGAATGTATACTATATGTATGTGGCAATACATAGTGAACTCAAAAGAAAACCGCAGATGTTCTTCATGATGTATTTATAGTTTACAGGCTTTAACAACAACACAGTGTTTATAAATATGTTGGAGGTTATGTTTGATGATTTAGATGAAAGGTAATCAGAAGTTCAAAAATCTATACTTAAATTGTAGAGACCTTAATAATACCTTTAAACGAAAGCAAATATTTAGATTTCTAAGAAAAAAGAAAGCACAGATTTTCTGTCTACAAGATGTACATTTTACTAAAGAGCAAGAACACTTAATTAAGCAACAATGGGGATACAATAAATGTTATTTTAGTCACTATAAAAGTAATGCAAGGGACTGCAATACTTTTCGATAATGATTTCAATTTGATGTACACATATAGGCGACATTCAGTCTAGATATAGTGAGCCAATCGAAGTAATAAACATTATATTCAACCAATGAAATTTAGAAACATGATGTAAGCTTCGGTTTTCTGCTGTTTCGTCGGTGATCGTAGCCAGTCATTCAACAATTTGTTGATATGTATTTCTTTTAATTTGTAAAAATATATAGATATTCGTTGCATAAGTCTCGTTTTTCGTTATGAAGGATCAGCACAAATTTATTAAAAGCATAAGCATGTATAACAAAACAGACATTTATAGTAGTAGGCTTATATATATTCGGATCTAGAAGATATAAATAAAGAAAAAATCAGGGACTCTTTATGAGATCAAAAGCGACATGGATTGAACATGGAGAAAAACCAAGTTAATATTTTCTGCATCTTGAGTTTAGGAACTTTTTAAATGAATCTATTACAAAACTTGAAAGGAATGATGGCTCTGAAATTGATAAGCAAAGTGACATTCTAGAAGAAACTAAACGTTCTTATGAAAAATTGTATTCTAAAGAAGACTGTACAGAATTTGACATTGAGAATCTTTTTTGTGGTACAGATATCCCAAAATTGTCTGCTGAGGATTCAGCAAATTTAGAAGGTAAAATAACCTATTAAGAATGCTTAAATGCATTAAAAAGAATGAAAAATGAAAAATCATCAGTTCCTGATGGTTTGACAACAGAATTCCTCAAATTATTTTGGAATGATATAAATAAATATTTGATTAATTCTTTAAATAATGCATATGATCATGATTCCTTATCAGTTACCCAGAAACAAGGATTTATTACACGTTTACCAAAGGCTAATAAGCCAAAACAGTTTCTCAAATCGTTTATTGAATACTTCATATAAACTCGCATCTGCTGTTATTGCAAATAGAATTAAACCCATACTACCAACAGGCTACTCAATTCTCCTAAAGACATCATAGTTCCGTCATCAGTCATAATATTTCTCAAGTATGTTATTCTCTTTTCTTCCGAAAGTTTTATATAAAAAACACTGTTTTGCCACCTACCAAAATATTGCTATTGTACCACAGAGATTGATCCAGAACCTCAGTACTTAGAAACTCATCCTGATAACATATTGTAAGATAATCAGACCATGCGTTCACAACATCCTTCCAAAACCTATTTGAAATAGTGGGTAGCATATTTTTCCTAATATAAATACTGTCAGCCAACCATTTTTTACCCATATAGAATTTTCATATAACAGTCTTTTAATTCATGTTTTTTTGGGATTTGATAGTATTTTTTATTATTTGTACATTGAATCCTCCATTTTTAGCAATATATGTAACACATTTTCTTTTAACTTTATCCTTTTTACCCTTCCAAATGAATTCAAAGCACCTTTTCTGAAATGATTGAATTACATTATTTGGTGGACTTGGTATGGATAAAAAAAAGATGGTTAAGTTTTAAGAGCAATAAGGATTTCAGAACTTCATTTCTACCCATAGGCTTCCCAAATTTTCAATTCTCTTTCTGTTCTCCCAAACTTTTCAGAGTAATTAGTGTCTACCATTGAATCTAGGTCAACATCAAAAGTGATTCCCAATAAATGAAATTGTGGTTGTGTCCAGACAAAACGTTATACTTTTACATAACTTATGCTTAGATATTTTTTTGGATTCCTATCCATATTAATCTAGTTTTCTCTGTATTAACTCAATATTACCTATTTTAATACCCTTTATTCTTGTATCTTTTCTAATCATAAGCACTAAGATTTCTACACACAAAATAAAAACCATATGGTGAAATCGGAAAAGTCTGCAGCCTCTAGTTATCTTGAAGAAAGAACTCCCAAAACCATTTACAAGCACACATGTTTCTATGTCATGTAAAAGGATTGAAATCCACTTTTGTAAACTTGGTCAAAAATTAAAGAAAGTTAGAAAATTCATAATACAGTTTCTATGGGCAGAGTCAAAAGCCTTCTCAAAATCAATCAACAGCAGCAGCCAAGGTATTTGGAATGTTTCAGTGTAATCCATAATATCATAGATAAGTCTAGTAACCTCTCCAATATATCTTCCAGGCACAAAGCCCTTTTGATCCACATCGATGACTGTTGGTAGGGCAACGAGAATTTAGACTGTTATTCGCTATTCGTCATTTGTCATTTGAATGACGAATAGCAAATTTATTTGTTATTCGTCTTTTATGTTGTTCACAAATTTGAATGACGAAAAGCAAATTTATTTGCTATTCATCTTTCATGCTGTAGTGAAAAATGAATGACGACTAACAAATTTATTTGCTATTCGTCTTTCATATTGTTAACAAATTTGAATGACGAAAAGCAAATTAATTTCCTATTTGTCCTACATACTTTTGCCACTGAAATTTATATTTAAATGAAATATTTTATTTTATCACCAATTAAAGGGATTTGCTCTGGGAGCAGTCTGAATTAGTGGGAAGTCTTTCCCCCCTACAAAATCTTTAATTGTTTACTATAACTCACTCTTTGATCCCCAATTACACTTAGTTCTAATAATTTAGAAAATAAAATAGTAAAAGTTTGTTCTGTGTGCTCATTGCTCTCTTAGGAAAATGAGATCAGTTCCATACATTTCTGTAAGCTTTTCACTAGTTTGATGACTAATTTATAATATTTAATCAAATATTTTATGTTATCATCAACTAAAGCCCAAGAATTTGCTCTGGGAGCAGTCTGAATTAGTGGGAAGACTTTCCCCCTCCAATGGAAAAGCTTAGAACAACCAGGACCTCACTTTGAATAAAAAATTGTTTACAAAATCTTTAATTATTTTCTATAAATCACTCTTCGATCCCCAATAACACTTTTTTTTAATAATTTAGAAAATAAAATAGCAAAAGTTATTTCTGTTTGCTTTTCAAATTTTCCCCCCTCCGATCCCCTTTGAAAAACGAATAGCAATTTTTTTCGCTTTTCGTTATGCTTCATTCTTCAATTGAGATCAATTCCATACATTTCTCTAAGCTTTTTACCAATTTGATGCCTTATGAATTATTTAATATTTTAAGCCAATATTTTATTTTTATCACCAATTAAAGATCATGGATTTGTTATTGGAGCAGTTCGAGTTATTGGTGAAGACCATCAAAGTTAAATGATCTGCTTGCAATTTTACCAGACTACTTGCAGTAGATGTTCTGATGTTCTTATAGGTTTAAAATTTATTCCATTACTACAACGATTTTTCTGCACTGTTTCTAGAAAGGTTAAATTGTCATATAAACCTCAAATGTCATATTTATGTCATTTTACGAGGTACCGTTTTCGCCGTTATAAGCGCCCAGGGAGCTTAAAAAATTGACTTGGGTCGGCGCTTATTAAACTGATGTGAGTGACGAACGAAAAATAA
This sequence comes from Gibbula magus, assembly GCA_936450465.1. Classification (NCBI taxonomy): domain Eukaryota; kingdom Metazoa; phylum Mollusca; class Gastropoda; order Trochida; family Trochidae; genus Gibbula; species Gibbula magus. The sequence goes on along the minus strand of OW388294.1, from coordinate 36,300,207 downwards.
AGACTATTCACGTGGAACTATGTTTAGGTTGTCTTTGATAATTGATACAGGCGTTCAAAACATACTTACACATTATCGAGTTGAAAATAACACATACTGCTGCTAAATGTATCCTTTTATTCCTCAAAGTGAAACAGAAACCACATTTTGATTTTAATTTTATGCTGATAATTTCTCAATTGCAATCGTAGTATCCTATCAACATAGTGCTATTTGTAGCCGTCACACGTTGGCAGGAATTGTACATAACATACAATAACTACTAAACTAAAAACTTGTTATACTTTTCAAATATTTTACACCTGCAAACATTTCATCAGTGATATTTTGAAACATACCTCAACATATAGATTTTGGTAACATTGAGCTGCATGACTGTCTAAAACTACGACATTTAAAACAGAAAATCTGCATGTTGACAACAGTGCAGACCTCCCGGATAATCCATTTTCAACACAGGGGTGGCAATTGAAAAAAACTTCAAACAAATTTGATTATTGTTTCTTGGTTTGACAAATCTATTATCTTATTATTTTATTTAAGTTTAGACTATAATTAATCTTTATTTTCTATCAGTAATAATCGTTTAATAAGTTATTGTGCTCTATCCTATTTGAACTATGCAACTCCTGTCACCCCCATACAAAAATAAACCAGTCCCTCTTCTTGGGGTATTGCATGGAATTAGGTCAACACCTTGATTGACGTTTCCTGTCTGAAGTTGCCATGCAGCACTGATAAGCATTTGTATTGATGTTTATGATTTGTTTTGGGTGTAATTATAAGATTGACAAATGCTTATTTAGCATAAATACAAGATTAATGACTTATTATTTATATATGCTTATTTAGCATTTCTGCACTTATTGGAGCAGGGCGCTTATTACGGCGAATACGGTAATTCTTTTCTAAGGTACCTCCTTTCAAGGCCATACAGGAGAGGACATTCTATAGATTATCCCTGGCCCTGAAAGTAGACTTTAACGTGAGTTGTAAAATCCGTAATAACCGCATTTGATGTTTTAATTTCAATCACTCTTCATGGTCTAGTGGCAGAGCTACAAAGCTGGTGATAGGGTTGCGGGTTCGATTCCCGCATTGTTTGCTATGAAAATTTTGAAATTGGCACATATGTGGCCTGCTTACCTTAATAATTTGGACTTAGAATCTCTTTGGTACTACGAATTGTACGTGCATAATACCCTCTTGGAAGGTTATTATTCTCTCCAGGACCCTCCCAGCAGGATATTATCCAGTGTAAGGCCTTCTTAATTGGAAATGTAAGGCCTTAGTTAATTTCGGAGAGAAGATCTCCCGGAAAAAAAACTAAATTCAAAGACTGTTGAATGGGCATTGAGATATATAAGTAATGGATATAACACTCTCCAGAGGTTTTGGTTGAAAATGTAAACATGAGGGAGAGGAAGAACCCGCCGTCTGAAGGTCCAAAGGTTCTCCCGACCCCGAATGTTTACATTTTCAACCAAAACCTTCTGAGAGTGTTATATATGTCATAGCGAAGGAAAAGGCGACAATTTTATCAAAATCGGTTATTAATCATGAAACATATTTCCTATGAAGTGACAAAGCCTTGCCGTGAACAAGACAAAGTATCGGGCAAATGAAGACAGGGACTGTTCAAATTTCGCGAAAACTCTTGAATCTCACACTCTACAAAGAGCATGTCTCCCTTACTATCATTAAATTGAGTTAAAGGAAACATGACTATAGATGTCATTGTCAAGTCCTTTGTGGCTCAATGGCAAAGCGTCCAGTTTAACGACTCTGGAGCGAATAAACGTGCGTTCGAATCCAATCATGTCAAGTGTGAAATTTTAACTTACAATCAGTTTTGATTTGTTCTGTGATTGAAATTTAAACATCAAATGTGATTATTCCGGATTTTACAATTCACGTTAAAGTCTACTTTCAGGCCCAGGGATATTATGTAAAAGGCTCCGGGGAGTTCTGTATGGCCTTGAAAGGAGGTTTACCTGAGAAAAGCATTACCTAAAAAATGACATAAATATGACAGTGACAGTGAAGAAAAAGTGTTGTAGTAATTGAAGAAATTTTAAACATATAAGAACATCTACTGCAAATAGAGCCTGGAAAACTGGTACTGGAAAGCACACTGCAACGCAAGCAGATTATTTAACTTTGATAGTCCTCACCAAAAACAAATGCTCCCATAATAAATCCATGCACTTCAATTGGTGATAAAACAAAATATTTGCTTAAAATATTAAATAATAAGAAAAACTGGTAAAAAGCTTAGAAAAATGTATGGAACTTTCCTCATTTACCTCAGAGCATTTTGAGTTTGGAAGGCGAATGACAAATGACAAATAAAAAAAATGAAAAAAATGAAAAAAAGTTTGAAAAGCAAACGGAAATAACTTTTGTTTTTGTATTTTCTAAATTATTAAAACTAAGTGTTATTTGGGATCAAAGAGTGATTTACAGAAAATAATTAAAGGTTTTCTACAACATTTTTTATTCAAAGTTGGGTTTTAGTTGTTCTGAGCTTTTCTAAATTAGTCTGAAAGTCTTCCCACTAATTCAGACTGCTCCCAGACCATACCATCGGGCTGTAAATAGTGCTAAAATAAAATATTTGATTAAAATAGTTAATAATTAGGCATAAAATAAGTAAAAAGCTTACTGAAGTGTATGGAACTGATCTCATTTACCTAAGAGAGTAATGAGTTTGAATGGTGAAAGACGAATGACGATTAAAGAAATCGAAAAAATGTCATTAAAAGGTGAAAGGCAAAAAAAACAGAGAAAATTTAAGCTATTTTATTTTCTCGAAAACTAAAGCTAAGTGTTATTTGGCATCAATTTGTGATTTATAGAAAATAATTAAAGGTTTTGCACAGACATTTTGATTCAAAGTTATGTCATGTTATGAGTTTTTCCGTTCTAGTCGGGAAAGTCTTTCCACTAATTCAGATTGCTCCCAGAGCAAATCCCCAGGCTATAATTGGTGAAGAAATAAAATATTTGCTTAAAATATTAAATAATTAGGCATAAAAATGCTAAAAAGCTTAGAGAAGTGTATGGAACATTCATTATTTACCAAAGAATATAAAGAGTTTGAATGGCAAATGGTGAATGGTGAATGGCGATTGACAAAAGACGAATAACGAAAAGCGAAAAAAAATTGTCATCGTCATTCAAAGGCGAAAGGCGAAAAAAAGGTTTGAAAAGCAAACAGAAATAACTTTTGCTATTTTATTTTATAAATTATTAAAAAAAGTGTTATTGGGGATCAAAGAGTGATTTATAGAAAATAATTAAAGATTTTGTAAACAATTTTTTGTTCAAAGTGAGGTCCTGGTTGTTCTAAGCTTTTCCATTGGAGGGGGAAAGTCTTCCCACTAATTCAGACTGCTCCCAGAGCAAATCCTCGGGCTTTAATTGGTGATAAAATAAAATATTTGATTAAAATATGTAATAATTAGGCATGGAAATAGTGAAATGGCTCATGGAAATGTATGGAACTGATCTCATTTACCTAAGAGAGCAATGAGTTTGAATGGAAAATGACGAATAACGAATAGCGAAAAAATTTACTATTCGTCATTCAAAGGCGAAAGGCGAAAAAAAGTTTGAAAAGTAAACAGAAATAACCTTTTCTATTTTATTTTCTAAGTTATTAAAACTAATTGTTATTTGGGAACAAAGCGTGATTTATAGAAAATAATTAAAGATTTTGTAAAAAAGAATTTTATTCAAAGTTAGGTCCTGGTTGTTCTAAGCTTTTCCATTTGAGGGGGAAAGTCTTCCCACTAATTCAGACTGCTCCCAGAGCAAATTCTTGGGCTTTAGTTGATGATAACATAAAATATTTGATTAAAATATGTACTAATTAGGCATGGAAATAGTGAAAAAGCTTACAGAAATGTATGGAACTGATCTCATTTACCTAAGAGAGCAATGAGTTTGAATGGAAAGTGACGAATGACGAATAGCGAAAAGGGAAACAAATTGCTTTTTGTCATTCAAAGGCGAAAGGCGATAAAAAGTGTGAAAAGCAAATGGAAATAACTTTTTCTATTTTATTTTCTAAATTATTAAAACTAAGTGTTATGTGGGATGAAAGAGTGATTTACAGAAAATAATTAAAGGTTTTCTACAACATTTTTTTTATTCAAAGTAAGGTTGTAGTTCTGAGCTTTTCTAAATTAGTCTGAAAATCTTCTCACTAATTCAGACGGCTCCCAGAGCAAATCCTCGGGTTTTAATTGGTGATAAAATAAAATATTTGATTAAAATATTTAATAACAAGTAGTTGTCACTAAGGTGACATGATCCCCCGCCGAAAATTAATACTTAAAAATTTAAAAATAATGTCAAGATCAGCAAAATCGACTGTCAAACATGTCAAAAAAGTCAAAGCTCCACTGTGACCTTGACAAAAATGTCAAGGTCATCAAATCTAATCAGCCCTTTGTCTTTCCTAGGAGGTGCGTTATGTAAGATATGATGGAATTCCGGTGAATGGTTCTTGAGATATCCCGCTGACAACCTTTACATGTACATTAACATGTCGAAAAATTTAAAATTCCACTGTGACCTTGAGAATAATGTCAAGGTCACCATAATCTAATCAGTCCTTTTGCTTTGTGTAAGATATGATGAAATTCCGGTGAATGGTTCTTGAGATATTTTGCTGACAACCTTTACATGTACATTAACATGTTGAAACATTCAAAGTTCCGCTGTGACCTTGAAAATAATGTCAAGGTCACCAAAATCTTATCAGCCCGTCGTCTTCCCTGGAAGGTGCGTTGTGTAAGAAATGATGGAATTCCAGTGAAAGGTTCTTGAGATATCCCGCTCACAAGCTTTACATGTACATTAACATGTCGAAAAATTCAAAGTTCCGCTGTGACCTTGAAAATAATGTCAAGGTCACCAAAATCTAATCAGCCCGTCGTCTTTCCTTGGAGAAGCTATGTTGAAAATATGAAGAGAATCCAGAGAATGGTTAATGAGATATCCCGCTGACAAGAGTAAAATAACAAAGTCTTGTTGTGACCTTGAAATGAAGGTCAAGGTCACAAATCTATGTAAGAACAATACTCTTCCCATGATGAACCCATATGCAAAATATGAAAAGAATCCAGCGAATAGTATTTGAGTTATTCCATTTCGTACGGACGTACGTACGGACGTACGGACGTACGGACGTACGGACGGACGGACGCAGCCGAATACTATATCCCCCGCTTCGCGCTAAACGCGCGGCGGGGGATAATTAGTCATCAAACTAGTAAAAAGCTTACAGAAATGTATGGAACTGATCTCATTTTCCTAAGAGAGCAATGAGCAAACAGAAATAACTTTTTAAGAAATAAATTTGCTTTTCGTCATTCAAATTTGTTAACAATATGAAAGACGAATAGCAAATCAATTTGTTATTTGTCATTCATTTTTCACTATAGTATGAAAGACGAATAGCAAATAAATTTGCTTTTCGTCATTCAAATTTGTGAACATAATGAAAGACGAATAACAAATAAATTTGCTATTCGTCATTCGAATGACAAATGACTTATAGCGAATAACAGTCTAAATTCTCGTTGCCCTACCAACAGTCATCGATGTGGATCAAAAGGGCTTTGTGCCTGGAAGATATATTGGAGAGGTTACTAGACTTATCTATGATATTATGGATTACACTGAAACATTCCAAATACCTGGCCTGCTGCTGTTGATTGATTTTGAGAAGGCTTTTGACTCTGCCCATAGAAACTGTATTATGAATTTTCTAACTTTCTTTAATTTTTGACCAAGTTTACAAAAGTGGATTTCAATCCTTTTACATGACATAGAAACATGTGTGCTTGTAAATGGTTTTGGGAGTTCTTTCTTCAAGATAACTAGAGGCTGCAGACTTTTCCGATTTCACCATATGGTTTTTATTTTGTGTGTAGAAATCTTAGTGCTTATGATTAGAAAAGATACAAGAATAAAGGGTATTAAAATAGGTAATATTGAGTTAATACAGAGAAAACTAGATTAATATGGATAGGAATCCAAAAAAATATCTAGGCATAAGTTATGTAAAAGTATAACGTTTTGTCTGGACACAACCACAATTTCATTTATTGGGAATCACTTTTGATGTTGACCTAGATTCAATGGTAGACACTAATTACTCTGAAAAGTTTGGGAGAACAGAAAGAGAATTGAAAATTTGGGAAGCCTATGGGTAGAAATGAAGTTCTGAAATCCTTATTGCTCTTAAAACTTAACCATCTTTTTTTATCCATACCAAGTCCACCAAATAATGTAATTCAATCATTTCAGAAAAGGTGCTTTGAATTCATTTGGAAGGGTAAAAAGGATAAAGTTAAAAGAAAATGTGTTACATATATTGCTAAAAATGGAGGATTCAATGTACAAATAATAAAAAATACTATCAAATCCCAAAAAAACATGAATTAAAAGACTGTTATATGAACATTCTATATGGGTAAAAAATGGTTGGCTGACAGTATTTATATTAGGAAAAATATGCTACCCACTATTTCAAATAGGTTTTGGAAGGATGTTGTGAACGCATGGTCTGATTATCTTACAATATGTTATCAGGATGAGTTTCTAAGTACTGAGGTTCTGGATCAATCTCTGTGGTACAATAGCAATATTTTGGTAGGTGGCAAAACAGTGTTTTTTTATATAAAACTTTCGGAAGAAAAGAGAATAGGGGATTCTTAATATTGCCTCATGAATATTAATGAGGCATATGGAACCGCGTGCGCTAAATCGAAAACGAGGCTAAGGCCGCTTCCAAACCCGGAAGTACCATTCACATAGCATTGACAAGTCGGTAGCTCTTCTAAATAACACTTACATTTATTAAAAATAATGATAAAATCACTTGGAAAACTTTCAAGATCGATGCATCTGTCGATTATCTTCAATTACCACCGCCCAGGATGCTATTTTACATGCAAGGCGATGTTTTACGAATAATTTACGGTAGGATTTCCTCGTTGTGTTTACCGTCATTTTGAACTATAAATCTGTCAAACTCGTTGTTGTTTCAGTGCTCTTATTTGAACAAATACGAATGAAAATTTACACCCTTCCCATGCATGCCAAGAAATCATTGTATATAGTCACTGGGTGGGAAGAAACTGTTCAAATCTTAGCCATCATTCGGCCAAACGGTCAGCTCTTGTGACATGCTCACGAACTGCAAAGGGGTCATTCAGTGCAACCCACTGTAAACGAACCAAATTCTTGTCTTTACAAAAATCGATTTTGGAGTCAAAATTGATTCAAATTGTTCATTTGGATATAGTTCTTTACGGTCCAGTTAGTACAGGTTATTTTACGTTCTCTTGTTGAAGCAGTAAAGCAGATATTATAATTCAATCAAATATATATAATCTATTCTAGTTTAAAAAAATATTTTTTTAGTAAGTCATTTGTATGTCTGCATGAGCAAAATAATTTTAAACAATGGACATAACGTTCTTATTATATATGTAAGAAATACATAAACATCTTTAGCACTTAATCTATTATGGCTTTATTTAATTAATGGTTTGAGGAAAGTTATCAATGATCAGTCAGTAATCAATGTTATCAATGTAGTGAGGATTCTTATTTGTAAGCACATGTAGATATGTGAATAAGCTTTTAAAATTAAACAGATGTTTAAACAAATATTTCATAAGAAAAGGATTTCTACCTACAAACATAGTATTTAGTTTATTTAAGAAGCTGACAACAGTACACAAAATCAATTAAATGAATGATGGAACCCTTTACAAAACAGGAAATAAATAGTTGAAAAACAGTTGTAGCTTATGATCTGTGGTAATACATTTATTTTAGCACTTTTGGAATTAAAATAAATATTAACTAAAAGGAGTGAGACTAATTCAAAAGTTAGGAGATATGTAATTTTATATTCCTTGTACTTCAAAGTTGAACATTATTTTTTTTAAATATTGCATGCTTACTTTATATTACATGAATTTAATTTATTTACTGAATTCTATTCATTTCAAAATAAAGAAACAATCTCCCAGTGCTAATGTGATATTATACCCCATGTCACACATGGCATGGAGATTAGAATACCCTATGTAGTATGTACCCATCTACCTATTTGCAATCAGGGTCCCTTTTTCTACTTTATGAATTATTCTAGAATAATAAGTCAGAATAGAAAGCATTCAGTGGGAGTGTGTATCTTTAAACAGTTTTTAAATAATTAATAAATAAAATAAAAATAATGTACATTTGAATTAATTCAAATTTTATTTGTATTTAAAAAAGAGATATGCATATATTTCTCAAACATGACCACCACCTCCTTGAGCACAATCTATCATTTATATATTGTGTATTGAAACATGGTTATACACATGTGCATTTCACATTATATTTCATCATTATCAAGGATGACATGTACTTGTTACTTTCAAACATTAACCTCAAATATATTCAATTTAAATTTATGTTTTGTTGGTTATTGTTGTTTGGTGATGACTATATCTAAGTATATGGTTTAATATTAGTACTTAGAAAATAATTATTTTCCTTATATTAGTTTTGTCCTGCTTTTAATTTTACTCCCACTAAGAACAGAATTCAATATACCATTCAATATTTCAAAAAATATTTACAAGTAAAACGGTTTATAATTTGCTTAACCGATTGAGATTTGAAACATCAACTGGTCAATTAAGATGGAAAGAAGCATTTGACAAATATTTTCAACAGAATGAATGGGAAAACATCAATTTGATGGCTACCAGATGTACTCAGAGTGTTTATCTAAAATGGTGTCAGTACAAGATAAATCAGAATATTTTAACAACACACAAATACTTACATAAGATTGGCTATATTGATTCATCTATGTGTTCTTTTTGTAAACAGATACCCGAGAGTGTGATGCATTTATTATGTAATTGTACCTTTTCTGACAAAGTGTGGAAAGATTTGACAGAATGGCTGGAAATATTGGCTGAAGGATATGTTGATCTGACACCTGATAACATCCTTTTTGGTTTTAAGGGAAGAAACAACAACCCGTTAAATGACATTTGTTTATTGGTAAAATATAAAATCTACACTGCGAGTAGAAAAGGGAAAAAACCAAATGTTGGACATATACAAAAAGAATTATTAAAATATTACCAAGCATGTAAATATATTGCTTTTGAAAATAATAGTCAGCCACAATTATTTTCATGTTGGTTTCTTTCCACACACTGTTTAGAAATATGTAAAATCTCAGACACTTAAAATGTAACTCGATGATGGAACTTGAATTATTTGTGCCAGATGCAGAAAACCTGCAATACATGTACTTGAACATAGCCATGTCACACATTTGATGTATCCATATAAAGGACCACTCTTTCTTATGTACATGTAAACATCTGATGGGAAAGTAATCCACATGAAGCTTTCATTATATCAGTTATGTTTAATTTTCATCAGCTTAATCCTTGAAGTAAAGTAAATTATGATACAAAATAACTTTACAAAATGACTATTATGTCAACAGATTCAACTGGCACTCTAGTAGTCATAATTATACATTTAAGTAAATGTATAGTTGAACGAATGGCATGCGACTTCTTTATTCACAAACTTTGGCAGACAGACAGATCCTTTACTGACGTTAAATCTGTTTATGTTAACAGGCATATTCATATTTTGATATTCATCGTGTCTTCATGTGCCAGTTTAACTGTTTAATTTCAGAACAAAAAGCACCTTTTTTACTTGTTTTAAGACGTCCTAAAGTACGCGTCAACAAATGTAAGTCTAAGAAGGTACATTATGCCAACCACATTTTGTAATATCACTATTTCCATATTTCATAATATTTAACCTTAAATACAAAACATTATGTCCAGAAAATCCATTTTAAAGAAGCCACATCAGCACCCCATGTGTGTTTGAACAAAAATAAGATATTAAGTATCATACTCTAATGAGTTAAATATCTAATATTTATTAGCGAGATATATCATCATCACAGACATTCAAAATCGATTTTATCCGGCAGAAATATGTTCTGTTTGACTAATATTTGGTACCGTTTCTGTTGCCCTCCTGTGTATGAATAGATGAGAGAACAGCAACGGGATTAGAGGGAAACCAACATAGAGTGAATCAGGTATTGGAAAGGTAGTTGTTAGCAGAGGGAATAAATCAAATGGGATGAATAAAAGGGGATATATAAACTCTGATAGCTAATCCCTGTTAAGAGAGCGTGTGTGTATGCGTATTTGTAGTGATTCCATGAGTTTGCGCTTTATTAATCGTGTTGAAGATGAATAGCAATAAAATATTGTACTTTATTATAAGCAGATTCAGTCGTTTTAATATAATTTTAAATACAGTTCGTAATTCTGTGTAAGTTAATCAAACATTCTATAAACTGCATGTCAGACATCGAATACGTTCATAAGGTTTCATCCGAGTCTCAAACTATGTTGAAAACCCAAATTATAATAAATGAATTACTATAGATTAACCCCTTTATAGCATTTATAAGATTCTTTAGTCTTAATGCGAAATGAAGACACGATGAATATCTATGGAATGAATCTCTATGTATTCGTATTCTTGATAACATAAACAGATTTAAAGGCATTATTATCTATCTGTCTGTCAAAGTCTATGAATAAAGAAGTTGTTATTTTACAATAATAACTTCTAGAGTGATTCTGTTTAGTTATAGACATAATCGGATTTCTAAATCTATATTGTATCAAACTTATAAAAATTATGCATAACTGATAAATCTATGAAGGCATCATGCAAATTTTTTCCTGAGATGAGAACAATTACCCTAGTGATCAATTTTACGATAAAGAATATTACAAGTACTGATTTTCAACACTGCTACAATTAAATTTGAAACAAAAAACAACATTTTTCAGAAAGAAGCTGATCAAACCTCAAAACTGTACTACAGTGAACTTCTAATTAGGAAATATTAAGTCCTAATTAGGAGATATTAAGTCCTAATTAAGAGATATTAAGTCCTAATTAGGAGATATTAAGTCCTAATTAGGAGATATTAAGTTCTAATTAGGAGACGTTATGTTCTTATTAGGAGATGTTATGTCCTAATTAGGAGATGTTAAGTACTTATTAGGAGATGGTATGTCCTAATTGGGAGATGTTATGTCCTAATTAGGAGATACTATGTACTAATTAGGAAATACTAAGTACTAATTAGGATAAATTTTCAAAAATATTTTTTAGGACATACTAAGTACTAATTAAGAGATATTTTCAAAAGTATTTTTTTCATGTGACCCTAATACGCTTCCATAATTTTCAAAATGAAAGAAAAGCTTAAAAAACAGTACTTTACATTTACAAAACGACTCTCGACATTCATAATTTTTCACTTTGGTAATTGATGATAAGGTCCATATTGGGAGGTGTCATCAAGTAGCAACGTAAATCTATCGCGACAATAAATGAAATACAGCATACACAATTCGACAATAAAGTTAACTATCCTTAAAGAAATTCCTCCTTACCTTGAAGGAGCGAACCAACGATGAACCAGAAGCTCTCCTTGAGAGAGATGTTCCCATCGTCAGTATTCGGTTTTCTTGGTACGATCCACTCCAGCATGTACAAGACAACACTGACCACCACGAAGGCTGCCAGGATAGAGCACCACACTACATTGGACAGTGGTCTGAGGAATTGGAAGACGGAAACCTCTCTTTTGGGGATCTTGAGGATCACGTTGAGATATCTGGTCTTGAAAGGTTTGGTGAAATCTACAACTTCTTCACGCTCTGAGTTAATGCTGAGGGGTGCTACTGCCATCGTTGCTTTCTGAATGAATTATGAAATACCAAGACAATTGAAAAACCTTAAATAATAATACAAGAACAGTTAATTAAATAACAAACGCCATTGTTAATATCAATCCCTTTATTATAACGTTCTTCGACAATCTTTATGAAAGTCTGTTTGATGATATCAAGAAAATCGGTATCCTCAGAGGATACATTGTTTCTAATTTTGAGGTTTTTGATAAAGTCATCGAACCAAATGGAAGTATACTGTCATTAGCATCTCACTTTGAAGGATAATACCTTTTTAAAAAAAAAAAGCTTGTTTGTTGTAAATATTATTCTTACGAGAGCCTTTACTAACCCCATCAAGAAGCTCCTTTATCATCCCATTCCACTCCCCGTTCTTCTTGCGACCAAACTTGCCATCAGGGACGAGGTAGATCCTGTAGCTGAATTCCAGCTTCTCGGCCACTTCTTTCAGGAGATCGATAGCGTACCCCTCATATTTGTCGGTTCCTGAGCGGAGGGTGTGGTCACTTTTCAACATCATGAACGGCTGTTCCTGAAAAAGAGTTCACTGTTTTCTAACACGTCCGAGTCACTATCCCTGACAATGTAGATTGTTTAGGTATTTTGAGAAAATGAAATCCTTGAAAAAACGCATTTACAATTAGCTCAAATCCTCAATTACAATGATACTAAACCAGGCTCTAAATAAGTGCCATTTACCATCTCAAGTAGATAACCCTTTATGCAAAAAGGAATTCATCAATGCAAGTAATGCTGGAAACATTCACGGCGTCATCGTATTTTTTTCTTACAAAAATATACAAAAATACATTATTTCGTTATTGGGTAGAAACCAGAAGAAAATCATAGGGCAAAATAATTAATTCACAGGACCCATTTCTCTAACTGTGACACAAACTAAAATAACACGACCAATTGTTAAAATGAAATTGATACAAAAAATAAAAATAGAGCCATGAAGACTGAAACAGATTGTTCTCTCGATAAAGTACAATGGTCACAGGGTCACCAAATCTACAATTTAGAACCCCCATTGGCAAAGTAGTCTGCACACAACATTTCAGCTCTCTAGACCTTTTTGAACTGGGGGAGATGAAAATAGGTTTTTAAGGTCGTGACCCATGTGACCCTATTTGGGGTCACAGGGCCACTAAATCTACAATTTAGAATCCCCATTGGCCAATGAGTCAGCTCATCTAGAGTCAATGGTTCTGGAGAAGAAGTAAAAAAAGCGAAAAGTTTACGGACGGACGGATGGACGGACGAACGGACGAACTGACTGACGCTGAACGCCATGCCATGCCATAAGTCCATCGGCTAAAAAGCAGAATTAATTTTCAGAAACAGAATTCATTTAAAATGGATCAACATGGAGAAAATCCTCCTGTGATTGGCATAATGGGATTTTCAGTTAATAAACAGATGTTTAAAATGACAAAGATATTTTAAAGAATTGTTAATTTAGGAATGTAATTGTGTACAATGGTAGAGTTTGTAATAGGATACTTGAATATGGGTAAATATATATAATAGGATAGTTGATATATGGGTAAATATATATATACTAGGATGGTTGGATATGGGTAAATATACAAACTGATACATGGATATATGGATATATGGGTAAAATGATAAGATGGTTGGATATGGGTAAATATATATATATATATATATATATATATATATATATTGATACTTGGATATATGGATATATGGGTAAAATGATAAGATATATGGATATATGGGTAAATAGATATAATAGGATAGTTGGATATATAAACATATGGGTTAATTTCACTATCCGAACGTTTTTGATGAAAAACGGAAGCGTTCGGATTATCGAGGCCTGACTGTATATATATATATATATATATATATATATATATATATATATATATATATATATATAAAGACAAAAAATTTAAAAGTTTGACAAGTATACAGTTACAAATATTCAAAAGTAAAAAAAACACAGAGCCGTTTTTTTCTCCAACTAGTTTCATTCGTATCATCAGGGAGAATGACAGTTGTGACGTTACAATGTCACAATGATAGTGACGTAACAATGGTATGACGTCATAATATAGCAAGCGGTAGCGGACTCATTGTATATGTAGGCCCAACAGAGTAAATAATGTATAACATAATTACATTATTAAACATTAAGTTTGGGTTTTAATATTTTGATAAAATAGTCTTCTTTGAATTGTCTCACCATTCTATCATTTATTTCCATTTTGTAAAAGGGAACTTAACGTTTAATAATGTAATTATGTTATACATTATTTACTCTGCTATATTATGACGTCATACCATTGTTACGTCACTATCATTGTGACATTGTAACGTCACAACTGTCATTCTCCCTGATGATACGAATAGTAGTAAACATCCATTTCTTGATATATAAAAAGGTAATTTGGAGTAAATATTCTCTACTCTTTGATCACCATGAGACGTGTAATGTCGAAACGAACCTCAATCATGACGACATCCACCGTCCTGCCCTTCAAAGGGAAGAGGCGAGTTCTGTTTTGACAGTCCAGACAGTCATACAGGACCAGGTGTTTGTGGTTCTGATTTGAGACTTCCTGTTGATACCAGATACCATGCTGCAATAAGAGGAATAGAAATACAAGGGTTGGTTTGTGTTGGATCTTAATTTCGACTTTTCTATTTTCTATTCTATTTTTTTCCACAGACACTGGAAGTTCATGAGATGAAGCAGAAACAACTTCTTTGTATTTATGACTTTACTATATGAGATTGTGATAAGTTGACGTACGCACTAGTTCCCTTACAATCCTAATGGTGACAAGTATGCTTGATGAGTTGATACGCTAACGTTGTAGTTTTGGAAGTTAGAGCACATTAAAATGCTTTCGTCCAATCAAATGATTGTATTGTGGTCACGTGGAGTACATTTATATCCCGATAGATGTACGGTTGTCTGGTTGCGTTCGGGTAGCATGCTCATAAAACTGGTTCACAGACTTCCACAAAAACAACAAACAATGTCAACTGATTGTTTTATTTATGTTGATACTACACAATTAAACACTTATTACATTGACAAATGATCTGCTGTGTTCCCTTTCCGAAAGGAAAAAGTCGCTTCCGTCGATGGGGGTCTTCTATGTTAAGGAGCTTGATATTCCTAAAAGAAGAATAAAATCATGTAATTAAAGCAAGTAATGTTAGATCAATTGGGAATTGTCAAGTGTATTTCATTTATATCATGAGTAAGTGAAACAACGACAAGCATCAAACCATGTTACCAATGTTTTATATATTTTCAACCACGATATTAAAAATAATATTCAGACATTATATAGAACGAGATAAAAAAAATGAGAAGAAAGTGATATAAAAGTACCTTCTTGGGGTGTTAGAGGATGGAGACTGCATTGTCGTCTCACTGATCCCTGTTTCGTCACACAGCGTCCGAGCAATGTCCAGTACGACGTTACATTCTTTCCAATAGACAGTTCGAGTATAATTTCGTTGCTGCAGTAACCTGAAATAATTCATATGCAATATAGACGGTATGCACAATACAAAATGTAGCATATGCAACAATAGATATTACAACTCGCATATTGATAAATACAGCTCAACAAACAAACAAAAACATTTGAAATACAAAAAAAACCAATAACTTTTATTTATTCAACCAATTTAATGAAATTTACTTTGAATTTTAAAAATATACACTTTAAAAAGTAAGGAGTAAAAAAGTAAAGTTACCTTTCCTAAATGAATAGTGTATTTGTCCTTGGACTGTCCATGATGAAGCCATTGTGTTAACTGATTCATTCTAAAAACCATTCAGTCTTTATAGGCAATGAAATGTATTACTGCTCAATGTTGCTGAATAAAAACGTGCTTAAATCATGCATGTTCGTGATTTAAGCACGACGCTTATGCTGTAGCACGACTCGTACGCTTTATATAAAATGTACGCCTCATGCACCTCGGACAATTCAGTGCTCACAGTGCTGATGATGACGTCAATGTCCCTAACATTTGCATATGAAAATGAGAAATGTCAATGTTTTTCATGTTGTGTTCGAGAGAATGTTTCCCAAATTTGTTGACAATTCATTTGAAATATATTCTTTTTAAGACATTTTCTTGACGACTCAAGCATTTGACTGTGCTCTAAGATAGATAGAGAACTCGCAGCAGTACATTATCGGGATATAAATGTACGGGTTTGAGAGGGTTAGGCTCGGCTGAAGCCTCGCCCAACCCTCTCAAACCCGTACATTTATATATCCCGATAATGTACTGCTACTCGTCCTCTATCTATTACTAAGAAATTGTCAACCCATAGACAATATCCTTCTGTATCTTTATTAGGGACGAAATGGAAATAAAACTAGATATTTCAAATGTATTTGGGTCGTTATGACGCATGAATGGGGATTAGTAAATAAATCTTACATGTATACCCATTAGAGTTCAGTTTAAATGTGAGCTTGACAAGTCTTTGAGAAGCCGTTCTGAAACACCATAAGAGTATATATTGTCATCAATCAAAGACCTGTCCTTACTCCATAGGTGTACTGCAACATCAAACAATGGAAGCAGAGTTCAGTTCAGGTGCCGAACTATAAATAATAATTTATAGTGGTTTCACAAACGAACTCTGACGTACTATTTCAGATTAACCCTCTGAGTGCCCGGCCGTTTACGCTATGCGCTTACGCAGTGCCGCTAACTTTTTTGAGTCACTCAAGATTTAGGTCAACGTTGTACATAAAAGGTCACCAGGGCGTTATTCATGTTTATAAAATCATGAAATTTTAACTAAAGGATACCAAGTTGGGTGTCTCTCTACCTATGTATTTTTTTGTTATAAATATTTAGAATAAAAACGAATAAGCATTGATTATAAACGGCAAAGACGTTTTTCGCGTAAATTACCAATGGCCACGTATGCGTATATCTTTGTTTACTAGCTTGGAAATAAATTCATGTGTTCAAACATGTAATTTAATTGTTATTTTTCGAGACAGAAAAAGTCAGTGATCACGCTGATGTGTTTACTTTCTACATGCGACCTTTAGTTCACGAACTAATACAAGGTATCTTTTTGTAACCATTTTGTTGAACATTGTTCACTGTGACGTCATTGACAAACAATGACCGTAAAATGTACTGTGCATGGTAATCTTTCGTACTTTTTCAAAATACAAGCATAGTGGCTGATGTTTCACTCACTGATAGCTATTGTTTCTAGCTTGAGCATGGTATGAATTTCGGAAACCTTTGAAAGGAAATTTATATCATGGTTCAGTAGTACATAAGCGAGACCCGTTTTCAGTGGGTAAAACATATTTTGATAGCTAGAAATGCAAGGGTATAAACAAATGTCTAATGGTCGGTCCATACCAACCTCAAGTACTAAATTGAAATAGATTTGCATACTAGAAAACATAGACATCCACGTGGAATATTTTTCCATTGGCGTTTTAAACGATAATCCATCACGATCATTACGACAAAACTGGGGGAAATATGTCGGCGCCGTACCACGGCAGTTTTAGCATAGCGATTACACTGCATTCCGTTTGCAAACTATTTTTATCATCAGGGTGTGATTTCGATCATAAACATATCTTGAATCATGGTAGATATGAACACCACACATCATTCACTAAAACATGTATCTATCAAGCGAAAATTGCATTGCAGAACGTTTATTTCATGGAACTCCGAAGTAAAAATGAAAATTGTAAAAGTTGGCCGTAGACAACTTGGTGTTTCGGTAAACGATTGAAAATATCCTAAATAAATGTTAGCCTACTCCAAAAACAAACGAAAGCTTCGAATTATATTCTCTTACTTGACACGGAAGTACATGCTTTTACAACGCATGTAAGCCGACATGAATCTCGAACCCCAACAAACATGTAGGCCCGCTGTCCATCGCATAAGCCCCGCCCACTTTACCGCTAACTTGTCCGGTGCACATTGGCGCAATAAATATGGCGGGAACGTAGTCGTCGTATAACTCATTTGTTTTTGTCAGAGTTGTCTTGCAAGACACCAATTTATTTATGATTAGTGTTATCTGTTAGTTCATTTCACATTAACGTGACATAACAAATAAACAATGATGATCTTCCGCAGTTCTTGATATTGGCCACGCCTCTGCTCTGCAAATTGTCTCCCCTTTGATCATCACAACTTCCGAGTGGATCATGACAAAAGACCATTTGAACTGATGACACTGCCACTTCAACTTTTTTTTTATTAAGGACAAACATAATATTCTTTTAAAAGTTCGCCAGAATTTGCAGGCATCAATGATGCACGTTTCAATATATCAAGTTTTATTTTGTAAAAAAGTCATTATGACATATCCCCGAATGTAAAATAAAAATAGAAAAAAATAATATTTAGGTCATAAAATAAACAACAACGGGTTAGAAATTATTATTTAAAAAGTCTTTTAAACAAGTCCCTACATTTAAAGACAATTAAAAAAAATATATATTGTTAAGCAAATGTCACATGAAAATATTTATTGTTTCTGATTACCTGGTGCTTTACCTTTCAACATTGTTTACTAGATGACAAAGAGAAATGTATTATCCCAAAGTATGAAAATTAAGCATGAATTTGAAATAATAAATGTCTGCTTGGGAGAAGGGGTTAATAAATTACTTATGTTAATAATGGAGACATGTCCCAACCTATTATTTAGTCAATTCACACATTTGTAGTATTCATCATAAGAATTTTTCCAGATTATACAATACTATTTGAATTTAATTTGAACAATAATTTAAAAAAAAATTGTTTGTGATGTTTGCCATTAGCTTTTTAACTAATAATTATTTTTATAATAGTACGTTTTTGATTAAACGTAATTATTTATACTTACCTGTTGACTAGACCTACTTTGCCTTACCTCCCAGGGGTAATGCTATTTCAACCTTAATACAGACGAACTTGAAGAATGGAGAAGGGGTGCGTAAAATCCCTTATCCAAGGGCCGGTAAGTCTAGATGGTCTCGTGACGTCACTACCTGTTCATATCACTCTCCGAAAGTCCCAAAGGCAAGACAGACCAAGTGCACGTGGGGAGGATGGGAGGGCCTAGAGCGTAGGTCTAGTCAACAGGTAAGTATAAATAATTACGTTTAATCAAAAACCTACTATTATTTAAATACCTATCTGTTGACTAGACCTACTTTGCCTAGAATCCCACCGCAAGGAGGCGGGTCAGTAGATTCATGGTAGTGACGAGACCAGCGACTAGCCCTGAGTGTAAGCTAACCTACGAGTCCTCCACCCTGTGGTGAGGACAAGGCACAGCCCGGGAGATACCATCTCTACCGCTAAGCGGATCGAAGAGACAACCCTGCCACTCAACTTCCGATCAACACACCGCCCCCCAAAAACCAACAGACACAAGAGTAAGCAATGTAAACCCTGTTTATTTACAATAAGTCCCAAAAGCGTCTAAGAAGGATGACCCCTTCTTGGTCTGGTTGGGGGGACCACCTTAGTCTGCGCGAAGACCTGTGGACCCAGCCTAGAGATGCCTTCAAGATCAGCTGTGGAGACATCTCGTAGGTAATGGTTGGCGAAAACCTCTGATGAACGCCAAAAACACCCTGCCATGACATCCTAAACCGCGATGTTGCAGTGATACGCCATCGTGGCTGAAACTGCGCTGATCTCATGAGGATTGGAACGCGACGGCGGAGGCAAATCAGCGGCCTTGTACGCATCAATTACCGCCGATCTTAGATACACCCCCAACGCTCGCTTGTCTAGTTCCTTGGTGCTCCTGGGTGAGTGAGGCAAGAACAGACGACGCCTGCCATCCCTCAGCCTGCGGGTACGCTGCGTGTACACCCTCAAGGCTCTTACTGGACACAGAGAGAGATCCACCTCATCTGAGTCCGAACCCAGAGCTGGGATAGAGAACGTACGTCCCGCTTCATCCGCTGCCTGGTTCTTACAGACAAAATCAGGAGCCAACCCCAGCGAGGCGGAGCCCCCCTCCCTGACCTCAAAACGTAGTAGGTCCGCCTGCAACGCATGGATCTCTAAAATCCGCGCTGCAGAGGCCATGGCCACCAGAAAAATGACCTTGATGGTGAGAGGGAGGAGAGGCACGTCGGAGAGCGGTTCATACCTATCGGAGCGCAGGTGGTTGAGCACAATGGCTAAGTCCCATTCAGGTGGGCGAAGCCTGGACCTGCCGTCCACCGAACGGAAGGTTTTAATTAGGCCCTTGAGGAGTGACACATCCAATCCTGGCGATCTCTTCCTGAGAACCGACAGGATGGCCGACATGTTGGTGTTAATTGACGACGCCTTAAGATGTCTAGTGTTGCGAAGGTACACCAAGTACTCCGCAACCTGAGGCACTGAAGCCTCTGCCGGAATGAAATCCCTCTGAGCACAGAAAGAGGCGAAGGCCTGCCACTGGAAATCATAGAGCTTCCTAGTGGTTTTCCTATGCGAGGTAGCTATTGCGTTGGCGACGCACTTAGAGTATCCACTACTCTTTAACCCTCTTTTAATACAAGCCAAGCGTGAAGGGAGAACACCTGAGGGTTCTCGTGTAACCTTCCGCTTGGCCTGCTGATGAGCAGATCCCTCCGTATCTGAATCGGAAACGGTTCCTGCTGACAGAGCCGACGGAGAGGAACGAACCACGGCCGGGCTGGCCACCAAGGGGCGACCAGCAGGAGACGAAGAATCCGAGTTTCCCCTATCTTGGCTACAACTTGGGAGAGGATGGCCGGCGGCGGAAAAGCATAGGCGTCCATCCCCTCCCACCCTAACGAGAGCGCGTCTAAGCCCATCGCTAGCGGGTCTGGCACTGGGGAGATGTAGGTTGGCAATAGGTGGTTGAGACACGTCGCGAACAGATCTATCAGCGGGGTGCCGAACTGGAGACACAACCCCCTGAAAACCACCGGATTCAGTTGCCACTCCGTTGGGGGAGGGGCATCTGGACGTGACAACGCGTCCGCCAAGACGTTCTTGGCACCCGGAATGTGGACCGCTCGAATGTCCAGGTCCACCTCGTCCACCAACTCGAAGAGCTGGAGTGACACGCGTAGCAGAGACTGCGCCTTGGTGGACCCCTGCTTGTTTATCGACCAAGCAGCCGCCGAACTGTCCGTGTGTACTAGCAGGCACTGGCCCCTCAAGGGGACCTGCTAGTGCTGAATGGCAAGACGTACTGCGTCCAACTCGAGGACGTTGATGTGTAGGTTCCGCTCTGATGGGGACCAAACTCCCGCCACCTGCTCGTGACTCATGTGTGCTCCCCACCCTTGGGTGGAGGCGTCTACAAATAGGTGAGCTGAGGGGGGGGGGCGAGGACGAAGTGGAACGCCTGCGAACACACTCTCGTCTACCCGCCACCAAGCTAGGAACCGATGTAGGTCTGGGGTTAAGACTATGTCGTGACGACAACGCGTCTCCCTGATGTGGGGATTCAGGAACACCTGTAACGGGCGAAGGAACAACCTCCCCCTGCGGGTCAGGTCCTGAGCTGATGTTAATAACCCCAACACTCTTTGCCACTGACGTAGGGAGAGCAAAGCATCGAGCGCGCGATCCATAAGGCGATCGTAACGAGCCATCAGCTCCCTCGTGACGAACCCGCGGAACAGCCGGGTGTCTAGGATAGCCCCTAGGAACTTCAGACGAGTTGCCGGAACCAAGTCCGACTTCTCTAAGTTCACTAGCCACCCCAGACGACGGAACAGGTCCATCGTGAACCTGAGCTGCGCCTCGAGAACGACCGGGGAGCGGTCGTGAGCGATCCCATCGTCCAAGTACATTAGGAACTGAATGTCGCATTGGTGAAGGAATTGGACGATGGGCTGAGTCACCCGTGTGAATAACCAGGGGGCGGACGAGATCCCGAACGGGAGCACGCACCACTGAAAATGTCTGCCGTCCAGGATGAAGCGGAGGTACCTGCGGTCCCGATAGTGAATCGGCACGTGCAGGTACGCATCCTGTAGATCGAGAGACACCATGCAGTCTGAGCGCTCCAAGGACCGCATCACTGAGGGAAGCGTCAAGAGTCGAAAATATGGCGGCGGAACGAGGAAGGAGCGGTTGAACACCTTCAAATCGTGAATAATCCGCCATTTTTTCGAGTTCCTTTTGGGTATTACGAACACTGGGGAGTAAAACCCCGGCGTTAGATGCGGGGTCAGGACCTCCTGCACCGCCCGTTTGGAGATTAATATCTCCACCTGTTCCAATGTCAATTTGAGCTAGTCCCCTGCTAAGGGACGCTCCATTGGAGTACAGGTGAGGGGCGGCGGAGACGAGACGGGAATGTGGAACCCCTGACCCAGAATCCGACACACGTAAGGGTCTAACCCTAACTGTACCCAGTTGCTGACAAAGTCTTGGAGGCGACCCCCCACCAAGCCCTCTGATACCGGAACGAGTGGAGGAGGGAGCAGAGGGGGTGACCACGAGTCACTTCCTCCACTTCTTTTGCGGGGTACGACCTCCGGCGCCAGGCCGGGGTGACTTGGGGGACTGACCCGTGGATCCACGGCCACGACCTCCCCGCCGAAAGTCCGTTTTCGCTTTCTTGGGGGAAGGTTGGCCACTGCCCTGGCCTTGCCCCTGACGAAAACTGGTCTGCGGACGCTTTGGTGTCGTTTGCCTCTGCGTGACGAGCCGATTAGTGAGGTCTTGCTGTTGGGCCTCCTGTCGTGCTCTCAAAACCTCCGGGATACGACCACCAAACAGAGTTTCAGCGTGAGCAGGGGCATGTCGAAGGAAGTTCTTATGATCGGGGTTGAGACCTGACCGGTAGAGGAAATTGTCTCTGCGAAGCACTGTTATACTCGATGAAATCCGCGACGCTGACAACATGATCTGCGCAAGGTCCGCAGCCACATCACCAAACGCTTTGAACAACACCGGGTCCCCCGCCTCCATGCCCGCCTGCTTAGCACAAGCCAGCATCGCCAGACATGTGAAAGCCACGTTGTTCCCCAAGCCTAACACCGAACGCGCCTCCCTGTCAAGATGAGAGAACTGTGCCTCAGACACGGGGTGAAGCAGGTTGGTGGTAAACAACCGGGATGCCCCCTGATCAAGGGGAGGCGGAACAAGCTGAAAAGGGAACAGATACAAGGGCAGACGCCGTCTGCGCTTGTCCGGCACCACCAAAGGCGGAAGCAGACGATTGGGCATCGCAGATGATACGACTTGCTCCATATCCTCGGTGGCCTCCAACAGGAGCCTATGAGGTGGAAGGGCAAGACGCGCAGTAGGTACCTCGCCATCAGGGCCAAAGGAAGCCCTCCTGGCCGCCGACGTGCGCGGACCCGTCACGCTGACTTGGCTAAGTGGAACGTCCGCGAACGAAGCCACTTCGGATAGCATAGCTATTGCGTCAACCACTGGAGGATCCTCCGACAATCCCGTACCCTCCGCCTCCGTTTCTATACTGATGAACGGAGGGTTCGACACGTCCACGTAGCGGGTGTCACGTTCCGGTGAGTCCGGCGAGGAGTCACGTAAGGGTGACATCACCGTGACACACCGCTCAGGGGTGCGAGGGGTACGCGAAGGAGTCGCGGGTGCGGAGGCCCTAGCGGACGAGGAACGCGCACCCTGAGGTACGTCATCCACATAGGGCTCACACGGTTGCGTAGTCGTAGTGTGAGTGGGTAAGCTCCGCGGACCCAAACGCGCATCGAGCAAGGAAGAGACCATATCCTTGACAGATGCCAGAAGGAGGGACGGATCGACCTTGTCGAACCTAGCCTTCTTGGACTTCTTCTTCTTGCTCTTGGGCGTAGTGGGTCCGCCCACCTTAAGTCTAAGCGGAGACAACCGTTGGTCCGGCAAAGGAGGGGACAACGGGTGAGTCCGCGAACGAGAACCGGAACACGACGGCGGAGGGGGGGAGCGTAACTTTGACCCCCCAGCGGGTTCGGACAGGTCCGATTCCCTGTCGACTTCATCCGCCCGTTCCGTGAGGACAATGTCTACATCCTCCACCGGAGACGGATGACGAATGGGAGACAACTCCCTACGTTGAGCTGACGACGTACGCTTCTGTGACGCAGCCCTATCGGCCACCGACTTGCGTATGGCGGAAACGTACGCGTGGAACTCCGATTCGGAGAGAGGAGCGCACTCGTCGCAACGGTAATCCTCTTCGCAAAGGTCCTTGCACTTTCTACATAACAAGTGCGGATCCTTAGAGGCGGACTTCCTGCCTCCGCAGTTCGTGCAGAAGGCGGAGTACATGGCGAACGGTAACGATAAAACGCGTAACGTAAGCAAAGGTAGAGACAGTCGAGTCACCTACACGGCGTAGCACAAACACGAGTAGCGTAGACGAGGTGAGTCACACACGTGAAACACCCAAGCAGCGGAGCAAAAGCACAACAACTCTGACGATATGCAATCAAGAGAGTTGAAACAAAAACTCTGAAATCGAAGAGAACAAAGTCAAAATCAAGTAACCACCCGCCAAGGTAAACAAAGACGAACAAGCCAAACCAAAAACTAGGCTAAACACTTACAAGATAAATCAATCACATAACATTCGTGCGTGAACCAAACCTTAAGTGACTGGCGTAGCGAGTCACTTGAACCAAAGTGAATCACCCTAAGGGTGAGTCACGTAGAATCGACCTAAGGCGAAGCCAAAGGCGAATGGTAGGCGAAAGCTAGCAACGGGCAACGCGAGTCACTGACGAGGAGTGTATCCACTGCTCCTTAACCAAGCTAGTGACTCACCTAAGGCGAACAACTAGCGAGCCAGTGACAGGCGAGGCGAGAAGCCAAGCGAGACGCGAAGCACTTGAGTACGGACCGCAGGCGAATGACAAGCAACAAGCGAATGACAAGCGAAGCGAGTCACCCGCGTAGGAGAGATACCACTGCTCCTTTACCCTACGCAAGTCAAACCCACAGTTCCCTAAAGTACAGACCGATAAGCGTATGACAAGCGAAAGCGAATGACAAACGAAGCAAGCCAAACGAAATAGGAGAGATACCACTACTCCTCTACCATACGCAAGACAAACACTTAACAGTTAGCACTAGAGTACAACCGACATGCGTATGACAAGCGAATTAGGAGTGATTCCACTAGCTCCTTTACCGTACGCAAGTCAACAACCCACAGTTAACACTAGAGTACAGACCGAAAGCGCGTGACAAGCGAAAGCGAATGGCCAGCGAAGCAAGTCAAACGATTAGGAGAGATGCCACTACTCCTCTACCATACGCAAGACAAACACCTAACAGTCAGCACTCGGAACGAATGGCGAATGACAAGCGAAAGCGGATGACAAGCGAAGGGAGTCACCCGCGTAGGAGAGATACCACTGCTCCTTTACCCTACGCAAGTCAAACACCCAACAGTCAGGTGAGAGAAAACAAAGAATCACGAGCTGCACGTGCGGCGCATGCAATCCACCTACTCCGGATGGTCGCTAGCTAGCACATGTCAACAAGGCCCCTTGAAAACTAACACCTACTTGAAAACAGATTGCAAACACAACCTGCACTATCGAAGAACAAAGTTGAGGATATCTCTTGAACTAACAAGAGAAAAATAGCAAGTTAGCAACACAAGTCGCTAAAACCCCAGTCACAGAACAAAACACGTCTGCCTTGCTCTGCAACTTTTAGGAGAGTGATATGAACAGGTAGTGACGTCACGAGACCATCTAGACTTACCGGCCCTTGGATAAGGGATTTTACGCACCCCTTCTCCATTCTTCAAGTTCGTCTGTATTAAGGTTGAAATAGCATTACCCCTGGGAGGTAAGGCAAAGTAGGTCTAGTCAACAGATAGGTATTTAAATAATATAAATTTTAAAATTCTAAATACATTTTACTGTTATATTTATTAAGTTATAATTGTTTTCCTAATTGGCAAATACAAGTAACACTAAATTATTGTAGAATATTCTAAATTTGAAATATAGAAATATTTTCATAATAAAATAAATTCATCTAAAGAAAAAAGCATGAAATTGCATTATTGTTGAAAATACACAAGTTTTTAACAAATGTAAATACATCTGACGACAAATTCATTGTATTAAATTTATTTACCTCACTTTTCATATTTTCTGATTCTCAAAAAGCTAATCCCGTGCATTCCACTGGCACCCTCTTCTTGTAAAAATATGTAAATTTGGATAATATTAATCTTTGTTTAGCTTACTTTTTGTTCAGTGTTGCATCCTTCTTGAATAGTCATGAGAATCAGCGCATCTAACTTGATCAAGTCGGGTGTCAGTCCCGTGGACGATTACAATATCAACGGATTTTTCAGTGCCAAAGGAGCTGCCAATTTATGACATCTTCATAATTCAAAATTGATATAAATAACATTTCGTCCGCGACGTGGGTTTTCCCGAAATATCTACAAGCACGTTGTGGATCTCATGGATATGACGTCAAGACTCGCGTGATAAACGTCATGTATCATCTCTCGTGCTGTTTCCCCGACAGCTGACCATTGTTTTGCGCCAGATAAAACATTCCATTGTAACTTCATACAAACTCTCGTCGTCCTTTGGTCATATTTCCCTCAAAATTATGTATTGAAATACCCCTTCATAGTTTCAATCAAATATATGATAAGATAACATTTGCTTGACACTTTTCTCCCGTTGTCTTTATAGAAATTTAGATGGGTAAATACATTATATTTGTCAATGTTTTCAGATTTCATAGAGCAATACACTTGACATTTGCAGTTCGATACAGTTTCTGATATAAATAGTAAATATAAAAGCGAACATAAAGTATAAAAGCTCAATGAATATCATTATTAATTTCATTATATCCATCAGATGTCCGTAACATATTAGTTAATTGGAATAAGATTTCCGGAAAGTTGTATCTGCAGTGTCACCGCCATTTTGTCCACAAAGGCCCGCGAGATACAATTTACACTGCATTTCAATACGGCAGTTTTACTGTGTTGAACGCATCAAACAAGAAAATCACGGACAGAAACATTAACAAAAATAAAAATTCTATCTTTTGATAGTATTTTCAGGTAATGTTGCCATTTTGTTCCACGTAAACGGGACAGCAAAATATTGACATCGCGAATCGTGTAGCAACTTTATTTCGTTCAGCCAAATTTTTCACTTACACGAAGCCTTTACTTCATTTGACACAAGCCGTATCACTGTGACATTCGGGGGGTTTACACTGTATAAATCACCTACAGATCTAAAATCAATTTGAGCAAAATATTCTGCCATTCTTGTTCGTAAAATAAATCGTTAATGTATCAAAATATCATTATGATCATTAGGCATGCTCCCCTCGCTAGCCAAGTTGACAGGCCATTTGTTTACATTTCAATTGGAGTAAACAATGGTCGATACCCGAATTTCAAATATACTATTTGGCATGTTTTATACATGTTACTACTTGCTGAGTTGTATTTTCTTGTATGAAATTTATTTCTATAAATTAATTCGTGTTTTATTTTCTGTGTACATTTCATACAAATATATTGATACAGGTTTTGCATCATAGCGGTTTTCCTGTAGTCTCAACATAGATAGCCATTATTCAAAGCTGACATTTTTTTCTTGGTTATGGGTTGCAGGGTCCGTTTTTGTTAACTTGAAAGCCTTTTTTTAATTATTTGCATGTGATTTCAAAACTAGACACACTGTAGATTGTTTTGGTGAATTTGGTTGTTTGTGTTACATTGTTCTTTTACTGTAATACTTGTATACATTTAGATATGCAATGTAGAGAGGTAGACAATGGCACCATGGCAGAGGGGATTAACTTTGTTGATCACAGTTGTTTGTGAAATTCATGATATCTCTGTTAATATTTAGTTATATTGCACAAAAGTGGTATCAAATTGAAGCTTAGTTGACAGGGTTTCTGCGAAAACTATTGTCAACTTGATTTGATCTTTATTTAAAAAAAATAGCAATGAGGTTAGTGGGGTCATAGTTTGGTACCATAAATGGTCCCTACTATAGGGGGTTTTGATGGAGGGGCACATAAATGGTCCTATGGGACTATACAGGTTAAAGGCTTTTTTAAATTAGTTATAAGTAAAACAGGTTAAATACAGTACTTTCTATTATAGGGGTCGGGCCTCTAATTGCAGCCAGGATAATTTTACAAACTTTGATACCATTCTATGAACATGCAAGTGCTCACTGACGTAATCTCATAATAATAATTCATTTATAGAGCGCCTAATATCCACCATCAAGATGCTCAGTTGCGCTTTAAATTCACATTATTACCCTGGTATGAGGACCAACATCGTCCTTTTTTCATTCTCAACTCCCCTTGGAGTATACAACCTGGGCTGCCTATTAAGGCGCTCGAAGCTTATCAGTCACATTGCCTTCACTTCCAAACCAGGTACTCAATTGTAATGCCGAGTGAACAGAGGCACATTTCGAAGTCCCTTGCCCAAGGTGACACCACGAGCCTCTCAACTCATGTCTCAATGTGGGGCAGGGAATCACCCTTCAAACTCTCAGTTTGTATTCAGCAATGAGGCGGGTAACCCACCCATCCAGCGAGCCACGCCCGTTGTTGCTGAACTTTACTGATGGTGGTCGACTGAGATATGCACAGGACCACGTGCCACCACTCTGATACCTTTCTATGAACATGCAAGTGCTCATTGACGTAATCTCATAAGTTCTGATACCTTTCTAGGAGCATGCAAGTGCTCATTGACGTAATCTCATAAGTTCTGATACCTTTCTAGGAGCATGCAAGTGCTCATTGACGTAATCTCATAAGCTTTGATACCTTTCTAGGAGCATGCAAGTGCTCATTGACGTAATCTCATAAGTTCTGATACCTTTCTAGGAGCATGCAAGTGCTTATTGACGTAATCTCATAAGTTCTGATACCTTTCTATGAACATGCAAGTGGTCATTGACGTAATCTCATAAGTTCTGATACCTTTCTAGGAGCATGCAAGTGCTCATTGACGTAATCTCATAAGTTCTGATACCTTTCTATGAGCATGCAAGTGGTCATTGACGTAATCTCATCAGTTCTGATACCTTTCTAGGAGCATGCAAGTGCTCATTGACGTAATCTCATAAGTTCTGATACCTTTCTATGAACACGCAAGTGGTCATTGACGTAATCTCATAAGCTCTGATACCTTTCTATGAACATGCAAGTGCTCATTGACGTAATCTCATAAGCTCTGATACCTTTCTATGAACATGCAAGTGCTCATTGACGTAATCTCATAAGTTCTGATACCTTTCTAGGAGCATGAAAGTGCTCATTGACGTAATCTCATAAGTTCTGATACCTTTCTATGAACACGCAAGTGGTCATTGACGTAATCTCATAAGCTCTGATACCTTTCTATGAACATGCAGTTGCTCATTTACGTAATCTCATAAGCTCTGATACCTGTCTATGAACATGCAAGTGGTCATTGACGTAATCTCATAAGCTCTGATACCTTTCTATGAACATGCAAGTGCTCATTTACGTAATCTCATAAGCTCTGATACCTGTCTATGAACATGCAAGTGGTCATTGACGTAATCTCATAAGCTCTGATACCTTTCTATGAACATGCAAGTGCTCATTGACGTAATCTCATAAGTTCTGATACCTTTCAAGGAGCATGAAAGTGCTCATTGACGTAATCTCATAAGCTCTGATACCTTTCTATGAACATGCAAGTGGTCATTGACGTAATCTCATAAGTTCTGATTCCTTTCTAGGAGCATGAAATGATCATTGACGTAATCTCATAAGCTCTGATACCTTACTAGGATCAGGAAAGTGGTCATTGACGTAATCTCATAAGTTCTGATACCTTACTAGGAGCATGAAAGTGGTCATTGACGTAATCTCATAAGTTCTGATACCTTTCTAGGAGCATGAAAGTGGTCATTGAAGTAATCTCATAAGCTCTGATACCTTTCTATGAACATGCAAGTGGTCATTGACGTAATCTCCTAAGCTCTGATACCTTTCTAGGAGCATGCAATTGCTCATTGACGTAATCTCATAAGTTCTGATACCTTTCTATGAACACGCAAGTGGTCATTGACGTAATCTCATAAGCTCTGATACCTTTCTATGCACATGCAAGTGCTCATTTACGTAATCTCATAAGCTCTGATACCTGTCTATGAACATGCAAGTGGTCATTGACGTAATCTCAAAAGCTCTGATACCTTTCTATGAACATGCAAGTGCTCATTGACGTAATCTCATAAGTTCTGATACCTTTCTAGGAGCATGAAAGTGCTCATTGACGTAATCTCATAAGTTCTGATACCTTTCTATGAACACGCAAGTGGTCATTGACGTAATCTCATAAGCTCTGATACCTTTCTATGAACATGCAGTTGCTCATTTACGTAATCTCATAAGCTCTGATACCTTTCTATGAACATGCAAGTGCTCATTGACGTAATCTCCTAAGCTCTGATACCTTTCTAGGAGCATGCAATTGCTCATTGACGTAATCTCATAAGTTCTGATACCTTTCTATGAACACGCAAGTGGTCATTGACGTAATCTCATAAGCTCTGATACCTTTCTATGCACATGCAAGTGCTCATTTACGTAATCTCATAAGCTCTGATACCTGTCTATGAACATGCAAGTGGTCATTGACGTAATCTCATAAGCTCTGATACCTTTCTATGAACATGCAAGTGCTCATTGACGTAATCTCATAAGTTCTGATACCTTTCTAGGAGCATGAAAGTGCTCATTGACGTAATCTCATAAGCTCTGATACCGTTATATGAACATGCAAGTGGTCATTGACGTAATCTCATAAGCTCTGATACCTTTCTATGAACATGCAAGTGCTCATTGACGTAATCTCATAAGTTTTGATGCCTTTCTAGGAGCATAGAAAGTGATCATTGACGTAATCTCATAAGCTCTGATACCTTACTAGGAGCATGAAAGTGGTCATTGACGTAATCTCATAAGTTCTGATACCTTACTAGGAGCATGAAAGTGGTCATTGACGTAATCTCATAAGTTCTGATACCTTTCTAGGAGCATGAAAGTGGTCATTGAAGTAATCTCATAAGCTCTGATACCTTTCTATGAACATGCAAGTGGTCATTGACGTAATCTCCTAAGCTCTGATACCTTTCTAGGAGCATGCAAGTGGTCATTGACGTAATCTCATAAGTTCTGATACCTTTCTATGAACATGCAAGTGCTCATTGACGTAATCTCATAAGCTCCGATACCTTTCTAGGAGCATGAAAGTGCTTATTGACGTAATCTCATAAGTTCTGATACCTTACTAGGAGCATGAAAGTGGTCATTGACGTAATCTCATAAGCTCTGATACCTTTCTATGAACATGCAAGTGCTCATTGACGTAATCTCATAAGCTCTGATACCTTTCTATGAACATTCAAGTGGTCATTGACGTAATCTCATAAGCTCTGATACCTTTCTAGGAGCATGCAAGTGCTCATTGACGTAATCTCATAAGCTCTGATACCTTTCTAGGAGCATGAAAGTGCTCATTGACGTAATCTCATAAGCTCTGATACCTTTCTATGAATATGCAAGTGCTCATTGGCGTAATCTCATAAGCTCTGATACCTTTCTAGGAGCATGGAAGTGGTCATTGACGTAATCTCATAAGCTCTGATACCTTTCTATGAACATGCAAGTGCTCATTGACGTAATCTCATAAGCTTTGATACCTTTCTAGGAGCATGCAAGTGCTCATTGACGTAATCTCATAAGTTCTGATACCTTTCTATGAACATGCAAGTGCTCATTGACGTAATCTCATAAGCTCTGATACCTTACTAGGAGCATGAAAGTGCTCCGGGTAACCATGTTTACCAGTAATGGCGGTCAGGTAGATGGATATATTGTCTCGTTTTCCCTTCTGGTCGAGTTCAAGGTATCCGGTCTCACCTTCTTCTTGGTTCTGCAGAGAAGCATGCATATGTTATAAATAGAAATTCAAAACAGGGCTGTTTATAATAGGGAGAGGTTTTATGGCTTCATATTGTTCACTTTTGCTTTTGCTGCTTTAACTAAGTACATAGTGCTTCATTCTAGAATGACTTCGAACAATGTTATAAACACTCGTTGCCATAAACAGCTCTAATATATTTATTACTTTGAACGTCTCATATTGTCAGTTATGTCATTACCTTGAATCGGCATCATCCCAAGTCGTTAAATATCACGCCATTTCAAAAGTCTATATTTTGATATCCCAAATTTAACTGCATCTTTTCCTGTGTAATTCTCAGTCGGGAACCCTTAACTTTCAAATTACGAATGGCGCACGTTTCAAAACGTGTGTTCAAATGTCTCTTACGTTTGGTTCTGTACTATTTACCTGTTTAATTGCTGTCAGTAAGTCTGGTTTGGACGAGTTGACCAGTGCTGAAGTGAGCAACTTGACAGCGTCGTGTGCGAGAGCATACTTGAGTTTGCTGTCACTGTCATACATGCGGTTATTCTTCCTGGGGAACGTCGTGTTGTAGTCTAGTAGCGTGAACACTGTGAAGTTGACGGCTATATCACTGTACGGCTCGAACAGATCCTGCATTATATTCCCCTGCGTGGATAGAATATCTTTATGAATAGCCTGTGTCTCATGGCAGCCAATAAGATGCAAATAACACTAGCTACTGCAACTGAAGGAGAAGGCTATATTGTGCTTAATGTTGGTGGTACAATCATGGAATTGGATATGTTTCAGGTTTGTTGAGCTAAAAATACAAACACAAGTATGCTTTCTAACGAATTTTAACCGGATATCTCACTACCCCCTTCATTGACAGACAACCCATCTGGAATGTTTTAATATATTTTAAAGAAACTCATTCGCTTTGCCTTACATGGAGCATTCTGTTGTAGTTCTGTTCAACTTACTGGATCAAAGAATGCCCATTCGTATGGTGGTGTCGACAGCATGGCAAGATCCCTCGCCTGTGCAATAACAACAATAATGTTCATAACAATATCAGTTATTCAAATGAAAAGTAATGTAACATCTTGTCTTTTTCTGAATTATCAACCCTGTCCGAGTCGGGAGATGAAAAAAACTTAATAACTCACTCACTCACCCTTGCCCAAGTGGCGTTAAACAATAACTCACACATTCACTCACTAGATAATGGAAAATAATTCTGGTAATTTCCAGTGACAATATGTAATATGTTCATGGTTCACTTTGTGACATTGCTGATTATATTATCAATGAAATCATGTAATTCCAGATAGTGCATATTTTGTTTACCCTTTCGAGAACATTATTTCATATTCCATGAGTTTCAGCTTCGTTACCTTATAAAGAGGTTTCCAGCGAGGAATAAATCCAGTAATAAGAATATATATTTTGAACATACTTTCATGAATTCCTTATGCTTAGTAATGTTCCAGATAAGACAATTTTCAATATCTTCAGATGATAAAGGAAAGATAAGGTTTCGAGAGGGTCTCCTTGTCCTACTCCTACTTATTGATATTAAAGGGACAATACCACAGGTAATGTATTGTGGAGACAAAATCAAAGAGTATTATGTTATTTAAATCAATCGAATTAGCATTATAAACACTACGTTCAAATGGACTATGGTTTTATCCTTCATTTAAAGCATACATTCAAGACCAAGGGTGCCGACCCTTATTTCGTTTAATATACCTTGCGGCATATAGTCAAGACATTCTCTCCTTACCACCTCCAGGATATTCCTGGTGTACTCCTTGCTACAGAAGACAATGGAATGTTCCACAAGGACTTTTCTCATCTGAACGAGGGCCTGTCTGGCACGAGACTTCATGATATTGTTGGGGTGTCCCAACTTGTTATTCCCGCGTTCATCGGGGACATCGAGTCGCCATGCTTTCACATTCAGGTTGTGGCTCGTCATCAGGCGTTGAATTAGGGTCAGACCGAGAAGGTGAAAAGTGTTTATAAATGATTAGTAAAAATGGTAAATATAGTTTCGTGGCCATGTCTTCGCGTTTAGACAAGTCAAGTGTTTGGTAGGGTTAGACCCGAGCTATTTTAATATGAAATAACAAATAAGTCAACATGGTAGACATGGCTTCGTTAATTTAGGCATGAACATATGATAATGTGAGTGGCCATGTCTTCACATCCAGATTGTGATTCATCAAGATGTTGTAAAAGAGATGTGAAGCATTTTAAAAATCTAATACGTAAACATGGCTTCAAGAACTTATTATTAATGAAGCTGTCTTTCGTGTGTAACGCTTCTTACTCTTCTTACTCTTGATCACGCATTTGAGCAGGTTGAGACCGTTGGTGTGTTCATCAAAAAGTATACAGAAAACATGAGAATATAATTACTGAAGACGGCACGAATATGATTTCAGGAATTTTAGGAGATTGTTAGACCAGACATGTGAAGAAGTTTGAAAAATGAAGTGCGTGGGTTGTAAGGTAATAAATGAGGACGTTGCGCCTTCATGTGGAAGTGTTGGTCGTCCTCAATAGAATGTAAGTTTGAATAATCAAACAGTTATAATATAACCTTAAAGGGGCAGTAGCACGTTTTTTGCAAATTTTATTTTTTCAAATTTCCAATTTAAAATGATAGTTTATGCCATTTATATTTACTTTAGAGGGTAAAACAAACCAATTATCTGTAGTGGTAATAACGGTGTTGCGTATTAGAAAAAAATGCATGGCGGCCATTTTATTGTGAACACATTTTATTATTTTGTATTACAAAAACGATTCCCATGGCTTTACCGAAACATGTACACTCATTTTAAACTTTATTTTCCGAAGAGAGAAGGATGTTTTACTATTGGTGAAATTATTTTTCAGATACATTTCATCAACTTATTTGAGCAAAAAAACGTGCTACTGCCCCTTTAATAGGAAAAGCGTTTCATGAGAATGGATATGAACAATGTTGAGAAGGTTTTAATGATTATAAAACATTAGCATTTGAGACAATGGTGCGCATGATGAGTGTTCTGAAAGTCTGACATCGAACCTAACAATTATTATTTCCTATTGAAGGTGATACCCTAAGATAAGATACGACAACCAAAACAAAGTTATTCATGATTTGAAATATTTGTTATCACATATTACAAAAGGATTGCTCCATTCTTATACGGTGACATTGCTGTATCAAGGTCTTTACATCTTGAGATTTCAGGACAAACAAATAACAAGCTAAGCTTATAAATTTCCATAAAGGGTTACCATTAGAATACTGGGAGAATGAACGATTTTAGAAAAGGTGTTCTTACCTTTATCATCATCATAAACCACACTGATCTTTTTCCACTCGTGCCGATGAACGAATTCTAAAATTGCTTTGCAAAATTCTTCTATCTCAGGAAACAACTGTATGGTATAGTGTAAGGAATCTTCTGTAACTGGCGTGGTAGCAAGATATGGTATGTTCTTCTCCTCGGCTGCTAAGGACACTGCGTTGTCGAACGGACCAATGATGGCTGTCAACCGATAGCTATCTATCCGTTCATTCACTGAAACAAACAGTTAAAGGCATGAATGCTCACCTTCTCCATGAAACAAAACACGTCTTATATATCTATCAATAAGGCACGACAGATAGGGGTAATCATTTATTCTTCATTTTGATCACAATGTATTTTCTTTAATTACATAATATTAAAGACAGTATGAGTAGAACTATATTTCTTCTTCGTTTTGTAGTAAAGCCTTTGCTATTTTTCCACTTTAACAAACTGCGTCATTATTACTGTGACTAGTTGTGTATCGCATAGCATCGCCCAGCTGACCTCCCTGTCTCTGTATTACTTCCGGGTCAAGTAAATCCACGCTGAACGTCGATGAAGTGTTTGTCACTGATTGCTGTGACTTTACTTGCGCTGTATATTTTATTCGCAAATGAAAATTAAGATTGAAATGAATAATATTTTCTTAATGATATAGTAACACTATATGGATTAAAGGAAAATATAAATCGATAAATTACTGACATAGTATTCAATCTTTAAGCCAATATATTTGAATGTTTTTTTTTCTCTCACGTGTATGTTGACAATTCATCGTTGAAACAAGTACTTCTCTGGCTAACTTGTAACTAACAGTTAGAACAAAAAGAATTTTGTTTATTATAGATTGACTCACTTGGAATAATTAAAATCAAGATTTCATTGCATTTCGGTGATATTTTACAAACAAGGGAAATAATGGCAATAAACGCAATGCATTTTGTAGTAGCAGACACGCAGTGGA
Organism: Gibbula magus; assembly: GCA_936450465.1. NCBI lineage: Eukaryota > Metazoa > Mollusca > Gastropoda > Trochida > Trochidae > Gibbula > Gibbula magus. The sequence goes on along the minus strand of OW388294.1, from coordinate 36,264,120 downwards.
TTTCTGGACTTGTTCACAAGAGTATTCGATTGAAGACGATTTGTATTTGGAAAGATGGTAGCATTGCAATATTGACAACTTCATAAATATCATAAACAACACTCGAGATTATTCAATGTAAGAAAGTTAATTTTCAGACATCGCATCATGATTGTAAAACAAGATATTGCAACAGCTTTATTATTCACATTATTTTTAATAACTTTTTTTGCTAGTATTATTTAAAGTCCATTTGTTACATAGGCAAGTTCCATCAATATATTTTGTTATTTCAAGGTTAGCTGAATAAGATATAGGTACCTATAACCTGAACAGTTTTGCTTTACTTTCAAAGTTCTCGTGTAAAGCATCCTTATTTAAGTTATTAACTTTCAAGGAATATACATTTTAGTTCAGAGCACAGTCAATCCATACACTTTTTTAAATACTTAATTATTTGTAAAACTTCAAGACTTTTAATTTTTTGCAATAAACATTTATAAACACACTTTGGCAATTGCTTAAGATTGTTATCCAGGAAGTCAGCTAAGGCAAGATAATCAGACCATGTTCTAATTAAAGTCCTACACTCCACCGAGGCGTGGTCGAACTACTGTCTCGTCACTTATGTCACAGATACTGCCTAGACGGATAACAATAAACTCACTCACTCCAACTACAGGTCTCCAAGTCCGTTTGCACACACAATATTCGTAGATTGGTCTGCACAACATTAATGGTCACATCTCAGCTGTCCATTAGTCATTTTCTAAGTTGGTGCAACATTTCCTAAATGGTGTTATTACTGATTAGCCATTCAGCTCAATATGTCTTTGTACAGCTCACCATGGTCAAACCTGAAGCCGAAATTGTCTTCTTCTGTGTCGTCTACATCGTAGACACTGATGAAGTTGAAGACAGGTCGTTCGTTCTCAACTACATCACGCCAGGAGGGGATCACACCTGTAATTGGCGCAACTGGTTAGAGATGATCATATCTAATGTATTAATGTATAATACATTAATTAATGGTTAAACCTTCAGGGTAATGAGTTAACAGTGTTATAATATTGATATACAGTGGCAGGTCATGCGTGAGCCATCATTAGTAAAATTATCATTTATTATATGACGAGCAGTGAAATACTGGAATTTATCAGTGAAATAAACTGTCTATCAAGCTGTAGTGAAAATAACTTATATTTTCACTGCGAACGGTGACTGATATAATTTGACGTCTTAAAACAATTGTCTCACGCAGCGAATTGGCTTATGACGTCATAGTGTTACTGTGGTGACGGGCTGTTCCTAGCGGCCGCTCGGCTTGAAAAAACCCTTTTCCGGTGTAATTACAAGGATTACCTCCTATGATAAATAGAATATCCGTCAATTCTTGACAAATGCCATGTTTATCTCATCTCGTGAGGTAGAAAAGTTATATATTTATAACCTTTCTACCTCACTCGGTGAGATAAACATGATATTAGTCAAGAAAATACAGATATCCTCTATATACTTGCATGTCGATTACCTGTTAACAATTTACTTACGTTTTTTGGTTTCATATTGTGCAAACGGCCTGGAAATTATCTCAGCAACTATATATGTTGTTTCTGTAATCATTATGTGGATTAATTGTAGATGTATTGGGGGAAGGAGGGGGAAGAGGTAGGAATACGGAACCCTCGCTCCAGAGCCTTGCACATATACTTGTCTAAGACCAACTGTCGGCAGTTGGGCACAAACCGGCAGAGACGGGCCCCTATGGACCATCCCAAGCGTCTATAGTCGGTCACAAAAGATACGGAGGGCACCACTAGTCAAGATTTCCTAGGGGTGCCCCTTTAGGGGCGCCCATTTATTCGCTGTTGATGCCGATTGGGGTCTGTCTCGAGCTGGAGCGGTCTGGAAGTCGCGTTCCTTGTTAAGCCGACCCCCTTCACACGCTGCTGGTCCTAGAGATGCAAAGGGAGGAGGTCTGCTCCTCCTCTTCTGAGTGCATGATTGGGTATAAGACTGCTCTGACGCCTGATGGTTAGTCTTGTCGCTGAGTCTCTTGCTGCTGGCGGAGGGCATCCCCAATCTGCCTGTCAAGCAATATGGAAGAGGAAGGAAGAACCGTCCTGAGACGACTCCGCCTGGTAAGTCAGTTCTGGACAGAAAGCTGTCACGTCTGATGTTGATAAGCTCAGCTGAAATGTGCGCTGTGCTGAGTATCACCTGCGCCACTCTCCCTGGCACTGAGCCAAACCCGCGGTAAAGGTCTTTGGCCCCATCCCACATCCCAGCTTGCTTGGCGAAAGCCGTCATGTGTCGGTTTGACATGTGTGGGCAATGAAGTCAGCCATGTCCAAGATTTACCTGGCCTCCTTGTCGAGGTGAATCATCATCATGATTGTCATCGTCCAAGGGAGGGCGCATCGACACTGGCGGCTCGGCGACCAACAACGATGTTGTCAATGCCTTTGAATGTCACCTTATGACCATTATACGACCTGATAGGCCTGATAGGCCTGATGATGGTCATACGGTGAAATTCAAACGCATTAGCAACATCGTTGTTGGTCGACACCCATATGCAACATCCCCAGAGCTCCTTCTCTTTCTCCACTTGTCAATCGCGTCATGATTTCGTACATGTGTGCCATATTATTTCTTCTTCTCTTGGTGATTATACGAGCGGTTTCCAGTGGAGCTGATTTCCCACTCGGGCTACTAGGGCCTTTAATAAAGTTTCGAAAGGTTTCTGCTTGGAAGGTATTTTGGTTATTGTTTGGATTTAATATAAGATTAATGTTATGTGGTGGGATGTTGTTGGCCCTTAGAGTTAGGTTGAGTATTTGCCGGAAGGCCGCATACTGTGGGCTTTTTGCCTCTTGTTTCGAATGGTAAAAAGGAAGTGAATTTGGAAGTTTAAGGCCCTCCTTTGCTGCTTTGTCAGCTTTTTCGTTGCCAAATATGCCGACATGGGCTGGTACCCATAGGAGTTTTACTGCCTTGCCCTGATTGTTAAGAGATTGGATGGTATGAAGAATTTTGGAAATTAAACCAGGACGGTTTTTGGTAGATTTGTTTTTGAGTGCTTCTAAAGCACTGAGTGAGTCCGAAAGGATGAGAATTTTGTCCTGGTTTTTTAAATGTTGATGGCTTAAGGCAATTGCGATGGCCATAAGCTCAGCAGTGTAGACCGATTGGTCTTTAGGAAGCCTTTTGGAGTATGAAGAAGGTTGTGGATGTTGGAAATGTAGGCCTACACCTGTTGTGCATGCTTCCGGGTCCTTGGACCCGTTTGTGTAAATGTGACACCCGTCGGACCAGTGTTCCTGTATGTAGTGAAGTGCGGTTGTTTGCGCGAGTTGAGGGTTTTGTTTAGAAGTTATTTTGCTGAGACGGAGATTTATTTTGGGAGCCGGGAGTAGGGGGATAGGGTGAAGCACCGTCCATTTTGTGGGGAGTTTTGTATGGCCCATCTCAGCTTGGGATATAAGAGAATTTATGTGATGAGAGATGGGTGCGCGGAGAGGGTATTTATGGAATAAAGCTTTAAAGGGGCAGTAGCACGTGTTTTGCAAGTTTTAATTTTTAAAATTTCCCATTTAGAATAATGGTTTATGTCATTTATATTTACTTTAGAGGGTACAACATCTTATTACACAAACCAATTATTTGTAGTGGTAATACCGGTGTTGTGTATAAAGCAAAAATTGCATGACGGCCATTTTATTGTGAACACATTTTATTATTTCGAATGACATAAAATGATTGCCATGGCTTTACGGAACCATGTACACTCATTTATAATTTGATTTCACGAAGAGAGATGGATGTTTTACTGTTGGTGACATTACTTTTCAAATACATTTTATCGACTTATTTGAGCGGGAAAACGTGCTACTGCCCCTTTAAAGAATTTAGAGGGTATGCTGCTAAGCATATCCCTTATAAGAGGGTCCTCTGAAGTTCCAGCCCAGAAGTTTAAGGTGAGTTGGTCCCGTTTCGTTGCGAGGGGAATTTCACCAGTTAGGGCTTGGAGTGCTTCGAGTGAGGTACCCTTTAGTGTGCGAGTGGCTAATTTTAATGCCTGGTATTGGATAGAATTAAAGGAGTTGATGAGAGAAGGTTTTAGGGAGTTATATATAGGAGCGCCGTTGTCCAATTTGGACCTTATTAGGGAGGTATAGAGTTGGAGTAAGGTTTGCCTATTTGATCCCCAGCCTGTGCCGGAGATTGCTCTCATGACATTCAGGTCTTTCAAGCATCTAAGTTTAAGGTCTTTGACATAAGCTTCCCAGGTGAGATGCTCGTCAAAGATTAGCCCTAAAAATTTAGTTTGTTTTTGGAAGTTTATTTTGTTATTTTTTAGGTAAAGATTGGGGGAGATAGGGCGCATATGTTTTTTGTTTAAATACTACCCCTATGATTTTTTCCACATTTAGTTTAAAGCCCCATTTGTCGGCCCATTAGTCGACTTTATTTAGTGCGGATTGGAGTAAGGTGGTAGAAGTATGGAGGTTGTTACAACGTGCCCATAGGGCACCGTCGTCTGCAAATTTGGAGGTGTTTATTTCTGGTGTGATGCCTTCGAAAAGGTCATCCACCATGATATTGAAAATAGTTAAGTTTTGGATGAGGCCGTTATGCCACACCATATCGAAAGCTTTGGAAAAATCCAGAAAGATTGCGAGTGTATAGTGCTTTTTGTTTTGGACTACTTTAATATCTTGCTCTAGACAAGCAAGATTGTTTAAGGTAGCCACTCTGGTCGTTGTTTAAGGGATTGGTGTTTAGGTGAGATTGGAGGCGATGTTTTACCATCGATTCATTTACTTTACAGAGGTTTGAGGTTAGGCAGATGGGCCTATAGGAATTTGGGTCCCCGGAGGGTTTATTTGGTTTAGGAATTAGAATTACTAAAGCTTCTTTCGATTTGGTTGGAAGCTTGCCCTGTTGCCAAATGGTGTTATAGAGATTTAGGAGAATATTAAGGGTGGAGGGGGTAGCTTCTTAATTATTTGGTAGGAAGTTAGGTCTAGCCCTGGGGCCGTTCCCTTTTTCCCATTATTTAATACAAAGTGAAGCTCCTCCATAGTGAATGCTTTGTTGATGGGTTTGTTGTCTGTTGGTTGTTTTGCGGTGTTTGCGGTGTTTGCGGTGTTATGTTTGTGTTTTAAGAACTCCGGAGAGTTATTACTATTGCTGCTTGCTGTAACAAAGTGTGATGCAATTGCGTTAGCTTTATCTTTAGGTATTTGGAGATTATTTATAGGTGGGATTTTGCCACTGCGTTTGCCTCCACGTATGACTCGGAGTTTATTCCAAATTTCTTTGGAATTGGCCCTGCCATTCAGCTCCTCGCAGAATGTTTCCCAGTGTTGTGTTTTGGTTTGTTTTATGAGAGAGGTTACTTTATTTTTTAATTGCCTAGCATAAGGTAATTTTTAAGTGTTGCGCTTTGCCTTCTTAAAGGCCGCTTTACACTGTTTGCGTGCAACTCTAATTTCCTCAGTCCACCAGGGAACTGTAGGTTTAGAGATTTTGGGATTGGAGAAGGGGATGGATTGTTTGGCAGCATTTATGATAGCATTAGTGAAGTTATTGGAAAAGGTTTCGGGGTCTTTATTTTCAAGGTTTGCTTGGTTGAGTTGGTTGCAAAGTGCATTGAATTTATCCCAGTCAGCCTTGTTGGAATGAAATTTAGGGTTTTGGGGGCAATTTTCAATGTTTGAGTTATTTGATTGAAGAAAGTTATTAAGGGTGATAAGAATTGGAAAATAATCACTTCCCCAGGAATCAATGTATACCTGCCACTCGATATTGCTAGCGATGTACGGGGTGGTGATTGTCCCCGTAGCTATCGAACCAAGTTGGTATGTTAGTGTTATGGGTTACGAAATTGTTATTTATGACCCAATTGGCAATAAGTTTGCCGTTGGAATCAACTTTATCGTTTACTCCCCAATTTGGGGGGTGGCTATTGAAATCGCCCAAATACATGGAACGACCGGGGGCTGAATTTTGTTGGACATGAAGGTCATCTAATTTGAAAGGTAGTTTAGGTTTATTATATATATTATATATATTAACCCTATCTTTTTGGTGTTTAATGGTTATGGCATGCGCCTCTAATGAATTTGATTTTAGGTTAAAAGTAGAATGTTTTAAATGTTCCTGGATATAAATAGCAAGGTCTCCAAAGGAGCGACCGGGATTGGATTTGGGCCGGTCTAGCCTGTGCAGTTTATATCCTAGAATGTTAAATTTAGTCCTAGGGCCGAAATGGGTTTCCTGAATGGTAATTGCGACGGGGTTTAGTTGGTTGAGTTTAATTTTAGCTTTAAGCTCATGGCCATGTGCCGAAAGGCCATTAGCATTCCATTGGATAATTTGCATGAATGAAAAAATGAGGAAAAAGTAAAATGGGAGAGTAATGGTGGTATTTATTTTGTGCTGCATAGTTAATAGGGGGTTTCTTTATTTATAGAAGTGTACCTATTTGCATAAGTAGGGATTGGTAGTTGCAAGAGGAGGAGATAAATTTGGCTTTTTGGGCCATATTGAAAATTTTGAGCAGGTTTAGGTTGGTATTTTGGTAGGAGAATATGATGATTGCAAGGTTTATGAGGTTGGTGTTGGAGGCTTGGGAGGGCCTGGGTTTGGGATTTTTGGAGGTGCAGAAGGATGGGGAGTTGTTACGGTTTTTTTTGTTTGGGGGAATGGATGGGGGAGATGGGTGACTGGGGTGGGGTGTTAGATAGGAATGGGTGTGCATGCGGGGTTGAGGTAGAGGAGGTTGGGGGTTAGGGGTGTAATGTGGGGGTTGGGTTTCATGCGGGGAGGGGGGTTTTGGAAGAGGGGTGTCAGGAAGGTTCATGCAGGCTGGAGGGAGGTTGGGTTTGGCTATGGGGTTAGTGGTTGAGGGCTTCGTGTCCATTGACTCGGGCTGGTTAGAAGGGGGTTGAGGGTGGTGGTGAGGTTGAGGTGAAGGTGAGGCCCGTGTTATTTGGGGGAGAAGGAGCGGTGCCAGGGGGAGGAGGGAAGAGTTGGGAGGGGGTTTTGTTATTACGGCGGGTTTTGGGGGGATGAGAGAATGCGAGTTGGGTTGGGAGGGAGGATTGGCGGTGGTTTGTGAGGGGTGTTGGGTAGTGGGTTGGGGAGGGGGGTTGAGTACGGGTTTGGCAGGGGGTTGGGTGGCGGGTTGTGCAGGGGGTTGGGTAGTGGCGAATGGGTTGTGGGAGTGGTTTGGGTGGAGGGTTGGGAGGTTTGTTTTTGTAAGGTTTGCTGCCATTTTATGTTTTCGGTACGTAGGACAGGAGGGATGCAGAGAGGCGTGCTCATCGGACTTGCAGTGAATACAGAACTTGTTGCAGTTCAAACTTTCGTCTGAACTGCCGCAAGACCTGTCGCCGCATGTTGCACATCTCTTTGACTTCCTGCAGTTTGTACTCGTGTGTGAGTTGTATGTTAGGCAGTTGGTGCAGTATGTTATTGGTTTGTCAAGAATTTCGACTGTGCGTGTGCTGGCGCCAAAAATGATGTTTTTAGGAAGTGTGGGGGTGTCGAAAGTTAGAATAACTTTGGGGATATTTACTACTTTGTTACCGGAAGGAAGCGTTTTTAGGATGCGCCTGGCTGCGAGAATTTTGGGTTGATGCGCCGAAAAGTTTGCTTCCTCCACGTAACTTAAAAGATCGTTCTCATTTTTTGAGAAGCTGATTATCCCTCTAGACTCCGTTAACCAAATTGGAATTTTATATCATGCAAAGTAGACACCTTTTATACCCTGTAGAAACATTCAGTTCATGCAAATGCTGCTTGAATTTTGCTACATTTGAGTGATAATGCGTTTGGGTAATAGACAGAAAATGAAAAGTTTTCATTTTCAAGCAAAAATGTTCACATAAATTATCGTATGTGTTCCTAAATACTATTACGTCATTTGACAACACAGTAAACTCGTTTTCAGTAAGGTAAATTACGAGAAAAGATCTTTAATGACAAGAAAAATATATTTCATAAGTTTCACACTTAAACTTACTCAATAACAGTATTTTTCATCGTTTAGGGGTTATGATACAACCTTTTTGTCTAGTCACAAAAGTAAAAGTTTACTTTCAACTTCTTCTGGACATCTAAATCACATTTATTTGTTACTGCCAGTCTGGTCGAAAACCGGACAATTTTAATCTTCTAAAGCAACCAGCATTTTGCCACAATATGAATGTATCAGGATTTTTTAAACGTGTTATTAGCATAAAGCTACGTTATCGGCTTTCTTTTGAACCATTCATTTCTTAAATATCTTTGATACCTAAAAAGTTATTAACAAAAGAAGTGGGGTAACGTTTCTTTTGGCGTTTAGTGTATAGCTATAGTGAAGAAACACCATATAAGAAAAATGGCATACAAATTTAAACGGTTCTTGGTTCGTCCTTGTTTGAGAGTTGAAAGAGGAAACAGCATGGAAAACTAGGTTAACAATCACAATCTTCCGTAAAAATCATGCGAGTCTCTCATTACTTGCAATTGTACAGTAATCTGTACTCGCCAATATTGATAGCTTGTCCTGTTGTGTATGCTGTCAGTCCAAGAAGGAATATCCCCAATCTTGTTATCAGACTGAGCTCCATCATGACTCACTTAGTCCTGTCTAGGCTCCTAGGGTAGCTTCATATCTGCAATAAAACATGGTAGTGTGAAATATATGATGAATGAACCAAGAAGACTAATATGTTGTTTTCTGAATAATAAATAAACAAATGGACGGCTCTTGTGCCGTGTATGATTTTATAAATTCATAATATTTTGAGAACTAGTATAAGATCTTTCTTAAATAAATATTGTCTTAGTTATCAACGTTAGTTATATACGTAAGATATCCATCTTGTCTGGTGTGATACTCGTGAAGTCGTATGCAAAGAGAAACATGTTACTTTCAATTCTATCAACTATATCGTTTATGTAAACTAAGAATAAAAGAGACACCAGGACTGATCCCTGAGGTACAACGGTTGTAACTGGTTTTAATTATGATTTGTAACTTTGAATAAATACGCTTTGCACTCTTTTTTGCAAATAACTTTTAAACCGTTTCAATAAATTCTCATCTATAGTAAATGGTAAAGTTGTTCCATCGCATATTAGTGAAAGGAAACGATTCATTTTCAAGTTTCTCAATTAGTTTTGTTCATACGATGTAAATATTGTGTGGTTCCATCAGTTTTGAATTTTGACAAATCATAAACTCTTCATCATATGTTGTAGTTTTGGTATCAATACTTGACAAACACCAAATGGTAGGGCAAGCTCATTGCAAAGAGTAGGGGTGCATTGTCATAGCTTAATTTGTCAGCCGGGTAAGGTAACAGCCGTGTGCAATTTGTTCACGCACCCATATAATATAGTGTATACATAAAATGGGGTGTCTGGATATTAGGGTTCCACCCTATAGGCTGCAATTACAGTGACTATGTTGCTGTTGGAGTGATTAATTAAATTACAATGTAAACACATTGATAGTGATTTGAACTGTTTGATTTAACAGCATGTACTGTGTGAACGTTACTGAGAAAGTAAAATCAAAGAGTTTGGAAAAGTGTCGACTTGATTTTTTAAATACCTGCATTGTATACCTTATAAGAAAAAGGCAGGTTTTAGACAGTTGTGCCCTGAATTGTAATAAAAATAGCAAATTGTAATAACTGCCGTGAACTGTAATGAAATTTGCCCTGAATTGTAATAAAGTTTTCAGAAATCAGATTTATACCAACAATTCCAACTGAAACTGTGTTCTATTTAAAACATTTTTCAAAAACTTTTTAAACATCAAACATTATCATTTACAAAGGATTTTTTCAGTCTGAGACGAGTTTATTACATTTGGAGGCAAGCGATACATTTTTGGCACCCTTGCCCTGAATTGTAATAAAGTTTTCAGAAATCACTTTTATAACAACAATTCCAACAGAAACTGTTTTCTATTACAAAACATATTCTATAAACAAATATTTAAACATCATACATTATCATTTACAAAGGGTTATTTCAGTCTGAGACAAGTTTATTACAATTTGAGGCAAGCAATACATTTTTGGCCTCCTTGCCCTGAATTGTAATAAAGTTTTCAGAAATCACTTTTATAACAACAATTCCAACAGAAACTGTGTTCTATTTAAAAGGCATTTTAAAAAAACTATTTAAACATCAAACATTATCATTTACAAAGAGTCGTTTCAATCTGAGACGAGTTTATTACAATTTGAGGCAAGCGATACATTTTTGGCCACCTTGCCCTGAATTGTAATAAAGTTTTCAGAACTCACTTTTATACCAACAATTCCAACAGAAACTGTTTTCAATTACAAAAACATTTTTAAAAACTATTTAATAATCATACATTATCATTTAGAAAGAGTTATTTCAGTCTGAGACGAGTTTATTACAATTTGAGGCAAGCAATACATTTTTGGCACCTTCGCCCTGAATTGTAATAAAGTTTTCAGAAATCAATTTTAAACCAAGCATCCCAACAGAAACTGTTTTCTATTACAAAAACATTTTTTAAAAACAATTTGAACATCAAACATTTTCATTTCCAAAGGGTTATTTCAGTCTGCCTCAAATTGTAATAAACTCATCTCAGACTCATACACATTACAAATTTAAATAACGTTCTAAAATATGATAATAAAATCATTGTATTATTATTGTGAAATATAGTATTTGTTTTATGATAAAGAGATATAGTTTGTTATTTTGCTGTATAATTAATTTAAGGGGAAATTGTCGTACATATTGAGTAAGAATTATCTCCCTAATGTTCAAGCAAATCTTGAGATTAAGAAAACAATAACGTGCATTAACGTGTAACCATAACCATTTAAGTAAACTTTTCAACTTTTTCTCCAGACTCTAGATAGTTTTACGTACAAACTCCTTGGTTGAAGAGTATTCTAAATTGTAGATTTGGTGATCATATGACCCCAAATGTTCTTCACAGGGGTCATGACCTAAAATTCTATTTTCATCTTCTTCTCCAGAACTCTAGAGAGTTGAAATTTAGTGCACAGACTCCTTTGCTGAAGAAGATTTTAAATTGTAAACATGGTGACCCTGTGACCCCAAATATGGGTCACAGTCTAAAATCCGTTGTTTTGAACTTTTGAGAGTTTATGTCCACTTCTTTCAGTTTTGAGAAAGATAACCCTAATAAAAGACCTGAGGGAGAGTCATCCCAACTCTTTTAGTCCTTCCATGGTTTGAGAAATACAGAGAAAAGAAAGTCACTTTGCAGTTCATCTATTCAACAGGAGTGTGAAATATATGTCGACTTAATATTAAAATCTACATTATGGATACCTTTGATGTAATCAATGTGAAACGAGAACTATTGAATAACCTATGAACTGAAATTTGACAGGCCGCTGAAATTTTAAGTATTATGATCCTTAATAATAAAAAAATAATAGGTATAAATATTGGTGAAAGTGATTATCTCATTTCACAGTTCGCAGAAGATGCATCGCTGACATTATACATTAGAAAATGAATACAAGCAAAACGCAAGTTATTTGGCTAGGTTCTTTAAAACATTCAAACACAAAGTTATACTGGTCTAAAAAGGAATATACTATCCTTGGCATAACGTTTACTCACAATGTGGCATACATGTAGAAAGAAATTACAAAGATTAACTGAAAAAAAATTAAAATAACAATGAACCAATGGCTCGGTAGAGGCATTACTCCACTTGGAAGGAAAACTGTCTTAAAAAGTCTTATCCTACCAAAGTTAAATCACATCTCTAGTGTACTACCGAACCCAAATGAAAATATGATTAAGGATATTGAAAATATGTGTTTAACTTCATATGGAAAGGAAAACCAGATAAAATAAAGCGTAAAATAATAACCAGAAATTACAATGAAGGAGGCTTTAGAGTACCAGATATACGAAACATTTTATTTTCACAAAAGATAAGCTGGGTGATAAGACTGTTCAATGCTGATGACAAATAAAAACTTAAAATATGTTTAACTTAAATTTATCCAGAACATACAATGAGTGTTACAAGTATGACGAAACATCAATTATAAAAAAATGTCATTACTCCAAAAACTAATGTATTTTGGAAAGATGTATTATTTGCATGGGGAAGCTTTATAACAAAAAGGACATACTGCAGTCACACCATCAACTATCCTTTCACAACCAATAAGAAGAAATGCTAATATTAAAATAAACAACAAGACAATAAACAACAGAAGTATGATATCGTTAAAAGTGGAAAAAACTTTCTCGTATATGAAGATTTGATTCAAATGTATAAATGTAGATTAAACTTTCTAGATTATGCAGATATTGTTCATTCATTTAAGACATATCTAAAAAAAACAAACGTCACAATAAATAAAAAAAAAATAGACTCCATTTCTTTCGTATTTCATTGAAGACATTGAAGACAATAAAAAAGGATGCCGAGTTGTCTATGATATATTACAAAAAACGTTAAGTCATGAAAAAAACTGTAAATACAAAGGAAAATGGGATAACGACCGTGGATGCTCAATAAGCGAAACTGAATGGATAAACATACATAAAGTACCCTTCATATCGAACCTAAATTCAAAACTTAAATGGTTTCAATATTCCATTGTGCATAGAATCCTTCCAACAAATGATATTTTTTACACAAGATAAAATAAAAGAGAGAAACAAATGTAACTTCTGTGAAAAGGAAACCGTAACTACAACACATCTATTGTGTTTGTCATTATGTCACTAGTATTTGGAACAACATCAAAGAGTGGTTAGAAGAAATTACAAATTCAATGAGTGAGCTTACGATTATCCAGAAAATAGAAACAAAGTATTGAATATGATTACAGTCATCGCGAAATATAACATCTTTATATCGAGGCATATTGGAATAAAACCAAGCTTCAATTACATCAAGCAAGATCTCCAAAACGCATCAATATTGATAAATACAATGCATATTCAACATGTAAGTACACAAAATTCATGAAATTCTGGTCAATTTGTCATTTACTCTTTCAAAATGATTAAAATTTATTTCTGTATTGATACATCCTTGCTCCCCTGCAGCTAGATACTCACTAGCTGTTGGTTCGCTTTCGAAACCAAAAGAAAGAATGTTATGGTTTATTGTTTTTAAACTGAAACCTGTTAAATATAATCACTTATCTTATCTTTGATATCACATTATCGTTTTCTGTCAATTGTAAACAGATCGAAAAACAATTGTGTAAATCTTTTTTCAGTGCATACGCCAGCCAGTGTGGCAATATTTGTGTATATCATATTGTACATGTGCTACAAAAATAAAGAAATACAAAAATCCAAAAAAAATCAAAGGAATATTTAAAAAAAAGAAATATTTCATGAAGAAATACGAAACTAGTCTGAATGCTATTAAATGCTATAACGTAATATGATACGATGATCTCATGTCGACCAGTGTATCAGTGTGTTTAGTTATGTTGTAGAAATACATACTTCAAAATACCGATACGCTGGTCGACATAAGCTCATCGTATTAGACATCGATTATTCCAGTCAAATCCATCTGATGTTTAACCTTTCCTTATGTATAACCTAACTTCACACGAGAAGCACCTATTCTTTTATTAACGATATGCTCATTCAGGTGAACATAAACCTTTTTATGTCAAATGTGTTGTTAAAGGAATGTATGCACGGATAAAAAAATTTTCTTTCTAGAAAGTAAGGACATTTGTACTCTTTGTATATACTTTTATTAATAGCATTCGAAGGTTAATGAAACATATTTAAAGCTTTAACCTATTAACCATTTAGCTGTTGAAATCATAAATAATGAGTTACACAAACTTAAATACATGAAACGACGTCAAACTCTAATGAAGTTCCACAGATTTCCCATTTTAGCCATATCTTACATGTTGATTTTTTAGTTATCACTGGACATTTCATTTCAACAAGTTTATACAGCATTGCTTTAGGCAGTGATAAATGAATAGAGAACAAAATTAAGTATCCCTACAATTGAAACGTAAAAGTGATTCTGTGAAAATGTTTAGATAAATTGACTGAATTTAGCACTCATCACATTAAAATAGTATGTTTTGGGAATTACTTATTTTTTTAATTTAAAACAATTCTTGCTGACATGTTGAAGGTTACAAAGTTAATATCGCACATGTGCCGAGACGAAGCGATAACATAAGATTCCAAATTTAAAGAAAACAATATTGTCACCTTTTTAGTTTCATGAATCGAACCACATTTATCATCAATAATAAGTTACTAACCAAGTGTTGAAATTTCACCCTTTTTTCAATAATGATATTCAAAATGCTATAATACCATACTATTTTAAAAATACATTAAGATTATTAGTTCAATTAGTTAGTCAATCTTTGATATAAAATTGGATCTGTACAATACTGTGTGGATATTATTAGGAAACTTAAATTAAGTATTCAGAAAATTTGCGGATTCCATTTGTTATTGGCATGTTTATTATTATTAGGGGAGAGAGAAAAAATAGTTCTAGTTTATTCGAGTGTCACGCAGTTTGCAGTACAGCACCAGGATACAAATAAAACATATTTGGTAAAACTGCCCGGCCGTGATCGACCTATGAGACACGACAAATCATTAAAACATATATCCAAATTTATAAGTCTGGAAAACCTTTTGTTATTATCGTATTGTTTTTAGGCGATAGTCATGAATACCTATTATTCTTATGGTGTTGTTCCTGTTTTGTCTTACTTTATTCAATATTTGAACTGTTCTGTGCAGGGCATTCCCGCTCACCGACTGGCCCAAATTTCATTAAGTTTAAGGGATCTTATATCGTGACTAAAACTGATTTTGTGTCGAGTACGATTTTTTATTTTCGACTTCTTTCGTGAGTTATTTCCCCTAGAAGGAAACACTTCAAAACCTCAATATATCGCAAACTAGTCTCGATAATGTCATAAAACCATTACCAAAACAAACCCCGCCGATTACACTCATAGTGGTTTTCGGCCATTATTTTATTTTTTGTGTGAATTCAAATAAAGGAAAAGAAACTTGTGTGTACTTTCACGGTTTTGAGGGTCACATCCTTTTTAAATAACAGCAATAAATACAGCTATGTTTGATAGTTCTTGTTGAAGCTGAATAACTGATTTTTAACGTCACATCTTATGAAGACGGAATTTCGACTAAAAAAGGTGAGAATTCCAATAAGATACTAAATATTTCTATTTAGGATCTATAAAAGGATTGAATCAATAATTAGCTTGCAACGTATGTATCTCATTAAATGGTGTGAAAAGGTAAGAAAGTTCCAAACAGATATGAAGCTATATGATCCTGGCTTACAATGAGCTTCCTCTACCGCCAGAGATCACACCTGCCACGCAAAGCGAAAACTGATCTCTGTAAACGATTATAAGTTTGAATAAAACATCACTATAATGAAGTAGCCACTGTATGTGAAGTTTTTAAGGGCCACAACAGAGAGTGAATAGTTGAGACAGAGCATCTGCTAATACCATGGGCATACTTTAAGTGTTCACCCGTTGAATATATTGTTGTCAAACAACCTACACTAGTACAGTAATAAAAGTCACCATAGTTTCATTAACTAAACATAAAAAAAAGCAACTTACGTGATTCTCTGTTGTATTTACTGTATACTTGAGAAGATACTAAGCGTTTCACTTGTCTCCGATCTAGTTGAGCTTTTATTACAATGATCACGGAAATATTTTGATAGAAACAATAAATGCATAATAGGTGCAAAGTACACATTGGATTATAATATGATTTCCCCGTGGGAATATTTAGAACAATACTTAAACAGTTTAGTACAAATTGCAAATGACCATGACATTAAGCAATTTTATGACTAAAACCTAAATTGGGAACTCGTTGGCAATGAAAATCCCACACAATATAAACCTTGTGGAAATATTTATGTCCGTCCGATTTCCTTTGTCGACATGAGAACATTTAAAAACTTTGGCGCCACAACATAACAACTTGTTATCCAGAAAATCTTCCTGTTCGTAACAACTTGTTTTAAGTATTACTAGGCATGTTCCTTCATTTTCAAGTCAGCTAATGTATAGTGTGTTATATGGTACCTTTTCCTTATATCAACTTGTATCGGACATATCGGTCCATATATTCTTATGTAAAATCCATTACATAATACTTTATTCACCATTATATCAATTCTGCGAAACAGATTTAACTGTCAACCATATATGTTATGGGAACGTGAACCTAGCCTTAAATTATGAAAGGATATAGAATCATGGCTAAACTCAGTGCAGTTGAAACTGAAATTTACAAATATTTAACTCATAAAATTATATATCCAATATAATGTATATACGTATTAAGATATTTAAGAAATGAATGGTTCAAAAGAAAGCCGAATAACGTAGCTTTATGCTAATAACACGTTTAAAAATCCTGATAGATTCATATTGTGGCAAAATGCAGCTTAATTAAGAAGATTAAAATTGTCCGGTTTTCGACCAGACTGGCAGTAACAAATAAATGTGATTTAGATGTCCAGAAGAAGATGAAAGTAAACTTTTACTTTTGTGACTAGACAAAAAGGTTGTATGATTTACATCATAATCCCTAAACGATGAAAAATACTGTTATTGAGTAAGTTTAAGTGTGAAACTTATGAAATATTTGTTTCTAGTCATTCTCGTAATTTACCTTAGTGAAAACGAGTTTACTGTGTTGCCAAATGACTTAATAATATTTAGAAACACAGACGATTATTCATGTGAACATTTTGCTTGACAATGGAACCTTTCATATTTTTTCCTATTCAAGCAGCATTTGCATGAACTGAATGTATCTACAGGGTATAAAAGGTGTCTACTTTGCATGATATGGCACACATGTACGACATCATGCCGCGATTGACAAGTGGAGAAAGAGAAAGAGCTCTGGGGATGTTGCATATGGGTGTCGACCAACAACGATGTTGCCAATGCGTTTGGATGTCAACCTTTAAAAAAATAGTTTGTCTTACTTTTCAACATCACAAGATCCTTCAATTTTTTTTTACTTTAATTAAGAATTTAATTTAAAAGTATACATACATGTATGCAATTTTAATTTTTACCATATGATATTGATGATACCTTGTTGATCTATATATATGTATATGAACTATTTTAAGAAGACTGCTTATATCCCTTGCTTGATGACGATGATTGTACAGCTGCGTACCGAAAGTTTCTTCACCTATATAAACTGACTTGCAAAAGAAACGCAACCAAAACATTTTTGGTCCCAAATCAAACAAACACATATTATAATATTATGTATCGAAAATACATACATTTGGAAGGGTCTTTCAGTAAAAGTAACCATTAATTGACGTGACGTAAAGGGTCAATTGTCCAGTTTTCGATCATCAGATTTAAAAGAACATTGAATAGAATAACGTTTTTTTAAGCTTAACGGTGTAAGAAGGCTTACAAACACATGAGGAAAAGGTCAAGTCTCTATTGTTAATGGCCGAGGTTGGAATTGCAAAAGTTGTTCAATGGGTGATAAGTCAGCAGATCAGTCTTTCTACGGCGTGGATAACTTTGGTTTTCCACTATATGGCTTGTACGCAATGCTGCCAGTTAGTCTGTAAACTTAAGCGAGTCTGGCTATTGTACACTTGATGCAATCCATGATTAGGCAACTTAGTTAAGCGTCGCTCCAACCTGCAGGATGCAAATTGTTCTCCCTTTTTCTGTAGCACTTTAAAAAGCCATGTTCGTCGCTTGCAATAAAATATTTTAATGCAAAACCTCCATGCTGTTGATGTTTTGTACCCAAATTTCATTTGGTTAACTTTGTACACAGTCTGAAAGTTTTGACCAATAAGTTCATTTTTCTCGAAAATTACGAAGAAAACTTGCATTTGCGTACAGTGAATGTACAGGTTACATTTAGAAGACATGTTTAAAGTGTTTTCAATCGATAGGCTTCGTTCCTCGAAAAATAATAACCTTTTGTATTTTGGTGGCGTTTCTTTTGCAAGTCAGTTTATAAGGGGGTACTTTGCTTCTTGCTTAACTGTATGTATTTCAGTGCCAGTATCATGTAATTTGGAATGCCGTTGATGCATCGTATCAAACTAGACCGATCACTTTGCGTGTTTCCATTATAAGGAGACATTTGTTCCATATAATAATCCGATTTGATATCTCATAGTAAACTGTTACACTTTTGGCAACTCTTTACCAGGGTTCAATCTTTTCAAAACTACAGTTTTTATTTTCCTCTGTGGAAGTGATGAGAAGTACACAAATGTAGGAGTATTTTTGTGTTCGAGGGAGCGTTTCTGTTTATATATTTATGTTTAAATGCATGGTTATATAACAATCCAGTTGGGACATACTAGTGAGGGTAACATTCTGATGACTTTAAATTTGTCAATTTGACAAAGAAAAATGCACATACATGTATATTGAAAATAAAAACACAATGAAAACTGAAGCTAGTCATTGACGCTACTAGGGTGGAACGCTTTCAGGATGGAAATTGGATTGAACAGGGTGGATATTGTACTCAGTTTTAGCATCAATATAAAGTTTATTATTAAAAAGTTGAACAAATAATAAAAAATACTATTTTTTTCTCATTTCATGAAATGCACAAAAACAAAATGGTGCATTCTCTGATAGAACACACATAGTACTACCCATAATTCATCAATATAATCTCACCGTACTACATTATCAACATCATTAGACCTAGGCGGGTCTATTCCATTCGAGTGATAGGAGTGCATACTATGACTGTAGGAAAATTCACACTAAATTGACTATAGGAAAACTGTAGGCAGAAGTAGACCTAACCACCTCACCTACAAGATATCCATCAGAGAAAGGAAAATACATCTAATATAATGTAAATCCTGACTTTAATTCAGATACGGTCATATTAAAGTTAGATAACGACCTCCCATATATAACCTATTTTTATACGTCACACTTGCCCATCTACATCTCAGGGACTCTATATACCCAACTAGTGTCTCTGGGCACCTCTAATAATTCCTGGACTATTCCCTATCTGACAGTTGCATACATGTATCTTAGTTGATCTTCTATCTTCTTCAAAGAGTAAACCATCCATGATTCTTTGTGTATTGTTCCATTATACAGTGTATTGTAATATAGTTCCTTCCATAACTTTACATATGCTTTCCACTTGTCATTCAAATCGTGATAGCTGTAATTCATAATATTCCTTATCTGAAAGTCATAGATTAATAAATAACGATCTGGCGGCACGGCACCAACATTACAAAATAACTGGATATACAGCGGTTATCAATGTGGCTATGTTTTGAGATCGTTTGATATCCTGCATTAGGAATAAACATAGTATTATGAAAGCCTGACGAGCTAAATACATACTATTTATTCCTTATGCAGGATATTTACAATCCAAAAACATACGAACATGATAACATCTTTACCATACAATTTAATTTTTCATTCATTTTTCGTTAAAATGTTTTGCAATAGAAATTTCTTAATTGAAGTTTTTTTCGAACGCGCACAATTGGCAAATTAAAATTGTACAAATGAACTGATTCGAATTCTCACGGGAAATTGACACGAACTATTTCCTCCTAATTGTTGTTTTCAGTAATTGAGAATGCATGAGGAGCTGTGGATTCGTAAAATATATTCTAATCTCAGGGGGTTAAGGTTTCGCGGAAATGATTCTGACAACAGTAAAGAATAACGACACAAAAGTATTGGATTACAAATCCATCCCAAAATAGTAGAAAAACGTTTTTTAAAAATAAGTCATTAAAGGGACACCGCGTCGAGAATCAAATTCAGGCCATCTACCTATGCTGATTAACATGTCTGCTAACAAGTCACAGACACTAGATTTCAGACAATTGACGTCATTTGTAATAAAAACAACTGCAGGTAGACAGTGAAGTGAAGCATAACTCGCTAGCAGACACTCTAATCAGCGTAGTGAGATAAAGATGGGACTCATTTTTATCCTCGACGCAGTGTCCCTTTAACACAGCCGCCAAACGTTTCATTAGCCAATCAGCTGCTAGCGAAGGTGTGACGTGTTACTCAGGAGTCGTGCCCCATAACGAGTATACTTATGTTAATGTTTACATTATACATTCGTATAGCCGTCACGCATTTTTTGCTGATTTCACTTGTCAAAACAGCCTCAAAGTGATCAAAGCTATTAGAAACAATGTCGGCATATTCTGTTCAGTCGTTAATTAACTTTGGTTGTCGTACACATGTGTTTAGATTGTTTAATCTCCGATAATGCCGAGTGGATCTCAGCGTAAATCTACCGCCATTGTCTTTTTTTGGGGTTTCATTTTGAGGTGTCGATTCTACACATCGTGTGTGTGTCTATCCCTGACCATTTTCCTCTATGTCGGACTATGATTCTAGCAATAAGATCTCGCTTTAAACAAGTTAAGTCTAGTGGTAACGAAGATTTGTATTGAAGAACTAGCGGATGTTCATTCGGGATCGTCTTGCTAGCACCAACACATCTCGTTTCTATGTTTCACGTTTATCTATTCCATTATTTAAAAGGAGTGTTCTATCGGGGTATTTTTTGTGGAAACGAAATTCGAGAGGATATCCCCGTTTACACAAATATGCTACTAATAAATGATTAAAACACAGTCAAGTTAAAAGATATTAATAAAGGTAATATTTTGATGAATTTATATTTCACAACTTAATAAAGACAAGCGTACATTTGTTGAAAAATAAAAACAATGAGAACTGAAACCATTCATCGACGCTGCTACGGCATAACAGCAAATTGTTTATTAGTTTTATGATACGCTATGTGTTACTTTGTGATCTTTCTATCTTTTATCATTAAAATGTTGTAAAATTATGTAAAATATAGCGTGTTTTCATTTCACGTAATGCACAAAATCCAATATGGCGGATTTTGCCGACAGAACGGCCTCTTTAACATTTGAAATGAAATGAATGCATATACATGTATGTATGATACTATGTCAAAGTATTTTGATTCTAGAAAGTGCAACTTAGGATGTATAACGATGGGAATTGTTTAACTCTCATCAAGTACTGGATAATAATATACATAATGAAAATAACTTAACAATTTTAAGAAAGAGAAATACAAAAGAACATACTGTGTTAGGTTACTTTCTCATTCCATGTTAATCCGTTGTCATTAATCATTATGTACATATCTGTTTCTTACTTCTATGGATTTTCTGCACTTTTTCTTTTTCTGGAAATATCATTGGCTGTTTACTTTGACCAATACATATACTGAGCTCATGTTTGACACATGACAAGCAATAAACTACTAATTTACTATTAGTTACAACATCACTCGTGTCACCGTTCTCATGACATCAAAGGATTGTCATCTCTTAAACCTTAGGCCCCGTATGACTGTTATGTAACATCTTTTATCACACACATCCTGTCAGCACGCTCCCTCTCTCACATTCGGAAATGTAACGATGCTAACACGAACACACGGCCATGGTGAGTTGATCAAATTCTATAGTTCCAGTTCATTCATTTGAAAATGGGAAAGATACATATTCCATATATTTATCGATGTGATTTAAACATTATTTTCCCCCAAAATAACTTACTTGCAATATAAATGTAAGAAAAATGGATCAGCAGATTCTCCTAAAAACATTGTTACATATAATGAAGTGAAGCGTTCTTTTCCTGAGATTCTAAGTTTCGTGGTAAATTTAAACTAAGTTTAGAGACTGTTAAATATACATGTAACAATGTTTTAAGATTTTTCCTTTTTGTAAATTACCTAATCTTAATCTGATTGAAGATGAATACACGTTTTCCTTTTACTGTAAAGCCTATTTAGACTAAGTAAAATTTTTGATAAATATTTTAAATATCCCATATCACAATACAGTGTTCTAAATCTGATATTTTCAACTAATGTAAATGTTATAAATAATTTAGCCTTTGTTATATCATGCTCGATTGGGAAAAGAACAAATCTAAAATCAACGATTGAATATCGAAAAATGCTCCAAAAACTTCGAAATTACTCTCTACAGAAGCACAAATAACCATTCTATCGGAAACGTGCATTGTCAAAAGTTGTGACTATGTTTTAAACGAATTATCGACAAAATAGACAAATCACCTAAGGATTTCAATGAAGGCAACTCCTGAGTATGACGTCACAACGCTAACGAAGGTTATGCTACACTGAGGGGCCGCGGAAAACTGTTTCAAGAATGAGATACTTAGCAGGCCAATTTTACTCACTTTGAACCGCGATATCGTGATAATTAGGTGACACTTCGAAATAATCTTTTGTGTTTCGTTTACTTGAAAGTGTTGTCTATATGAATAAACAAATCAACATCGAACAACACAGAGGGTTTTTATTATCTTTAAAAATAATCAACGAGTTGATTATTTTTAACGAATCCACTGCTCCGAATGCATTCTCCATCTTAAAGGCCCACTATGCTCCTGAATAAAACACTGGAAAGCGTAAATTCAATTAGTGGGAAAATGGAACTAGCGTTACTCTTACGCAGCTATGTTTCCGTTGCGCAGTGGCCTACTCGCCACTACTTGCCGTACAAGCTCGAATATGAATGCATTTTAATCGAAACAAATACTTCTAACTGTCTGTTTTGTTTAACATGGTAATTGTCTCTTATCATGATAAAAAAAAGGGGAATCGGCAAACTAGCTAAAGGACTTACGTATCGCTCTTCAAGAAACATGTATCTATATATCATTTTGTAAATAACAAAAGTACAATTGTGATGATTTTGCAAGTATTTCGCATGCGAATATAGCAATATACAATGATGACAAAGATTAGAATAACGAACCTGTTTTCTCCATGAGCCTTATAATCCATGTACTATAATAATCGTCCTATGTCAGCGATAAGTTATTCTTCAAATGCCAAATCTGCTTGTTGGAGGTTTTTCGCCAAAGAACACAGAATACAAAGCTCATCCTATCCCTAAATTCCATTGGTGGAATATATGTTCCAACCTTTCAGTGAACGTTTAATTGGCTGACAAATATCTAGACTGACAGACGCATTAATGTTATTTCATGATTGTTTGTGTGTCACCTAGACCAGACTTTTGACAATTAACATGACAATGGAAATGCCGCCGGTCACCGACATGCCATTTCTTCTATAATTGAACCGGTCCAATAAACTTGTTATCTGTAAAAACATAATTACACTACTCAGCGTATATGACTTTGTTCAGCTTAATTGCGTAAACTAATTTGCTGTCACAACACTTCTCTCCTTTGAAGAAACATCTATATGGTATGTTAATCAAATGTTATCAAATAATTAAGAAGCTACCCACCTCCACCCTTACTATTCTATTAAACCTATATAATACCATTTGGCAAGCAGGAAAGCTCCCCTCCAACTGGAAGGAAGCTTTTAGTAATACCAATACCTAAACCCAATAAACCCCCCGGGGATCCAAACTCCTATAGGCCCATCTCCCTAACTTCAAACCTATGTAAAGTAATGGAAGCAATGGTAAAACAACGCCTCCAATCTCACCTAAAAACCAACCCATTAAATAACGACCAGAGTGGCTTCACTCCTAGTCGTTCAACCCTAAACAATCTTGCTCGCCTCGAGCAAGATATTAAACTTTCTCAATCCAACAAGCAATATACACTCGCAATCTTCCTGGATTTTTCCAAAGCATTTGATATGGTGTGGCATAACGGCCTCACCTAAACATTAATTAAAAAAGGCCTTTCAGGCAACATAATTAATTATATCCAGGATTTCCTTCACAATAGGCAAATAACTGTCAGGGTCGAAAACCAAAAATCTGAAAACCACCTTTTAGAAAACGGCACCCCACAAGGCAGCATCATTAGCCCCACTCTATTCAACATAATGGTTGATGACCTTTTCGAGGGTATCAACAAAAAAATAAACACCTCCAAATTTGCAGACGACGGCGCCTTCTGGGCACGTTGTAAAAACCCAAATAACGCTATCTCCTTACTCCAAACCGCATTAAATAAAATCAGCCGCTGGGCTGATAAATGGGGCTTTAAACTAAATGCGGAAAAAACTGTAGGGGTAGTATTTAAACATAAAAATTCGCGCCCTATCTCCCCTAACTTATATATAAAAAATAACCTAATTAAATTCCAAAAACAAACTAAATTTTTAGGGCTAATCTTTGACGAGCATCTCACATGGGAAGCTCATGTCAAAGAACTTAAACTTAGATGCTCGAAAGACCTTAATGTCATGAGAGCAATCTCCGGCACCGGCTGGGGTGCAAATAGGCAAACCCTTCTCCATCTCTACTCCTCCCTCATAAGGTCCAAACTGGACTATGGCGCACCTATATATAACTCCCTCCAACCAACCCAAATTAAAACCCTAAATTCTATTCAATATCAGGCACTAAGGGTAGCTACACGCACCCAAATGGGTACCTCACTCGAAGCTCTCCAAGCCCTTACTGGTGAAATTCCCCTCGAACTGAGAAGGGACCAACTCACCTTAAACTTTTGGGCTGGATCTTCGGAGGACCCCCTTATCAGGGAACTACTTACTAGTGGTCCCTCTAAACGTAAAACCGCAATTTTTAATAAACACCCCTTACGGGCTCCAATCTCCCACCGCATAAAAACACTTCTATCCCAAGCTAAGATGGAGCATATCAACCTCCCCCCCCCCCCCCCCCCCCCCCATAAATACGGTGCATCACCCTATTGCCCCCTTACCCATCCCCAAAATAAATCTCCATCTTAGCAAAATAACTTCTAAACTAAACCCAAAACACGCTCAAACCACCACACTCAACTACATACAAGAACACTGGTCCGACTGGTGTCACATATACACAGACGGGTCACGTGACCCCGATGCACGCACAACAGGCGTAGGCTTACACATTCAACACCCCACTCAACATTCCTACTCCAATAGGCTCCCTAACGACCAATCGGTCTTCACTGCTGAGCTTATGGCCATAGCACTCGCTTTATCCCACCCTAAAACTAAAGATCAGGGCAAAATTCTCATCCTTTCGGATTCTCTCAGTGCCCTTCAGGCACTTCAAAACAAATCTACAAAAAACCGCCCTGATCTAATTTCCAAAATTCTAAATTCTATTCAAAATCTAAATTTCGAAGGCAAGGCAGTAAAACTCCTATGGGTACCAGCGCACGTCGGTATATTTGGCAACGAAAAAGCCGACAAAGCTGCTAAGGAGGGCCTTAAACTACCTAAAATTCTACCCCTTTTTCATTCGAAACAAGAGGCAAAAAGCCTATCAAAATCTCATGCAAAGCGAGCATGGCACCTGCAATATACAAATTCCAAAACAGCACACCACACCAAACAAATTATCTCCAAACCCGTAACTAAACAAAAAATATATTCCAAAAACAAAAATATTGATAGGGCAATAATTAAGCTCCAATCGGGGCATACAAAATTAAACTATCATATCCACAAAACCAAAATCGCAAACATCCACCCAACATGCCCACACTGCCCACAGGCAGAAACAATGCACCACATCCTTATTGAATGCCCACAGTATGCGGCCTTCCGCCACATACTTAAACTAAAATTAAGGGCCAACAATATCCAAACAAATAACATATATCAAATTCTAAACCCACACAATAATCACAGTACCTTCCAAGCGGTCGGCACTTATATAAAGGATTCGGGCCTTTTGGACCGAATCTAAAACACACTTAAAAATCAAATACCATCCAAAATTAACAATTAAACCTACCCCCTCTCCTCCCCCCGGCTTAACCTAACCTAGGTAATTTACATATTCCAAATTTCAAAATTTCAAAATTGCCTCAACCTTTTGGCCTGGCTTCAAAATTATCCTCTTTATGGAACTTTCGGAACTTTATTAATGGTCCTTGCGACCCGAGTGGGAGAACAGCTCCGCTGAAAACCGCTCGTAAAATCCCCGTACTCATCATCATCATGGTATGTTAAATTGAGAATTTGTATTGGAGCTATCATCGTATTTACCCTACCATTACGTTTTCATTTACGAGAGTGTGTATTGGGCTGCATCTGGTAACATAATTCATTCATTCGATCGTGTTCTATAAATGTGTATAATCATATTGTATATGTGTGCGTGTACAATGGTGCAATCTTAATGTTAATTTCACTGAGCTTACTGAAAATCTTATACATAAAATATTTTGTTTATGGTTTGCATTACATTAAAATATGTTGATTGACACACTTATAATTATAGTAACCTTTTATATCTGATACACAATGTAACTTTATTACACTTATTGATATACTTTGTCACTGATATCAAACGCATATACAATCGTACAAGAGTAAACGAATGTTTCTTTACAACATGTTTCAATATAGCATCCATCTTGCAAGGAATTGCTTGAGCAAAGAACCACGAAAATCGTGTACTGCTAAAATCCATCCACAATGTTAATCGTTAAATCTAAAAAAAAATCGGATTTTTCATAAATCAATCTTTGTTTCTTAATTATTTCTTATCATCTATTGCCTTGCTGTTATGTAACGTTCAACATCTTTAAAGTTTAACGCCTTCAATTGTGTCTTGTAATCTGGTACCATATACATGCCTGTTGGTTTAATATTTTATGATTGTTCAATGTATGCAACTTATTTGTTTGTTTGGTGTGTTTGCAGTTTGTAGGGAGAGGCATTTATGCAAGCATTTTTTTGCTTGTTTGCCGATTCCGTCACTTTTTCAGTGTTTTAATACGTTTAAACTATATCAAGCGTTATAGCAACAAATAAAAAAACTTTAAATGAAATGTAAGATTAAACCTTGATTTTTCGCCAAACACGGAGACATATTTTCAGGAAATCGATGTCACACTATTGCCTCTCTTATGCATTCCTTGAAATCATCCAGTAGCATTTTAATTCTATTATTAGTATTATTAAGCACCTTGATAAACTACGGCTTTCTTTGTGAAATATCGTAATAAATTTGTTGAAACACAATCATGGATGAACATCACATGAAGTATGGTTATAATAAACAACATATACGCGTGTATATGTACTTGTAACCCTGTTTGTCAACCCATCTTTCCATGTAAGATCCTGAAATAAATGCCGTTTAAATAATATACGAGTACTTACATTTACATTTAATCCCGTATGTGAAGTTGTATTGTGGAAGAAGACTCCGTAATATTGTATCAACAACCTGTCAATTAATTGCGAGTTGAAAATGGTTATATTAATTTTGTCTCATGATGATATAATATTATCAGTAATAATAATGTTAATAAATGTATAAAAACTTACTCTTCAAATACGTCATCTGAAGCCTGAACAACTCAGGAAGAGGTGTACATATTGGTGTGTGGTGAGATGTTTTGGGTGTAAATTACTTTGTCGGCGACTTATCTTTTTCTCTTCACCGGCATTTTCTATTCGTCACATCTTTGCTGTTTTGTCAGACACATGATTTTATCTATTTCACATTTTATGATGCTAATACAACCTGTACCCACACCGTTTTGTTATTGTACTAATTGTCTGCAAAGGTAAGGATAATAAATGAATCTAAATCTGAAATGTCTCGTTTGTTTGAACAACCAATCGTTCAGTTACCTACCAAACTATTTATTAATACATGCAAAGCAAAATATAACCTATATCCAGGCTTTTTAGTACGAGTTACGTTTTGATTACGAATCCCGATTAAGACGAGTTTACTTTGGATACGAAAAGCCGGCGATCGCTCGCCTGCACCTAGTTTGCGTCACGTGACCTCGTTACACATTGCGTAACGGTCTCTACCGCAGTCTCAAGATCGCTTGGACCAGAGTTCCTTTAATCCATGTAAGACGTCACGAAACATGCATATGTGCTTATTTTACATTTGAAACAATAACTTTCAATTATGGGATAACAAAATCACTTATTTTGCACTTTTCGGTGCTCATTCATCGGATATGGTACAAGTAGTTGCGGCCCTCATGAAATGGATTCTTCCACGCACGTACAGCGCAAAACTTCGACGCGAAGCGAAGTAATTGACAGCTGAAACTCTGCCTTTTCATGCCTTCAGTGCCTTGAATAGAACGCGGGATTCTTACTGACAAACAATCCTAAGGTTTCTAACAGCGTTTTCTGGCCTAATGGCTAGAGCGAAGGGTTGCATGTTCGAATCCAGGTTCATGCATTACAACAACTAACTTGTCTAGTTAAGAGATATTTTAAGATCCTACTCATGTACACAAAGACAAAATACATCAGTCTCGAAAAATGTACTCGATTAGCCATTACTGAAAATGTCTAAACCTAACACCCCTCCTGACTGGACAGTCAATGACCAGTTGATTCCTAAATAATAATCAACTGATAACACAATAGAGTGACGTCATGACCATGGATTAAGTTAACATAATTTTTATTTTCTCCTGACCTAAAATTTTTAAATTTTGAATATGTTTCAAAACTCAATAATTTTCAAATGTAAAATATGTAACGTTTCAAGGACAAATTCTAACTCGCGTTCTTTTGCCTTCACGTTATCAGTCAGGCGAGTCCATTCTCCTTAGGGGAGTTGCAAATGGCGTCCTGAAATGGCAGCTTGCCTGAGACATGTTGATGGATATCTAAATGGTCGTGCGGTAAGCTGCTTGTACGGTCAGTGCTGGCGATATTTTCCTTATTGTGAGGGTATGGGTTCGAATTCAGCTAGGGACTCGGCGCGAAAAAGTACAACAAATTGTACTATTGAAGGTAGTGTTATCCCAAATGTAACTACGTTAGTTTTCTTCACTGTCTAAATTGCATGTATTTCTAAACTGAAAGATATTTGGTTAATTCTCCTACCCCCTTTACACAATTCACATGTATGGAAGAGTACTAGTGGTGAAGATAGATATTAGATAAATGACCATGTGACTCAAACTATCTTTGTTACCTGTTAGTAAAATGTTTTTGTTTTCTCTGGAATTCAAGTCTCGATGAGGCTCGTTTTGGCACTGCTTGATCATAATACATTTTGCTACAGTTACAACTGCCAATATTTGGACATTTCTTAAATCAAAAATTAATTATTTAAGAAAAATATTATATACATTTTGATGATCCTATCAATTGTAAGATGTGTTCCAAATGATAAAACGTCTGACGTCATCTTAATTTTAAAAGAGTTCCGTCATTGCAGGTGAAGTCTGCCATTGTGATGTCGACATGAAGCCAGGTGGCAATCCGATCATGAAGCACATATGCGATGCTTCGAACAAGGTAATGTAGTCATCACGTGGCCTGATGATGGTGGTTGTTCGGACCTGGGATTCACAATTTCTCATTTCTTTTAAAATAAGGCATTGTTATAAAGTTTTGAGGATATAGACCAAAGAGTTCCCACTACAGGGGGCAAGTGGAGGTCAGATAGTGTTTTGCCCCAAACTTAAAGGTACATCCATTGTGTTGTTGGGGGTCAAATATGCCAAACGTTATAAATGGTCTTACTTTATCGAGAAGTACCAACTGTTACCGAAAACTACCTTTTTGCTGATACTCGACTTAGTATATTGACGATATGAAGGTAAAAGTGTCGATTTCTGATCGAAAACCGGACAATGCACCGCGTGTGGCGCGCGCAAATGAGTCAAACGTAATTTTGGAATCTTATTTAAACCAGATAAAATAAAAAAATTGGGTTGATAATGTTTAAAGGTCACATAACTACTGTGCGTGTAAATAGGACATGCACTTTCGGTTTCTGTACATGCATAATGATGTTACTCGGTTTTAATTGGAAACTAGTAATTATGATATATTTGGCGATTGAGGATGAATATGCAAGCTTAGTGAATTTGTTTGTATTGTAAACAGCACATACGGTGTGTTTTGAACGCATTAAAGCCAAATGAAATTTTATGAAACACAATGGATGCACTTTTAAAGGCGTTGTAGCAAGCCGTACTTAAGCATACTTGGTCATTTAACATATAGGAGTCACTTGAGAAACACCTGTATAACGAGACCTAACCTTCAATTTGAATTATTATTGAATTCAAGTTTAACATGCAATGGAGACACTTGAACTGTTCAATATCGGACATGCTAACCGACAATGTGTCCAAGAGATTGACAACATTCCTGAGGAATTGCAACATCATGCGAGTGACGGTTTACTACCAAACAAAGGTAGTTGTCATACTTGAGTCAACTTTCTTTAACACTGTTATGAAAATAATTAATTGATTTCGTGAGTGTTCAATGGAAAGATAAATGCCAAACTGACTTAAGTGACGACCCCTATATAAGGCAAATATTAAACTAGTATAATACTTCTTCTTCTCTTGGAGATTTTACGAGCGGTTTCCAGCGGAGCTGATTTCCCACTCGGTAGCATAATACTGCTACAAGTACGACGTCTCAACCGTTTGCAGTTGTGACATC
Source organism: Gibbula magus (assembly GCA_936450465.1). Taxonomy (NCBI): domain Eukaryota; kingdom Metazoa; phylum Mollusca; class Gastropoda; order Trochida; family Trochidae; genus Gibbula; species Gibbula magus. The sequence goes on along the minus strand of OW388294.1, from coordinate 36,233,640 downwards.
ACAATGGTCGTACGGCCATCTCAAAACAACATGACTCGTGGAAGTCAATTCCGCTTGATTAAGTTTTCAACTGAAATAAAATACTAAACTACCTTCCATATAATTAACTCACCTTATAAAAGTGTTATAAATTTGGAGGCTGTTTAGTGGCCTCCATAGACTTCGTATTAGACATATTGGAGAAACTAAAGATACAACTGTAAACCATTTCCTCCAGATACTATAGTTGAAGCATTCGTACATGTGCTTTGAATATAACTTACCTAAAGAAAACTGATAATACGTTTATCTCGTATGTATATTTGCACCAGGTCTGATTTAAAGTACTTCCATTTTGTCAATAATGATATATCTGTAAACAAAACCCCACAAGTTTATCACTTATATTCTTGTTTCTGTTCATTGATAATATTTTTCATTATCTGAAATATATAATATATGAATATATTTGAAGTATTTTAACACTTATTTATCATGAAATGTGCTTAGTATTTCGGTATTCAACACTAAACACTTAACACTAATGGAAGTATTCTCATGACAGGACGGACATGATGCATTGCATTTTAAATTATTTATTTTATAAATTAATTATTTAAGTTAAAAAGTTAAGAAGGCAGGGGTGTGTCACTCCGGGATGAGATCGGTATGGTGGTAATGTTTTCTTATCTACTTTACTTTAGAGAGGTAGGCGATACGTCAGGAGTCTGAAATGATTCGAACCACTCGTCCAGTATGACTTGCTTTATGTTGTTTTAACCTATTTTCACCTTCCATATCCCCTTTTTCCCCTTCCAATTTCCAATTGTTCACCTATACCGGGGAATCTTCCAATCGAATTTTGAGCTTTTTAATTCAAAATCATTGTTATTTTTAATTATTTATAAAATTCACATTACCAATTACATAACATTGCCATATGAAATTTCCGATTAATTATTTCAAACATAAAGTTTACACTATCACTTTGTGAGGTCCAAGTTTCGAAACAAAATTGTATAAGATTGAAACGTAATTAAGCAAGTTTAGCATTTTTGTTTTTGAACTCGATATTCATGTATTTACTGAATATCGTAATGTTGGATTAAAAACAGGCCGTTTATTTTCACCCAAAGGACAACATACATTTTGAAATAATTCACTATTTTGACACTGGACTTAGTATAAATGTAGAATTGTCTAGCTTATTTATGTTTATTATTGCAATGTCTTTACTTTCTTTAGGATTATTTATGGACGATGGCGAAGGGTATCGTTTACAAAGTAAGATATTATACACAACCTGAGCTTTTCCACATCTAATCGTAAGTATGCCTTGAGGCAAAGAGGCCATTTTCGAGAAGTTTCCCAGCATTGTCTAACATTTAAATTTCTTATCAATACATGGGTTAGGAGACATTTACAAGTAATAGTCTGAGATATCCATTAATTTAATGTTGTGTGATTAATGCCTTGAGGTAAATAGTTCTGCTTAAAGGGCGATGCATTTTATAATTGTCATATTTGTGTCATATGCCAAGTTAGAGTACTTAATAATTATGATCAATTGTTTATAGGAAAAGGCCTTGTAAGTGGTTCCATTTGTGCCTGATCCATTTGACCTTTCTGTCAATAAAATATGTTTAAACCAGAGTACTGTGTAGGTTTATGATACCATTTAAACCAGACATACTTCAAACCAAACTATGTTAGATCTTTGTTTTTAAATGTTATTTAAAGTCCGGTAAAACCATGTTAACGAAATTCTTCTCTATGAGCTTTCGATGTTCTTTACATCATTGAAATCATTTGAGGAAATGTGTTGGTCTATGAGGATGAACAACGTTTCATACAATAGGCACATTTAAGGTTAAAACACATCTGTCTTCTGCAGAATTAGATAAATTTGATGTCTAGACGTCTGTAGACGAACAGCCAGGAGAACGGGCATTACATCAGTAGACATAATAAGCAGTTTCTCTCCTCTTTGAGTCAGTATACTACATTAGAATAGAATCTTGCGTACGAAATATGTTTATTGTTTTTCACATTGCAAAACTTGTTTTGCTCTATATATCTATTTAAAGGGGAAAAGGTCATGCATATTGTGTAAGAGTTATCACCAATGAAACTGAAAATTGCCAAATTCTCAAATGTTTTTTTTTACTTCACATTATGATTCAAGTTTACCTAAATACATATGCTTGTTGTATTAATTTTGTAGTTGAATAGCATTTCTATCAAATATTGATTTTTGTAAATCTTAGGATTAATTTACACAAATAAGAATGTTTTAACAGAAGACAAGAAACAGTTGTAAAATTTCAATTTTAATCAGAATACTTCAAAATAACAATAAAATTTCATTTTGTTCTTTGCATATGTGTAACCATAAACCTTTTATTGAATAAAGCCATAATTATGGAATACGTTTATTGTTTTATCATGATGATGGTGTGAAATGACAGATGTTTTTTTTGGTGACACCCCACTTATATTGGGACCTCATATTTAAAAAAACGAGCAACTTTTATAACAGAAAAGAATTTACCATTGTTTCTCACGTGGATAGTGAAATATGAGCAATTTCTTGAGATTATTTAAATTGGTAAGGAACCTCCTTAATAGTATGTTCCTGGTCTTGCATGGGAGTCTGGACATGTTGAATGAGTACCTACACTGTATTAAAGGCAATCTATAGTTAAAACTAGCTGTAATGTTATACGTCCCCTAAGTCCGTCCGTATAACATTACATCTAGTTTTAACTTAGATTGTATTAAAGGCTTCTTTTATTCAGTCATGAATCACTTAACACCATTGGCTAAATGGAGTTGTCATCGAATGAAAGAGAAAACATACATTATTTACATTTTACTTTAATCGTGAAAAGAGTACACATTGATTTGTGAAACACTCAAATATCCCATTTATGTCATTCACACTTAAGATCAACATGCTTCATTTGACATCAGACTACAATTCACTTGAAGGTTACCTAACAATTGAAAATCAAAACAATTATACATCCAACTTGAAGCAACTTTTGGAGTTGACGAAACATTCAGATATATAGTTAAAGATGGACATCAGACCATTCGTAACTAGAAGGGTAACTAAAAAATGAAAACCAGTATGACTTTATAAGAAACAAATTGCAATAAAATAAATGATTTGACAAAACATTCGGATAGTTTAAATAGACAATATTTTCTACCACTCCTGAACATTTGGAAAATATTTTAAAAAAACATTCAATAAAATAATGCTGGTATTTCAAGAGCCTCACTTAAAAACCCAGTGCAGATCAATTCAACTTAGTCTTCTGAATTATTTTAAAGATACATGGCCATTATTAATAATTAGCAACATCCACTCACCAACAGCGACGGTTGGAACAATGTCTTTCACACAGAGTCATTAAGTTTCACTAAAGGATATATAATTTTGTTTCATTCACAAGCATGGACAAGGGAATAGGATATATTTACAAGAGATGCTGTACATTTACAAGAGATGCTGTACATTTACAAGAGATGCTGTACATACAAGGAACAATAAACATCAATTTCAGGATATAGGTTAAACAGAAATAAGCTTGTCTTTAAATACAATTTCATAAATCACCCTTTAGCTTCAGAGCATTGAACGTTATCACATATTAAACATGATCGTTACATGTTAACCGCATGTAACATATTATATGACAAGTGTTAGTTATTAGGAACGTTGACAGGAGAAAAACAGGATATCAAAAGTGCCCATTTATGACACATCTCATTAATTTTGCAATATCCAAGCATTAATACATATGTAGCATTCTCTCCATATACAGTAACGGATACCAATGAAGACACGTGTTCAGCCATTCGACAGGGGATGGATACTGTTTACATACATAAACGACGACAAAGTTCGCCAGAAGACGTCATAGCGAGACTTGCAAAGCATTTACATATAAATATAAAGACGCATGAATAAATATGAAATCGTGTTTGTACAATATGCATAATTTATAGAGACTATTCATGATTGTCTGTTTTACACACAAACCTGTGAGGTCATTTAAATAGTAAACTATATATTAAAGGCATTGCTTCATTTAAATCAAATTATCAACATTTTAGTTATGCATGTTCATATGTAAATTCACCTCATGACATGTTAATCACACGCAAATTCTGATATCAGATTTTCCAGGATATGATGTACATTCTTATACATCTTGTAAATACAATTTCAAAAGTGTGTGCATATTAATAGTTAAAAAAAGTTATAAATGATAGACAACATGCATTATAATATACATCTCATTATGGAATGAATTGATAACGTACTTAACTTAAAGTATGCCTTCACATCATACATTATTATGAATATTTCAAATCAGATTTCTGATTTGTTAGAAACGCATTTATTTATGTCGTACTGATGAAATGACGAGAATGGAATCTCAGATGATAAATCCAAGTCTTTCATAAGAAGCTTCAGAAGCAATAGACCGCACATCTACTGTGCAATCCTTCAGTATAAAACCACCACTACAGATTGTAGTTCCTGAACACACGTTGAATCAGCATTGGTCATCAGCATCAATCAAACAGCACCGAGAGTGTCATATCGATGCACATTTGTCCATATTTCGACACCGTCACAGGTTCTTCAAAATACATATATGCCTCCACGATTCAAGGAGTATAACAAGTAAATATCTCTTTGAAACATATATAGGTGCACCTTTGTCTGTATCTTCTCGAAGACGTTGAAGGTCTTTCATAATAATTTATTATTATTATGCACCAATGACCAAGGAACCTCTCAGTCAAAAGTGTAACGTTTCTCTGTCGAACATCAGTTGGCAAATAGAACCCTGTTCCCGGCACACTGGGATAAAGTTCTCATCAAGTCCATGGTGCCGTGTACCATTTCCTTCAACCGATTCCAATACGAGAATCACAACCACTCAAAAGTGTTTTCATTCTACAGATCTTCTTCGTCAAAGAAAACTAGCTTTTTCTTTCGAGTTTGCCAAAAAGTCTGGTTTTTCCTGTTCATGGATAAAGACATTGATAATGTTATCTCCATCAAATAGAAAAAGAATTGTAAAAGACCAAAGTTGTCCATTATAATTTATTTAAGTTCAAGGTAAACACAAATTGTGATCAAAGAATGATGTATGATAATAACACTTATATTATGGTGTGCATTATTGATATTAAAAATAAGCAGTTACAATCAGCAGTATTTACATTCTTCAAACTATCAACCTCATGTATGGCTGTGTATAACCATTGACTGAAAGCTTACCTTTTTGTTAGTTTTATTCGTCTTAAAGATGCAGTTGGCACAGTACTCTGCAAGACAGGCGAGTCCCGCTATGACGATCCCCCCTACCAGGATAAAGAACACTCCCGCCACGTTCTCGATCTGCAGCTCTGAAGTCTCGTCAGACGAGGACTTGCCGAGATCTGGACAGTGTCTACTGTCCCACCACCTGCAATTGATATTTGCAATCCAGTAGGAACATTTGTCGTATACAAGCATATCGCTCAATTAGTAGCATCACTGTATAAATTATCACCTTTCTGGTCCTCCCTACTAAATAAAACTATCGTTGATTTAACGGTACTAATAGATACTTGTCGGACAGAACATAGCTTCAATTTCGGAAAGAACTTGCCAGTTGACCTATTGTCAATTTCTCCCGCCTTCAATGACCACTTATTTAGATCCGAAAAGTCCAATAATCATGTTAGTGCTGCAACATACTACACACAGATGTTACTGGCTGTCAGGATGGTAATGGACTTACAATATACGTTCCAAAACTTCAGTATAGTATCACCTAGTTTTACTCCAATGCCTCACTTATGTTATGGTAAATAACACGCTCTTGTACATACATATTCTTTCATGATGCATCGTAGCTGAACTTCGAGTGGACTTGTAACTACTAGTCACCAAACAGCATTGTACCACTTCACATATGCTATTTTAAAACGTAAAGGTTCAGTTATGTATATAGTACCTTGAGATATACTTTATGTACTGCCTAGTACCTACAAACTTACTTGTTCTCCAGTTGATGCAGCACTCCACTGTCACTGAGCTTCAGTATGGTCATGGACAGATCATCCAGATAGGTAGCCCCTGGAGGAACTCCTATACCGAATCCTTTGGGATCAAAGGGGGGACCGATCTCCATCATCTCACAGTCAGTGATAGTCTTGTACTTATTCACCGTAGTGTCCCAGAAGAAAGCATAGTCTCCATCCTTAACCTTGGCATAACCTTCAGTGGTGTTGTCCATCATGGAGTCGGGTTCTATCTCGGACATATGTGCCCACATCTTGGAAAAGTGTTCGATGTTGGTATGCGCAAAAAAGGACATGACTCCACTGTTCTTGACAGTCCCATACTTGATCTTGGTCTGTTGAGCCAGATCGGTGACAGTCTTGATGGGAGTGTTGATCTTCTTGACGGTGAGGAATGCAGCCAGATTGGCGGTATAGGAGGAGATGAGGATGAGAGCGAAGAACCACCAAGAACTTGTCAGGATTCGACCTGGGATTGTGATGGGACAGGCGTCCGTGTTACCTAGGGAAAAGAGGAACACAAATGTCTCATTACTGGGTACGAAGGTTAAAGGGTAAGTTCATAAAGAAACTGGCAATGACGCTAATGTTACGTATCCACTATTATGTACATGTAGCTCCTAACATCACCATGCAAAGATAAGAAATGAACAATGTGTCAAAAGCAAGAGGGGAAAGTATGAATGAGTCATCGCCTAAATGTGTTTATATAATGGTATCAAAGATTCAAAATATCATACGTCTGTTGTCCTTTTGCGATACACTGTATCGCATCAACAAAGTCAATCAAAGTGATCATACCTATATCCCAAAACATCCATAAACAATCCTAATTAAGGTTACATAAGGATAAAAGCCTTGAAGACATTACTCCATACCTTGAAGGAGCGAGCCAAAGATGAACCAAAAGCTCTCTCTGACGGATATCTGGGGATTGGTCCTCTGTTTTGTGGATCCAATCCTCTCCAACATGTACAAGACAAAACTGACCACCACGAAGGCTGCGAGGGTACAGCCCCACACTATAGGGGACAGGGGGTTGAGGAACTCGAAGTAGGAAACCTCTCTTTTAGGGATCTTGAGCAACACGCTGATGTATCTCGTCATGAAGGGTTTGGTGAAATCTACAGCTTCTTCACGTTGTGAGTTGATGCTGAGTGGAGCTACTGACATCGTCGCCTCCTAGAGGAAGTACAGGACAGTAAGACAATTGAATTGATTGAGTAGTTTTGCAGTAGAAAACCTGAGATATGTTGTTTCTAGTTTTTAGGTTATTGATTATGTATATTTTAAAACCATTTCGTCCCCGAACCAAATATTAGAATTTTTTTTATATTAAAACTTCTCTTTTTTTCTTAGAATGTGGTAATATGATGCAGGTGTGTTGAAGCATGTTATTTGAAAAAAGTATTCTTGAGGCAACTTTACTAAAACATTTCAAATATAATAAGAACGGGTTGGAGCATGAAGCCTTTACTAACCCCATCAAGAAGCTCCTTTATCATGCCATTCCACTCCCCGTTCTTCTTTGTACCAAAGCTACCATCAGGGACGAGGTAGATCCTGTACTCGAATCCAAGCATGGTCGCCACCTCGTCCAGGAGATCCACAGCGAACCCTTCATACTTGTCGTTCCCCAATCGACTGATGTGGTCGCGTTTTAACATCGTGAATGGTTCTTCCTGAAAACAAATTTTATCTTTTTAAAGAATTTAGCCTAAAACAACCTTTTATGACGACATTGAGTATTTTGATTCTATGGGGTCATGGTACATGCAATAGCGAAATCTCAGAACATGCATAATGTACATTGTTAAATAAATCAGTTCTAGTAAAACTCTTCCTTAGCCATGGGACTATTGTGATTTAAAGGCAAACCTCACAGTTCTCTCTTAATTTGAAATCTAATACTCTTCTAATTTGTAGAAGCATCACCAAAATAAACAGAGATTAGAAAACCCAAAACACATTAGAAACAGTTCATTCATTGAATTTCCATAAGGCATATTCAAATGCATATGCAAAGTAGACGGATTCAATTTTGTTAGAGGTCAAGACATTTTACTTTTAATTTTATTAATAGAAAATCGCAAAGTTGTAAGGGTTGTTGCACGAAATTTCCAAAACATTTGTTTGGCTTGTATCAAATAAATCGAAATAGATTCGAATACGATCAAAACAACTGTGCCTATGGTAAAAATATATTACATGCTAGTAAATGTTTGAAGATCGAGGATATAACTAATGTTGCTCATTTAATTAATTTATCAATTAACTTTAATACCAATGTCTCTACAAACAAATCAATATATAGCTTCATCATTTCAAGGATATTTTGGAGAACTAAACTAATGCAAACAGGAATAAAATGACAGCAACCCCACTTAATATGTTTTAGCAAACGCAGCGCAAATGAGAATATTAATTGATTACATGACTTTTCGTTGTTATAGTATTTACACATGGAAGTGCTCAATGTTAGCTGCCTTGTTTACTAAAGGATATCAATATTAAGGTTTTTGATGGTTGTTTACTTTCATTAATGTAATTGACGTTGGCATCATAATCTTGCAAAAGTGAAAGCAAACGAAATTTGGTGTATCGTGTTTGTTTAAGGATCAATAAGGAAATGAGAACAAAGAGTGAAAAAAGTAATTGCAATAAATATGTTAAAAATACATATTTCTGGTTTAAGTTTCAAACGATTGTGCACTTGAGGCGAATGTTACATGTTATATCATATTATGGTTATACTGAAGTGATTATCAGGAATTCATAAATTGTGTAATTATTACGTAATTATTAGTATAATTTACACAAAATTAGTAATTTGAAACTTTTATCTTTTTCAGCAAAATGCGTATGGCAGTCACTTACTCTCATTTGTTGCGTTATGTTTGCTCACGCCAAATATAAAAGACGTGTTAATTGTTGTAACCCGTGGGAAACGTCGTGAAGCAGACTACAATATGTGACATGTTGACAGGCATTAGTTGATGAGATAAATATGTGCAAACATGACGACATTTAACATTACTGGAATGTGAAAAAACACATTTGGATTAAACAAAAGTTTGTTGTTAAAACTCAAACGAAATTTCAACTTTTTCGTTTACTGCAAATAAAGATACACACAAATAAGCAACTGGCAAAGGTGTTTTAAGTGACCCCTCTAGAAATAATTTCATGTCTTCAATTAGGAATTTCGAAAAATGAAATGAAATCAAGACTTCTAAAATGAAGAGTGAAAAGGGGCTTTAGACTTGTTTCATGGCGTTCTACATCATACCTTGAATGAAATTGTGAGTATTTCTTTACAAAACCTATGATTATCAAAGACATTTAAAATCGACTTTATGCAACAGCAGTATTCCAGTTTTTACTCTGTGTTGAAAATATGAGGGTGTCTCATTTGCGAAGGAGTTCATAAAGTATCATTCCACATATATGCGTAAATGTTATAGTTCTCTAGAGCAGATTCACATGTCGAGTCCTGCATGGAATACCAACTCGATGTACATCTAACTAACCACTTCAGCTAATTCACCAAATGTTTTGATCATTGATACAAACCAGAATCATGACGACATCCACCGTCCTGCCCTTCAGAGGGAAGACAAGGGTCCTGTTCTCACAGTCCAGACAGTCGTACAGGACAAGGTGTTTGTGGGTCAGCTGCCTGATCTCCTGTTGGTACCATATACCGTGCTGCAACGTCGGGTAGAAATACAACCTGTTAACCTTTATTATTTTAGTTGCAGCTGTTCTCAAACTATTATTATTTTTTTTTTAAAACAGAACAAAACAGGAAAAAAACTCGTCAGAGTGACAACATCTTAATTGGAAATTAATATTCTTTTGGTCAAGGCTTTGACATCGTTATCATGACAATTTGTTCTAATAGAAAAATGTGTTGGTGTATGCTCAGTATTACAGATTAAATGTAAATATTTGTCGTATAAGTTACTGAACAAGACACACACTAATCCATCTGAGGCATAATTATGAGACCAATTGCGGACATGATTCAACTATTGATCTTGTTATGTAATCTAATAAACTCTGATAGGCTTCATACCTTTTAAAGAACATGAATAAAATATTATATTTACATTCGCTACTTAAAAGTAAAATATGAATACATGCGTACTGACTACCTGTACAGTTTTATATTTTATATATATATATATATATATATATAATATATATATATATATACATTGTATATATATATATTTGATGAACTTTTCATTTAAGAAGTGTTCCAGCTGGTAGTATCTTCGTTTAATATTTTCACTATAATGAATTCTGTATTTACAAACCTCACTTCCATATCATCCATTAATCCATAATCTCAAACCCTTATGACTAGGGAGCGGGAAGTTTAAGGGAGATGAAAGTGGAACAATGTTTAAATTTGAAAAAATTAGTTTGTGCTATTGGAAATTAACAACGCTTTCTATGTCTATTTGATACAACAAATGTATACTAACGTTTAAAAGAAAGTTTACATTGTGTGATTTTCGATTAATTAAATAAATAATTGTGATGCAATTGATGATGGCACGATTACAATAACACATAACTGCAGTAGTTTGATCGAAGTAATGTTTAGTAAACCTATCATATTTTAATGTAGACGGGAAAGAAATGCAAATAACACCAACATGACTACTACCTTGTTTAAAATATTGTTAATTTTTGGAAAATGATGCACACTTATTTTTTTTACATAGAAAATATCTTTTATGTTGATGAACAGTTGTGTTTCAAGCAATTTAAATTTCAGAAGAATTTATAGATTTAATTATTTTTTAAAATTAAAAATCAACTAGAAATATTCTTTGACTGTGAGTACAACGTCAACAGCTTAAAATATTGAAAAAAGATCAAGATTATGATAAACTTAGGTGTGTACTTTCTTTTGTACCTCAGTATATTATGTACACAAATGAGTGTATAGAAACATGTGTGTGGGAAAGATATATTTTATTTTGTATACAAAATAAACTTTATTTATGTTGCTAAAGTATGCATGACATTTATTGTGTTGTTTTTATGGATGATATGTCAAGGAATAAATGCATGTGACCTGTTGCATATATGCTCTTATTCTTCTCATTTTCAGTTCTATTAATGCCAGTTTAACACAAAAAGCATTTGACATTGCAACAAAAAATTATATATACTTACACATGTACGTCGTACCAGACCGTTTCATTGGCGGATTAATGATTTATATAAAGAGGTTTAATAAAACGTATCGAAACGATACAATATCGCCTCTTATCATGTTGAAACAGTTTTCATTCTGAAGATTTTCCTATTCTGCCACTACATTTCTGATCACTATGAATATCGCAACCCAATCTCAGTGATGGAATTGTATTTGTGCGTCAGAGTTTTCAACTCAAGCTAGAGAATAGAAGTCATTACTCCAAATCGTAGCATAGTATCTGGATCGGGTCTCAAACTGATACTGTGTCTGTATCTAACGTATTTGGCACCGAAAGACAAATCAATGGAGTATCCAGGTAAATACCATATGCACTATTTGTGGTCCCCGAACCTCCTGTATCCGCCCTTACATAACCACCACCTTCTCCTGTTCTACTCTAGGAAGAAATCTTACCTAAGGTGTTAAAAGCTACTTGTTCCTAAATTTTTTCTTACCACAACAGAAAAGCCACACCTTAGCAGCACACAGACGAGACGAACAGAAAGATACCATGACGTCACACGTGCCTATCTACGACAGGAAGCGGAGAGCGCCACAAGGGCGATAACTCTAGGGACTTACCAGGTAGGTGAATATGGAACTCACCGGGTAACTGTGTGTACCCATGATGCCAGTCAGGTAGATGGAGATATTGTCTCGCTTCCCCTCCTCGTCCAGTTGAAGGTAGCCTGTCTCGCCTTTATCTTGGTTCTTCAGAAAAGGATAAACTTAAAATGTGAATATTCAAAGCACATTTTATTAATAGAAAGTTAATACAGTGACTATTGTTGAAAGAAGTGTCTAATGACTTCAGAACTAAATAACTAGCACTGTCGGCTATACCCATTCAGACTGTATGTATAAACTGCCATTTAACTGACGCTGGTAAAAGAAGATAACAAATACACCCACATTAATGCGAGCAGCCGACTGCATGTTAACACGAGACAAGATTTAACTGGAGGAGATACTTAAGAATGAAGAATACTTTCAAATTGAACTATTACACAATGCAATTCATTTTAATATATCATTTACTACATTTAATATTTGTTATTGCTTAAAAACTTTGCCGTTTTTACTGAAATAAAGTGCCCTCGTGAAAAGGTAACTAACGGTTACGAGTGGCTAAATGATACTCCTGAATATATAAATCAAAAGTTGTAAAACGAATGTACACGGTTCGGTTAAGGCATGCGAGTCAATTAGTTCAAGTGATCTAAATGAAGTAGCCATAACTTAACAGTCTATATAAAGTTTTAAATATGTCATCACGATGGAATGGTAAACAAAACTCTCAAATTCGCATGAGACTAACAAGTCTATCTCTCACACTGAAGAGTTTCACAATATTGTCGTTTTGTACGTTTCTTCCAATACGGATAACCATTTTCCATGGACACGGCCAATCGGTGCCACGTTGCCAAACATGTGTTTATCATTCTCCTTTAACACTTCTTTTCTGTACTAAACTCACGTGCAAAAGAAACGTCCCCACATTTTGAAAGCAGTATAAAATGAAAGATTGATGTCGAAGAAAGTCGATTTTGAATGTATTTGGTAGCCACATGTTTTGTAAAGAAGTATTCACAATTTCATACATCAGAGTATGCAATTTTTATGTTTACATCTGTTCAAATAGACATGGTGTGCTAAAATCGTTTTTTAAAGATGTTTTTGGCCCACAATATTTGGTATTTAAGATTAAAACATCGAAACAGTAGAAATTTAATTAATTGAAGATATCCTCGACATAAATAACCTTCTTTGATTTAAATTTGTTGACGCGTCATTACTGTAGGCCGTCACAAAACAAGCCAAAACTGGCTTTTTGAGGCTTCTATCTCGTCTAGTTAAAGAGCCATCACGGATGTTGATGAAAATATCAAAAAATATCCAAAAATCTATCTCCGTGAAATAAATACACTTAATTTTTCCCTAATTTTTCCAACTTAAAATAAGCCGAGAAATTGCATTAATTAGTAAAGGTGTTTTCCAGTCTAAATATAGATCCAGTCTATTATTTTCAAGCGCAAAGCATTATGGTCTAGCTCACACACAGTAAACAAAGACTCGAAAGAATAAAAAAAAATAAGAGCAATGAAAGAAATCGAAATATATAATTTTTTGATGGTTATTTATTTACCATTTCATTTAATTATGTATTTGCTACAGATATTGGAATAATTGTTTTACCCAACTAGGTAGGCTATTTTGCTTGAATTTTATAATTAATGAGAGTAACAATTTGTCATAATTTGCTGGTCTTATCTCAATAAAAAGAACATTAAACAGGAAATAATTTGTATATTCTCAGGACATTTAGAAACATAGTTTGTAAATCGTCACATTCAGTAATGTGTGACAAGGGTACTTTGCAAGAGAGACACGTGCAGTACGTGCAGCACGTGCAGCACGTGCAGCACATGGGTTGTTAGGGCGACTTGCGCTCGAGACGAGCCTTCACGCTTCGGAAGCGCTTGCTGTTTGTGTAGTACGTATTACGCAAAAAAGGGGACTCTGTTTATATACGTCAGATACCCTTAGTGCGCGCTAGTCGAAGTGATACTTCTATTTGAAACCAAATTGCAATACACTGTCGTGATAAGAAAATTATTTAACATATGCTATGTTGTAGATAAAAGATTTCTCTGGCGAATGACGTTATAAGTATATTTTCCAAAAATTTGAAACACTAACATCCGTGATGGCCGTTTAAGGAGGTTCCAAAACGACCATTTCTTAAAACTTGTGTTTCTCAGAGTTATGAATAGATAATGTTTTGAAAATTCATATTTAGAATTGTTGGGTTCTGAAGACATGATGTTACGCTGTTTCAGTCGCATTTATCGCCCGTCGATTGAAATATCTTGTATTTTGTATGGGGACGTTTCTTTTGCACGTGAGTTTATTTACCTGTTTAATTGCCGTCAGTAAGTCTGGTTTGGACGAGTTGGCAACTGCTGAGGTGAGCAACTTGACAGCGTCGTATGCGAGAGCATAGTTGAGTTTGCTGTCACTGTCCAACATGTGGTTACTCTTCCTGGGGAATGTCGTGTTGTATTCTAGCAGCGTGAACACTGTGAAGTTGACGGCTATATCACTGTACGGCTCGAACAGATCCTGCATTATATCCCCCTGCGTGGATAGAATATCTTTATGAATAGCCTGTGTCTCATGGCAGCCCTAACATGCAATAAACACTGACTATCCTGCCGCTTAAGGAGATGCATAAGCTATATTGCGCTTACTTTTGGTGCTACAGATATAACATTGGGTGCACTTCAGGCCTAATGAGCTCAAGATACAAACACAAGTATGCTATAATGAAATTAAACCTTGAGTCTTACTGAGTCATAGATTAATGACAGAAAACCCAAATGAACGTAATTCACTTTGTCTAACATTTAGGACCGTTTAATTGTAGTTCTGTTCAACTTACTGGATCAAAGAATGCCCATTCGTATGGTGGTGTCGACAGCATGGCAAGATCCCTCGCCTGTACAATAACAACAATAATGTTCATAACAATATCAGTTATTCAGATGAAAAGTAATGTAACATTTTGTCTTTTTCTGAATTATCAACTTTACCCGAGTCGTGAGATGAAAAGAACCCGATGAGAAAAAGTCGATCTATAACATCATTTGGGGAAGGCTACCAGAAAAGGGACCACATGGTCGATCCTGGTTTAGGAGATACAGGCTCTGAAAGATTTTTTGTGCATTAAATTTGAAATTTTCATTTTTTTAATGCTAGTGCAATAATAGTTTATTAACATCTCTTCTTTAAGTTCAAAGTCTCCAATTGTCTTCTTTGCTTCTATAAAATCCTGAAAAACATTGATATTAAAAGGTACCAAAAAGGTGCCACATGGTCGTAGCAACTGTTTATGCTGCATATCACTTTATTTTGAAGCTGTCGAGCTGTTGATCTTGCAGATATTATACGGTCGCATCTTTGAGCATGGGTTATTGCTGTTTGCAGCGTAAGAGCGTTCTCAGTGACCGCCACTTGGCAGGTACATACCTCCGGTGTAGTATGTTTATACTAGTCAGCATTTAAACGTCACTAATCCAACATAATTACCACTATGCGATTGTAAATCGGGTTTATATATGCCAGGAACAATACAAATAAAGTTGTACATGTATATGATTTATATTATTGATTGATTCAAATCGTTTGTTTAGATAAATTAAACACACGTGCTTTATACGACCAAGTGGTCCCTTTATAATAGAATTTGATTTCGTTTTGTTCTTTGTTATTCACTTTACAATAAGCTTTTAAATCGAAATATGTCTTCTTAAAATTGTATTATTAGGATTGTAATTCCAACTTGATCACGACTCTCAATAGAATTGTATGCTGATTTTGTGGTTTACACTTAACACAATCCTGCAAAGTAATGTAGAACATATGTCATTTTAACAGAATCCGATCAATAGTTTTCCAATAGGTTATATTACATGAAAATGACTTAGTTCAATATACAGAAATATACGTAAAAATTCGAAGAGGAATTTGTTGTTAGACATTGCATAAGTCATTCTCTTCCCACAGAGGTTAGTCCCTACAATCTTCCGGTTCTACCCTCTGTTGTTTTTCGCTTGAAATCGAGAGCAGAACCAAAGTCCCCTAGCGGTGGAAAGAGAAATCTCATGCCGTATCCCTGGTTCTTAACCAATGAAAACTCATCTTTATTTGGCCATGTCGACAGTGTAACTTCAAAGATCTTGACATTTTACTCTGAAGAGTCTTGCTAATTAGCATATGTCATTCGAATATGTCCGATGTAAATAACGCAAATGAACTGTTTTTGGTATTTGTGTCTGATTTGGTCTATGTTTATGATCAATAGTTTTCACAAAATCAAATACTTTAGCATATTTCGAGGAAAACACAGAAAACACAGAAAAACGAGAAAACGTTGGCCTTACGTTAATTTTATCATTATGACGTGTCATTGGCAAATGTCACTTTTACAACGGCATCGCTGATTGCACAACTAGATTCAATTGCAACCAATCAGGACATTCCCTTTTCGCCCCCGATTTCAAGCGTAAAGTAACAGAGGGTAGCACCGGAAAACTGTAAGGACTAACCTCTGTGGGAAGAGAATGTGCATGAGTAGACCCTGATGTAGAATAATTTTGCAAAATTTTAACAACATCGGATGAGTATAATTCTGTAGTTTTTCTGTAATAGGTCGCACTAAGTTCAAAATACATATAATAAATTGGAACAAAATAATAAATTCACGAAAGTCATTTCAACTTGGCAATGGGCTCCAATGATTAAAGTAGAAGACGTGCCAAATTTAACATAATTGGATGATTAGTTTTTCTCGGACAATATTATAGAACGGACAGAAGGATGAACGGAATCGTTGGTACTTCTGTATAGCCTCGGTCGGGGGTATAATACAGTTCACAATTAAAGTTACTATATTTCGTCTTTCAACTATTCTATAACAATATATAAATTTTCGTTTTGAGTTTATCAACGTGTTTTATAAGCCTATGACCTTATGCTGATCTGAAGAAAAGGGACCACATGGACCATTACGCATGCACGTGCATATTAACAACATGCAAACAACTTTTTGCCACACACACATACGTTAACACCTGTTGAAACAAATTCTGATACACACACCGTAACTTCGTGTTTGATAATGTTTTATGGTTAAACGAATACAAACAACAGTTGTAAGCCAGGTTTTCTCATTTCCATATTCCCAGATAATTTTGACCTTACCACTCTTTAACTTACCATCGCTTTGCCAATTTTTATCATAATTTGATCATTATTTTTTTTATTTTAAAACATTTTAGACATCGTTTTTTATGAACCTGTGCCTAACTCAATACCGACCAGGTGGTCCCTTTTCCGGTAGCCTTCCCCATTCACATAATCAAAAACTCTTTAAAAACACCAAACTATTTGCTTAGATAATGGAAAGTAATTCTGGTAGTTTCCAGTGACAATATATAATATGTTCATAGTTCACTGTGAATATGGTCACTGTAGTTGACATTTCATTGCTGATTATATTATTATTATCTATTATTATTAAATGAGAACAAGAAAGGGTATCTTTGTTGGGAGTTTACTTTGCTCATCATAAATCCCTATCCAACATTGATGCAATATCTTTCATCACCCAATCCAATGCTTCTTGGTGTGAATAATATGCGAAATCTGTTTAGAAGGCTAATTATGACAATATTTATAATATAAATATCGAAATTGTCTCTTCATCTATTGCTTTAAACCAAAATATCTTTGATTTGAAAGTTCCCCATTTTACAGACCGTAAATGTCTCGAAGTGATAACTTGATTTTGTGCATTTTAATGATCTCAGATGTTGTATTAATGCCAACGGAATTTTACTTACAAAACTTTAAAGATTAGTAACAAGAGAACTCATGTTTTTCAAAATAATTAATATTTAACTTACAATATTTTAACATTGTTTCCTATTCGTTCGTTTTCAGCTTAGTTGTAAGAAGTGTTTCAACATGAACTTAATTCAATCATAAAATATCACTTTTTACATACTTTCACGTTCCAGATTGAACATTTAACATAAATCTTTATATGACAAAAGATTTATAGAACTCGAGAGCGGTTCCTTGTCCTACTCCAACTTATGTATATTACAGGGGCATTACCACAGGGTACGGGTATGTTTTGCAGAGACAAATTCTACTGATAAAGTTCATCATCTGAATAACACGACGTTCAAATGGACTGGTTAAATCATGCATTTAAAACAAACATTTAAAACCAGAAGTATTTCGTTTAATATACCTTGCAGCACATAGTCAAGACATTCTCTCCTTACCACTTCCAGAATATTCCTGGTATACTCCTTGCTACAGAAGACAATGGAATGTTCCACAAGGACTTTTCTCATCTGGACAAGGGCCTGTCTGGCACGAGACTTCATAATCGTTTTGGCGTCTCCCGTCTTGTTCTTCCCGTGTTTCTCGGGGTCATGGAGTCGCCATGCTTTCACATTCAGGTTGTGACTTGTCATCAAACGTTGAAGTAGGGTTAAGCCTAGAATGTTAATTATTGTTTTTAGATAGAAAAAACCCAACTGCCATTAAGATAACATGACCCCCGCCAAAAGTAGAGAACTTCTGAAAAACAAAAACATGATCCAGTAAACATGGTAAAATAGTGCTTTGTGGACATGAACATGGGCATATTCTTATTTGAGTAGCCACGTATTGTTACCATTGTTACTGATCGAGCGTTGTAGCAGGATTCAAACAGTTTAAAAATATATAATATATAATATGTATTATAGTTCCTATGTCAGTATGGGCGGAACGGAAGGGCGGTCATTCTCGAATACTGTAGATATAAATAGTAAACATGGTAAATTAGTGTTTTGTGGACATGAACATGAGCATATTTTAATTTGAATAGCCACGTCAGATTGTTACTCATTAAGCACTGAAGCAGGATATTACCAGTTTTAAAAAATATAATATATATATATATATATATATATAACATGTTACATGGCTTCCTTACTTTAAAATGTACTTAATGTGTAATCATCATTAGCAATTGTACCAGAGTGAGACCTTGGATGTGAAACATAATTCATAAAATCAATCATAACATGGTTTCATGAACATGAACATGTATATATATATATATATACATGTACATATGGAAATACGTTAAGCGTATTAAAACCTAAAATAGAAGTTGTGGAAGTGTCATGATAATTTGACTGAAGTAATCACTCTCGGCATAAGAAAAGTAGATTTTGAGATAGCTTTCTTCAAAGAAAAATAACTCAAATTGCCATTTTCAGAAATAATGACTGAAATTGTAATTGTACTGATTCTTTTCAGATTTCAAAAATATAATTGTTGTTACCAAGTTGACTTTCACACATCAAAATTTCTTTTATGTTGCAAAATAAGGACGTAAGTGGTTGGTAAAATTTCCTCCTTTTTATTGACAACTTTTGGTATAAAGGCTATAAACATAGGTTTAATAATGCAGTATTTTCTCAGTATAAATAGTTAATCAAACTCATCTCTTTGTATTAGAGGGGTCTTTACAGTAAACACTAACCATAAGGTCACTTGTTTTTTTAATTAGTTCATTTGAAGGTTCATTGTGCTGTTACTAGTGACTCTTGGCTAAAGTTGGACCATTTGACTTGAAAGAATTATCATTATTATTTAGTATTATAATTATTCACTTTCATTTCTCAGAATAACGTCACATATTTTTGAGGACCAAAATATCAACATTTTATAAGTGCAAATAACCAAAAGAAGCGAAACGTTATGTGAATGAATTTTTCTTTCTTAAACTGATAGATTATGATTCTCTTATTTCAAACAGTTAGTTTACTGACACATTGTCTTCTTTCTTATCAGACAACCTTTTCTGGTGAAAGACGCGGGGGTGCTTAACTGTTTTCCATATGTATATAATAAATTGTGTCATTCATTCATGTGTACAAAAAAGCTCGTCATCGACTTAAAATTTGATCAGATAGATTAGCAAATTGCAATAATAAAATTTATAAGGAACAACATGCCTGTATGTCCAACCCATTGATTTAGGAAACAGTTCTTATCTAGAGAATTGAATATTGTGAAAGTGTAATTATATAAATGGCTAGCATTGATAACAGAATTATTCATGTGATGATTTGACATACTTTTGTAACAATTAATGATTGGTGTGGAACGTGATAGTCTATGATCAGATTTGAAAACCCAAACAATGTGATTCATGACCTGAAAATCTTGTAGCCCTCACTACAAAAAATAAAAAAAATTAGTCTCTTCTTGGCATTATCACAGCAACGACTTTTACTAGCAATGATAACTTGAAATGTTAATTATTTAATAGAATAAATAGACAATCAAATGACAAATATGTGTTCAGAATGTATTACCACTTTAGTATACTGGGAGAGGGGCAGAACTAGTGTCATATGAACTGACATAGTTTTCCTGATACTAAGCATTATTACTTGGTCTAAATAGGTTAAACTTTCATTTTTTCCCATACACTAAACCCCAAAAGAAACGTTACCCCACTTCTTTTTTGAATAACTGTATAAGTATCAAATATATTTGAGAAATGAATGGTTCAAAAGAAAGTTGAATAACGTAGCTTTATGCTAATAACACGTTGAAAATTCCTGATGGATTCATATTGTGGCAAAATGCAGCTTGCTTAAGCAGTTTAACATTGTCCAGTTTTCGACCAGGCTGACAGTAACCAATAAATGTTATTTAGATGCCCAGAATAAGTTGAAAGTAAACGTTTACTTTTGTGACTAGACAAAAAGGTTGTATGATTTACATCATAACCCATAAACGATGAAAAATACTGTTATTGAGTACGAAATCATGCCGCGATTGACAAGTGGAGAAAGAGAAAAAGCTCTGGGGATGTTGCAGATTTGGTCGACCAACAACGATGTTGCCAATGCCTTTGGATGTCACCGTATGACCATTATACGACTTCGAAGTCACCACTGATAGGCCTGATGATGGTCATACGGTGACATCCAAACGCATTGGCAACATCGTTGTTGGTCGACACCCATATGCAACATCCCCAGAGCTCGTTCTCTTTCTCCACTTGTCAATCGCGGCATGATTTCGTACATGTGTGCCATATCATGCAAAGAAGGCACCTTTTATACCCTGTAGAAACATTCAGTTCATGCAAATGCTGCTTGAATTTTGCTACATTTGAGTGATAATGCGTTTGGGTGATAGACAAAAAATCAAAAGTTTTCACTTTTCATGCAAAAAAGTTCACATAAATAATCGTCTGTTTACCTAAATAATATTAAGTCATCTGACAACACAGTAAACGCGTTGTCACTAAGGTAAATTACGAGAAAAGATCTTTAATGACTAGAAAAATATATTTCATAAGTCTCACACTTAAACTTACTCAGTAACAGTATTTTTCTTCGTTTAGGGGTTATGATGTAAATCATACAACCTTTTTGTCTAGTCACAAAAGTAATAGTTTACTTTCAACTTCTTCTGGACATCTAAATCACATGTATTTGTGACTACCAGCCTGGTCGAAAACCGGACAATTTTAATCTTCTTAAGCAAGCTGCATTTTGCCACAATATGAATCTATCGGGATGTTTAAACGTGTCATTAGCATAAAGCTACGTTATTCGGCTTTCTTTTGAACCATTCATTTCTTAAATATCTTTGATACTTAAAAAGTTATTAACAAAAGAAGTGGGGTAACGTTTATTTTGGCGTTTAGTGTATGCATATAATTTTGTCACAATCAAATACATAAATGAATACGTAATTAAATTATTCGTACCTTTCTAGTCACCATTAAGCATTGATCTGTTTCCAGTCCTCTAAATTGGGTAAAACATTTATTCATTCCCTTATACATATTTCAAAATAAACTACATAAATGAACATATGATTAGAGTATGAATTCATACCTTTATCATCATCATAAAAAACGCTGATCTTTTTCCACTCGTGCCGATGGGCGAATTCTAAAATTGCTTTGCAAAATTCTTCTAACTCTGGAATCAACTGTATGGTATAGTGTAAGGAATCTTTTGTAACTGGTGTGGTAGCTAGATATGGTATGTTCTTCTCCTCGGCTGCTAGGGACACTGCGTTGTCGAACGGACCAATGATGGCTGTAAGGTCCTTTTCTTCTATCCTCTGAAATACTGCAACAAAACGTCATCTAGGTTTGACATTATGATAAGTTAGTTTTAAAGGCATATATAAACCCTTTTTTACAAAACCTTATTCACATATCTCTGAATTAAACACAATAAATACGTTATACCATTTGTTCTTCATGTCCGAATACAAACTTGTTATACCCGTTTACATCAACATTTATTTTCTTTAATTAAGTATGATTAAAGAACAATTGAGTTTGAAACGATTGTCATCTTGTTTTTGTAATACAGCCATTATAATTTTTTACATGATGACAACAAGTAATGTTTTTGTTTCAATAACATTCCTGAATTATTTGTACTAAAATAAACCTGTGTTAAAGGCATATGTGACGTTTACGAAACAAGACCTTTAGATCATGTTTTAATAAATACATAGTGATGCATATGATGAATAAACAAATACAAATATTAAAGGTTATTTAAATTTCTCCATTTGTCTTTGTCATATGAATATAATGATCGAATCGATATTTTGAAATACATGCCAGCTAGATAGTAAGCAAGTATGTACTTTTTCAGACAGTGCGATTCCAAATATAACAAAGCTACAAATCGATATTGTTAAGACAAGTGTACTACTATCTTTAAACCAATCTTTGTCAGTTCTTTTGTTATCACGCCTTGACATTTCATCGTTGAAACTTCTCTGGCTAAATTGTAACTGACAACAACAGTGGGAAGAAACAGAATAACATGTTTAGGTTTTCAGATTAAATAACTTTCTTTTGCCTGTTGTAAACATTAAAATCGATATTTCATCGCATTTCGGTGACATTTCAGAAAGAAGGGAAACACTTGCATTAAACTCAATGGATGTTGTAGTAACAGACACGCAAGCGATTATAGGCTAGGGCTTTGATTACTCCATTCCTTGTTCTGGTGTGTTTCAGAGAAGACATTTTGAATTTATGTTGATATAATAAAGGTATTTACAAGTCGATGAACATACTTAAAGGTACATCCATTGTGTTGTTTGGGGTCAAATATGCCAAACGTTATAAATTGTCTTATTTTATCGAGAAGTACCAACTGTTACCGAAAACTAGTATTTTGATGATACTCGACTTCGTATATTGACGATATGAAGGTAAAAGTGTCGATTTCTGATCGAAAACCGGACAATGCACCTCGTGTGGCGCGCGCCAATGAGTCAAACGTAATTTTGGAATCTTATTTAAACCAGATGAAATAGAAAAATTGGGTTGATAATGTTTAATAGGTCATGTAACTACTGTGCGTGTAAATAGGACATGCACTTTCGGTTTCTGCACATGCATAATGATGTTACTCGATTTTAATTGGAAACTAGAACATATGACATATTTGGCGAAGCGGGATGAATATGCAAGCTTAGTGAATTTTTTTGTATTGTAAACAGCACATATGGTGTGTTGGAACGTATTATAGCCAAATAAATTTTTATAAAACACAATGGATGTACCTTTAACATTACTCTAGATTATTCAGTATAAGAAGTTAAATGTACATAAATATTAATCTCATTATGCATGGTCATGACTGACAAGAGTTTATTGGCAACAATTATTTCTTACTCTTAAATAGTTATGGACACCAACGTATTTATTGCTGTATTAATTGTATTTGTTACTTAAGCAGATTCAATGTTTAAATTTGATATTTTGTTATTTCAAGGTAAGCAGAATTACATAATTACCTTACTGCTGAACAAATATGCTTCATAACTTTTATAAGACAATTCCTCCTTTTCAAAATATAGTTATCAAGAGTATGCATTTGGGTTGGTGTAATACATGTATGTACAAATTTAATATTTTTTCCCAATATGTGATAATCCAATCTTCAACAATTGGCCGAGTTCAGCAATTGTTTATAGATCAACTACGAGTGACTACATGTGACCGTACTTGACTAATAATCCCCCGAGAAATGGTGGGACAGGCTTTGAAAAAAATTATATTAAGATTTGCTTATACCATTTTGTAATATTTTTATGTTCACATATCGTACAACAAATATGAAGGTATGTAAGAAGGTATAGACAAACACGGACACCTCCTATTCAATCTCGGAATATTTGTAAATTTCAAGATCGTATAACAAATCTTAAGAAATGTACGAAAATCTTAAAGGATAGATGAAATGCATTTTTCTCAAGAATGACAGATGATTACCTCTACGTATAATGTATATCGGAATCAATTGAGCATAAAATCGAGACAATATACACTTGCAATTGATAATTAAGACGATTTTAATTCACCCATTTTAACACTATCGCAATTTGTTCGGCGAATCCTTTTGAAAATGCTCACTGAGGCGTGACTGTGATAAGCGATAGGCGGGGCGGCCAGATAGCTTCTCCGCCGGTGTCTCGTTAATTAATTAATGATAATTATCACTGCCGCTAAATAAATTTATGAGGTGTATTACATCGCCAAAAAGACATGTTTATGTAATAATTGTGTAATTGTCATCTGCGGAATTACCTAGTTGGATATCTAAACATTCGATATATGGGAAATTTAAGTTGGTTTATTGAAGGTATCTTTGTGAAATTAACAATCAAAATGTTGCGAAATTACGTTGAATTGTGACTATCGCTGAAAATCAAATTCCTCCACATACGTCACAGAAGTCATCCCTTCACGGGTCACACCCCCGCAGACTTTCATTCTGGTCGCCGGGGCTAAATCAGGCGGTTTTTTAAAAAGCCGTATAAAAGTAATTTATGGACCGATTTCAGAAATTTAAAATCGAGCAATTGTCAAATTGACATCCCATTTTAATGAATCCGATTTGGACCATATGTCATTTCATCCATCCTTTAAGTTATGGACAAACACGGAAACCTCATGTTCAATCTTGGAATATGTAAATACTTTAAGATTGATTATGTTCAATCTTGAGAAATTGTAACACAAATTTAAATTTGAATTTTTACAGTTCACCAAAACGTAACTTTGATCTTAAAAAAATACTTTGTTCATTGTTGAACAAAAAATACCAAAAATGAATAAAGTTCGTACTTTGAGGGGATAAAATACTTTAGAGTAAAAAGTGACTTTAATGAAAAAATGACTTTAAAGAAAAAGGTAACTGTAATGAAAAAACATAACTTCAAAGAACAAGTTGACTTTGATGGGTTTTGCATTCCCGAGTTAATGTACATGAGTAGACTGGGGTGTTATTAGAGATAGTCCAAACACGTGGTTAACATCTGCGCATGTGCGACAATTTATGAATTACTACCAATCGTTAACCCTATGATCAAACACAGCCCAATATAGCTAGGAAGGGGTCACCTTTGTCCATCCTGACTTTGATGTTTTCCCCTTCTCTGTCGTACACGTTGAAGAAACGCTTTTCGATGAAATCTGGAACACGCTGGGAGGCGTTGGCAACTACCTCGTGCCACGAGGGGATCACACCTGTAATTAACACACCTGGTTAGATATGAACAGATTTATTGTAGGCAAGGTTAATTAAATATTGGTTATAAAAATAGATGCATGCACCTGAGTAGGTTAGTGTTGTAGAATTTACCTAAACTTCATGCGTGCAGGGATACCATATTGGTTGACGTAACATTATTATTAAACGCTTAAAAATATAAAAATGTGACAGGTGATATATAAATAGATCATTAAAAAAGTAAATACATTCCGTCGGTACCAACAATTCAGATCACCTGTATTATTAAACTGGTAATTCATGATTAACCAGTTAAAATGGGTTAATGCATTTACTCTCCCCAAAAGTTACTCAACTCATCAATATTCTATCGTGTATACTGTCTATATGGCGACATACTACCCTAGAACTGTTAATAAACCATCACTGATGAATCAACACCTGACATAAACACACGTACACATGCTTCTATAATGCATGTATGTTTTAAAGGGGCAGTAACACGTTTTTTTGCAAATTTTATTTTTTCAAATTTCCCATTTGTCATTTATATTTATTTTAGAGGGTAAAACATCTTATTACACAAACCAATTATCCGTATTGGTAATTACGGTGTGGCGTATAACGCCAAAACTGCATGGTGGCCATTTTATTGTGAATACATTTTGGTATTTCAAAGGACATAACTAATTCCCATGGCTTTACAGAACCATGTACACCAATATTTTGACTTGATTTTCTGAGGAGAGAAGAGTGTTTTACTATTGGTGTCATTATTTTTCAAATACATTTCATCGACTTATTTGAGCGAAAAAACGTGCTATTGCCCCTTTAATACGAGCGTTTCTTGTGAAATCTAGAGATTTGATGCAATCAAAGTTAGTTGTGCAATCAGCGATGTTGTTTCAAACTATGTATCTGACATGTTCCTGTAACCACCGGGAAGACTGTATCTCTTTTATCTACATTAAGAAGAACCAAGAAATATGACACAATTGTAACAGAGATTACATATAACATGAGAATATATGAATTGAGAGAAAATGGGAGAGAAAAGGTTTTATGACGTTCTTCAAAACGCCATCTTAGAACATAGCTTGTAGATAAAATTATAGTGTTCTGAAGTACGAATTATAGCGACGTTCGTTTCTTTTATAAAAAAATCTGCAATCGACATTGGACATCTTCTACCTTGTTTTGTAACTAAACCAGTACTGATGAATCAACACCTGTAATTATCACCTGAAAAAGCACACATGCACAATACACGTGGTGGCAGGAAACGCATCTGTGTGAAACAAATATGCTTACATCATGTTTTATAGATTCAGGTGGCAATATCGTAACATCTGCTTGAAGTGTTTCATACCTCATCCTATATAGTAAATCAAATAATAAAGTATGTGACAAAATGAGACAAGTTCCCTATGTGGATAGATGTGGGGAATAAGATCTAATATGGCATATGACAGCACAGCATTGTTTAAAAAATAGTGACAACATTTTTAATAAAACATTTTTAAATCACTTAAACATATAGAGAATCACCGTAGGATGATTAGACATAAAAATATAATATAACGATTATGAAACAGGTAACAGTGATCGAGCACAACTCAGACAGATATGTCTACTTTTACCTGAGTTCAAAGGTGCATGATGTACAAATGGCAGAAATGTGAAAGAATCGAAGGATTAAGGGTCATCTGCAATGATATCACATCTTTTAAAAATAATACAAAATAAATAATCAGAAAGAACGAACAGAACATAAAGCTTTTAACAGAGACTATGTCGGTCTTAATCGTGTATATATGTACATTATATTTAACTAAAAAGATGAAATTTGACTGTCGGGCTGCGTTAGAAAGAAACATCTTTTTTTAAATATCATACATGAAAGTCACCCACTCGTATAATGGAAACAAAAAAAGTAATGAATATAAAGATGGTAAAAACCCAAGCTTCCATGTCCTATTCTCGCTTGTATTCACACTTTTATTTATTTTTTAAAGGGTATAATCTTTGGTTTTTAACAAAGTACGAAGTCAGATGCATTAACAGAAAACTGATTATATAAATATCCAACCTTCCCCCATGTTTCATTAAGCGTACATAATGCAATAGAAACAATAGTTTATATGTCATCAAATACAAAGGATTAAATGTGTTAAACTTAACAGTGCTTAAAACATGTATTGCATTTACTGTAAGCATATGGATGGAAAAGAGTCAGACTGATTTATTCAGAATATATTTTATATTTGATTTTACCGTCAATAATACTGTTTTGTATATAACTATCAGAAAGCACACCACTAATTTAGAATGTATCTCGTCAAATATCAATGTCAGAAAGTGTCTAAACATTTGCTAATTAAAACGTGTGTTCAAAATTAATTCATTCACAACTAAGTTTTGAATGATACCAATAGCTACTAACTTTGGTGCTGATTCAAAAGATAAGGGACACATAAGGGTATTGAGAAGTCTGATATGATATACAATGACACATATTGAAGTAATATTCACACATACATGTAGACGCATGCATATGCATGTACGCGTACATAACCTATGTCATGGATAACAAATGACTCCATGTATACCATTATCTCTGAAGGGATAACTTCTAGAACATCCTATAAACCGTCCGTGAGTATATATGCACCTGCTTTCCACTTATTTGTTGTATGGACATGTGATGTTCCCCTA
The DNA here is from genome assembly GCA_936450465.1 of Gibbula magus. NCBI lineage: Eukaryota > Metazoa > Mollusca > Gastropoda > Trochida > Trochidae > Gibbula > Gibbula magus. The sequence continues at coordinate 36,205,491 of OW388294.1, read as the reverse complement.
ATTACAGGTATCATCAAGAAATATCATCAATGGAAAAAATCTTGACATTCCCTTTGATCTCAATGCTGCTATCAGCGAATTTGTGACAGGTTTATCACTTTCCAATCTTCTCTGGAACTCCTCAGATCAAAGGAATAATCTTGTATGTATTAGCAATGGCAAAATACAACAAGTGGGCAGTTACCAAAAGAAGAAAGTGACGAATTCTTTTTTGTTTGTTTGATAAGCATGAAGTGAAGGATTTGGAAGAATCTTATCATTCCATTCAGCAATTACGTGAAGGGGATGCAATATGTGGCATCGAACAACATAGTATTTTCCACAGTTATTTTACTACATTTTCAACTGATAAATGTATATATGGGACATAACATTATTTACCCATACATCTACTCATATATATGAAACGTAAAATACAAGTAACGAATATTCTAATAATCCTAAAAGTACTGAATACTTAATCATTTTCATCAGCTCATCGTCTAAATGAATGTGTGTCTTATGTATACATTACACCATTCGTCTCTGTTGGTGCAAAGTTATGGGTTCACCTCTTTTCCAAGAGCAGGGAAGCAACAACAACAAATCTTACATTTCATAGTAAAACCATGTCGGGATTCCAACCACGACCAACGGCAGAGCACTCTATCATTATACGATAGAATTCCAAATGACTGATATTAACAGCGATTGGGCGCATTTTTTCAAGGTTTTATATGACTCAGTGTTGACAATTTAGTACCCCAAACTGCACACTGAAACAACATTGATAGTACAACAAGGATGTCTACCAATCTGTCATGTTCACGTGTTGGATGTTGCATAATCACATATTCATGTTTTCACCTAGAATCTTTGATATGACCCACCAGTCGTCAAACCCATACTTTGCTATCAAACGTTTGAGTTCATGATCAACAGCACTGATACCAGAAGAAAACATTCTGAACTGTCATCTACAAGTGTTGGAATCAAATGGTCATGTTCTCATATCCTGATATATTTGAACGTCTTTTTATATAGCAACAGCGAGATTCGGACCTTCTATGTATCACTACTACAGGATTGAGCCCAACAGCACATATATCCACAACAAAGAACTGGTATCTTTCATTAGTCTGTCATCATAATAGCATTTGAGCAAACATATAAAGGATGCCGTTTTAAGTCTAGAAGTTTTCATTGGCTCAGCACTTCGTTCAGGGCTTCTTATTTGTATACCAAATATTAACTTGTTTTAAGGACAATATGTCAGTCAGTCTATGATGAATAGAAGAGTACATGGCCATATGTTAATGTTCCCAACTCCCATGACCCATAACTGACAATATGTAGACATGTGTTATGGCATGAAGATGGTCATGCTTCGTTAACATTGGTATGGCAGGTTTCTTACCTCGAGCCTGGAACATGTATGAAGCTGTACTACTACAGATGTTTCGTGTAAACTGTTCCTGTTAAGCTAAGGGGAGTATTATCTTTACCTGGTCAGATACACTTTGGTGCTGTATCTACATGTAGTGCGTTCGACATGTGCACACATCAATTTGCCTAGCATTCGTCGTTTCACCGCGAACTCCCGTATTTCGACATAAAACGATTATTCGTGACGTCACTATAGCTTGCCGTCGACGGATAAGTGGCAATGGGCCGTTTCCATCCTGATTTTACGCGAAGCAAATGACAGAGAATGTATAATAAAGAAATTATTAAACTCGAAAGTTTGTCATATGACTTTTATGAAACTCGTGCAAATGTATGTATAACCCTCGCTCTCGCTCGGGCAATACAAAAATTCACACTAGTATCGTAGAAGTCATATGACACACTTCCTCGGATAATAATCTCTATATATCATTATTCAGTTCTTCCTGTGCGTTTCGTTTATCAGTTTTGTGGACATATCGTGCTTTCTAAACTTCCTACCGCCAATGTCAAACAAACTTATTTCAAAGCAAAAGTATAACCATAAAAGTAAGGTACAACAATTAAACTATAATCAGCAGATACTTTAGTGTGTCTAGATCTATTTGAACTTGTTTTGGAGATGAATAATTTTAAGCTATTTTCTACTTTGTGCAAATCTCCTGACAAACTTTCGGGGCGCTTTACTATAGTAAATTAAAAATACAAATGTTTAAACACACTACTTGAATTGTTTTAATTATAAAAGGCGTCAATGTTGATTGCTAAACCCATTCGACACAATACATTTTCATATAAAACAACCCAAAGACAGTTAAGGTGTATGTTATTCTTAAAGAGGACATACTGTGAGACAAAGTACTCACATTTGTATTTGCTGTGCGGTGGACTTATGAACCAAACGTTAAGTTTTTACGATGCCAATTTCCTTAAGCCATGCTTGTCAATCCTTCTCCGTTTTTTTCCATAAAATGCCAAAACTAATTGATTTGCAGTACGTTTTCCAGCTGGCACTAAATTAAATGACATGAACAAGAACCCCTCCCCATCTCCCTCCACCTCACGACCCAAAGGTCTTTATATTTCAATCTAATATATAAGATGAGGAGTAAGTTTATCACGCCGACATAAACAAGGTAGGCATGTTTATGTATCCTTAAAATATACATTTTACTTACCATATACATTAAGTAACATAAACGATGTACGTATTTAAACATCCCATTGTATACATCATTTAGCAGCATGATATAAACTCACGGGCAAAAGGAACTATACCAATATCCTTTTGTTGTTATCAACATTATCAGATATGTCGCATAAATAATGTGATACTCGTTTTAAAGACAGTTTAACTGACCATGTTTTGATCGAAATTTTGAAAAGGTTCCACGTACAGTTAATGCAGAAGAATGCAATGAATTGCACTGGGGGTAAATGTCAATTTGCAATAATAAACAAGTCATTTAAGAGCCTACAGAGAACGGTTTTATTCAGAAAGGGAACACTAGAAAACTGTTGCTTTGAATATAAGGCCTGCACACGTTGACACACAGAATTTGCAAGGCGCCTGATGACGTTATTAGGGATGGCTTGCCATTCTTCCATGAGTGCCTTGATTGACGTTTGCCGATTTGATGGAGGTGGATTTCTCTGCCTTCTTTGCCTGTCGAAATGATCCCACAAGTGTGTAATCGGCGATAAATCTGGTGATCACGCTGGCCATTGCAAAATATTGACGTTGTTTAACGTTAGGAAGTCTCTAGGTACTCTGGCTGTGTGGGGGCGAGCATTGTCTTGTTGGATGATTACTCTTGGACTTTTAAGGAGGTAAGGGGACACTATGGGACGTCAAACGGTGTCGATGTAGCCTTGGGCATTCTTATTACAAGTTCTGTTGTGTGGCCCCTTGACGCTACCGCCGTCGAATGGCACAACGTCCTGGACACAACACGGGGCCGTTCTCTCTCCTCTCCAACGATAAACACGCACTTGACCATCAGCTTTGTGTAGCTTGAACCTGCTTTCGTCTGTAAAAAAATTCTTTGTCAGTTCCTGTTCTGCCACCGCTGTACCATTCTTGCCCATTGGTGACGGACGGTAACGTCGGTCACGTCGGTCACCTCGGCTCAGCATCATCCCGCGAAAGGGCCGGTACGCTCGAATGCCATGTTCACGAAGACGTCTGACCACTGTCCTTCTGTTGATAACACGGTGTAACGCTATTGCTGCTGATGACGCCACTGTGACGAAATGATTGCGTAGGTGAATCGTAAGGATGTAGCGGTCATCGTTTGCGGTTGTGACCCTGGATCTTCCACTTCTTGGCCGGTTCTGGGTCCAATCTGTCTGTGCCATTCGTGTCGGCAGTCTACTTATCGTAGTGCGGGTGCAGTTGAAGATACGAACAACGTGGTCGTGACGTGCTCCCAACTGCAACACACCAATCGCTCTCTCTCGTTCCTTTGTGGTTAGTCTCGGCATGTCACTTGTTGTGTTCGTTACAACTGAGGTCCAAAGCATGCAGATTCGTGGTTTTTATACAGTTTGGTACCATATTAACGTGATGCACGTGCATACCATTTTGCTCGAAAAACGTGTGACAAAGTCCATATTTGGTTAGAAGCCTGGTTTTTCTCGGTAATTATGAAGTTGCGTTGTTGTGACATAGTTTGATAATAAAAAATCGATTTGAAAACCTAGTTTCAACTTTAAAAATAAAAAAAATATCTTGGTATATTTTCTTTTGCCCCTGAGTTTAGTTCTCAGTCGGTGGGTTCATTAACCTGTATATGGTCGCGCCCTTCTACCGTTATTGCAGAATCAAACAGTCCGTTCACAAAGCATTTAGGTGATGGTAGGCAATTAAGTTGACTTTAATCTTATGTTAGCATTTGGGAACCAAGGTTAAGGTTAGTATAGTCGTGACGAGCTAAAGATCAAGATACGTCTATTAAAACATTCAAAGAGTTTATGCATTGGAAGCACCACTGATGATATACGTTATGTTAAGATTCCACCAAGCTGTTACTACACCATGGACGGGTAATTGCTATGACTATAAACATTTACTGAACACACCGTAGGGTCTTTCAGCTATTTCTGAAGTTACAGGCTATAAATACCGTATTTAGAATAAAGCAAACATCTTAAAGGTATTTATAGCTAATTGTTGGTAGACACTTTATTGTATCTTTGTATTACTGGTATGATATTAGATTCATACTCGATTGGATGACTGACCACGGCAGTTACCAATGCAAGTCAACGATATAGAAATATGACTTTGAAAGATAAACTGTCAATGATCAGATCAATGGCCAGAATAGCGACCTCATCAAAATATCAAAAGAGGAAAAGATCGAGGCAGCAGTGTAGGTGTTCATTCATTAGGACACAGAGTTGTTTGATGACATGATTTCCGAGAATTATGAGGAAAAAAGGAGTATCTTTCCTTAAACTTTTTCTTTGGTTACTAGGTTCACAATGACATTCACAATCGTCCTATATCACTTCTGTCTCAAAACAAATCACGATAGTCCCGTGAAGATTATAAGTCTGGACATCGTTCAGAGGCTTGTCTTTTTAATATCAACAGGATAGACGATGTTCAGAGTCTATTTTCAATTTAATTAAAATAAAAAGTTTGAATTCCAAAGTGTTTCACAGGTGCTCATGCACCGCATAGATACAGTGTATATGTAACAACTTGGACTGTATACACCTTTAAACCATACAATCATGCATCTTTTTCACAAAGTCATGATAGGTTTATCTCTTTCCAAATTACGCTTTCCTCCAGCATTCTCCGATTATCTCGATGAAAGGATGTTATCTTGTGTTTGTTACCAAGAAATGGATCCTTTCAGTGTAGACAGGAAGAGTGAAAGCAAACATCTTCCATATATATATATCTAGAGTTATTTAGCTTTGATAAGGGACTCCGAGCGATACGCACGTGTTTATCAAGGACATTTCGATGTATATATACATATTCACATATCCGGCCCCTAAAGCATTATTACGAACGTGTTAAGAGAACTATATTTTTGTAACAATCAATTCTCTATAGACCCGAAACTGCCATAGGTGGTATCGGCTAATTTTCGTAAATTATAATATTTTCCAAACCAGGTACCAAGATGAACGTTAGCACATTTTGAAAAACATGTCATCCCTAAGGTGACGGCAGGGATCAACACATTATTGTACACTAACAGATTAATTAGCAAGTCATGGAGTGTGAGTGGGTCCATCCAGTTGCTTTTAACTTCGTCATCTGAATGAGGTCAACTGAGCCACGCACAAACCATGCACGTGCAACCTTCAGCATGTACATTCGAACATCTCACAATCATCAGCGGGTCTGTTGCTCAGCGCAAGTTTCATCTTAGTCGTATTTATAACGTAACTGTCACATTCTCAACTCCCTGGCGACTATACAACACACGATTATTAAATTCGTATTAACTACATATTTTTCTATTTCTATTTCCTTAGATAGCATACAAGTATATATGACGCCCCATCTGAAAAGAGTCATTTACCATATCACCACGCGTATACAAATAATAATAACATTGGGAGAAAGAGCTTTGTCAGTTTTCAAAGCATATCTGTCACATTCCAACTACTCGACCTAAACAACATACATAGCTATGAGTGGATGTTGGTTACTCCTACTTTCATGGATGATGAATTGCATGAAATCATAATGATACGAATAATTCATATTGAACCCAATGACTCGAAACTGACAACATGTTACATTTGCTCCGGTATAAATATTACTACGCATCATTTGGCACGTGTAGGCGAATCACTGCCCTGGTGATATAGATACATATATTATATTACAGTTGGCTCCGTGTGTCTAATTACAAATGTACTGAACGTGGAAATCCTTTCCCTTATTTTTTTTTCTGCAAAAGCAAACTTTTCAGTATGTTGTTCATTAGTTATGACGTGGTCAGCGCATTTATGTATAATCTGATAGTCAGACATGCATGTCATGGTATGCATTTTATAACTGATACGAATTGCTTGAAAACTGTGTAAAAAGATTAAGATAATAAACATGATTAATAATTAGTGTATTCGATCATACAATTTCAGTGTCAAGCAAACATTTTTGGTTTTTAAAATTATTTGATGTTTGTCATCAGAAACATATTACATTTAATTGTAACGCAGTCGATGTCATTTATACAATCAGATTGTGTGTAACCAATATTTGATAGATAAAAACAGTTAATTAGTTTTTAGAATGGAAGTCAATAAGGCACGCTCTTTTGAATATTCTGCTTGAAAGCAACTATCCCATTCATTAATTCGCATTCATTGCATTTTATCAATGATTACAAATACTGTCTACGTGCAATGGTTGTGTTATTTCCATTCTGTACTATTGCTAGCGTTTATCTTGTGTATGCCTCGTTATACAATATGAACCCTATAGGGAGTCCTGCAGTTATATTTTGACTTTGAAGAACATGTGGTACACTCGATGGATATTTACATACATTTATGGATTTACCATCATGAGCGTATTATATATTTATGCATGCATTTGCCATGTCAGTCCTACCTTCGTTTTGATCTTTTGTTCTGCTTAACTTTAAACATGAGTTTTATACCTGTTACGTATCTTTGTAAATTAATTCTTGAAATCTAATTTCAAATGTAGACCAACCTTTATAGCTTTATTTGTTAGTTATTTTTCTGTTAATTCTTCTTATGTTTTGAACGTGATTAAGAGTCAGTGTACAAAGCCCAACAAATCTATGTAATTCTATCCTTCATACAAGAATAGGGAAAACAGATTTTAGGAAATTACTTGCATACCTTTTTAAGCTTACGGTCTACTTTAAAACTTCATCACGAAGAACATGAAAAAATGTCAGGTTAATGTCCATGGCAATAAAACCTTCAAAACCTTTTAATATGTTAAATTCAGAGAAGCTTGTGTGATGAAATCATAAAAAAAGGAAATATCTTTGATCTTTTCAAGCCACGTGGTCTATACAGGTGAGATGAGCTAACATAAACACGCAGTGCTAAAGCAGGTCTCCCTGTCAGGGAGTGTACACGTTAACCAGATGTTGTGTAGACTTAACTCCTGGCGAACTGTATTGAAGGAAAATGATGATATGAAATACAGTAGCTCTGTCAAGAGGACCAATAATTATAACAGTATATAGTAAATGAAGTATGTTGGAATTATGCTGAGAAGATAAACACTTGTTGACGATTCAACTTTGAAGAGATTTATCAAACAAATAATATAACAACACTTAAATACCGGTATCTTCCAAACTTATTTCTGAATCAAGATGCGTTGTCCACTGTGACACGTGTGCATTATCACATCATAGAGGTAATTGATATTTCCTAATGTCTCGATTAGGTCATAGTTCACAGTATTCGTGTCACTAAGTGTAAAAATTAACCAGATGTTGTGTAGAATCTAACCCCAGGCGAGCTCTATTAATGATGTTTATCTGAAATACCGTAGTTATTCCAAGAATACCATGACTGATTCGAGCCTGAAGTAAATGAAGGCATATTACCAGATGGTGAGTTAAGAAAATAACAGTTTACAAACTTTATTGACGATTTGGTGATAATCTAACCTTATTTTACTCTACTACAACATCACCACAAGGAACAGCTATATGGATATTAGAATTATACGGGAATAATTACTGGCCAGCATGGAATGTCGTTACAAAGCTAATTTAAAGTTAAAAACGATACCTTATCTATGATTTGATGAAATTGAAATAAATGTGTACACGACTTAATAACGTCACAACATACTTCAACAGTTTTGCAAAAAAAGGTTGTTTTTAAAGATATAAATGTCACATATTTTGTTATCTCTGTGCATTGATTTGTTAGTACTCACGCATATTTCAAAACCGACGTATCGCTATTTATCATATACTTGCTTTTAAATACGAGGATTGTGCATGGATGATAGACCCGCTGTCAAACACCAGGGCCATGTTCAAGATAGGTTTAATAGTAATCGCTCAATGAGCGATTACTTTTAAACCTCTCTTGAACGCGATTGCTCAATGTAGCGAAGCGAGCAAACCTCGAGGAATCGCACCGTGTCGTGCAGGAGACTGCGCTACATTGAGCGTTACATTGAGCTAAAGCTAAAACTCTCGGGCTGATATTGGGGCTGATACAGAATGTGATAAGAAAAAACTTATGCAATACTATCTATATATTATACACATTCAAGTAGTAACGAGATTAACTGTAACTGTATTCAAGCAGCCGAGCAGTGTTTGTTTTCAAGGATAAATCTTAAGCAAATTGGGCACAATTCATGTCTTACAAAAAACCGATAAAGTCAAGGAACGCACATTCTCGAAAAAAGTTAATTGAATGTTTCTAATTTCTAAAGGAACAAGTTGTATATGCTTGTCCATGCTACTGTAATAGTTACATGCTAATACTGTATATTTCGTCTGACTTACAATTCATGTGGTTTGTATTCCCAAAAGTTCAAAGTGGTTTGATAAAATGATTACATCAATACTCTAGACGAAAGTAAAAACACTTAGAGCATGTTAACATGTACATGCTTCCATTAACAGCTCATTGGCTTTTATTTACAACCTTTGTAAAGTCCCTGTAGTCATGTTGGATTCTTGTAATTGATACATGTTTAATTCATCTTAAAGCTGAACATATGTAAAACTGAACCAATTATAGATAGTATATATGGGTGACTTCTCCACGCTCTGGATGTTGAAGATCTACATTTGAAGAGATATACGTCTTTAATAAGACAGTGTTACTTTGCAAAGTAATAATTGAAGGAAGAATCATATTTCTGAAGTCCCTTCTGCTATAAAAAGAATTACACTTGTGAGTGGTGGTGTAATAAAATAAATAATATGACATACATTACCATATTATCCACAATATATGCGTCAAAAAATCATATGAATAATTTTGAAATACAATTTTGAAAAAAAGAAAAGTATGTCAATTTGATCATGGACAGTACCATCAGGTGAACGTTATTTATATTAGATTAAAGGGTATCAAAACAACCCGTTTTACGCAATTATTCGTCAACAACATCAAAACTTTACAGATGCAATATTAAGAGAATTTAACCGATTCTAAAGCTGTATAACAAGAAGGAAATAAGATATTATCAACAACGAAATTTATTCCGTCTTCAAACAATGACCATAGAAGCTTCTATACTTTTTTGTTCTCTCTTCATATGCATTTCAGAAATCCTATATAACACCATAAATACGACATTTCGTGATCTCTTGGAGTGGTATTCTTGAAGTTGGTATATGATGAAGCATGGAGACAATATTTATGGATATACACCTTCTTTATTCTAAATACAACCACTAAAGAAGTTGTATACTGTCTTTAGTCTACGACATTTTATGTACACTTATATATACAGTGTCGGGACCTATTGATGGAAACGTACTAAAGAAATGGTGGAAATGAAACAAAAAATAGAAACTTGAATATTGCTTATTCATAAGAATAACTTTTAAGAAGTTTGAATTTGTCATGACAATTTCCTGCTGTTCAATTGAAATATCTTAAATCAACAAAACAGTGTGATGACATCCATTTTCGACAATTAATGTTTCGTTTAATTCTACTTAGAAGTATTATAATCAATAATATATATTCGTTATATCATATGACCTACATTTTGTACGATATAGATAATGCTCATATTACACAACTTTCCTTCTCAAGACATAGTTTCTCTTAAAATAACAAAATATGAGTTTCCATGACAACATGGCACATATGGTACCATTAAACGGTTATAATTAAACGGTGTGGTTACTGGATGCCAGACCATGTGACCTCTCTACGCCTTGGTTGGTTTAATGGTTCTCTCTGTGTGCGAGATGCTATCTCTGCCTTTAGGTATGAACGAGTTGACGACAGATGGGGGCTCGTTCAGAAGTGCGAATTTTCGGGAACGTTAGTTCATATACACAGCATTGAAATCTTTAATACAAATTTTTAAAACGTGTGTGGTCAATAAGGATTCTATTGAATGATGAAAATGTAGCACAATGATAAAACACAGGAGTATCCTTAGTTACCATTCTACTATGTATGTGACTAAATGTACGTTTGAGAAAATGGGATCAGATCGGAGAAAAAACCATCGACAGATGCAAAGGGATGTAAATGCAAATATACAGCATGTTTTCCTTGTATTGAGTCTTTATCAAAGTGCAATATATTCACAGTTATATAGAGTCTCGTAGTTTACATTGTTAGCCCAGTATATAACGAACTAAGTAAAACTAAAATAAGTATTAACAATGATTTTGTAATTGTTCCTTTTATCTTCATTCACTCTGGCATAATTTTAACTGAACACCAAATACATATTTAATTAGTATCATATAATATATCAAAATTACTTAAGAAAAAAATATGATAATTTATATAGCAAACAAAACAATGGTGAGGAAACTCAATCATTAGTTATTTCCTCATATTCCACCTGATGAAGGAGTGAGTATATACGTCGTTTTCACATTAAAGAAGTTGTTATCAAGCAATTATTCCTGTTCCTATGTATATCACTTCTAAATGCCATTCAAAGGTCTGATCAAACTACTGTTTAGTATTGTTTAAGTAGTTTTTGCCTATCGTCAATCATTAATTTAGCATTGAACGTTATATATCATCCTCGGTAACCCAGGGTTTTATATATGCTCCGTACTCTCCACTATATCACCCCTGGGACACTCCATCAGAAAAATCTGTACTCAAATTATCCGCCCTTAGTCCTTCTCATCGATTTCACATATGACCTGCCCAGTTTCGATATCATTTTCATAAGTATACAAAACAAAACATATCATCTTATCCAAGTATACTACTGATCACGTCTTTGAAAGGCATTTAGAAGTGGTATACATAAGAACAGGAAGATTTTCTGGGAAACAACTTCTTTAATGTGAAAATACACGACGTTTCGGAGCATATACTCACTCCTTCATCAGGTGGAATGTAAGGACAAACATCATATTTTGTTATTTTCCTTACATTCCACTTGATGAAGGAGTGAGCATATGCTCCGAAACGTCGTGTATTTTCACATTAAAGAAGTTGTCATCCAGAAAATATTCCTGTTCCTACTGATCACCTCAATCAATATTGCCTTGTTGCCTATTTTATTCATTACTTCTATATTGTTTTCGCATTTCAGTAATACATAGTTTCACATCACCATTGTCAATGGACTAACTAATTGGATTAGTCTTAACTTCATGTAGAGCTGTAAATTCCACTAATACAAGTTGACATCACAAGATAAACACAACATAATCTATTTTTCTCGTATAATATACTAACTATTAGCTTTCTTGATGCCTCGAACATTACAGTTATGTTATGCAATGGTCTGGTAATAAAACTAAAGCTTTAGTGGGGACCTTACACAAGTTTCGTTTCATCAGGATCTTTACCGATGTAATCTTTTTAAGTGGTAACATTCACTCGTGTTTTGTCGACGCGTTCTCGGCACTGCCATACAATACGATAATAAAACCTTATATTTCGTTAATCAGACATAATCAATCAGTCAGACTGACGGGTTTAGTATGATGAAGTTGTGTTTTACAATTCATGCGGATTGATTGTGAATTCAAAGAGAGTATTTTCGTCATCGAGTTCATGAGATGCCGACACACTTGAAATTCGCCAGATGCAAGGTCGCAATATCTTGGAGAATGGGTGCAAACTTGACAAAAAGCTTTCGTAATTTTGAATATAACCACGATTTGGGAAAACCTATCAGTTTGTATTTATCATATTTAACAAATATTCGTAAAACAAAAGTGCGTATTGACAGTAACTACATGTATCAAAAGTACACGTTTAATGGAGGTATGGATACAAGATAATTAGTCAAGGTATACTCAGATCAAGATTGATGAAATTTTAAAAACCTTTATTTTAAACGATTAAGAAATATTATGATAATGAAAATTATCGTCAAGATTTAAAGATTTTTACCTTTAGACACATAGATTGAGTAATTGTGTATACATTAATGTGGGTCTGAGATCAATAGTATACGCATGGCGTATACAGCTAGTAACCCTTATTTTCATTTCATTTAATCCTTTTTTATATATGGCTATTTGATACAATGACACACATTTATAAACCGCCCAATTGATGAATTACAAATGTATGTTGGACAATATTAATCAGTGGGTGTTCATTTCGTTCCATAGAGACAATTTTAAGTTAAACTGCTGTGAACAAATATTCGAAATTAATGACAACCAGTGCCACGAAGATATACCAAGTTTCAGCAATTTGGCCGAACATGGGTTTTGATCAGCCGTCACTTCAACGTGAGTCTCCTGAAAAACGTAAATACTTTTTTCAAAATTGAATATGTTAATTGGTGTATATATTAAAATTCTCCAAGCGTTTTCTGCAACATCAATATGATTCAAGAACTAGTGTCATTTTCACATATTTCATCAACTGTACTGTTACTTGTAGGTCATATAATTATATATATATATATATATACATGTATATATATATATATATATATATATATATATATATATATATATATATAGAAAAGAGTAAACATCAGATGGGTTTGACTGGATCAATCTTCTTTAATACGATGAGCTCATTTCGACCAGTATATCGGTCTTTTCAAGTATGTTTAGACAAGTGGAAGATCGCATATATATATACATGAACAAGAACAATAAATAATTACAACATCAATATCCTTACATGGCAGTAGGACATGGTCATTGTTTGATAATCACGCACGTCATAATTGCCTTGAGCACACTAATTGGGTGTGACTCTAGAACAATGCAGCCTTGTGATGATCAATGAGTCTGCCTCATTAATCACTAGGTAGACACAAGCAATAATTTACAGGTAATCACTTCCTTCTGTGAACTAACTGTTAAGTGAGGGGCAGTATTTTTTGATAAAAAATGCTTCTTTGGTTTCTAAAGTTAAGCTTGAATTGTCTGATTTGGAAAATACTTTATAGAACGGGAAGATGATAAATTGTCCATTGTTGCAATCTGCTATATGTTTGCTTATCTTTAGGTGACGGAGATTAGGGTCATTTATTTGTTGTTTGAAATATGTAGAAACATATTCTGAGATCGATGCAGAAATGCTAACTTTCAGTGAGTCGACTGGAGACATTATCAAGGACAAATTATATACTCTGTGGTATGAAGATACTCAAAAGGGAGAAACTAAATGTAGGGCAGCATGGACTAGAAAAGAAGAGTGGATGCGCAATCTTCCAAATGCGACCCCAAAAGATGAATCACACCCTGCCCACAAACAGCATCGCCACAGACAACCAAACAACAAAAACTTCAAGCATTACGGGCAACGCCAGCGTTCTGAACGAAGCCATCACCAAAGGGCACATCACCATCGTCAACATCACAAATATAATAATTCACACCGTCACCACCACCAACAGCAATATCAACAGTATCAACATAGACAAGGAGAATACCGACAGTTTGAAGAACAGCAACAGCATCAATCACAGGATATTCAGCAGGTCCCAGAACAGCAGACCCGACAACAGCAACAACAACAAACTACAACACCCTCAACCTATCAACAAGATCAACAGCAGCAACCACAACAAAAGAAAAAGAACAAAGGCGCGACACCAATGAACCATAACAACAGAATCAGAGCGACGGATCCAACATTGGAAAAACTTGAGGACCTACAAACATCCAACTGCTATAATGATGAACAGCCCACACCTTCTCCTGTGACCCCAACAATATCCCAGCAGCATACAGACCGCCAAACAAGATCAAAGACATCCTTTAGAGACAAAACTGGAAACGTTACTTAGATGACTGTTTTCTATTGTGGCAAACATCAAAGGGAGATATTCAAGATATTCTCAATATTCTACAGTGTATGCATCCAAATATCAAATTTACAATAGAAACAGATCATAGTAAGCTCCCCTTTTTGGACATTCTTATCATAAAAGAAGGAACTAAACTTGTTACTGACATTTACCACAAACCTACAGATACACAGCTTTATCTCCACTTCAGAAGTTCCCATGAAAAACATGTAAAAACTAATCTACCTTATGGTCTAGCAAGACGCATATGTACAATAATTAAGGATGAAAACTTAAGAAAAAAACGGTTAGAAGAATTAAAAGTTGCTCTGCTAAAACGTGCCTTTCCTCACAATATGATTGACAAAGGCATTGAAAAGGCAACAAATCACACCATTTCAGAATTGCGAACTCCCATAGAAAAAATGGTACCAACAAGTAGCATAACATTTGTAACTACCCATAACCCTAACAATCCTAACATCTACCCCCTAATACGAGACAACTTAAACATTCTAACACAAGACAAAAGGCTTAAAGCTATGCTTGATAAAACCACTATAATCAAAAGTAAACGACAGCCAAATAACTTGAAAAAAATACTCACAAGAGCAAAATACAGCAATAATGAAACTCAGCCCGAAGTTTCAAAATGTCAAGATAAGAGGTGTGGTACCTGCCCAATCATTATGGAAGGCCAAGAATTCCAATTTGAAAATGGACAAACTTTTAAAGTTAAACACCAAATGAGTTGCAAATCTAAAAATGTAATATATGCAATCCTCTGTCCCAAATGTAATCTCACTTATATTGGCCAAACAAGCAATCTTCAAGCTAGAGTAAGGGTCCACAAACAACAAATAAATGACCCTAATCTCCGTCACCTAAAGATAAGCAAACATATAGCAGATTGCAACAATGGACAATTTATCATCTTCCCGTTCTATAAAGTATTTTCCAAATCAGACAATTCAAGCTTAACTTTAGAAACCAAAGAAGCATTTTTTATCAAAAAATACTGCCCCTCACTTAACAGTTAGTTCACAGAAGGAAGTGATTACCTGTAAATTATTGCTTGTGTCTACCTAGTGATTAATGAGGCAGACTCATTGATCATCACAAGGCTGCATTGTTCTAGAGTCACACCCAATTAGTGTGCTCAAGGCAATTATGACGTGCGTGATTATCAAACAATGACCATGTCCTACTGCCATGTAAGGATATTGATGTTGTAATTATTTATTGTTC
This sequence comes from Gibbula magus, assembly GCA_936450465.1. Taxonomy (NCBI): domain Eukaryota; kingdom Metazoa; phylum Mollusca; class Gastropoda; order Trochida; family Trochidae; genus Gibbula; species Gibbula magus. The sequence continues at coordinate 36,189,908 of OW388294.1, read as the reverse complement.
TTGTTCATGTATATATATATGCGATCTTCCACTTGTCTAAACATACTTGAAAAGACCGATATACTGGTCGAAATGAGCTCATCGTATTAAAGAAGATTGATCCAGTCAAACCCATCTGATGTTTACTCTTTTCTATATATAACCTTACTTCACGTGAGAAACGACTCATTTTTATTTATATATATATATATATATATATATATATATATATATATATATATATATATATATATATATATATATATATATATATACTCAACCAGTTTTTACGCTTCATGTTTCAATGTATTTCGAGTATAATTGTCCAACATCTGTTACCATGTGTAGTTTCTCGAGTTACCAGGTGACAGGTTCGACGCTGTCAGATCAGTGGTCGATGACTGTGATATAAGAGTCATTGTTTGTTAAGCACTGTTGTATCCCGACTCATTTAACACGTAACAAACGGCAGCACATCTGGTGTAATGTCGACTATCGATTACTCTTTGTCAAATACTCCATATCTTGCAATCAAATGAACATCGGAAGGCAGGAAAAAAATCAGTTGTTTTTGTAAGTGATATTGCATGATATAGTGATAGATATATTGTTAATCGAACATGTATTTTACTGTTTGTTCTTTGTATCGATTATGTTATGTAATTTAATTTCAGTTAATTTATAACCACTTTACATCACTTGGTATATGTCTTTGTTTAAGCTTATTGATTTTTTACTGATAAGGGATGCCAATTTATGTTAGCATATCGTTCATGTGGATTAATCAATGTAAAGTAAAGTATATATGTTCCACTTAGTTTGGGACACTCATTTTGCACTTAAAGATTAAAATAATCCATAAACACCATGCGAGTTTATATTAGAATCTGTCCAATCAAAATATCATCATCGTATGTAGATCTTTATATATACATATGATGTATCTTGCAATAATAAAAATCACATATTAATTTGACAAATTACACACTTAATATACAAATTTATATACCGTTATCACCATGCGATCTGATCTGTGATCCATGAAATAAAAACGTCATTACTTGTACTGTTACAATCTTTACTCACCAATATTGACTACATCCTTCCCTGTTGTGTATGCTGTCAGTCCAAGAAGGAATATCCCCAATCGTGTTATCAGACTGAGCTCCATCCTGACCAGTCCTGTCTACGCTCCTAGGGTAGCTTCATATCTGCAATAGAACATCGACATGGTCAGATGAACTACACGTTGAGTGTATTAAGAAGTTTGAGTATTGTTTTCGGAATGATAATGCAGTTAGTGCCTTGTACATGTATGATTTCCCATTTGATGTTTTTGGAGATTTGGTAGAGGGAAATGGTAGATTTCAGTTCTATTGAGATGTTATTGTTTTAATGAATCTTTCAAATACTTTTGGTGTATACACACAGGTACACCGAATGAGAAATCTTTATTTACTTCCATATATCTCATTTATCTAAATCACTTTTTTCGTCCTTAATAATATAATATGATGTTTGTGTTCGGGTGAGGGTATTCATTGCATTGTCAATTCATTTCAGTTTCGTTTAAAACATTCGTCTTTAATAAACAGCACGGTGAATCAAATAATCACAGGATATCATAAAATTGACCATATGAATGATAAGATTCATTCATCAAAATAGATTTGTATAAAACAAACCACTATCCATAAACCAAAATACCTTTCACCATTAAAGACACAATTACCCACAGCAAGTGTTACTGAAGTATCCATAGAGAATACATCTTGAATGATGGTTGGTCTCCCCACATATTCATCAGTCAGCAGATTTATTCAATTAGTCATCAAAGACGGCTTAAATAGGTTTTCAGTCAGAGGTGAGACGAGTTCCGTCTGCTTTGAGTTATCTCCCTTGGGGTTCTTATCCCACTTACTACTCGTCTTTGAAAAGATGTGATCCGGCCATGATACTCTACAAATATGTTTTCTTCTTGCAAGGTACCAGGCATTAACTTCTTGAGCTTTGACATCGAAATGCTAGCACATACCATATTCCTTTTGTGAAGAGTATCTTTGAGAAATTTAATTCATAATGTATTGGCTGGCTTATAAACGGTGTGTTTTACCAGACACATTGAGGCATTACGTTTTTTCCTTAAAACAGTGTTGCAAACATATGTGTAAATTCCTAAATACAAAAAAAATACGCTGACATGATTGTCAATCATTTGGCAAGTGCTGTCCTTAGTCTCGTCGACATAAATCTCGTTGTTGTTTGATATTTAACTAGGAAATGTAAATCTCCACATAACCTTGCGAACACATGGTCACTTTGTTATAAAAAAAAACCCCAGTACAAACGAATATCAAAAGGCCAGAACGAATCACTGACTGATGGTAGCAATCATCAACTGACCATCAGTAATGTCATCCGGGAAAATAAGAGCATGTTCTACTCGACCGGTAGCACCAGGGATTCACAGAAAAGGTGGTAGATATGCTAGTTGTGTATTTTATGACACTGGCGATTTATAATCATCAATGAACGACATTGAAATCAAATGGAAATGGATTCCCGTGTCTTCTGACTTATACACTACTAGTATAGTAATGGTAGTATCAGCCATTATTACCGAATGACTCGAACATGTACATATATAACTAGCAACAATATTGTAGGAGTTGTGTATAATGTAATAAAATAATGATGCAAGACATCATAAAATTACAAATCTATGTGTTAGTAATCCCTAACATGATAAAAACATCACGAACGCCATCATGAAACCAACATTTAGGCAGGAACATGAATAATGTTTAAAACCATAAACCACATCATTTACAAAAGAAAAGTTATGTAAATAACCAATATAAACAAGTACACTCACGATAATACCGGCCAGAAAGTACCCAATCCGCAACTATAATAACCATTTAAGCTAAATCTAGTGCTTCTATTACCAATGCTTCCATTACAATGCTTCCATACGTTCGGCCCCTAATAGCCACAAGGCAATCATATGTAGGCCTTGATGACTAACCAAACATACTCTGACCCTCTAGTTGGAGAACTGTGACCCCAAGGATACAACGATCCTCGTGCATGTAGAAGCACGGGTCTGCGTGTGTCTGGAGAGTGGAAGGGCCGGGGATAATGTGTATAATGTCCTCAGGGTCTACTGGTGATGGTTGTGTATTAATTGTTTACACATGGAGTTGTTTACATGACAGAGTTCGCTACTGTTGAGATATGTGCAAATAGAAAAGTGATATCAGAGCTGTACAATGGTCTCTCCAGTGTTACCAATACCACTAACAATAAATGTACTATCAATAAGTTAAACATTGCTGACAATAAATGATATAGTACTATCAATAGACTAAAAATGTTGACAGTGAATCAAACATAAAACAAAACTGTAAATTTATTATTATTAACAATATTTGAATTTATAGTCAATATATGAAAGTGTTTTGAATATAAGAGATAATCGTTGAAGTACTGTGAAGGCTTGACTAGGAGTGAACAACCGCCGACTGCTATAGAGCTGAATCCTGAACAACACGAAAGTCAATATTGCAAAGAGCCGTTTTATCATCCCTGTATCCATTAAATCAGATCTGTAATGGTTGAAGAGAGGACAATGATGGCGTGTGGGCTCTGTCATAGATAACGAGGCAGATTTAGACCCGTTTATCTGGACTTGGTCGGGGAGATGAATATTCGTCTGAACCACATTATGACAGTGGAATCCAGCATTGAGGATACTATAACATCAGCTAGGTCAAAACTGTTTCTCATAACCACCAAGTAAACTTTGACACGATCAATCTTAAAAGTGATAAATGACAAGGACTTTTATGTTATATGATGAATTTGCTGTTTAAAAAGTCATTATGTTGGAGTTTATTATCTAGAATTGATATCATGATATGTATATGTCATGCAGGAGGTATCCCGTGCCATCGATTACATTCACGTACCACCGGGAGAATAATATAAACGCTTACGTTACGTTAACATTTCATGTGAAAGCATCCACGCAATATATTCAATAAAAAGGGTACCAATATTAATAATTAAAAAGTTAAACAAATTTAAGGTTATTCGGTAATTTAATTTAACTTCGAAACAGCAAATGAAAAATAGCAATTTGTCAATTGGTAACAAATACAGAGGAATATGATACCCTTAACTAGCACCGTTCCGATACATTTCAATACAAGTTTGGTTCTGAAATAGACAAACACATTGTAATAAGGCATCCTTGTACTTGAATACCAATATCTGTATGTGACATCCGAAATTAATTAATCTTAATCACAATTTAGATATGACACCCTCAGCAAAAAACATTCGCCTTGGATATAGATTTCCCCATGCCACATGAGTGAACTATATGTGAAAATTTTCTTACCTGAATCGAACACCTTGCTAATGAGACGGAACCCTGCTTGTTGATGTTGACGCATACGCCCAAACCCAAGAGCATGTGCATATATAAAAATTTAACATAGATATCTTAAACATAGAGGCAAGTCCCTCTCTTCCTGCAATTACCGTCATCCGTCTTAACATAAGATTAAACGAACATACGCCAGATCAAGTGGAGGTTCATTAAACAAACATATCTCTAGTTTAATTTATTACAGCACACCTGTACGTGTAGATGCAGGAGTCGTACTTACCTGTCAAGATAAAAGAAGCAGTAGATTAAGTATTAAGACGTGTGGTATATGCAAGTGATCAGAATAAAACATGAATTACCTTCCAACCTTTCAAGGAGCAATAATACTTGTTTGCAAGAGGCATGAAGTAAATTACATACTCTTAATATTTTAATAATGTATGTTTAACATGTCGTTATATCATACGAAGCCAAGTGAAGTATTTGTTTATGTGTCTGAGTAAAGTGCCTACGAAAAACTTTTACATGACTTCATTTACAGTATAAGAAGATTTTACTGCAGATATACTTTTATAAAACGGCTGTGAATATGAACAATCTATCAGTTGTAAGTTAGTTGTATATCGTATTAGATAAAAGGTAAATCCATTGTGTTACTGGCGTCACATATGCTAAACGTTATAAATGGTGTTATTTTATCGAGAAGTACTGACTGTTACCGAGAGTTACCATTTTGATGATAATCGACTCTGTATACCGATGATATAAAGGTAGAGGTAACGATTTCTGATCGAAAACCGGACAATGCACCGCGTAAACAAAAGTAATTCATTTACAAAAGACAAAAAACAACTTTGAGCTGATTATGTTTAATAGGTCTTATAACTAATGTGCATGTAAATGAGACTCGTAGTTTTTAGTTTCTGCACATGTATAATGATGTTACTCGAATTTAATTGAAAACTAATAAATATGATATATTTGGCGATTTGAGATGAATATTCAAGTTGAATGAACTTATTTGAACTAAAATCATCACATATCGTTTGTTGGCACGTATCAAAGCCAAATAAAGTTTTATGAAACACAATGGATGCATCTCTAAGCGCAAACAAATGTAACAACTAATTGTTTGATCCTACATACTATTTCTAAACAAGTATCCATGGCCTGTCATAACGTTAACGTTCCAGCCAGATAAGAAAATGAAAGTTTCATTACAGTAAAATTGCTTATGACGTCATAATACTATGACATCATGACACTACCAAAAAGGTATGTGACTGTTCCCAAATGACAACAATTACCAATTATTGGAGAAAAACATATTTTGCTTTTGAGCATAAAACATTGTCTGACAGCTAAGACTATGCTAAATAATGATGTCCACATAAATAATTGTCAATGGGTGGGGAGAGGGAGTTACAAATGAAAATGTTCATACCTAATGTATAAAACGGTGTTGATAAACGAAACGGCTAATAACTGTAATACTATTTAATAATAAACCGTTAAAGACCTTGTAGCATGTTTGTTGAATTTTTTTCAAATTTGCCATTTATTATTAAAATTTCTACAATATATGGTTACATGTCATTACACTACCCGATAAACCATATAGAAAATGGTTATCCGTATTGGTGCGACATATAAAGCGACAATTTCGTGAAACTCTCCAGTGTGAGAGGTAGATTTATAGGTCTTGTGCGATTTTGGGAGTTCAGACAGCAAGATGAATGACCACTCCATCATTGTACCATATTTAAAACTCTACTCTGAGTGTTCAGGTATCGATACATCAATCAGATCACTGAACACATTAAGATGGCCGCTCGATGGGAAATGAACTCGCATGGCTTAATAAAACCAGTAATGTGTTTAAGGACTCTTTTTTTATTTAGGAATTTATATTATTGACCCATCGCTAACACCTATTTACCTTTTAGTGAGAACACTAAATGTCAGTAAGAACGGCGTGCTACAGCGCCTTTAACATTACAATGATTGCACATAATGCTCAAAATGAATAGAAACATGATGCTGCTGTGAGGTCAGTGACCGCCGCTTGTTACAACATAGCATGTTCTCATAACGGGATGAGTGTGTGGAATATTTCTTTGAACAGATCGGGGACCAAAGGGTTTTTTCATGTCAAAATCATTTACCAGTTTTCTTGTTTAAATCTTAGGTTCACTACAAGGGGTGTCAAATATAACTATTTGCGTGATCCACATTAACGTTGGTGTGATTGTCTTGTCATTCTTTTGTAATGCAATATGAGAAGTTTGATTAAAGTTTATTTGTATTTCAGCAGATAAAAGAGAAAAGGTTTTTATTTCTAATTTGAAAGGGATGCGCAGTACGATCCCATTATGTTTTTCATTAGTGGATGATAATGAAAAAATAAGACTCCAAACAAGTTAATTTAATCCAAGTAGTAATCGACAAAATGTCATATCTATATTGAAATTGAGTATAACAAATAATTGGTCGTTAACAAAGTACATGTAGTTTTAAGTATTTTCAGAAAATTGTAAATTAGAACGGAAATGATAATAATGATATAATAAACGAATTCCTTAGTATTATCTATTGATTATAACGATACAGATCTTATATAACTTTGCCAAATGGAATACGTGAAATCCTGGTCATTGACCCTTTAGATGAATTATTAACATTTTACATTTCAGCAAATTATCAAACATTGCTCACATCTTAATTATGAATTCTCTTCTCCCTGTACCACTGTTACTCCCGTATCGCCATTACGGAACTCTAACGTCCAGGGTAACACCGGTATGACCTCTGTAATTACCTCCCTCCATGAAGCCGCGTGAAGCCCCGCCATGTGTATCTGACACCGACCCAATCTATCACAAGGGAACATTGAAACTACTCTACAATTAGATTTTATACCTTCCCCTCAGTGTCCAATAACCGTTGAACCAAAGGGTTCTATTGTCATAGAAGGTCTGTGAAAGGAAACAGAAGTGTCATATATAGAGGATACTAAACGAGCCCCAGTGTAATATCATACTGTTATTTTACGAGTTTGATAAAAACAGTATTTCATGATGGCAATATGAAACATTAAATTAAATTAAGTATTGCATTTCAAAGTTCGATATACAGGTGAGTTAACTACGCTCAGTGAGTAATGTAAAGCTTTGTTTTATTTTAAATAATTCATAAGACCAATTTTGCTTAAATTGTGAGCCATTTAGGTTAATCCGGATTAAGGTTTTATTGTCATAAAAAGATCATTTGAAGAACTACGGTGATGGTTTTAATGGGCTTTTTATATTTCTCATGTCGGTTGTGGTTTTCAAGAGACAAAATCACACTTAATCAAAACAGTCATACAGTTGATATACAAATGTATATGCCATTAGATATTAAACCAGAGATGATATGGAACATTCAATGTGTATTTAATCATAATATATATCTTAAGCCCTGTATATACGGCGAACACATATGCAATATTGCTTATGGTAGTAATATACACACGTGAGTAAAAGTAAATTTACTATGCGTTCATATGCGTTTAATTTCTGCCTAAGCAAATGGGCTTCCAACTCTTTTAATATATGAATATTGAGAATTCCTAAAACATGCCAATTAATATTTATTAGATGTAAACTAAATAAATGACATTAATTTATATTTGTCAACATTGTTTTGACTACATCGCCCTAATTATATAACGAAAATCGGATAGTCAGATAGATTTTGAAGGTCATCGCCTGCAGAGGAAGATTATCCAATATAGAGAATTTGAAAAACAGTATTAAGAGTTTCTAAAGTTCTCTAATATATTCTCAACCTGTGTGAAGTCGCTATGTCTGTATACGACGATATTTTACTAGAAAAGTGAAAATACCATATTTACTCACGGTAGTAAACATTTGCACCTGCCCCTTACTAGGTGCAAATTTGCTTACGGTAGTGAAACATTTGCTTATGGTAGTAAAATATACATATGTGCAAATGCGTCCATAATGCTTTACTCATATGCAAACGCTCGCCGTATAAACAGGGCTTTAGACGAGAACTTTGAGTATAAATAATGGTGGAGGACATGTAGAAGGTTTCTGTGAATCTATTAAGATCATTGCTGTCCAGTAACCTCACTAAATACAGTTTTACTTTGGCATGCCTGCTTCGACTCAATTAGACCAAATATAAAGTGTAGCGCAAATGAGTTGCGCAACGGAGAGATATAGCCATTATTATAAATTGCGAACGAAGCTACCAAAGGGTATTAACTGAAAACAGAACATAGCAAAAATCGAAACTACATGTAGACTACCATTCCTCACAGGATTGTGCTCTCTTGGTTTCTCTCTTAGCTACTCCCTTACAAAATTCTGTATCCAACACCATACGTTGCAGACAAACCGCTTCACGCCTGTGATTACACCCCTGTGGGTTTCCTGATGAAAAGGTTGAAGAGGTCACGGTCTAGCATTCCAATCTTATGTTTCTATTTGAGAATGAAAGTCAGTACAGATAGGTATGCTTGTCGCTCGATAACAAATATACCATGTTTCGATTTTAAACTTTGCATTCTTTGTTTGATTACGATGCATGTGCCATCTACACGCCAATGTCGAATTGAGAATTTGAATATATATTTATTATGATAGAGACAACAATACCATTACTCAGACCAGATACAACTCTAAACAAATACTTGCTTTTTTCGTTTAAAAGTTCTGATTTGAAATGTCCAGAATTCTTTGAAATACTACCCTCAGCAACTCTAAAATGAGACACTTAAATATAACAGATAAGAGTAGAGCACCCGGTGTCTAGACTTGCTGAGTCCTAGGGAATAGCATACAGATCTTTTGAGATTAAACTGTCAAATCAAAGCATCACATATTAAAACTTTTGTCTATTATGTCTACTCTGCTTGATGTAAGATTCATTCTAGAAATTCGTGGTAATCAAAGTTTAATCCCGGAGCTGACGAAGTTGTGTTTGTGGCACAAAGCAAAACTTCCGTGTCTGGACACTCCTCATAAAGAGCAGAGCAGCCATATTTGAGTTTCAAGCTTTTGATTTGAAATTTGTCTATATCTTCTACTACTAGTCATGTAAATTCCCAAATGTCAAAGGAAGATCAATTTGCTATCAAATATTAAGGAGTAGCTTCCAAGTCAATAATTTGTGGACAAAAAAGTTTAACGCACAAAAAGCCAAATAATGTTTTTTTAACATTTAAAATTCCTCTCTAGTTTTCAATACTCTCAGTTGCAATTCAATCAATATAAAACATGCAACTTTTTCAATATTTCTTTTTACACTTTTTCTCTGCAAGTTTATCTTCTTGGAACTTTGATGATGGCTTTACCTATGCAACTGCTAATTACTTCCGATTCCGTTTTAAAACCTGCAGATAGCAAATTATGTCATTCATGGCACTGTGCTTCATTAACCTTAGTATTTGAAAGCATACTCTTTCATTAAAAAAAGCTGTTTTAAAACATCTGTTCATGATATTTCATGAGCTCATCGTCAATTAACTAAATCTGACAGTGACATCACAAAAAATCAACCAATTATCGTCCTTGGTAGTTTTATCTATAATTTAAACTTTTGTTTGATAACTTTTGTTTTTGTTATATTTGTACTATTTTTTATAATCTGTATGTGATTTGATTTCAGTTAATACTTGAAAATGCAATTGCAAATACAAGTCATAAACCCGCTAATGAAGAATTGCCATTGATGCCAATAATGTTGTCACTCAAGAACATCCCTGGTTCTCTGTATATAGCAATTTGTTTATCCCCGCCAGGACCCCTCCCCGCACTGTCTCCCCCATTAACTGCATACTTGTTCTAAAATCGAATATACATCAAAGCATTCTGTAATGACCAGTTATCGTATATGTTCCTCTGTGACTGATCACCGCGCTGTTTTATATTGGATCGTCAAAAACCTTTTTCCATGATGAACCCGCTTCTAAACCCATCACACTGCAGGGGTGTTGAGATGGTTCCATCGTCTGACACAATACCTGTTTTTCACATCAAGATGAGGTATATGTAGTTACCTAAATATTTGTTTTTGAAATGGGAAGCAACGTAAACAATGTCTGACCTATACAAACACCACCTTGACGAGTGAGATGTACAAATTGTAGGTTTCTATGAAGAGGAAATATATTCTTGAGTCCTGGGTTCCGTTCAATAACAGCGAGCGCTTAAATTGCTAATTGATCGCTCAATGTAGCGCTCAATGTAGCGCTCACTCTCTCTTGAACGATACAGTGCAAATTCATCGAAGTTTGCTCGCCTTGCTACGTAGCGCTACATTTAACAATCGCGTTCAAGATAGGTTTAAAAGTAATCGCTCAATGAACGATTACTTTTAAACCTATCTTGAACACGGCCCTGGTAGTATTTCTCAGGTTCACACTGCCGCTGTCTTCCGTGTTATTTCTTTCTGATGGATCAACACCTGTTGTGTTGTAATTAACCATTTCCTCACAAATAGAATTAAAGACTTAAGATCCTTTAAATGTTATGGAGATTGTTTTGTTTTTCGTTTTTTATATTATTCTGGCTAATACAAACATATCCATCCGAGTAATATAAATAATGAAGAGATAAAAAGAAAGACGTTAGTCATCAGATGTGTTACCGTTGATTTATAACCGTGATTTAAACAGACTAGGAAAGTATCAAAGATTGATATAATCTCAAAAGGACAGATATGAAAGTCTCAAATAATCTCATAAAGTACATTAAGGATACTAAGGATATTAAGGATAACTATTTTCACGCATAAATGATTTAATGACTTGACATCAAACGAGCAAAATACGGTATTTCATGGGAAGAAATTTAAGTAATCTGTTTATTTCTCGTCAACATGAATCAATCAAAATAGCTGATTTGTGTTACTTATTTCTATGAATGAGGCACCATATTGACGACAGTACATGACATGGCATGACGTCCTAACTGCATATTATTGTGACGTCATATATACAGATGTATTACATTAGTTTAATATTGCCGTTTTCATTGTATACACTGCAGCATATCTTCAACAGGCTTCAACAGGCGAGAAAGATGTCATCTATACATGTAGGACATGATATTTGTATTATATGTTTTAATTCTAAAATTACTTCCATATTGCATATATCATATATTGAAATTAGACAGTATATAGAATGACAGAATGTTTTTGAATGAAATAATTATATTCGCATTGCTTTATATCACTAATTTTGGCATTCTTATTGACTTTAGTTATCCACAAAACAAGGTAAATACTAAAATAGAAATGAAAAAAGAAACGAGTTAATATCTTCGATCCGAGCACATGTGCACATATAACGTTTCACCGCGCTTCTCGTGTATCGTCGTCTGTGACGTCACTAAACAATTGTTCGGGATGTCACTGGGGCTTACCGTTCTAAAGGAAGTGGGCTTTCCCCTGACTATTTTTACGCGATTCAAATGGAATAGAATGGGTAATAATAATTTTACACTAAAGCATATCCCATATGACTTTTACGAAACTCTTGCAAATTTATGTATAACCATCGCTCTCGCTCGGGCAATGCAAAAATTCACACTCGTTTCGTAAAAGTCATATGACACACTTCCTCTGTTAATAATCTCTATGTATTTAAATGTATACTTAACATACAGTTCATTTTCTCCATTGAATTCAATCACTGAATCTATGTGGCTCTAACTGTACCATATTAGCGGGCGAATAATTCATAGAATAGTTTAGTTCTTCAGTCAATACACAGACATAGACTAACAACGTAAGATTTGGAAGTTTGAGTCGAAGTGGCTAACATTCTTTGTGTTAAAGAAGTTCAATACTACTGGAGTTTAAGGTTTCATGTTACGTAGATCATAGACAAGCTGAGATTGAGGTTGACAGAACTGAAAACGTTGTGTTTAACGTTAAAATCAAATCACGTTTTATTAATTGATAAAAAGTCAAACCATGGCATTTTAAACACATTTGATGAATATAATATGGATTTCATTACATATGTACTATCTCAAGTATAAGTCTATAAACGGCATTATACACTAAATTATTAATTATAATGATATTGAAATTCCTTCTTCATCTTTCTTATTTCTGAAGAGATATCACATTTGAAATCCATTTCTCCTTTGATAAGCACGTTTAGTCATATCATGTAACAACGCAATGTATCAAATTAATTCCTCTTATAAGCTCTTTTACGGCAGTTTGTTATTATAAAAAAATAAAATATGGTAATCACCAATGTAATGGTATCGAAATGATCTAATTAATTTGAAAACAGATCACAGTAGCCATGACTTTTATCAAACTTACCTAAGATAAATATCAAACCCCATTATTCAAAAGTAGACAATTGTCAAATAACAAACACAACTCAATGGATTTCAAAGTCAACACTAAAAATTAAAGTTAACTGATTTTGATGACAGTAAAAATCAAATATATTAAAATTAATGAGACCCTTTACCATCACCACCACTGTCACTGCTATCATTACCACTACTTCTTCTTTTGCTACCACCAATGTTATTTTTGTTATTGATAGCACTTCCAAAAATACACCCAAAAGCAAAAGAAACGTCACTACAGAGCAAAGCACGAAATACTACTGCCCGAAAAATTCGATGTTGAATGTCTTTGATAGACACATATTCTGTAACGGCGACCGTATAATACTTTATTTTGTATGTCAGTTCTAATACTCTTGGGTAGCTGAAATCGCTTTCTAGCAAAAAATGTTCGCATTTAAGGTTACATAATTATAAAATGTAGAAAAGCAATTTCTATAAGATGTTGCCGAGATAAATAACCTTCTTGAAATTAAATTTATTGACGCAGTATTACTGTTGGATATTTTGAAAGAAATGAAATAACCCTTTTGACTCTCCTACCACGTCCAGTTAAGGAGATTCAAACACGTGATTTTAAAACGCATCATCTTAAGACATATGAATAAAAAGTGTTTTTAAAATGAATACATGATGACACCCTGTTAGTCGTATTTATACCGTGGATTGAAATATTTGTAATTTGTATGATGACGTTGATTTTACAGGTGAGTGTATGAATACTAATACAATTACCACCAAAACTACATCGACAACAACAACTACCACCACCACCACCAACAACACTACTACTGCCAACGCAACCTCCTCCACCACCACCACCACCACCACTATTGTTACTGCTATCATAAGTGTGACATGACGTCCAAATAAACACCTCTATTAAAAGGTTTTTACTTGAAATGTTGAAAAATTGCTATTCTATATCATCTGGATTACATGTGAACCCCATTACGCCCGCTGTCCTTGTATGTAGATGTGTGGTATCTGTCATATCGGAAAATATTGGATTGTGCATGTATGCAAGACATGATATATGGCATTTTACCTTCTTTGAAAGGCATGTCTATTTGTATTCTGTATCTATTTATCCTCTTTATCTTTCAAATGTAACCACCATCTCAAGTAAGAAACTGCTTACACACGCCAAGAAAGATAACAGCAACATTGTTTTAGGCATTTCCTTCATTTCATTTATACACCTGGATACATTCTTGGTATATATACTATTTCTGCGAAATGCTAACTAAATAATAGTTCAATTCACATGGTTTTTAAGCTCTTAATGTTTTATTGGTTCTACTTAGTGCGAAAACATGCATTTAAGCTTAAGTGTACACACGAAGTGCCAATTAATCTAAACAAAGATGCAACGCTCAATATGTTAAGTTTCCTAGGATGGAATGTAAAACGATTCCCTTTATTTCATTGGCCGTCTCTATGTGATTTATATCAAGGTATACACGTTGCATATACAAGTCTAAGTTGATCATCGCCATTATGTCTGATATTTCCAAAACATAGTTTATCAAACATGGAAAAACATTTGGACCACTTAAAGCAAGAGCCCAAACAAATAGGAACTACTGGAACCACTTAGAAGCGTAGCCGCTGTTTGAAGTCACGTTTACTGTATAAACATATAGAACATGCATGTAGTTTGTGTCAAACCGACCCAAGAACATCCGCTTATCTCTTTCAGAATGGCATTATAAACGTAAAAAACAAAGTTCATGCAGTCTTGTTTTAAGTTTATACGTGGTCGGAAGATGATAATACGCTATATTAAAGTGGGTGTTTATACAGATTCGGTGTTTTACACGTAAAACGATGAAACAGGTAGGTATTTACATTTAACAGAAGGTTAGTGCATGTAAAATCATCTTAAGCATCAGCTGCTTTGATTTCTTTTTGTAAAAACTCGGTGGCTGAGTGGGTCACACGTACGTACGTTGTTGGGACAATCAGTGCTAACTTTGGTGCCTGGCTCTGAAGTTGTTGGTTCGATTCCAGCATCTGATTCATAGATATATACTACGAATGTGTACCGATGAAGATAATGTGACAATAGTAATATAATGATAATGACTCTGAGTCTTATTGTCCTCGATACATCGTACATCGGGAATTTGTTTAGTGCAAGGTATTTAAAGACGTCTGATGCTGAGCATATAACTATCCATAATGTTCAATCAATAATTGAATACAAATTAGTTATTTTATGTATAAATATTATTTTACCAAAAACTTGATTCTCAAATGGAGATTGCCGAATATTATTTCCAATTATAGTTATTATAATAGTCAAAGATTCTTTGACTTCTTACCCACACGGTTCATGAATAATACACTTATATTTATTTATTTTACTGTAAAACCAGATTGAAAACTCGGATCAAAACTTCATTTATGTAAATGTCACGAGTATATTGGACAAGAGCCAAAATATTATAAATCAATATGTATATCAAAGTGCAAGAAAAAGTAAAACATTTGTTTGAAAAAGTAGCATTGACACTCTATGTTAGAATAATAAAATACTCATCTTTTATAAAAATGGATATGGAAAGTATCACATGTTCAGAAGCAGAGTTTGGATAAAACTAATATATACTATATGGAGACACCCAAGACACTTTGTACACGCCTTGTTAAATTACGTGTTAAATAGTGCACAAACTCAACCTTTCATTTCATGATTGGTCCTAAATGTGTAATCAACAATTTAATTGTTCATTTCTTAATCCTACGAGTAATATATTTAGAGAAAAGAGGCGATATTAATGAAGACATTAAGAAAATCCCTTCTCCCTGTATGACAAACTTTTTAATTAATCAATGATTGAAGTTCTTCAAATTCTAGAAAGTCGCTAAAACACCTCAGAATGACCAATCACCTTGTATATGCTAAGGAGGTGTTGGTCCAACAGATACCTTATGTAAATAGAAATGTTTCTTGTGTGTACAAGCGTCTATTCCAGTGCTCTTTAATCAACAAGTTAATGTCCCTTGTTCTGACATATACCAATGACCATTGTGACTTGTCCGTATTGCTAATGCCATTCATAGACCACGTTAAACGCTTATTGCCGTGACCAGTGCCATTCAGCGAGACAGTTCTGCAAATATCCTTGGCTAGGCCTCAATTAACAGGCAATCCCGTACCAACAAATGACTTGTTTTGGCGCTGCTTTGCCAATGAATTAAAGGAACTGAAATCAGATTTTGGGTATACAGATTGGAATGATAAGAATTCTCTTGTATTAAAACTTCTATTAATTTTCATCATTTTCTTTAAAATCAACATATTTTAGAAAATTTATTTTTGGTATAAAGTTTAGATATAAAATATCCAGTCTATCAATCATAATCCTTTTATGAGTAGTCATTACTTTGTCACCCTTATCATGATCCGATTTTGCTGTCATAATCTACACGTACCATAGTAGCTGAGACACTTTGTCTGTAGACTAGTTGGTGATGTCGTTTTTCGGTAATGGCCACATTGAAGGTTCAAAACTGTCAGAAGATATTCTTCAGTGGTTTGACATTAAGTTCAGATTCGAATGTTGCTAACGATTCTGAACAATATGTTTGTGACGTTTGCCTTTTTCTGTTGAAAAATGAATAAATAAATAATTTCGAATTTGCTACCTGTAAGATGTAACCTTTGGTCAGAAAGCTAACAAACTTCAACATTTAGGGTATGGTAAACAATATATTATTGTACGATGGTTTACAGTGCTTCAAACTTGAATATGATAACAACTTAAGGTACCACAACTATTACCTAAAATCATCCATCGTTTATGTTTTTATCTGTAATTTGTAACGTGTTCTGTGATGACAAAAGCAATTACCAGCACTATCTATTTCATTAACAATCGACGTTTTAAGGCCTTACGGATGTGATCACTTTATTATTTTTCATTAATTATTAGTATTAAATCAAGCATCTCGCTTTTGCGTGAGATCGTAAATAGAATCCAAAGCATAATCTACGTGTCTCCTCAGATGTTTTATCTTTCACATAATATTATACAGCGGAAAGGTCACAACCAGATGTTGGTTTACTGGGGTTGAGTTCAGGTGATTTTCTGGTCAGTGAGATTGAACAGTTGGTTCACTAGATGCGACAGGGGGCTTGCGTTTGAGGTTTAGTCTATAGTGAGAATAGTATCGGTCAGGCATAATATAGACTAACCCAGACAGCTGTTTCTCCTGCTGGAGGGTTAGATTAGATGATTATGATGGACAGGTTATCATATTGCTAATAACATGACTTGTCTATGAGGATAAGGATCTACACCAAAAACGTCACAGTCAAGTGAATGTTCATAAAAGCTCTTACTGTATCACTGTTTATTAATAAAAAGTA
The DNA here is from genome assembly GCA_936450465.1 of Gibbula magus. Lineage (NCBI taxonomy): Eukaryota > Metazoa > Mollusca > Gastropoda > Trochida > Trochidae > Gibbula > Gibbula magus. Next base: position 36,172,768 of record OW388294.1, on the reverse strand, counting down.
AACCAATTTCATATAAGATAAATTGTGTAGTGTCATTTTCCCTCATGATTCATGAGATATATATTAAGTATAACTGATGACAATGACCCACGAAAATCTCTTGTGTACTGCATTTCCTTGATAATACAATTAACATTTGCTTTGAGTAATGTAAAGATATTGTCTTTCTTTAAAATACAGAGTATAAGTTTGTTCTTACTTCTTATATAAACATGTCCATTTTGCCCTTCACAATCCCTTCAATGCCATTGAAAAAATTCCGTTATTTCTGCATACGCATGCATGTACCGACGACTTTCGATTGTATTGTTGTCACTTACGTTAATAACATACGGTCCTCTTGGAAAATATTGGTACCAGTAACCAGATGAAAAATTCAGTTTCCCGACGAATGAGTACAACTCATTAGGAAATCATTTAACGAAATTCCATATTCAGGGCTGCTACTGTGAAACAAAGATTTCACACTCGTCTGTTATGGGCATTGTGCTGGATTAATATGAATAGAATAGTTCTTATATTTGCTAAGCATTTGCTCTTGGTATTTGAACTGTAAATTTGGACATAGTTGCAAGCAGAAATCAAAATGCAATTTTTTGATAACTCAAAATTCGAAAACCTTTAGTCTCTAAACATATATGTATCGATTTCTCGTAATAAATGTAACTTGTTAGACGCATTCTTAATCTCTTAAATAACATCTTTTGAACTCAAAAAGTTTTTAAAATACTATTTCTCTATCAATATCTGAAAATTAAAGATGTTAGACTCAGAATATGTGTATAAATGCCCATCTGGCTGTGACCACACCAGGTGTTCGTTGAAATGACTGACATGGGATTCCCTACTCAAAGCATAATAACTGATCATCAAATAACGGGTAGCACCTGCCATTTACAAACTATATATATTGTAACGTCTATAATAATACATGATCATCAACTATCCATTGATGCCCAGTCATTCAACCTGGGGAACATGAGCTTTCATAAACATAATAATCAGCTAAAAATGTTTCTCCCTGTGGTACCTATCAAAGTTACATATTGTATACAACTCTCGTCAACATAGTGTGTGGTCCCAGCAGGAATGAAGACAAACTCGGATAAACAGTGGAGCCACATGAAGTCGATGCATTGCCTTTGAGCCAGAAGTAGATATCAAGGTATGCTTGACACAGATTTCTTCAAAAATATCACGCATTACATTTTGTGAGAGAGGCTGATTGAACTTAAAGATACCATTGTATAACATTTTGAGCAGTAGGTTTACGTTTGTCTGATAAGTAGAGGTTATCATGCGCGTGCGTTTTTGGATTGTAAATATCCTGCATTAGGAGTAAACATGGTATTTCGTGAGGAAATCAAGTATATCAGCATGTGTTTCAAACTTTCCTCGTCCTGTGTGACTAATATTGTTTAGCCAACAATGTCTTTTGACGAATGGTACAAAACTCATCTTATATGAAGAAAAGACGTATATCGTTAGACTCTAAAGCTGAAGAGTAACCAGAAATCACCACCTGAGACGCCAGCCATTGTTGAGAATCAAAACAAATTCTATTCTGTTCATATTCAAACACTGCTTCAGAAACCAAGAACCAAGCAGATTCATATGCGATAGATTATATTTTTTGTCTGTCTAAATTATTCTGTCACATGTAAAAAGTAGTTTGATAATAAAAAGAAAAAAAAAAAATTATATGATCTTATCTTGTATACATATAACTCATTCTTCTCTGGCTCTCTTCCCCTCCCTATATATGTTTATGTCTTGTAGCACCGTTGTTATCTTCGAGATTAAAGAGTTATAAACACTTGAAGATGTCTGTGTCACACTGACCTCCACCCAGGCAGGTATCCGTTAGTGGGACATAACTTCTTTATCATTGATGTACAGGTATTATATATTTCTCATAGTTGTCATTAGAACTACAAAAGTGGATTCTGAAATAATTTGGTTTGTGAACATGTATTATCATTTATGTTGTTAAGCAAAGAATTAAGAGTAAAGATCTTAAACCCATTCGAATACACATGGTATGAACATCTGGTATTTAAATCAATATTCCAGATTGGTAGACGACCTGGCATTTCTGAACCCTGTTAGTAAAAATGAAAATGTTGTTTTTGTAATGTAGAGCTGAGTAAACAAGTATCTGACCTAAACAAACAGCTCCTTGCTAGTGCAACTTGTATGTCTCTGAGTAAAGGAAGAAGATGGCTTCCAGTTTTACCCCCCCCCCCCCCCCCCCCCACCCCCCATATATATTTTGCGCTATTTTTTTCTAATGGATCTAACACCTGTTGAATTGTAATCGACCATTTCCTTACAAATATAACTCACCGTAGTATAAAAAAGGAACTAAAATACTGTGTATTAATGGCGTACGAGCTGTTCGTATTTCAGCCGTTTCACAGTAGAAGTTGAATGTTTTATGTCGTGTCCAATTAAATAAAACTTAAGATGGGTTTAAAATAGTCTTTCTTTCTTTCTTTCTTTTCATGATTAATCATGTATATTATGATAAAATGTTCAAGTAAAACCATAAACAAAAATAATAATGTTTATTTGATAGTCCTGTACCTTAAAGTTTGTATCGCATTTCCCTTATACATTTACAACTATGTTGATATACACATTTATTGATAAGAAACATAGAAAGTGATGTGTAATTGACAGGAAATAGTTCATTATCTTTAGGGAAGAAAGTTACCTCGCGCAAACTGAGGTTATGAATCAATATTCCAGGGCCCTTATTTTCGAAGCTTTATTAGTGCTAAGATAGTCCTAAGTCAATGTTAATGTATGGCACTTACTGCTATCTAAGCACTAAGAGAGCTTCGAAAACATGGGTCCTGATTAGTAGACGAAATGAAAATGATCAAAGACGCTACACTGAAGTTACGTTATATTTACGATGAATCAAACTCGTTTATCTATCCAATAGTATATCAACCAGGAGCTAGTCTGTTCCAGATACCAGCGATATCCAAAGAGTTTATGATATAATTATTGCGTGGATGCATCCTCTATATCAAAACAGAAAAAAACAACGAGTCTGATAAAATACCAGCTGAAGTTAGATTAAAACCAGCACAACTTAAAAGAAGAAATAATAATAATCTGCCTCACAAGAAGTTGAGAAAGACCAGTTGATTATATACACCTAGAGGCGAAAGAAACGGTACCAACAAAAAATCAAGATATTTTAATCAACGACGGATTGACACGACGAAAGCATAGCCACATCGTGTCTAATAAATCCAACGAAATTTGTATGTATTTAAATTATATTTTTAAAAACATTTTCTATTCATGTTTCTGAAAATCACGGCTTTAAAAAATCGTCGGTTTGAAACCTTCATAACCAGAAGAGATATGAGATTAAAATGATTTTAACTTGTTTTATGACATCCTTCAGCAACGATCCGTCATCGATTTGAAGTCAAAAGAGCTACTTTACACCGACAGCATCTTGCACTGACATAAGTTCCATATTTCATAAAAATTTCACCTTAAATAAGAGACATTATATATTTCCCCCATTGAAATAGGTATTTGAACACCCAATATATGTTTGAACATATATAAAATATAAAGTATCATCCTATCATGAATGAAACTTTGTAAATCTCCTATAAACGAGTATAAGTCGCCCTTTTCTAGTTTAACTTTTTTGAATTTGACTGTTTTAGGAATTTGGCATAGTTTCGTTTGCCCCTAGGTGTATATTCACTTTTGAGATTCATCTTTTTTATTGTTTGTATATGGCTTTCCAAGGTCTGGGCCCTTTTGCACTAAGGTAACCTTTAACCATCTGTTCTTGATCCATCATCAGGCAGATACAATTGACATTACATTCGAAGTGCTTATGACGTTGTGTGAAACAAGAGGAAATCCGGAAATGAATAGTTACACTCCTTGCTTAATTCTGACGACTTCAGCACTGACTGTGTTAACCTCATATCATTATTAGTTAAAGAGGTAAAGATCAAGTTAAAATACAAGGCGCATGAAAACTTATAAAAGACTAAGTTATTATCATCTTCATCATTCAATCAATAATTCACAATGGAAAATATCGTAATATAAAACTTATTGATAAACATTTTGACAACATTGTAAATGACATACATGTAAGTACTCACAGATCTTTGAAGACGTCTGGTGCATAACAACGGACTCCAAACAACTATCTTCGAGTTCTGAAGGAATACATATCCATTCACACGTTCTGTGATTAACAAAGGAATGTTAATCGTAATTATGTTAATTAATAAACACGTGCACAATGCTCCCGTCACTCAGAGGCCAACTGTAAATACCGACTGCCGTGACCACTGCTATTCCAGAGCACATTCCAATTGGCGTGTGAGTCTGCAGACCAATTACCAGTCTCGACTGGATGAGTTATAGGGCGATGTACCTGGGCTATATTTCACCCGTAATGAGTGTCTCTACTCTTGATAAACGAATGAAGGTGATGCTGATCTTAAAGTCTGGTAATGTTTATGGTTTAAGATTAGCGGATGTCAGGTGCTGTATGTAAATGCACATTCAACTGTTAGCGTCATTTGTTGGTGGAAAAAGTTTTATCACCTTGATTTCATTTGCTTTTTGGCACCGTATTGGCACTATTTCAGTCCTTCAGCATATTAGAGAAGTTTGGAAACCTTCGACGCCGGTGTCGCAATGCATTGCAGTGAAGCCAAAGCTCCGTTCCATAACAGCGAGCGCTTATATTGCTCATTGATCGCTCAATGTAGCGCTCAAGTAGCGCTCATTCTCTCTTGAACGACACGGTGCAAATTCCTCAAAGTTTGTTCGCCTTGCTACGTAGCGCTACATTGAGCAGTCGCGTTCAAGAGAGGTTTAAAAGTAATCGCTAATCGAGCGATTACTCTGAAACCTCTCTTGAACATGGCCCTGAATTACCATTGGCGGTGCAACACGGAATTACAATTCTGATCTTCTCAAACCTAAATGTATAAAAGGTCGGCGATTCCCCAGAGAGTTTCGAATGCTGGGTGTATTTATCAGAAGCCGAACGCTCTGCACCACCATCAGTTGCCTCTCACTTACTGGTAACAATACATGGCAGGACTGATAAGCATTGAGGAAAAACAACACAGGACAATTTGCAAAAACACGATTAAAGTTTATCGATTTGTCTGGTGTGCGTGTTATCATTTGTTACATTATATTTCAATTTAAAACTTTCTTTGTAAAAACTTTAGTTGGAGCCTAGAATGTAGTGTTATGTGACAACTAAATGCAAAGTACAAGAATGGACTTTTTGATATTGACATCAAGATATCAAACACAGTTAATGGCTCTGTTGCAAAATAACGAACACCAAGGAACTAAATCTATATGGCTGCCGATTTAAAAGGTTATGTTATTTAGTGAAATATACCCTTGGGCCTTGATTTTTGAAATATCAAAAATATATTGCCTGCATTACCAGCTACTGGGGTGATAGCAGTAATTTTCTGTTTTCTTCGTTTATTGCTAAACTGTTTTTCATCAAACCATTTTTACATGTACATTTTACAAGAATAGCACAACTCAAGGAATAGTTTCCCTTTTTGAGTCCGAGCGCAATAACACTGTTCATCCATTAAGTGTCGTTTAAACATCGCTAATTATGATTAGCGCCCTATCAGTACTTTTCTAACTAATATATCTGAATATAGAACAACATTGGTTTTGCTGACTTCATCATTACAATTCGGTACCCATCATAATAAGAATATCGTATTTTCGAACTCTCCATTTATACGTTCATGAAACAATCTCGATGCATTTCATCATTGAACGATGGGACTGTTAAGCATGGTTTCTGCCACTCAGGCGCCAACTGCAAATGCCTTGACCGGTTGTATTCTCCTATACATTCTTGTAAGTGTCTTAGTAAATACCGATTTTAGCCCTGACCAGCACTTTAATCATTGGCAGGCTCCGCTGCCTCGAAAAATTACCGGCTGATGCCAGTCGACAGATGAAGTGCTCAGTTTTTATCTGATTATCATCTTTAGGAATTGAAACTATTCCTTACCTCAATTCCTCAGATATATCACCGAGACACATTCTTAAATTCACCCGTGTATGAAGTGTATGGCGGAATATCGGGATGTACCTCAGCTAGTTAAGGATTCGTTCATCATCCGGGTTCATCTTTCTGGGAGCGGTGTTACAGCTTGTTCACCAATCCCAATTCATTTCATGAATAAAAATATGTTTAAACAAAAAACAAAACAAAATCTTTCTCGGCGGTTCAAATTGGGCGTTAAGGGGCTGTAGCACGTTTCTTAATGGAGATAAAGAGATCTCACACATGGGAATTACAAAACAATCCTCATCAATCAATAAATAGAGTAACGAATGATTATGACTCGGTTTAGCAACCAGGATCAGTTTAATTAAAAGGTGTTCACACTAAATTGGCCACTAGCAGTTTTTGTTTTGTAAGTGATGCCGTTATCTACGATTACGGATAATCGGGTCGTGGAGTGGGTTGATTTGCCCTCTTAAGTAAAGATATTCTGTATATACTTTTATTATAGATGGAAAACTTGAACATATAAACATGCAAAACAAGTGTTGGAGTGGCTTTTAAAGAAGGGGTTTTTAGCAAGTCGTTCAGCATTATAAGGATAAAACAAAGCTTTAATTTGCGCTACACTGCATGAGGTGACCGATGTACTTTAAACACAAACTAAATTCCCGATTGACTTGTATAGAAGAATAGTTTACTTATCTTCATTCACACACATTTTAGTCATTTTTCAAACTTTCCAACTGCTTATATGAGGTGAGCTCAATTAAGTTGGGTTGAAATAAGGTGAGTTACTGTTACATTTCCCCACATTGTCAGGGACCATTTACTCTATATTTAAGTGCAAAATTAAATATAACTGACAGTTAATTTAAACATGAATTATTTCTTGACCACATAAAAAAGAAAAATGACTAGAATGTTAAATAGGAGTGAAAACTGTATATAATGTGTACGGAAGCGTATTAGTGTCACGGTGAAAAAAAAATCTGTTTAACCATCTCCTACGTAGGACTTAGTATCTCCTACGTAGGAGATAGTAACTCCTACGTAGGACTTAGTATCTCCTACGTAGGACTTAGTATCTCCTACGTAGGACATAGTATCTCCTACGTAGGAGATAGTATCTCCTACGTAGGACTTAGTATCTCGTACGTACGTAGGAGATAGTATCTCCTACGTAGGACTTAGTATCTCCTACGTAGATGATAGTATCTCCTACGTAGGACTTAGTATCTCCTACGTAGGAGTTAGTATCTCCTACGTAGGACTTAGTATCTCCTACGTAGGAGATACTATCTCCTACGTAGGAGATAGCATGATAAAGTACTGATCACTTCGTTTCATACTTGTCCACGAGTTGTGGAGACACCTATGCATAATTATGTTAGTCTGATTAAATCATGTAATTTCGAAGTTCCGTCTTGATTTTCAAAATAAAGTATTGTTCACTTGAAATGTTATGAAGGGAATATTGTCTTTCGGTTACAGCTCCCTTAATGTCCATTTCGTTAGTGATAGTTTTCGAATATACTGTTACAGTTAGTTTCAAATAATTATAATTATTTGCACATTATTTTTTTTCTCAGATTTGCCATTTATTATTATAGATTATACAATATTGTGTTACGTTTGAGGGTAAAACATCCTATTACACGACCCAACAGGCCGCATGTATAGAAAACGGTTACCCGTATTGGTAGAAAATGGGGCGACGTATAAAGGAAGCATTTTATGGAACTCTTCAGTCTGAGAGATAGATTTGTAGGTGTCATGCAATTTTGAGAGTTCACTGTTGACCATTCCGTCATAGTGTTATATTAAAAACTATATTATTGGGTGATTAGTTCTCGCTACGTCAGTCAGAACACTTGTACCACATTCGAGCGGCCATTTTCATGTGAACACTTTAAAATGGCCGCTCGAAGGGAAATGGACTCCAGTGGCTTAACCAAACCATTACATTCGTTTTAGAACTCTTTTTATTGATTCAGGAGTGTTATTTAGCCATTGGTAACACTTATTAACCTTTTTGTGAGAACACTTTATTTCAATTCATTAGGAATAGCGTGCTCCAACGCCTTTAAAGGGTTAGGGTTTGGAGACAACTGACAACACAAAACTTTGTTAGGCATTGAAAGGGGTCCTGGCATAGGATTGAACATTTGACAAAAGTTATATTTTTTAAATGAGGCTAATTCTTACCTATTTGATATGTTAATTTGTCTTGTGTTCTTGGTCTCAGATTGTTTTACAAAAAGTTTGCTTTGAAATCGAATATAAGCATATATTTCAGACCTGAAAAAGGAGTAAGCACCTAAATTACTACGAGTCGAGTCGCCATTCCTGTTCACATTTACGAAATTCTCATTTAGAAGTCTTACATCATTTCACTTCATTAAACATTTGATTCGAATTGAAATGAAATGAAAGTCAAATAAGAACAACCTCATTTATTCAAAATTAATCGCCCTATTTCACTTCAAACCTACAAAATACATGTACCATTCAAATAAGTTATATGTAATTAGATGTATACACCTCATATCAGCAGTAGTTCTACTGTCGTTCTAATGACGACATGCTATAAATGACAATAAGAACACTTAACAACTGAGGTAGATTTTAAAATTCGTCACTTCAGATGGTTAATTTACCCATATGGTAAATATACTTGTCAAAATAGGTTAGGTATATTGGAAGTTTATTATGGATATTTAATCAGTGTGTAAATGTGCAAATAAATCAATATAAACAAATTCATAATATACATTTATCACTAACTATTCTTCTCCAGTACATTCATAACATTCACAAGTACAGAAATTCATTAACGGTAATTAATTTTGAAGCTGAGATCCTTTATTGTTGAGTAATGTTTTGAGTGACGTCGTGTAACAAATGTCCAACACCAGGTTCAAAGTGTAATTAGGTCGCTAGTAATGACCGTGGATTTTCATTTCACGGAAATATTGACTGTACTTGAATTATTGAAGGAGTTTAAAACTGATATTCCAAAACATAAATAGGGAAACCGCAATTAGATCGCAATCAATGTAGAGATCTACCGTGAACTTTTGAATTAATATCAGTTTATTGAATATAATCGTTCAATGCAAAACTATACTGGATTGCATAACACATGATGACTCAATCAACTCTACTTGTATAGATACCAATACATGAAATATATACTTAAAGGCGCTCTAGCACGTTTTTCTTAATGAAAACATTGATCTCACGAAAAGGTAAATAAGTCTTACCAATGGCTAAATAATATCCCCGAATCAATAAAAAGAGTTCTACAACGAATGTACATTTTTCGGTTAAGCCATGTGAGTCCATTTTCCTTCGAGTGGCCATCGGCTGCAGCGATACCTAAACACTCAAAGTAGAGTTTTGAATATGGGACCATGATAGAATAGTCAATTATATTGTTGTCTGAACTCTCAAATGACCTACAAATCTACCTCTCACACTGAAGAGTTCCACACCACTGTCGCTTTATACGTCGCACCATTTTATTTCAATAGGGATAACCTTTTTCTATGGATGCAGGCTTATCAGATCGTGTAACGCGATGTCTTACCCTCTAACATAACAATATATTGTTTAAACTGTAAAGTATATGGCCAATTTGAGAAAACAAAATACAGCTACAGCGTCTTTAAAGCTTTTTAACGGTCATATATACTATCATATACTTATATATCATATGATATACACAATATTGTGTGTGGGCATTCTAGAAAGTGGGGTGATGAAGAATGAAGAACAATTTGATGGATACACAACTTCTTTATTCTATGTCGAAACGTCGCCTACATAGAATAAACAAGTTGGGTATCCATAACATTGTTCTTCATTCTTCAGATACACGAGAGTTTACATACACTATACGCGTATACATGTGTTTAATACAATTGTGAAAAACGCTAGATGTGATAAAGTGGTCCAGGTATTATACGAGTTATCTCCTACGTAGGAGATACTTAGTCTTACGTAGGAGATACTAAGTCCTACGTAGGAGATACTATCTCCTACGTAGGAGATACTAAGTCCTACGTAGGAGATAGTATCTCCTACGTAGGAGATAGAATCACATTTTTTTTCCCATCGTGACACTAATACGCTTCCGTAAATTTGTATGAAGGTAGATAGTAATCTTTTAAACCTATACCTTCCTATACATTTTCTTCATAAATCTTTACTATTTTTACGTAATTCCATTTCTTGTTTCATGTCACCCATGTTGGTCTTTCTATGACGTTGAAGATGCAAAGTGTCTGCTCATATCAGACACAAGGTTTTCTATGAGATTAATACTGTATAATTAAACTATTGGACTATCTTCAAAAAGTATATAAACAGAAACAACTGCCAACCTTCCAATCACTAACAACTCAAGTCCGAGACTATTATAATGTTACTAAATGTGCAGCTGAAATGTCAAATAGAGTCGATGTGTTCTATTAATTCTGGTCCTCATGTCATCTGTTGTTTATATGAATGTATTTGTGTGATTGATACCTGTAAAAAAAAGTTTAAATACATTTTTTTAAAAAACTATTGGACTATAAGTTAGCATAACTGGTCTTTCAACATGTGTTCATGATTATCAATGGTATTTCCATTAGGCTCTGGTGGGACCATTCGTGCCAGCCATTACATATTGTTGAATAATCGGACAAATCCCAGAATAAACGAGACGTGTCCTATTACAACTAGGACACACGACATGGCCGATCTGAAATTGTCGAAATTGCTTGAATAGAAAAGGTAATAAAATGCCTCAAACAAAAGATGAAATTTGGATTAATATAGGTTTAATATTGCTAATACGTTGTAAAATTCATAACCCTATATGTTTTGAATAAGCTACTCTGGTGTATGCAACAAACGGCGCACCTATTATCACCATCCTCTAAATAACAAAATATATGTTGTAACAGTCTGGACAATATCCGTGTTACATGATAGTCCATGACGTCAGTTCACAGAACCTGGAGGAAATTGAAACAGATATAATTTCAGCTGGCGTCCTATTGGGAATCCAGTTGGAAGTTATAACTACAAATGTATGTACATAACATACATATACGTGGACACTGTTTAAACACTATCGACTATTGAAATCAGGAAAGGTTTTACTAATTGTACATTACTTATTTATATTCTAATAAGAAAGCAAGTCAAATTACAAAACATAGCCTCGCTGATCACTTATAAATTACTCTAATCGATTTAATTAATAAAGTTTTAAAATGCATGTGCACACATTGAACAAAAAGCACACCATGCTATTTGTGGTCCGTTTGCATTAATAAGCATTAGTGTAATACATAGTTTATGTTCGGAGTCTGATGTTTAAAGTCTGCAGTGGTGTTCTCCGCATGATGATATATATTTACATATTAGACTGGGTCACTTTGACTTCACTATATTTACATCCGGTTATATAATGGAGAATGAGCTTACGCGATTTCTATTTATCGAATGTCAATAGTGGTCAGTGTGTCTTTACGAGAAGGCAAACCACACATATTAATCTGTTCACAATTGTATTACCAGGAGATGTAATATGCAATCTGCCTTAGACTAAAGACTAAGCCTACGTGATCCAGACAAAGTTTTTTTTATGAATTGTTTAATAAAGTTTTGTTATTAAATGAAAAAGCTGAAGAGAGATTTTTTTACTCTCTGTTACAAACAACTTTCTTCATTTACAAATACATAATAATGTTCATTTAGTTCTTAACAAGTGACATTGCACAGAATTAATTAACAAGATGTGTAAAGAACATTTTTGTTATATTAAGCACGTTGCTATGATACATGATATGTTTGTTATAATACATTTCTTTATGACTTGAGAAATCCGGATGATTAAATTACTGTTCGGAATCCTCATTGTTAAATAAAAGTGAGGAAAAACGTCTTTACAAGCATGGATTAACGGGACATTGGTAAAGTAGATTATGCTTGCCACTTTAAAGAACACCCGTCTTCTTCAATTCGTGGTTTATTACATTTTTGCAATAACTAAAGATATCATGTTCCTATTGGGGTTATTTTTTATTTGATGTTTTTTATAACATGTAACACATTTTGAAGGTTTTTTAAAACATCAATGTTTCATATTCAGTGTTAACTTGAATTCCCAATCTTGGTACAAGGTTGCATTGTTCCATAATTGAATTAATAATAAAATAAAGAAGTTGTTAATGACTATAGTACATCGATCTCTGAGTCAGTCCGTATGTAAACAATGATGATGTATTATATATTCACTTTGTGTAATCTGTACTTGACGCTCAAATAGTTTGTATGGTAGAATCAATTTCTTTATTTCAGTCGATATTTAGGCCAACGGCCTATAACAACATAGAATATATACAAAATAGATAAACATGATGCACATGCGTAAAAAGGATATATGAATAAGAAAACGTTCATGTAATCAATGATTTTCTAAATTCCATAGCATGATATATGTACATTGCAACGTTTCTAATACATTCATCAGGTAGAATCAGAATACTGCATTATTGATGTCCCATTGATTCTGAATCTGACAACACCGGAAGTATCTCTAACATAACGTACCCTCATTTGTCTCGTTTGCATGGTGCATTATCAACACCACATGAGAGAAAAACTGCTGTACAAGAGCTTGAATAACATTATGACAACAAATATTGAGCATTGGTTTAACCAATAGGATCAATAAAAAACAGTGTCACAAACCGGCGGGCAAAAGAAAGTATAACACTCACTTGTTTCGATTAATTCAATTTTTTAAAGAAATGAGATGCATTTGATTATGGAACGATACAATAACACCTCTCGGCAGTAGTTTGAATGACTTAATTGGTGACTGTTTTATTTTTAACTAAAATATCATTATTTAAAGTAGACCTGGGTAAGAAATCAAATTTACACCAACGTGACTCCTACCATGTTCAAAATATTGTAAATGTGTGCAGGACGAAGCACATTTTACTCTATGAATATGTTTATAACCATCTGGGCGAATACACATTTTTACACTCGTTTAGTTAAAGTTGTACGATACAATTGCACGAGTGATTATATGGAAATTAATTAACGTGGTTAAATAATATTTAAAAAATAACGACTACAGAATTACAATTACTATCCAGAACTAAAATGGTTGACAAAAATATTATAATATTACATTTAACGTGGTCAAATACGACAGAATGGTGTCATTGAATCGGGGTCACAATATTGATGTATACATTGTATATTTTGATGCTGGCCATGATCAGAAAAATCTCGTCGGTAAAATTACTGGACAACACGAACTCCTCCAAAACAAATTGTTTCTGTGCTGAGTTATCTTAAATAATTATCACTTGGCAATACACAAACATTTCAGATGAAAGAAGACAGGATAAGCATCTGTAATATTTCACCGATAAGAAAGCATACCAAAGAATCTCTGTAAGTTAATTTAATTTGTCACGTTAGATACAGTCAGTAATACAATAAAAAATATAGATAATAAATTAACGTAAACATTTTGTGAAAATCATTTCTGATATGACAAGAATGAATTAAACACCTTTCCTTATCCTTCATGTATTGTTGAAACATAGCACGTTTGTCCACAGAACACCAGATTCCATATCAACTTATATACTTGACGAATCTTAAATATGATAAAATTTGTTCTGTTTTCTGCTTTGTAAGCATGATTAAATGTCAATGCTGCAGTCAACTTCAATCGTGTAGTATGACAATGTATGGATGTAAGAAATTGGTAAGATGAAGTATGCCAGTTACTATTGGTTTACATTTATTTTTGCAATGAATGTCGTTGAGATTTAATGGAATAAATTATGATAGCCATGTAGGAACCTACATATAGATATTGGAACTATTTTTCTTAATATCTACATGTTTTCAGTATACGAATATGGCTAAAACTGTGTACAAAACATTTCGAAATATGTCCTTGAACCCGAATATCAATATTCCAGTACAATATATTATATTGAACGATTTGTATTATTGTTATTCCTTTAATTCATTTGCCTGAAATTAGCAACGTTGTCTCATCACTTTACGTCCACTAAGACCTTTTATTTATTTATATTTTTTTAATAAGGATATTCGATGTGCGAGTAATCCACATCGATACATGAGTTGAGAGGCTCGAGGTGTCACCCTGGGCAAGTGACTTTAATCGATATGTGCCTCTGTTCACTCAGCAGTACAATTGAGTACCTGGTTTGGAAGTGAAGGCAATGTGACTGATAACCTTCGAGCACCTTAATTGATAGCTCAGGTTGCATACTCCAAGAGGAGTTGAGAATGAAAAATAGGAAGGCCCCATGTGTTGTGGATTTAGCGCGATATAAGTATCCTTATTATTATTATCATCATCATTATCATTATCATTATCATTATCATTATCATTATCATTATTATCATCATTATCACTATTATCATTATCAATCATTATCAATCATTATCATTATCATTATCATTATCATTATCATCATCATCATCATCATTATCATTATTATATTGAAGATAAGTATAGCATACTGCTTCATTTCTACTACGTGTTTGCCCTTGGCTGAACACCCACCACTAAATGGAGAGCATATAAGGGATTCCAAATTCAAGACCAATTGATTCTCCACACATTAAGAAGAAAGTGAAAATCGAAAGCAAGTTATACGTGAATACAACGGAGGCTTAACACAAATGCGTTTTTTCGATCCAGCTTTATTTTGATGTCTCCATACTAGGATGTAGTGTCAGTGAACATGTCACGTCTTGGAGTGATTAATGGAATTATAATGCAAACACATTGGGAGTGATGGTTTAGTTGTTATATTGATGTACTAGCACGTACTATAACAAGGGAGCGTTATCAAGAAAAATAAAATCGAGGAGCAAATTGTTTTTTTAGATTTATATATATGATACAGAGGCATAAGCTGAAAGAAATACTATTGATTTTGAAAACATAGATTTTCCCCAAAATGTCATTGTATCTGCAGCTACTTCACGCAAGTTTGTTTCCAATAATTCATAAAGTAAAATTACGTAAATTGACGTTTATGTATAGTTGTACAGCCTATTTATCAAATTGTGACTATTGTGACAGAAGCGTGTATTATTGATTTCAGGAAGGTAAAATCATTTCAGCAAGCAGCATATGTTACAATGACTTATGTACATGTAATAACAGACAATTCAGACATTACAGGCAAACAGGCAATCATGATAATCATGTATTCGCAAGTAGACAAAGCTGTTCATATGTAGGTTTCTAGGTATGTAATTATTTTGTTCGACAATTTCTATAGCAACTTTACAATGTTTTTTGTTTTCCTTTCTTTGCACTTTTTCGACAAATACAATATTTCATGATTCCTGAATACCGAAGTACCAAGTCTATATTCACGTTTGTTTGTTCTTATAAGAACTAGTACTCTTAAATCATCCTCGAAAATTATCAACCCTTCGTTTCCCTTCATTTAAATCAAATATTTTATGAAGCAACCGTTGTAATTATACTGATAAGAAACCGTGTTTCGTTATGAGAAAACAACACGTTTCACCTGCTGATGTATTTCCTTAATTAAACCCGGACCTGTCTATCTCCCACAAGCAGGTGTTATCTCTGTTTATGCTATCGCAGGTAAGGTCGAAATATTCCAAGAACACAGGATGTTTGTTTCTATGAATACATGTACATGTATACATGTATATGTTTATATCATTTACTCGTGCGTTGTTGATAAAAACTGTTAATTTGAATATTTAACTGACTTAAAAAAGTGTATGAATTTAACGTCTTAACATTATCATAAAAACATAATTGACTCTGACACTTGTGTATATCACATGATATGAATATTCCACTTTATGCCAGTTGGCACTTACAAAACTATTGTGCTCAAAACTAATTATATCGATGCTTAATTCAAGAAATTTACCCTGATCGTAAAATGGGTTCTACTTATTTTCTCTTATATAATTTATACACATTGAATCTGCTAGACGCCTCCTACCAGGTGCCTTGATACCTAATTGACTTTAGGTAGTCAACAGGACACGAATGGTAGTAAGAGTAGTTGAGAGGATGCTGGTTTCAAAATAATCTATATTTACCCACGTGCACCATTAGTGTCATGGTCGAGGTAATTTATTCAACGTGAAAATAATTTTATAGTTTTAAGACTATCATACTTCTCGTGTTAAGATGAATAAGTCTTAGAATGTATTATCACATTTGATTGCATATCGGCATGTCTTAGTTTAGCATAGTTTATTCAATAGAAATGTAATGGATTTGCAAACACACCTAAATGGCTTATGTTGATGAAATAATAAATTGATGAACAGACTCACACGTGTGATACCGAGTAATAACACATAGCACATCCAGTATGGATAAACCTTTAACATAAACAATAGGCATGGGCCGTGTTCAAGAAAGGTTTCAAAGTAATCGCTCAATTAGCGATTACTTTTAAACCTCTCTTGAACGCGATTGCTCAATGTAGCGCTACGTATCAAGGCGAGCAAACTTCGAGGAATTTGAACTGTGTTGTTCAAGAGAGAATGAGCGCTACTTGAGCGCTACCTGCGCGCTACATTGAGCGATCAATGAGCAATTTAAGCGCTCGCTGTTATGGAACGCAGCCCTGGCCTCACACTGGCGGTGAGCTCTTAAATATACTATCATGCTCTATTTTCAAAAATAGTAAAATAATGAAATTCGATGATCCCATTATTTTTACTTTTTTATTCATTAATTTGCAAGTTCTATTGAGCACATTGTCTTATATTGTGAGCGAAAATGTCTGTTTTAGTAAAACATCCTGCCGACAATAATACTATTATTTTCCGTTTTCTTTTACAGTGCTTCATTTCATTTTATTACTCTTAACATTTTCATTATTTGAAAAGAAAATAATAATAAACTTGATATCACCTCCCGTATGTGATGAAAAAGTAATTGATATACCTTTAAGGTAATTATGGTAATCGTTTGCTGTATTTAAATCAAATATTTATATTGGTATTACATTTTTATTTCGCGGCCAAAGAAACTACATGTATAGTTAAAACAACGCACGATATTCTAATACACGACTGAAATTTAGTTACACTATGCCTCAAGAAGCCAACTAAACTAAAATAGTAAGCTTTAATCAGTATTCTTTCTGAAGAACACACCTTCTACAATATAAATTTTGGCTTTGTGTGCTCGGTATATGACGTCCTGAAGTAACAACGAGTAAAGAAAGGTACGTACACTATCAACAACAACATATTTTAGTGACCTAATTTCCACATTTCATAATTTGTTTAACTCAAGTGCTAAACCTTACGCCTACATAGTCCTGTTCGAATGCAATGTCAACACCTATGTGTATTTGAAACAGATCTAGATAAAAACATTTTTTTTAAAGTATCATTCCCTTAATTATGTATACTTCTTAACAAAATATATCCTTACCACACATTTAAATCAATTTTATCCGGTAGCATTTTGTTGTTTGAATAGTTTCTTACGCCACGTAGTTTACTTTTGTAGAATTTACCCAGGCGAATCGTTATTGATAGTAATGAGTTAATTGGTTAGCATGAACATGAAATTGTAGCTCAAGTCATTTACAACAATGATTTTACGATTTACTCATGTACATGTATAGATTTTCTGCATGCAAATAGAACTACAGTTTAAGTCAACAATTGTATTAATAGATCTTACGGAAATTAAGTGCACACATCAACTAGCTTGCGACATGGTGTTAATCAAACTATCAATAGTGTAATCATAGCAAAACAAATTCATCCTTAATGCTATAATAATTTAAAAGTTGTTAAAATGTAAGGTCTAAACGTGATCACTTTGTATTGAATAAGTAATCTACTCTACTACTACTATGTACCTAATAATGTATTAAATGACATTGCTTATGTTGTAATGGTTGTTTGAGATGTTACACATTCAAGGGGTCTCCTTGGTACATCATTAGGGTAACTTTAGTGTATATTTATATGGATATATGAATCCCTAAACAGTTTGATTACAACAGTGAGGTAGGACTTTAAGTGTACATATAATTTAAATAGATAATTAATTCTTAACGATGGTATCTCATTAGGCACCAATGCTAATGTCAAAACCACATTGACCTATATGTCTTAGTCAAACAGTGATATTTTGCGATCCATTTATCACAGGTCGTAGTCTTTGTATAAATATTTCCTTTTGTTTATTTGTCAATGGTTTTATTAATCCAATCTGCAAATTATAATGAAATTCCTCATCGATTTAATGATTAGGACTAATCATTTACCCCTTGATCAATGAAATGACGAATCAGAATAATTGCTAAACAGAAATTGACCACAAATGTAATTAACATAAATCCTATTCATGTCAGGAAAACGACTTGGGAAACATATACATTTACATAGATAAATAAAATTAGTTTAACCTTTGTTTTGTTGGTGGGTGTGTTAATTCGTTTCAATGGATAATAATAGCTTGACCGTGTCAGACAAGCCTTGTGTAGAAAGCTTGTCATACAAATCAAGTCGAATTAAGGCAGAAAGCTGAACGTTTGAAGGGAGACACATTTATCACTTCCGCTGACCTTAAACTAGTCCCGCAGTAAATAAAACCGGTTTCCTGGACGAGGTGCGAAACGCCAGTTTCAGTAAAGCCAAGTTGATATTGATGATGATTCTTTGCATGCAGGGTTGAGGATGTAATGGACCGGGGATACCTTTTCTGACTTTTAAATCCAGGCAGAGGATTTTATTTATAAGGTATTTTATAATAGCAAGGAGCATCGGGTATGTGCCATATAAATTAGACAACATGAGACGATGATTTCAGTATCTAGGCATGGTATCCATTTTAGTGTAAATGTGTTTCTTGAATTTAAAAGACATTTGCAATTGGCGGCTCTTCCCATTCATACAAAACTATCTATTTGTTTAATTTAAACAGATGTCCATCCTCCTAAACTTCAAATGAGTTTGAAAGAAAAAAACTGGTTTTAGGGTTAGGGTGAGGGTTAGGGTTGTATTTAAAAAAGTAGGATGTGTATATTTTGATAGATTTTTTTGTTTTACAAAGTGTTTGTTATAATATAATTTGAAATTATCTTACCAATAGCTTGTTGTTAGATGTGTCTGTCCCCACATCAACTTGTATTGGATTAAATGTGGACGAATGAGCATTTTAGTATTAAGGTTTATTACATAACATGACTAATAACAAGGTTTTGTGATACACGGCTCTTCTTAGAAAAACATGGCGTCTTGGTCACACCTTCAAAAATCATGTTTTGCAAATATCTTAGTCTCTAAAGTTCATCAAAGAAGATATACTACAAGAAACCCATATCAGTTTATGTTAAAAGGCTACAGTAATATGCATGATGGTTTCAGCAGAAGTATATATGTTACGAACCATCTAGGGTATATCACAATCTGCAGATTGTGAGCTCACAATCTAGGAATATTTCACCATTCCTAGATCGTTTAAACAATCTGCAGATTGTTCGACTCTAACAAACTGGGAATGATCACAATCTAGGAATTTGTTTGTAAGGCCATCTAACAGACTGTACGAGTCGATTCCTGGATTGTGAAGGGTTCTCAAATAGTTTTTCTATCTTATCTACAAATTAAAGGGGTCGATTCCTAGATTGTGAGGAACTTCCCTCTCGTTTCTCTATGATACACATGCAGATTGTCTGATCTATTTCAAATGTGATCCTCTCCTTGAAGTACAAGTCCTTCATCTTGATGTTGTGATCTTCAGTAGTTAATACAATAGACTTTGATATCGGTGATCATATTTCATATGTATTAAGCACTTTCCAGCATTCAATGTAATTGGTACTGACTAATTTAGACCGTTCCCATTCTGAAATGTACGATCTTTTGTTAAGCACACATCTCCTGCCATATATAAACTATTCATAAAGTCGAAACCTGCACATTTTCGTTTCCACAGACGCTCAATAATGCAAGTCCTGAACTGAAATTAGATTATTCCTTATCCATATATCCAATCATCATCTCTAAGTAGATCACCCATCCCCTTCAATATGGTAACCGTCAATTTTCATTTAAATTAGTTTTTACTCAGTGGCAATGTAATATAATTACTTTCTTAACGTTATTATACTTATTCGCGACGTTTTAATTACGATTTTTTTCTTTTCTGAAAGTCACAGATTTGAAAATTACGATCTAACTGGAGGGCACTGGCAATGCATAGACAATCTTACGAATACCAACAGTTACAATTGAACATTGTGATTTACAATATTATCGTTTTCATGACTATTCAGTGATAGAATTGTTGGGTTATTCAGGCATGCAGTCTCTGAAGGACTTGGTTCGAACCGGGTTCAATTATTACAATACACTTTGACGAATGTTAACTATCAATATCTAACTGACAAAATTTTTTCAGTTTGTTATTACAATTCCAAAATATAGTAGTAGTAGTAGTAGTAGTAGTAGTAGTAGTAGTAGTAGTAGTAGTAGTACAATATTCGAAGTTCATTCACTATTTATTCGCATCCTGCTCCGACCAGCACCTTCAACTGATATCAATACTCGTGAACAGATGACAACAAATCCCACGGGGACAGACTCTTAATGAATTGTGGCTTGTGACTCTGTGTTAGAGTCAGGTGAACCTGCAGTATAAAGCATATGACATGGTCTCTGTACCACTGAACCAACAAGCTCGTGAACGTCTATTTACGCATGTTTAGTGTAGTGATGTTCCTGTTAGCAAATTGGTATTCACATGGACCAAAATGTGAAGAATATGAACTGATCTCTATACCACTTAACCAACAGGCTCGTGAACGTCTATTTACGCATGTTAAGTGTAGTGATGTTCCAGCTAGCAAATTGGTATTCACATGGACCAAAAATGTGAAGAATATGAACTGATCTCTATACCACTTAACCAACAAGCTCGTGAACGTCTATTTACGCATGTTTAGTGTAGTGATGTTCCAGCTAGCAAATTGGTATTCACATTGACCAAAATGTGAAGAATATGAACTGATCTCTAATACCACTTAACCAACAGGCTCGTAAACGTCTATTTACGCATGTTTAGTGTAGTGATGTTCCAGCTAGCGATTTGGTATTCACATGGACCAAAACATGTGAAGAATATGAACTGATCTCTATACCACTTAACCAACAAGCTCGTGATTGTCTATTATGCATGAAGAGTGGATAATGTTTGAAACTAGGTAAAAGTAATTGGTGTTCCAATGGATTTGACATGTGAGGACTGTAACATGCTCGGTGTCTCACTAAATCAATACACAGTGAATGCCTATCCTGCATGAACAGTGGTTTAAGGTTTCAATTATATGAAATAGTAATCGGTGTTCCAATAAACCTGAAATATGAATATGCCATGCTTTATATGCCACCTTATCAAAACATCTGTCAACGGGTACATCAATATTTTAAAAAAAGAAAATAATGGTGTTAGAGTGGACATGCTCTCTATCCTGTGTTAGTCATGTAACATAATCACGTAATGGTGGAATAGTGCAGGTTAAGTCAACGTACAGTCAGAGAGCCAGAGGGTTGTTAGTTCAACGGAGAGCAAAGCAACACTGAGAAAAACGTTATTTAGCTGCTACTTTTGAACAGGGACTTTCTAATGCATATAGAATCCCTGGTTCGAATATAACATTTACATGCTTCTGTTTGAACAATATCAGGTTAAGCATAAATTCCATATCCCACAAACTCATGTACATGTATGACCCTATCCATAGATTCTGTTAATAACTTATTTGAGGTTTCGCCTCAACATATGACTTAATAAATGTTTTAATGGTAAATATAATTATATATATATATATATATATATATATATATATATATATATATATATTCAAAAGTAAAAAAAACACAGAGCCGTTTTTTTCTCCAACTAGTTTCATTCGTATCATCAGGGAGAATGACAGTTGTGACGTTACAATGTCACAATGATAGTGACGTAACAATGGTATGACGTCATAATATAGCAAGCGGTAGCGGACTCATTGTATATGTAGGCCCAACAGAGTAAATAATGTATAACATAATTACATTATTAAACATTAAGTTTGGGTTTTAATATTTTGATAAAATAGTCTTCTTTGAATTGTCTCACCATTCTATCATTTGTTTCCATTTTGTAAAAGGGAAATATTTTGAATTTAATTTCTTTATTTTTTACACAGGTGTCCAAGTGCGCACTGAGTGGTATACAACGAGTCTCTGGACATTTTATTTGTTGTTTATGTACTCGGACTCTGTCTCTGAGACACTCAGTTTGTCCTATATATTCACAAAAACACCCTTGACAAACGATGACATATATAATGTTTTTTGCTGAACATTTTTAAATATATATACATGTATATACATCAAATAATGACTATCATATTTTAACATTTACTGCGACATCATTTCTTACTACGAGTCTCAAACTCCATTTACAGAATTGTTTACCCAAGCACGACATCGTATGAATTTACATCCCTCATTAGCTTCAAGCTAATCAGTATCAATAAATAAAAAACTATTTGAGTATTCTTTACAAAAGACTTACAAGAAAGGTCATCAATTATACATACAACTACATTATAGGTTTTGAGAAGTCAATGAAGACTAAAACACAAGAAATCTCAGTGGAATATCTTATTCAATGACTCCACTCTCCCCACAGTGATTCAACGTTACATATTCTGAATACCTATATCAGTCGTGTGATCAATAAGGAATTGGACATTATAAATATTCATAGGTACTCACATTCAGATCTTATTAAACGCGGTGCTTTTTAGTCACACACACGCGGGATTTACATGTATCCTCTTGCGAATTTATTTCAGATGAAAATCAAGACAGAACAGTATAATGGTATTTGTAAACATGTATTAGATGTACCCACTCTTTTCCGAGGGCATTGGCTGATACACCTATTGATTTCAAGAATCGTGGGGCCTCCGAGGCGTCAGCCGAGGAATATTCAATATGTCTAAGACAGTTTGCATCCCAAAAATACTTACCAATGACATTCATAAACAAATACACAAACCACACATATTAGTTCAGGCAGTATACAAACCTTAATCAATTGGTCAAGAAAATGTTATCAATTTTCATCTGCCCTCATGGGTGGGTAGACCTCTGGGCAGGAAAGATAGAGGTCACTGGTTCGATCCCAGGTTTCGATTGAAACATGCAACATTTTTTAGAGTATCTTGACTTCGATTTAAATCGTGTATAGATATTATTTTGTGAAATGTGTTTAGAAAGTAATTTGATTCTAAAGAATTTTAATTAAAATTGTAGGTGTATCAAACAAGTGTAGGTATATCAGAAATACACCTACGGTATCGGCTAGTACACCTACTGTTGTAACAAAAGAAACCATGGCAACGAGACCGGAAATGGGGTATAATATAAATACAGCTTTCTTTTAAAGAGAATCGCGCGGGATGATGAAGTGTGATGAAGTGTGATAAATAATAAAAGCTGGCACCTTTCTGAATCTACATGTACATGGAAATGTTCGATTGAAGTTCACCTATGTATATATAGTATTTGAATTTAGTTTCTGATTAGTGATCACCTGCCATGCAGCAAACAGGAATAAACACAATGTTGCATGAAACAATATTCAGTGACATATATATCATTCCAATATATATATAATATATATAAGGATAATTGTTGATTTATTATCGCAATAAAGTGTATTAATTTTATTTTGCATTGTATTTTTATATTAAATGAATATTATGTTCTTCAATCATAGACATTGTTCAACTTCATAGCATGAAAATATTATATGTTTATTTATTTTATTTTAACAACTATTATTATATGAATAGGTCTGCTTTATAATCTTCTTGTAAAAACGATTTTCCTAACATAGACCTCTTAATGCCTTATAACATTCATGTATGACGTCACTGATAAAGAAACACATTTAACAAGTTGGAAAACAGAAACAGAAACTCATGATTAGGACATTAAGACATTAGTGATCACATATAATAAATATTTAAAAACATTTAAGTGCAACAAGAGGGGGAAAACGGTCAATTAAAGATAAATTAAATAGTTTATAGGCAATTAACTAGCTTGGATTTGATGTATTTGGCATTTAATACAGTTAAATGTTTGCTTTATAGGGAAGTGAAGACACGTTGATGAGGCTACACATATGAAGTTAGATTATGTAGTCAATGTATGTGTGTTCATTAACATTGAAGAAAAAAGTGAAACTATCTAGAGACTGAACTGATTCTCTAAACGGAACTTTGCCAGCAGCAAGGTTATTTCATCCTCGGTTACCCATGGTTTTATATATGCTCCGTTACTGTCCACTTTATCACCCATGGGAAACCTGTACTCAAATACCCGCCCTTGGTCGGCGTGACGAAGTCAGTAACCAAAGAAATACTCAATACGATAAGACGGAAATTGTCAAGGGAGATAACCGGTGACTGATGGCTCACAAAATGACCGCGCGTGCTTTGCAACGAAGTGATATGAATTGTCATTGGCTCGCAGGTCCAACCTGCGTAGTGGTTTGATTGGCTCACACCTGCCAAGGGCGGGTAATTTGAGTACAGATTTCTCTGATGAAATTTCCCATGGGTGATATAGTGGAGAGTAACGGAGCATATATAAAACCGTGGGTAACCGAGGATGGGTTATTTTGGCTATAAAGTATGTGTGTTCATTAACAACGAAAGAAACTGTATTTGCCAGCATTTTGGCATTGACGAGCATGTCCTGGCCTACCGTTGATACCCGTTATCGAAAGCAAAAAGCAGTAAGTGTCAACTGTATTAAGTAGGAAAGTGATTTATTCCATATGATGATATAACCAGAATCCCGTGTGTGTCATAATTCATCCAATAAAAAATGCATTATCATGTTATTAATAACTATCCGTTTACAGGCCTTATTTATTTTGAATTCCAAACAAATCATCTGGAACGTGTTATTCAATGCTCATTAGGTGATTGCAATTCATCAGTGTCAGCAGAGATATTTTCACTTTACACCAGTTGGAAAATCCACGATGATTTAAGTGTTCCATTTCATTGAGTGAATACATAGTTTGTTTACACTCTCTGGTAGACACTAGGTAAACTCATGATCTGGAAATTAACATATGAGTATTTTTAGTGTTCAGATGTAATAAATGTAGTGAAATTTTAGTACTACAGGAGGGATGAAAAACGGTCAATTAAAGATACATTAAATAGTTTATAGGCAATTACCTAACTTGGATGTGGTTTGACATGCAATGCACTTAAATGTGTGTTTTAAGGGGAAGTGCAGACAAGTTGATGAAGCTGCACATATGCAGTTAAGATACAGTAGTCAATGTATGGGTGTCCATTACCATTGAAAAGAAACTGAAACTATCTGAAGACATTTGCCAGCAGCAACGTCATTTTGTCATTGACGAGCATGTCCTGATCCACCGTTGATACCCGTTATCGAAAGCAAAAGGCAGGAAGTGTCAGCTGTATTTAATAGGAAACTTGACATTGATTCCACAAAAAGTTATCACCAGGATCACGTGTGTGCAATAATTCATCCCATTAAAAATTCTTAATCATTTTACTAATAACTATTCGTTTGCAATCCTTATTTTCAATTCCAAAGAAAAAAGCATTTCCAATATTCTGGAACGTGTTATTCCATGTCGATTAGGTGATTGCAATTCATCAACATGTCAGCAGAGTATTCTAAGTTTGCTCCAGTTGAATAATCTACGAGACGACACAATGTGACGTGATTTTAAACGTGCAATAGGAACATGTGTCCCTCAATCACAGATGTTCCTGTTTGTGTAATTCATAAATAAATTGTTGAAAAAGGCCTATATTTTTTCTAAATGTGCATTAATGTAAACTGACAAGCAAAACAAGGTATACACATAGAAATGCAAGATATTTTAATCACGAGTAACAAAATTACATGCAGTTTTATAATTCTCAATTACAAAAAGTCAACTAAATTTATTTTATTATTTTAAATATGACATTGTGTTCATGTTTCTCATTAACTGTGAATGCTGTTAACTAGGCGAGATGGGAGAGTGAAATAGAACTTTAAAAAAAAACTGTTTTTACCCCCTAGAGCAATGATGCGTCAACGAATTAAGGTCCCGGAGGGTAAATAATGTCGAAAATATCTTTTAAATTTTGAACAGCAACCCATGCATGTATGATTGTACAGACAACAAATAAAAGTATCAAACCCTGATGAAAGTAATTATGAATACATTTTAACAAAATATAAATCAGTTTTATCCTACAATATTATTTTGTTATTAAAACTCTGTTAAAAATATATATTGTTTCTGTTGCCTGTGCGTTTATTGTCAGTTCTAAATGGTATTCAAAGACCTGATTATCTGACTTTACGTTTCGTGTTGGTGAAATAGATTTACGATCGTACAACTCATTATCTCAAACATTCATTAACTATAATTATCCTTATCAGGAGGTAATTGTGCAAATATTGCCATTACGTTAACATTATTTTCATATAAGTTTCATTTCACATGTTTTACACGAATACAATTTCATGAGGTTCTCTCATGTGCATTAAATAATATTTTATTAATTATAGATATAACTTTACAACAAATGCCCTATTTCTTCGTATCACTCAGTCTACATTCATTTATAACTTTCACAGACGACACAAACTATGATTTACATAAATATGTCGATTATTATGTACTATTAATGTATTGTTCAATGTGGAGCAGAATTGTTATAAAAGATATAACTTTAACTACAACAAATGCCCTATTTCTTCTTATCACTCAGTGTACATTCATTTATAACTCTCACAGACGACACAAACTATGATCTACATAAATATGTAGATTATTATGTACTTTTAATGTATTGTTCAATGTGGAGCAGAATTGTTATAAACTAAAAGTTTAATGGAAATAGAGACTCTCCGTAAAGGACCATTCTCACGATACGACCTGTAGTGACCAACTTATACCATATGATGTACATGCAATTTGCGAGATTACTAGATAAGATAAGATAGGATAAGATAAGATAAGATAAGATAAGATAAGATAAGATAAGATAAGATAAGATAAGATAAGATAAGATAAGATAAGATAAGATGAGATGAGATGAGATGAGATGAGATGAGATGAGATGAGATGAGATGAGATGAGATGAGATGAGATGAGATGAGATGAGATGAGATGAGATGAGATGAGATGAGATGAGATGAGATGAGATGAGATAAGATAAGATAAGATAAGATTTATTGTTTATGATTGGCGAAACCTGTTTGTTCTAAAAGTCGGCATTCGCAGTCTACGTCCAGAAGGTAGTATTGAATATTCCGAAAAAAAATTGTTTGCTTTTTTTTATAACTGCTGCTCACAACAACTGTCGATAGTTTCAATAGGAAGCCCAATGATTTTAGAAGCCGTATTAACGATTTTTGCCAATTTGTTTTTGTTTTGAACAAAAAAGTTAAACATTATGACATTTTGAATGAATGTTCTGTAAAATAACATCATGATGGTTTGGTCAATTTTGAAGTGTTTTAGTTTCCACAAGAAATGTAAACGTTGCTGTCCCTTCTTATATATTTTCTCAGTGTTCTCATTCCAGGAGAATTTAGAATCAAGGATAGTACCCAAGTACTTATATTCATTTACACTTTCTATATAATTTCCATCAATGCTTACAGCATCTAATGTAGACTTAGTTCTTCTTAAGTCAATAATAATTTCTTTAGTTTTTTGAACGTTCAAATATAAAGAATTAGCTTTACACCAATCTATAAATCTTAAAATCTCAGATCTGTAGGCAACTTCTGATTCTCGAATTAGGCCTACCACTGCAGCACCATCAACAAATTTAGTGGTGAAACATGAATCAGCATATGAAGAACAGTCAAGATAAACAAAATTGTTGAAACAACACAACCCTCTGGGGCGCCAGTAGAAGTACTTACAGTTGAAGATTTAACACTATTGACTTGTACAAATTGCTGTCTGTTAGGAAGGAAGGAATTTATCCGTTTAATGACATTTGAGTTCACATTCATATGAGAAAGTTTATCAATTAACAGATGAGGTTGAATGGTATTGAAGGCAGATGAACAATCAACAAACATTATTCGGACGTAAGAACTATAACTTTCCAAGTGCTTATAGATGTTATTTAAGAGTGTTGTTGTTGCATCATCTACTCCACGCCGTACTACAGGTTGATTCTACAAGTTGTAAATACAGATCGCACAGAGTGAACGGGCCTTAAGAGCAGATGTGTCTATATACATAAATGATGTAATTCAGCAAACACTTGGTACATATAAACTTTGCATTCTAACAGAGTTCTATCAAGAATGCAAAGTCAACAAACAACTGGCTGTAGAAATCGGTTCTTAGTACTTAGATCCTGACACAACTCGACATGTCGGATACATTGTTAAAGGGGCAGTAGCACGTATTTTGCAAATTTTATATTTTCAAATTGTTCATATATAATGATAGTTTATGTCATTTATATTGACTTTGGAGGGTAAAGCATCTTATTTCACAAACCAATTATCCGTAGTGGTAATAACGGTGTTACGTATAATGCAAATTTTGCACGGCGGCCATTTTATTGTGAACACATTTTATTATTTCGAATGACAAAAGCGCTTCCCATGGCTTTACGCAACCATGTACATTCATTTTTTAACTTGATTTTCCGAAGAGAGAAGGTTGTTTTACTGTTGGTGATATTATTTTTCAAATACATTTCATCGACTTATTTCAACGAAAAACGTGCTACTGCCCCTTTAAAACACATAGCAGGACATGAGAAGATACTAGCTGTGATAATGACAAATGGTTAGTATACATAATTATCTACATTGTGTTTCAAATGTGGACATCAGCCGTCTGTTCCATAACATTGAGCGATTATAATCGCTCAATTGAGCGCTCATTCCCTTCTGAGCGACACGGAGCGATGCCTCGAGGCTTGCTTCCTTTGCGAAATAGCGCTACATTGAGCAATCGCATTCAAGAAAGGTTTAAAAGTAATCGCTCATTTTAAACGCTTTGTGAACGTGGCCCAGAAAATTGTCTCTGTCACAATGTCAAATAATAACCATTTTAAATGTGAATGTCAGAAGATTGTAATATAACTATAATTACTATTTCAAAACCACATTACATTTACTAATTTCGACATGAAAGCTACGAAATCAGGACCTTGTCTATCTGGCTTTCACAAAGCCTTTTTTTCAAATGTAGAATCATCAATCTTTACCCGAGCAATACGTTTACAGATAATGAATACCTGACACCTAAACATATATCGAACCCATTCAAATATTAGCACAATTAAATGAACAAAGACTAGGTTAGTGTCATTTTTGTCAAGCTGACACATCTTGACATGACAAATACATTCGTAAATAATCAGTTTTAAATCTGGATATCGATATATATTTAGTTACCGTGACAATGAAAAATACATTTTGTCGATACCGTTTTAAACCGGGGACGTCAGCAGACGGGTATTGTGTCTTGACAACAACGCTCATCGAGAACCATTTTCAAACCCATTTCCATACACATTAGCTTATTGTCAATTTGTCGCAGTGGTGCTTGACATGATAATACCGTGCGGTCTAAAACCAATTTCTACCCATGGCAACGGTGCATGTTTCATTGATAATCCCGCATCATTGTTTGAAGTCGGAGTCAGGTCATTAAACATTAAGCGAACTGCAAACTACGGGTATCCACCCAGGGGAGGGATATCATTATATAGACAATTCAGCATGGTAACAAATCGTCATCTGCATGTCAATAGCCATCGTGGTTGCAGGGAAAGTTCGCTATAAAATAATGACAATGGATCATGTTGAACCAATAACCTTTACCTTTGGTAACAGAGTTATATTTTGGATCACATTATCGGAAATATTAACAAATCTTGTATTTTTTCGGATTGTGTCCATCGCGTGATTTTGTCATCTAGGATGAAGACAAACTGTATAGATGTTCAACTTCTTTATAAATGTAGAGAATAAAACAATAAAGAAGTTGTTGATCAATAAAATGTCACTTTAATTTTTTTCACCTCAACTTGTAGAAGCCAATCAAAAAAGCCATTCATGAATCAATCATCAATATATTGACCACATGCGTGTATTATCAGGTTCATTTTTAATGAATACCATTGATATCCATAACAAATTAATCCTGGTAGTCATTACAAAGGAGGTATATTAACAGATTCTTTAAGTGTTAGACGACTGTTGAATCCAGCAGCAGTCTCGAGGCAATGACATTTATCAAAATATAAAAGTGGTTCATAAATTGGAAAAGACATATCGCTTTGAACTTAACGATCTTACATAACTTTGGTGTATATGTATTTAGTTTAATGTAAACAGAAATAACTCTTTCTCAACAGCAAACGAGTTTACAAGAAATAACTTAAAGGAGTCTCGTTAGTATTGTATTATGTTATGTATATGCAATTATACGTAATGAAAGATGAATTAGTATTTTTCTTTCTGACACGCCTGGATCCATTTACAATTTACTGGACACTAGGGCGAAAGATAATTTGTATTTGTATACACCTTGTTATAAATATGGCATAATGAATGTCATTATGACCATGACCTTTATCATCCAAAAATGTTTTCCTCAGGAGATATCGCTTGTGTGAGATATCATTTTGCCATGGATTTTTGACAATGCTCAGTGGCAGTCAACTACATTACATCACAAGGCTCTTGGAAACTCACTTTAAATCTCTCTAAAACTAAAGTATTAATACCAAGGCAGATTCCAGACATGTGTTTCACCTTGATAACACGGCTATTGTCTTTCGTGACTCATACAGCTATCTTGGTGTGACTCTTCATAAGAATGGTACTTTCAAACTTGCTATTGAAAGACTGAAAGGAAAAGCAATGCGCGCCTGGTTCAAAATCCGCCACAGCCTGACTCCAACAACTCACTTCCGCCCCGATGTCATCCTTCGTCTCTATCGGTGTCTCATAACACCAATCGCCACTTAAGTTTGGGGCAGTGATATATTTAAATCGATATCAGATCCGTTTCAAAACTGGAGTAAGCTGGCTTGTAATACAATAACCATTAAAACAGCTAAATCAATTCTCGGAGTACCAAAGAGAACCAGTAATATCGGATGCCTTAGCGAGCTTGGACTCTACCCTCTATCTATAGAGATACTTTCTAACGCATTCAACTACTACAAACAATTATTGCGAATGGATCAAGACAGACTTATATATGCTGCCCTACATGAAGATAAGGGTCTTTCAAAATCATCCTGGGTCTCAACAATTGAATAACGTCTTAAAATATCATTCCCTTCATCAAACATTTACAATATCTCAAGACAGCGATTCATGGAATGTTTAAAAACTTAATTTATTCAAATATACCTCCAGGAAACTGATCAACTACCATCTGATAAAGGAAAGAAATTACGCCCGCTTGGACATATTGAAGACTCGTTTGGCTACAAAGACTATTTAAACATTAAGAATAATGACCACAGAAAAGTATGAACTAAGTTAAGACTTAGCGCTCACCAGCTTGAGATTGAGAGAGGAAGATATAACAACACACCTGTAGACAAACGCCCAACAGTGCAGTCAGGGTGTTACAGAAACAGAAGAACATTTTATATTTGAATGCTCAAAATATATTCATTACCGCTCGAAACTAATTATAAGTTCATCACCTCATGACCTCGTTGGGGTCTCAAGGAAAGCCCTCCTCTCATCAATTATAACCCCCAAGAGTCATCATGCTTCTTTCACTTGTAAAGTACTTTATGACATGTATTCAATGAGATTAAGCCATATTGGTTAATAATTGTACAATCTATAATATGCATTGTTTGATATAATTGTCTCACACTGAGATATATTAATGCTCTTGTATATATTTTACTTATAATATGTATTCACATTTGTTAAATTATTTGTACACTGCCCATAGTGGGTGTTTTCTGTACAATAAATATCTTGTATCTTGTATCTTGTACATCGTCCAGTAATGACATCACGATGTTATGACGTCATAAACATGATGACGGCACAATGCTATGACATCACCGCATTGGAAATCAACTGTCAAAGCTCAGAGATATGCACTTTCTCATTGAAACGTAATGAAGAATGATTTTGGATGATAAATATAATCTCACCTCTCTTCTAATGACAAATCAAAAGACACTTGGTGAGATTCTCCATGTATAATATACATGTTTGAGAGTGTTTTGATGTATTTTGTAAGGTAACACGTTTAGATAATGGTATTTATTAACCTTGGTTGCATCATTGTTGAGATAATGATAATACGTGTCAATGTCACATTTTCATGATTTATATCCAGTTAACTGACGTGATTTAAAGACAACATTTTGTTGATTTTTTAATTTTTAACAAATCTTACAACGAATATCATTATATCACGCTATTACTCAGACATTGAACAACCTATATTATATGAAACTGGTATAATGATGCTATATCTATTTGTGTTGTTTATATTATTGTTGAGATAATTGAATAGTTTCAATAAATTGTTGAACTTAAGAAAATCTTACGTATGATCATTTATAAAATCATTATAGTTGTAATATCATTAGTATAGTGTGACAGAGATCCACCGATACCTACATTATGAGGATATAGACACAAAGCAGAACGTATTCAAGATTCAAGGGAAACTGTAGACACAATGACAACATCAGTGATACTACAGAATAGGGAAAAGAAGGTCAATACTAAATCAGTCATTATTCTATTGTTGTACATCATCATTAATGGATGTTAAAAACGCTTGCCTACATGCATCTAATTAACTGTACTCATTACCTTTTATCTATTAATTTATTACACAGCAGATCAATGATAGTGTTTACTCAGAAAACACTTAAACATGAACTCATATCTGTAACCATTATGGGAAACAATATTGAATACAACAACGAAACACCAACATGCAGATCAATAAAAGTTTCAAAGAAAATAAGGAGGGGTCCAAACATTGAAAAGGAGGAGGGTGAGTTGGTGGTGGTGGTGGGGGGGGGGGGGGGGGGGGGGGATGAGGGTAAGGGGGAGGGGGGGGGGGGGGGGGGGGGAGGTCACCAGGGGGTTCTGGATCCACCACTGGTATTATCAAAAAGGATCCATGCCATCGATAGTCTGATACGGACCCAACACCATGGGAAGACGTTAAGCCACGTGTATAGGTAGTGATGCGTATTAGCTTTCTGATCGTGTCCGAAATGTTCGAGTATCGATTACCACTAGGTCTTTGGTCATAAATCAAACGTACGTGTCCCTCAACTATGACATTTGCTGATTTAAAAAAAGTGAGAGTTTTAAACAACAAACAGTATTAAAAAAATATGTTTAGCTCAAACATAAATATGAGTTCTCACTCCACAATGGTCATAGACCACGTTTCTGAGGTAGTTACAGGTAAAAGTCAGGGTTTTTGTATTTGACGCGTGTACGGTGAAACATAGCAGTATATCAAATAGTAATGAATGGAGAATTCTCTCAGTGTATGGGTGCTGGAATCGTTCCCGCGTGGAGAATGAACGGTAGTTCAAGAATCAGTATTGAACAAGCGATCATACAGACCAGTTCTTTAGTAGATTGCTTCTATTTCCAGCTTCCTAACTTACCTACAGACCTATATAGTAGTAAGTATACATAAGGCACCTACCTGGTAAAGCGGCTAAGCAGTATCACATGTCGTCCTCTTCATCGCTGCTCTCTCTCTCACACAGTTATGCAGAGTTCAGTAAATGCACGCCTGCTAAAAAATCAAACCAGTGGAAACGGTCACTCACAAGGCATGTGCGTTAACCGCGGGACTTGAGGCATGTTGACGATTGATTCCTACAGCACGTAACAAGTTAACCGGGGACTCGTGGGCTACTGCAGTGAGCTACTGAATCCGCGTCAATTATCGCAGTGATGGAGTAGCGACCGGGATTACTCTCATATCCTGGGTTGTGCAATACTCGTGCTTCCCATTACATATATACATGTATATATATATATCGGTTTTGTTGTATTTCAAATTATGATATCAGTGTTATATAATTTGTTGTTTCAGGTTAGTACTGGAAAAGCTCGTGTATTCAACCAATGGGAAGGCTGAGATGAAAGGGATAGGGAACAGTACAATTGTCTTTTGTTTGTAACCATGGTCCGCGTATATCGATAGATGCGTCCGCTCTCGCTTCATTTAATCGGTTTTGTCCGGTTCTCGGGGGTTTCTGCCTTGTCCGGATTTTACCACTGCTTCCATGCATCACGTGTAAATAAATGATAAGGTAATTGAGTGATATGTGTGTGGGACGAGCGTGAAGAGGATATAGGGAGGCAGAGGGGGTTCGGACTGGGGGAGAACGAGGGGGGTTGTAGTTTGAGCGCTGTGTGAGTAGATAAGGCATCTGTTTGTTTGGATGGAATTAGCAGACAGATGGACAGACATGTTTTAAAGGTACATCCATTGTGTTGTTGGGGTCACATATTGCAAACGTTATAAATGGTGTTACTTTATCGAGAAGTACCGACTGTTACCGAAAACTACCATTTTGATGATAGTAGACTTTGCATATTGACGATATGAAGGTAAAAGTATTGATTTCTGATCGAAAACCGGACAATGCACCGCTTGTGGCGCGCGCCAATGAGTCAAACATAATTTTGGAATCTTATTTAAACCAGACAAAAAAAAATGAGTTGATAATGTTTGATAGGTCATATAACTACTGTGCATATAAATTGGACGCGCAGTTTCGGTTTCTGCACATACATAATGATGTTACTCAATTTAATTGGAAGCTAGTACGCAAGCTGAGGGAACTTATTTGTATTGTAGACAGCACATATGGTGAGTTGGAATGTATTAAAGCCAAATAAAATGTTATGAAACACAATAATAATAACACATCGTTCTGCTCAGATAACGGATGTTAAAAACAATAGGAAAACATAAATTGATGTTACTCTTTGAAAAAAGTAAATTATTAATTAAATATTAAAGTTATTAAGAATTTGGATTTGATAAAGGCCTTTTCATGAGACCTCCATGTTTCGGGTGAATTGAAAATGAATTGCTCAAGAGAAACTTTAAATTGGTGGAAGTTTTCAACAAATTTGACGAATTAAAATCTTATTTAGTGTACAGATTGGCGTCAAAAACAAGCTTTTATGTTCAACGAAATAACGTATTTGCCATCTTTCACCAGAGAATAGCGATAAGAATATGTTCATTCAATGTGGTTTAAACAATATTTATTTCAAAAGAAAGGGATTGGTTAGCAGGTACACAGGTTAGCAGCCATCTTAATGCCTCTCTCATTCATACACTGTCAGTTGTCATGGCAGTCTGTAAAAATATTCTTACTTTTCTACAGAGGCAGTGCCATTTATTTCATGCAATATCAAAACAAGTATGAAATTATTACGAATAGATCAATTAAGGACATTATATAGTTACACGAATAGCGTACATTGTGTTTCAATTTGTCACCAGTACACGTATATCAAGCAATTATACAATTCTCCTTCCATTAGATCATTAATAAATGAGAAACAAATATAAGCTGGTTGACTCCTGACATGTTCTCATGATTCTCTACCACTCAACAGTTGTCTAGATTACTATCACACTTTATTACTCAATAATCGCTCTCGTATCGTATAGCTGTAAATAACATTAACCCGGGACATATCTCATACTGATGTGTCACTGTGCAATGCAGGGTCGTGACCCCTCATATTCACAGTAATATTAACGAGTCTTAGTCAGAGTAATTAGTTTTGATTAATTCGTGTAACCTTTATGCTTGTATTAAGTAGACGTAACTATGGCAATTAACATGTTATAATTTTTTTATTATGTAAGGTTTCTTGGTTAATTGACGACTTGATATTTTCATTATAACACGATGTATTATTGATAAACATACGCAAGAGTGATTTACTGGGACTACTAGTTGTAACTGAGAGAATGCATGGATAACGTCTTGTAACAAGTTTAGAATTTCTTCATACACGTGTATATAAGGGATTTACAATATATATATATATATATATATATGGGTATAAAGCAAATAGATACTCCTGTACAAAACCATGTAAGCAGGTGAACCACCATCAGTATTTGTAATAAAAACTATTAAACACAGTGGTTATTATTCATGCTTACCCAATTGTTTTGACAAGCAATAATACAATCAGGGATGGTGGGGAGAACGGGATAGTCGCGTGTAAACAAGGAAATACATTGCTAAATAAACATGCACACGCTAATCTATAGCCCATGCATGATTCCATAGACAACCGCCAATCCTCTCGTGAGCGTCAGACAGGTTACGTTCTGCCAACACACTGGATAGTCCTTGCCAGCTACAGCTCCTTCACGAAGATTTTTTTAAAGTCAATTCATTGACATTGCACTTAGGTTGCCCCATTCAATGGCATTGACTTACGATATCCTGAGTGCTTGGTGAAAGGGCCCCGTAACCTCCCAAATAGTAGCCAGTCATATCTTAGACAAAACAACAATTATTGTGGAGTGCGCAACAGTCTAAGACTAGACTAATATGCATTTTTTATAAGTACTGTACGTTCATCCTTTTGATTTTATATTTGTAATACTTGCATCTGTTTATATATACTTGCTGAATAAAGATCTAGACTGTATTAAAGGCTCTTATTTTTACACAGGAGCAGGACCACTCTAACACTTACATTAGACTATGACACACGTATTTATCTGAAACTATCAACATCTATTCAAAATTGAAAAGGAGCCTCTGACATGCTATTTTTTTTTAAAATAAGGATATTTTACGAATAAATATTTGTTCATAGCCTGAGTGTGAGACTAAGAGAACAGATAATGCACAAGCTGATACCTATATCTGATAATGAAACAGTCCAAGGGACCGGCTGATTCCATCAGTTACGTTGACATCTCATTAAAGAAATGTAAAACACTTATCACTACTACCTCCTCCAATTCTGAGATGATTACATAAACCATGAAGAAGTTCAGAAGGTTATGTTCAGAATTGATAACAAAGTCTAGCCTGTGCTAACGCGTGCATATATATTTAACTTTTTTACATTTGATTAAATATTCTCCTAAATCATTGCAGTTTTCTAACGGGCTGGACATATCATTGCTGACTCACATGTGCTGTATCGCTGAAAAATAGCGTTAGAAAGATATATGCTTATATAGACCCTTTCCTATTACTATGATTATATGATAACTCTAGCTATAGTAGTAGATACAGGGTCATACATGCATATGCCTTTCAAACGCTGTTTCTAAGAAATACAATGGAAAATAAATTGAATTTTAATATAATTATGTTCATATGTTCAATATACGCACAACTACAAATTCCTCTTTAATGTCTAAATCAAAATATCAAAATCCAAAATACTTTTCATCAACCCGTGGTTTTCCATCTGCACGTGTTAAGTTCGACTAACGTTTAGTCTCAAAAAAACAATTTCAGCAAACAATATAAATCTGATAAAAAAAAAAGTTTAATTAAAAGAATCCAAAGTGATTTCTCCATTTTATAATGAAGCTCTCTAGTCATGGACTTGGAGTTATGTAATTTAGGGACAGACTAGTGTTTTGATAGAGTTTTCTAACCAGTCCTCAAATCTTTAAAAAAAAATGTCTCCACCATCAATCATGATTTTATTATCTATTACTCCATGTGTTTTGAATTTAACCTAGGTTGTATAAACTACAACGAGCTTTTGTTTAAACATCATTTGGGAAAAGGTATCTGATTCAATTTATGAAACAGGTAATACTGCAGGATATCAAATTTCATTTGAGATATTGAAATATCAACCTCACTATCTAAATAAGTCTATCTACAAAAAGTAATACATGTCAACAGAAAATACCATGCATCCAGGTTAAAAGTGAGATTTACATCATCTCATCAAATCCTCCACCAATGGCGCCAAGATAATTGCGCTTCTTGATGGAAAAACCATTTGAGATATATATAAAAAGCTGAACCGGCGATTACATGAAAACGGAATAGTAAGGATCCCCTTTACGCCTTTCGCTCCCGTATAGATTATTTTTAGGATAAACCGTAGCGTTTCTAGCACAGAAATTAGGCCTGTAACGCAGCACAAAGCGTATATCAAGATAGGACGAACAGACTAGTATCTTATATCGTTTAATGACCTCTTCAAAAAACAGTAAGAGTTCTCACCACTTCACATCGTATAATGGGGTTGTCAGTCACTGTCTGTGTCGGGGAGTTTTTCAGCTGATGTGATCAATTGAAATAATTCCAGTCGTCGTTTTTTTCACATTTTGAATTTATTTTAAGGCTAACATTGTTGAGATTTTAGAAACCATTTTACAAATTGTAAATACATATACATATGAAACGTATATGGTTGTATGATTAGTTTTCCCCTTAGTTGATTATATTGATTGTAAACTCATGGTTGAACAATGACAATTTATGCAATAATTCAGAAATAAAAATATACAAACACTAATATAAATTGATGTTCAGTTTCACTGTCTAAATACCGTCTCGTAGTTAGTTATTATTTCACCATATAACAATCTCTTGTAAATACGCTATAAATCAATGTTCATCCAGTTTTCATTACATGAACTGTATATCAGGGCCGTGTTCAAGAGAGGTTTCAAAGTAATCGCTCAATTAGCGATTACTTTTAAACCTCTCTGGAACGCGATTGCTCAATGTAGCGCTACGTAGCAAGGCGAGCGAACTTTGAGATTTTGCACCGTGTCGTTCAGGAGAGAATGAACGCTACTTGAGCGCTACTTGAGCGCTACTTGGGCGCTAGATTGAGCAATCAATGAGCGATTATAAGCGCTCGCTGTTATGGAACGGAGCCCAGATGTTACATGATTCAGAATGCTAAGATAATTTCAAACCGATTTCACGAAGATTCAGTAACCCTAGGTCTGGATTAGAGTTTTTTTAAATTCTGTTTCAATTCACCAAGGTACTCACACAGTGTACACATCAAACGTCCAGTTACCCAGTTAGCCAACATATACTTCATGCAGAAAACCATTCGTTTTACCTCCAAACTAAGCAATTAATACCAGTTAGGTTCTCAACAGGCTGCTTGTCCAGACCAATTCCATATGTTAATACACATTTTATATCATAAACTCACGTGCAAAAGAAACGTCCCCATATAATAATATGATAAATACGACTAATCAGCGACACATCCTGTCTTATGAACCTAACAATACTAAATATGAATTTTCAAAACATTATCTGTTCATATTTCTGAGAAACACTTTTTAAGAAATCGTCGTTTTAGAATCTCCTTAACTAGACAAGATAGAAGCCTCAAAAAGCTATTTTTGGCTTGTTTTGTGACGTCTTACAGTAATGATGCGTCAACAAATTTATAGAAGGTTATTTATGTCTACGACATCTTTTATTGATTAAATTTCTAATGTTTATTGTTTTATACTTAAATACCAAACATTGAGGCCAAAAAACATCTTGAAAAAGCGATGTTAGCACCCCATGTGTATTTGAACAGACATAAAAATAAAACTATCATATTCTGATGTATGAAATTATGGATACATCTTTACAAAACGTGTGTCTAATAAATGCATTTAAAAGCAACTTACTCCGACATCAATATTTCGTTTTATACTCTTTTAAATATGCGTGTAATGTATTGATATCCAATCTATTTAAAAGCACCAAGCTACCTGGTACCCAGCCCGACGACTTACTTGATATTCAGATATAATGCCCTATAGTTCTAACATACAACCTGTTTCAAAACACTATGAGTCTATCAACTATCAACAAGGAGGGATTTTGTAAAGTAGTTCAAAGTACACAATGCCTGTCTCTCACCACCTATTTGTCCGTGAAGGTAGATACCGTTTTAACAGGTGCGTGATCCATTCAAGATTTGGACAAGTACTTGTGAAAAAGGGTGTTTCCCACTGATCTAGATTAGACTCGTTCTGAATAGAGCGTAGCATCTGTGCTATTAGTCAGGAAGTTTTTTCCTGAAGAAGTGGGGTTTTTTTTTAATTCATTCTGTGGCGTTGTCTATTTAGATTGTTGGCCTTTTTTTCTAAAAAGAAACTTTGAACACTTCACGGACAACAAGCAGATTTTTTAAACATTTAATCGTGTAATTGCA
Source organism: Gibbula magus (assembly GCA_936450465.1). Lineage (NCBI taxonomy): Eukaryota > Metazoa > Mollusca > Gastropoda > Trochida > Trochidae > Gibbula > Gibbula magus. Next base: position 36,132,348 of record OW388294.1, on the reverse strand, counting down.
GTATTTATAAATCATAATTCGAATTGTGAATCAAGATTTAAACCAGTAAAGTTTTTGTGAAAGATGGAAAGTAATTTAAGTCAAATTCGTGGAGGTTTTTTTTCTAAGCGAGCAATGTCAACTAATCAGATAAAGTTCAAAATAAATCCTTAAGTTTTCTGGCAATCTGTTAACACATTGAAACATAAGACGTAAACTAATTGGTTTAATTCTCTCTCTTGATTCTATTTCGACTAAAACACCGACAGACCTCGTTCTCAGACATCTAAGGGGAGGTGAGGTGAGTTTGGATCTAACGCCGCTTTCATGAGTATTTCACTTATATTATGGCTGCTAGTATTATCGCAGGGAGAAATCCCATGGTGGCTATGCATTGTGGTGAAACCTGCGAGCATCGGCTGGAACTAGGGAACCATGGGTGGTACTACGCTGAAATTTAATGTAGTGTTTTACCCAAATCGTACTGCATGTAGAAGAGTTGCATGCAGACAAAGTTGCCGAGCCCCTGGGGTGATTCGAACCCCAGACTTCTTGACCCGAAGCCGAACGTGCTAACCACTGCGCTACCCTATCCACCAGGACATCTAAAGTCGCTCTCTTGTAAATAAATAACGTGCAGTGAAATTAACGGTAATGACATTTGAATTTTAATTAAAAAAATGGTACTGCTAATTTGTAAATTAACTTTATGTTATTTATTTTTCTACCAGAGATGTATTGCCAAAACATGTTGGTGTTTATCATGATTGATATTCGTAATTCGTTCTTCGTAAATATTGTATGAGGGAAACCCTAACATTTGAAATAAGACGTAAAGAAAACGGGTACAATGAACATATTCAGAAATATATTTCAAACAAAATCATCTAATCATTTCTTTTGAAAGTGAATTATTAGAATGTATGATCATACTGATACCATAATTCGAATAAATGTTTTTAGTTCCTTCGTTTTCGCTTTCAAGTGCCTTGCAATATGTCTTAATTAATCATTCCTCAGCACACTGTTATTAAAACGACCAAGCACATAATACTCTACGATATTTTAGTAGGGAAAGGGATTCGTTTCTTTGTGTGTATGCTATACTAAACAACAATATCAACCCACTTTCGCATGCCTAAAACATTTCTGTGAAGACTTGTGTGTAATCTTTGTTGTGTTTACCAAGTATCATGCATGACACTGCATTAGCATGACTTGAATCAATGGTGTTCATAACTCCTTCAATTTTTTGGAAGTTGTAGATATAAAGCACAACGAAGAACTTCAAATGTATGGACAGAGAACTTGTTTGCAACGAATTCGACTTTCGATGTACATGTAGATACTCACACTGTTATCGAGCAAATGGTGTTCATGTCTTACAAACGTAAGCTTGCTTTACTATTTCATTCGTTCATAAAGTTAGTACACATGTAGTTAACCTCACTCATTCGCCTATGGGTCTCGCGATACAACAACCAGTTAATCAGCGAAGTAGAGGATGGGGTGAGTCAATGCAATCAACCCTCTGCTGAGACCCCCACTGTTTCAATAACTGTGTTTCTGATGGTTGACAGCAGGGTGCAAGGACAACACAGTCAACAAACCATAACTATACCTCAACTATCGTTATGTTTAATCGCTTTATACTTTTACAACGTTGGAAAAGAAAGTTTAACACAAAATGTCATCATTTCACATATTTTGAAACGAATGTTAAAGGTATCGAGGCGGTCTGTGCTTTCATGTTCATATGTTCAATCGTTCACTTCCGTTGCTACTTTAATTGTTCTTGTATACGGGAAATTATTTTCTAGCAACCTCAACAGTCGTGTATCAACATTTGGATAAAATAAAATAAAATTTGCATCTTAGGGAAAACGTTCGATGTAGTCAGGTAATTATTATCTTATATCATTTTTATCTGTAACTGTTTGAATGAATTTCTATCATGATAATGATGTCCTTGTTTCTAGGTCAAAGCGATGATGATATTAATTAAGCATTTTAGAAGCCCTGAAGCAAGTCTATGTACCCGATGACAGTAAGGTCCACATGTTCCTAATGAAAGGCAGGACGAACTGGATCTAGCTTTGGGCTGCTGACAGTTCGTATTGGATAAGTGCTTTCATTACTGCATCGATCTGATTACTTTAAACACTTAAAGGGCCACAGCCGCCTCGTGTTAATCACTGTTTGTGTTTATCATCAATTCATAACTTGTTTTGTATAGATGTTCCTAAGAAACTAGCAATGCTCACAGAATGCAGATTTTGAAATCACAATATTAAGATTGTGAAGATCCCAAAATTGTTCGTAATGTGTTCATTATGTGCAGGCTACTTCTGGTTTACACTTTTTATTCTGTTTTGTTCGTTCTTCAGTATTTGTATTAATAAAAATCAGTATTATGAAACTGGAAACAATGTCTTCTTATGTGATATAAGAGAAACATTTAACATCGTTCGAAATTTTCTTTATTTTATTTAATAAGAAAATAAAGGATGTGACATTTAAACTTGAAATATAAGCTAGTCCTATGACATTAAATTTTAATTACGTTAACGGACAAATATGAACATTAAATTATTTTATGTTGATTTTTTAATTGACAATGTTTTAGTGTCAGTCTTTCTCATGTTCTCTAAAGTTACATGAGTCTCATGAGACGTATTCATGTATATAGCTGTCAGTAAAAGGACGGTATGCTTCTAACAATTATCCAAATCACCATTTTGTGTGAAATAGTACCGACAAATGTTAAACACAGCCCCAAATGTATGATGTTCTTGTTTTATCTCTAAATAGATACATATGTCAAACTGGAAACACATGAAAGAACACCTGGTAAGCTCACAAAGTAGTAACTACACTGTCGGCCAAAAGAAACGCCTACCAGATATATACTCAGATTTAGTAAAACCTGTTAAGAACAGTTTAGCAATATCATAGTATTATGAAGTTGCACCATTTCCATACAACCAGGGGCAACACTACAGGCGCGCATTAGCATTAAAGTGGTGATGACGCTACAGATGTACGTTTGTTACGGTGCGCAAGTGAATCAACTGGAAATAGCGGTCTTCATTGCGCGTGGTTTTCATGAATGTTATTGACTCGAAACACAGATTTTCACGATTTCAATGGACTTTCATATTAATAATTGTTTCAGCATAACGTGGATACCACCATTTCAGAAATTATTTTATCTTTCATTTCAAGGAAACTCAAGTAGGCCTTTCCTTTGGCCGACAGTGTACTTTATGTACTGATCGGTGATCGTTTACATTATTAATATGTACGAATAGCAATGTGTGTGTGTGTGTGTGTGAAATGTTTGAAGTGCTAGGTCTCCTTTCACAAGCACTAATTAAAGGGAGGGTTATATCGGGGTATTATTATTAGAAACGAAGTTCAAGTAGACATTCCATATATGCGCTGAATACATGATTATAACACAATTTAGTTGAAACATATTCCTGAGTGTTACAATTTGGTAATACACAAATTTAATAACAATAGCGCATGTTCATTCAAAAATAAAAACATCGAGAAGTGAAGCCATTCATCGGTGCTACGAGTGTGGAAAGATTTGCTAGGGCGTAAACAGACATTGTTGATCAGTATACTAATACATGTTTTTTTACGTCGTGAATATCTATCAATACATATTTATAACGTTAAGATGGTAAACTGCAGCGTATATGTCATTCCACGCAATGCACAAAACCAAAACGGTGGATATTCCGATAGAACCCTCACTTTAAGGCCGTAAGTCATAAATATAATACTTCTTTCAGTGACATTTTTTAGAGTTGGTAAGATGAGTTCTATGTTGGTTAGATACATTCTATGGATATATAACTCTTTATTTAGTGCACTCCTACAATAAAGAAGTTGTATATCAAGTTCATTCGTTCTCCTTCATGTATAGTCTTGGTGTAATGGTAAAGGGGGGGGGGGGGGGGGAGAGTCAAGCTAAACCCGTGTTAAGGATATCCTTAGAGGTGGATAGCTCATCTGTAATCAGGTTCTGCCTCAGATGTTCGAATCCTCCAAGACACTCAGAGGTTATACACTGCAGTAGAAATGCGTCTAGACATGCAGCAAGGTTTGCATGAAGTGTTGCTGTGTAATTCATGGTTCACCAGTAGTGGATCACATACATGTATGTAAGTAGGTTTCACCTCCAACATCGTTGTTGGGGGCTGTCTCCATTTCTATCCTTTAGGAGACTTTAGGTACGAAGATATAAGTGAAAATTTCCTGAAAGTAATCTGAAATGCCTGATCTTCTCGGCACTGAAAACCTCCTAAACGTATCTTAAATTGATCATAAACACACAAGTTAAATTCCATCCCAGTGCCAATGTATATTCAACGTTGATCGAGGTAATAGTGTGTTATGTCTAAAAAATAATAACCATTGAATATATGAACACCAGCATGGTTCAATCGTACATGTACATGTCTTTTATTTACAACTGTGTCTTACTACATACATGTATTTTTAATTGATTTATTGAAAAATATTCTGGATACAAGAAATATTCCATATAGATTAACATCCTTACGCTTCCAAGTTTTCTTTTGGATTGAAAGTGGCGAAATCAAAAGGGTATTTTGAACGATGTAAACACATTGTCACGGAAGTATTACAGTACTCATGTCCTCTATTACCGGTGGCACCCGTCACTCACACGCTCCACAAAGGAGAGGGTGTGTTTAATTCGGTCGAGTCCCAAACCGTTCTGTTAATGCTGGTAACTAAATTATGTTTGATGGTAAACTTGATGCTGTATGTATACAGACAAATGTATTTTAACACGTGCGTGCATTATTCACTCACGCCTTTAAAATGAAGCATTAAGCAAGCCAGAGACTCAATAAAATAACATTATCTCGTTTAAGCGACTCTTTAACAGATAATTCTCGCCTTTAGATTACCCAAACGAATTTACTTGGAGAATATGAGTTTCCTAAATTAACAGTCTCCCTATATCGTCTCTCAGGAGTATCTTAACTGAGACAATTTCAATAAACTTACACTCCCAACATGACCTTTTCCCTAACCGCGTGGCTCTTTATACGGGTTACCAGAACTGTTATTTACGTCAACATTTTCGAGAAGTTGGTTAAAATTGTCACGATACACGCAACGTTCTCATACAATCAATATAAGTGTGACAAGATGTTGATAGGGTTTCGAAGAAAACACCAGCTCAGTATAAGAAAACTGTCGCTAGATCTGTAAATTAGGGTATCCTGTATGTCAGCATGCAAAGTTCAGTCACCTAACAATACAACATTGCGTGCCTTAATCGTGATTTTAAGAAAATAATTATTTTATAATTTGCTGAACAAAGCGTCTACTGTCCTAGGGAGACATGTTTCGCGCGAGTTACCAGTTCCAGTTCACCATCAGATCGTCACCTATACTGTTCCCTTTAGTCAATATACATCTGATGACGTCTTTGGGCGACTAAATAATAAATTAAGAGTTTTTCGTGTTAGTAAGATTCTCCATTCTCTAAAACCACACACGGTGGTACATGAACAATCGACAATCATGTGAAATGTCAACATTCGCTAAAATCTCTTACTGAGCTCAGAAACGGTAATCTCTGGTCAATAGAATGACCATAGCTACTTTGCTTTAAACTACTAGAGTTCCGAACAATGGCCACTTAAGATCAAAGCAGGCTGTATAATAGTACTTTTGGACCCAGGTATAGTCACGGGAATCAGCAATGTCGCTATGGCACCATGAACAGCTCTGTCAAGACCACGATAGTTACCGACAACTTAATCATGTTTAAATACTATTTAAAACTATTAGTTTTCACTTCTGCCATAGGATTGAGTGCAGTTCTATACGAGACACACTTGCAATTCTTGATATGTTCTGATGCTTTAAAGTGATGAATTATGATTCCGCATATATGATCAGAGACCATTAAATAATTATGGTTTCTGATATGATGTCAAAATGCACTCTGCATATGTATAGCACCATGGAGTCTGGTACACATATCAACACCACAGTGCCTACCACTAGCAGAAGTAGGATTCCTTACGGAAGAACGAAGATTCAAGATTTTCCTGATGGTGATTTTGAACTGTTGTCAATAAAAACTGTATGAATGGCATCGCGTACAACTATTCATAAATACGTGTCAAACCTGTCTCATGTTTTCACCTACAAAAAGTAAATCTAGACAAAAAGACAATCCAGAACTCGCGCTGATCCCACAGATGAGTCTGCACCGGGGATGTAGCTCAGTTGGTAGAGCGTCTGCTCATCACCCGGTAGGTCGGGGTTCGATTAACGTACGGCCGCGTCATACCAAAAGACGTTAAAAGCTGATTTGCACAACATTTGTGAATCTAGATTCACGAGACAGCGCGGAGAGGTCCTCTTGCTACCCCTTAGAGTCCAGTAAAATCAAACCCACAACGAAGTCACTGTTCTGGGAAAACTAAAACTACATCGACAATATAACATCGATGATTTCTGTGATTCGCACCCGTGGAGTTCAGAACCAATTATTATGACATACCAACAAGAATTGCAATCACTGTTCAATAAAATGGTAAGAGCTACAGCACTAAAACTCAAACTACCTACAAGAGGCATTTCCAATCCAGGATATGCTCTAATGCCCACTCATTAATCTGAATCTAGAGTCAAAAGTCCAGAGTCCAGAGAGGACACTGTGCCCCCTACGGAGTCCGGAAACAAAAAGATTACAATATGATGATGAACATATCCGATGGCCAGATGAATTGTCACGTCCTACAAATACTCCACTACAGAACTATAGTTCCTGGATCGACCACGTAGTCAATGCTGAGAATTATTGGAAATGTTGGTGTCGTTATTAAGAGTCAGTGGAAGGATATGTTAATGAGTGATGGGTTCGTCAAGTGGACACCATGCAATGGTATTATACGTTCAGCACAATGGATGTGGGAATTGGAAAATTATACTCAAATGATAGTTCCACTGATGGCATTCTTTCTACTGGGATATAACTGGTCTGAAATACTAACATTTATACTGGAATGACACTGCGTGAATGAGTATTGAACTTCACATGAAATTGGAGATATAAAAAATATAAAACATTTTGTCAAGGTATATTTTGGTAAGGCATATGCTTACCAAGACATAACACTACATTCTAAGTACATCAATGTTTCAATTCTTAAATTCTATCCTACCTATCTAAAGCTTATAGCAAACTGTGACTGAGAGAATATTGTATATGCGCCTTTAAAGAAAGCGAAATAACCCATAACTAATATATATTTAGTAATTGTTCATCTACAACTAAGCACATGAATATGTATTTCAGCTAATATTTTAAAACTATTATGGTCTCCTTTTCCCAAGTGAAACATGGATACCAGCTTCTGACAATATCCACTTCGTTTCATAGCAATAATGAATTTGTATATAGTAACTTAATATGCATAATTTTTCATTATATGAATTTAAACATTCTAAAACATTCTTTTTGCATGCTATTCAATGGTTTGGATTTCAAACCACTCCCAGCTGAATACTCCACACCACTCCGTGTTGGTATAGTCAACTCAGGGGTAATGTTCGCCACTCCTGTGTGATTCAGCATCGCTAGATAGATGGTAACAACTCACTGGAGAGCTGCTATTGCTTGTTCGGTGTATTGTGTGTTAACGGCGACCATTCTCTAACGTTGATCCTCTCGGTAGTATTGGCGCTGTTACATATACTCGAGCAACATTTGGAATTGTTCATGTATATTGATGAGACGTTCCTTGTTTGAAGAGAGCAAGGCATTTAACAATAATACTGACAGGTCAGTGTGTTTTGACATGATGGGTTTTCTCCAGAAATATGATTTATATCATGGAGAAATCATATTGTTGTTCAAATCAACATTCCATTTATAGTCATTATATCTCCTGGTTTAATTCTTTGATATTATTCTTAGTTGTTGTTTAAAGGGGTACTATATCGACCTCGTCAACTCTAATTTACCACCCTTGGTTAGACATATCAAGGTCACGTTACACAATTAAATTATCCGAAACCACCCAGTAACCAAACAAACAAATGAACTGAGTCATTTTATTTGACATTGTGTTTTTTTTATGTTCCTTTCACTTGGTTCATTCCAATAGTGGTCATCAATTAAAATAATTTATATATACCACGAACATATGAAACATAAAATACATTCACTTCCTGTATGAAGTTTGCCATGAAATCAAGTTTCAATATCCAAACGAACTCGTTTGTTTTTGAAATGGTAGGATAAACCGGTTGGGTGGGATGTCACCACAATTTAAACAACCTTTTTTCAAAAAGTGATGTTACATGTAAGTTATTGTCCCTATACCTGTTGTTATTTTTGTATTTTGATATCCAACAGCGTTTTACTATAGATTTAGATGTTTACATGTACATTAAAGTGTTTATATAATTTTCTGAAATATTAATGACAGTTATCAAGAATCATTTTCTCCTAGAATAACGGTATCTAACAATGTTTCGAATTTGACCATGTGACATGATCGGTTTAAGTTTCATCTTCTTAATATGATAATAACAAAATATAGCTATAATGCTCCACCTCCCAGAGATAAGTTCTTATTGCGTGATTCCTCAGAACCATTGAACCATAGCGTTATTAGTTTATTGTAACGCTTCTCTATCATATCTTATAACACAGAAAGTCGTATCGTCATTGTACCATGTTAATTCTAAGTATGAACTCTCTATTCTTATGAAGAGCAAGAGTAAAACATCAAAATTTGTTTTCTTGCACGATGAATAGATTCTGGTAATTTGCGGGCAACAGTCGTGAATTGGGCCTGCTGTATTAGATACATCAACAAATCAGAATCGATTATATAGCGGTATCATTGTATAATCCTCCACGATTGCTGAATGGTAGCCTGACCTAAAGTAAAGAGGGTCTTCACACGCGTCGCTCCCTTTCCACTAACTCATTTAGTATGCAGTATCACTGCTACAAACAATATTAAAAATTCTAATATGTATTCATATATGCATGGAGCGTTGATTCCATATACACAAGAATTATCGTCTAGAATTACATTCATATCGGTGATGAGATTGTTGCCCCGTTGGGTGACCTTGTCTCAGGGGGGACAACTCACGTGGTAATGACAAACAAGGGAGATAATTCAATAACAAACAGGAAATTGTACATAATTAACTAATGCGTGATTGGAAATAAACGAGAATAATGAATCGTATTGATATGTTACTTTGTATAGAAGAAATATAATCAGGTTAAAACCACAGAGATATTGTTAATGACAAAATTGATATAATCTCAAGGGTTTACAATAATCAATGCATACATGCACAGCCGGTGATGTTTTATTTCAACTAAACTATACCAAAGTAATTAATTTTCCAAAAATATCAAATAAGCGTTTCCATTGAGAATTGTATTATCTAACATCACTTGTACAAAACTTTTAATGTCCCAAGTGAAAAATCATGTATATTTGTTTCATAACAACTGTAATGCACCTAAATAAGGAAAAGGTGGGGCAAAAAACCGTCATCTGGCGGCCAGTAAACTCGTACATCGACTTATGAAATAGTTTCTCAAGATCATTTGATGCCATAGGAGATACTGTACGTTTTTCAGACGTGTAAGTTTGAAAAGTTTGCCTTCCGTTTTGTTTTAAAACAAACTGTTTATTCTGTAAATTGACGTTTACCCCCAGTTCCGTGTGTAACGTTATACTATAATTGTACATGGCACTTTTGTGGAATTGCGAACAAATTATGGTCAAATGATTCTATTAAAAGTATATCATTGTATTTATCTTATATATCTGTCAACGTTGATAACACCAAAGAATGTTAGTATAGTTTTTTTAGAGTTTTGTCTCGATAACTATAGTTTAGAATCATTAAAAGTATAGAAGTGTTATTTTCAAAAGAGGTAAATATTTTACGTGCTTAATACATTTTCTAAGCGCTTTATTTTTTCAAGTCCGTGACTTACATTTAGAGTTTTATTTGCAATTATATATTTGATCATATATATTTTACATTTTTAGCTTATGAAAGGCCTGATGGGCTTATGGCATGACGTCCAGAATCAATGACTCCAGAGAGCTGAAAAGTAATGTGCAAGCTCCTTGACCAATGAGGATTCCAATTCGCAGATTTGGTGACCCTATGACTTCAAATAGGATCACAAGGGTCACGACCTTAGAAACCTATTTCATCTTCTTCTCCAGTTCCAAAAGGTCTTGAGAGCTGACAAGTTGTGTGCAGAATCCTTGGCCAATGGGGATTTTAAATTGTAGATTTGGTGACCCCACGACCCCAAATGGGGTCACTTATTTTTCTCAAGTACTTCAAATTTGTTTTACCTGTGATAAATTCTCCTGGAAAATTTACATTTTGAAATTTATTTAGTTCACTGTTTAAGCCTAATGAGCTACAGAGCCAATGGCTATTTTAAAAATATTTATCCGATCCTCCTTGGTGAGACCAAGTTTAAGTACAGCAATGGCGATTGCATGCAAACGTGTAAAAGCCCTCATACGTTTAATCATATTATGATCTGAAGAGTGAACATAATAAAAATAATTCTGAGAATGGCATTTAGAAATTACATACATAAGAACGGGAACAATTTCTTTAATGTGAAAAAAAAACACGAAAAAAGACTATTTACAGACAGATTGAAAGGCGATTCATTCATAAGAAATTTGTGTATTTTCACATTAAAGAAGTTGTTCCTGTTCTAATAATAAAAAGAAGTAAACATGTTTGGGAGTCTCAGACCTTTATTGTAAATAATACATTCTTTCATGTTTCATTCTCGATTCATATATAAACATCAAACAGTACGGAAAGTGACAATCAGGACAGTGAATAACATTTGAGATAGAACAATGCAACATATCAACCATTAGTTTCGGTCTGATTAAAATCGACCTTGTTCCGAGGAATAAAATTTGCAAAATAATATATCTACCGGGATACGAACAGGTTCTGTAGATTCCGTTTGGCGTGGAAATCTCCGAACGATATGAGTTCGTATCCCGGTAGATGCACTATTTTGCACATTCTTTCCGCGGAATACCGTCGGTTTTAATCAGACTGCCATTAGTTTCATCCGACAGAGGTAGTAGACCCTTGTCGGGATGAAGTATTGCTAATTAGTTGTGAGGAAATAGTACATGGAACAAGGCGTCAGCAGTTGATCTCTTTACAAAGAATACCACATTAACTAACAATTACATATAAACAAATGATTTCGAACAAACCATTTTTATAAACAAACAAATTACTCAGAAGGACACGGAAGACACGAAAACAAGATGTACATGTAAATATTGGCGTGGTATATACAGCAATATATATATTAACTATGTACACTGTATTTACAAATGAGACTTTAATAAGATTTAAATCCAGGAAAAGTCCCTCACTTAAAGTACTTTTTTTACTGAAGTACATGTATGACGGTAACTTCAGAGGAAAGGCTTAACTTAAAATTCATCGTATCTTATATCTATGGACAAAAATCGTTTGTATTGATTTATAAGTGTTGCAGTAATGTCTATTTCAGCAGGAGTATCTCCATTTTACGTAATGTCTTGTTATCGGGACTCGAACCCACAGTTGGCTCGAATCACAGCAGTCAGATGCAGGTGGCTATGTACAGAGTCCAAAGCAAACCAGCATAAGGAATCAGGCACAATCTCGCTGTGAGATTAAGGAAGATCCTGGGAGAAGAAAATATCCAATTTTGACCAATATTTACAGGTTCTCAAGCGATTTACAATCCAAAGCGTTCTATAACAACGTATACCTTAAAACGTCTACTTCCAGGAAGGATGTATGGTCTTAATCGACATACCACTACCTCAATTTGTATCTTATATCGCCTGTATTCAATAAGTCTGGCTAACCTGGACCAGTTATATAATAGCCTTATGCAGTAAGTCTGGGTGTACACATCCATTTACAGTCACACCATTGTCTCAATACAGTGATGCTTGTCGGGGTAATTCTAACATTTGATCATATGTACAGTAGTCTGATTCTGAATAATTATATTCTTACACACACCTACACAAAAAATTGGCCAATTAAAAAAACGGATTATAGCGGACATACTTATAAGCATATGGTTAACATGGTTAAGTGTTCCTAACAGATTCCTTTACAGCATTAACGTACCAAAAAGAACGCAAAATATTCCCAGTTGGCACCCAACGATGACTTTATACAAGAAAATAGTTTGTAAGTCATCTTGTTTATGTGACTAGGGGATACATAATCAAATAAAAAACAATAAAATGTCTTCTGAAGATTTGACTACTTCTGAAGAATAATAAATAATGTCTGAATACTGAATGTCAATGGGTGATTATAGCTAAAGTATGTATACTGAGGAATAGTTAAATTTGTCCTTGACATGATTTCTCAAAATTGATTTATGAATATTTATTGAAATACATATAATGAATAAATACAGCAAAACCACATGTAATTATGGTAGTCAGTGACGACTGCAATACCTTGACATAATTTCTTATAAGTTCGATTACAAATCGTTCGCTATTTTTTAAAGGCGGAAAATTTATCAAAAAAATAGAAATAATAGATAATTAAATGATTTTGTTTATCTTTGTTCCAGAAAAGTCAATAATACAAGCACATTGACATATCTCTCAAAATGTCCATATTGTTGGTTCAATAAGGTCAATAACACTGGTATTTGTATAACAAGAAAGGACAGAAATAATTGACAACTAAATTTTGATACTTGAGAGTTAATGCAACATATTGACATAATACAGCTGTCATTGTGCAGTGAAGAATGCAAACACCTCGACATATTCAATTTTGGATCAGTCTTGTTCTTTCAGAAATAACAGAAGGGTTTCCACAATTGCAATGCCAGTGTCACCGTTGAACAATCATCATCAATTACAATCAATGTATTTTTGTTCATTTAAGAATAAAAACCATTATGTACACTAAAATACATTAATATTTTTCATTATTATTAATTGTGTTATTGATAGTTCAATCAGAAATGGGTCAAAAGTCTTAAATCAGTATAATATCATATGATCAAACGATATTTGAATAGGAGTAATGGTTTCATATCATGCATCATAAAGCATTACGAACCAATTGTCACTGATATAGATCTTGCTCCTAACAAACAACATGACATCCCGAAAAGGATACCCGTTGAGAATTTAAAAGCAATTCCTTGTTGATTTTGTGGCACGAAATCCGTATAATACAAGGAATGAGATTGAATGTCAGAATACAAATATTTACACTTATAGCTGGCGGTCTGGCTATTAGTACCGTGGCGTCAGTCTGACTGATAAACAATACACCATCAGGTGGACTCGAGTTGTATCGATTCCGGTCAGCTGCACACGAGAACGCTACTGATATTTGCACGGTAGTTAATTCATTGTAAACCAATCTGAATGACTACTCGGCGTATCCTTCCATATTGTAATTTTATCCTGGCGTATCATAGGACTCGGTGTCATATGTTGAAATACATGTTGTACTTGCATCTTTACAATATTTGAATTTTATAAGTTTGTTTGTCATGGGTAATCATAATAAATTGTAAGTCATATTTGAAATGCATGTTTAATTACATGTGGGCCAGTGTTAATTTTTATAAGTATGTTTGGCATATATAGAAAATCAGAGGGCTTGATGCCAGTTTTATATACATTTATTTTACATATTTCATGATATACTCCTTGTATAGTTTAAGTCTAATTCTACCCAGCATATCTGAGAACATTGTTTAATTGGAACTACATGTGGGGTCACATGTCATGTTTTTTAGTTTTCATAGTTAGAGAGAAGACGGTTCTTACACATACGATATTCTTAAGCCAAAAATATGGTTTATGTGTGTTAGCATTGTCAGTGATATTCAGAAATCACTGTTTCACATTCGGAAACATGCAGTATAGGATATCAATTTTAGGACAGGTTATTGAATTATTGTAATGTTATGTCGCAGACAGACACATAATCATAGCTAGTAAAATCAAAATTTATCAAACAAATACTCGGACCAATCCTTCCATTCATGACGATGGGGGACGAAAATAATTTGATTTATAATATGCAGTACGGAAGTGAAAAATTAACTAAGGGATTGTTATAAGATATTGCAAATCACTGAAGTTTCGATTTTGATTAAATGACTTAGTCTAATAATCTAGATCTCAAATAATCGAAAATGTAATATTCGTTCCTTTATAAGGCATTGTCACAGAGCTTTTGCGATGGTGATATGATCCTTGGAGCGTGTAACATAAGTGGCGCTATTGAATATACATGGGTCAATGACATCTGCATATAACGCACTTAGCCATACTAAAGTGCCTGTTTTCAAATGATTCGCATGATCTCGATTGCTGACGAGGTTCCAAATTTCTGAAAATGTGCAGATTGTGCAAAATGAAGTGGTGGCATTGAATTGTTGAATTGCATTTCTGTAGAAGTACCATGCGCTTCGTTATAAAGTCAGATATGAATAGCTTTAGTAGGAGAACTTGATTTATATGTACATATGTTTTTGTTTATAATCTATATGTCACAGTGGGTGGGTATGTCATGGTTGCAACCCTGTTTATGGACATTTCTTTGACTGAAGAAATAGAAATAGCTTAGAGGCCAGACAAACTGTAACTGGTCGTTAATTGGTTTGTACCTAAGTATATTATTCATATTCACAATGTATATATACAAACAATACAATGAATTATGCCATTTCATATCAATCTTCTGTGTTATAGACATATTCACGTATATATGCTCGTAAAACGGTAGGTCAATGCTCTTCCATATTGAGTAATATTGACAAATAAATAAAGGATTCAAATAAATGTTGTTAAGGTAACATTGACCTTTCTAAAGCGTTGAATATATTTTACTCAAAATTAAACTTACCACCAAGTCTTTTTCTTATTTCTTGAATTAATTTGATTTTTTTAAAAACCACTTGTCTCTGTAAGGTCATGCATATATGACGTCATGTCGTAAAATGAAAAAGACACATCTTTGACCATTGTACAAATGTATGATACTCAGTTTGTAAATTTTATGATAAGGCTGTAATTGTATTCAGACACATTACGCACATTACATTCAAGTCTGTTAACACGCCTCGCATATTCCAGGTCTGATACCGCTCTATATGACGTCATGCAAACTATGACGTAGGTCATTAGAGTCTTCCATGACAGATCTTCCTTTCGTTTTTTATCATTAATTGTGCATCACAATCAGCCAAGCAAACTTTCTTTTCAGAACTTGTCCTTCACCTTGAAGACATCTGAAGACATTTGCATGTCAGGTTCGCAAAACAATGTGAGGTCAAAGGTTACCTCATACATTACCGGGTCCGCCCCCAACAGTCTGCCGGCTGAACACACCTGAATGATTTGAGTACACCTGTATATCAGCGTTCCTGTTGAACACCTCATCGACAGGTACGTCCTCCTTGCTGAGGTCGTCGTGGTACGTGGACGTCTTCGTCTGGTAAGGGAAAATGTTGTTAGGACATTAGCATATTGATTTCGATTTGGGAATCAGAGATGGTCTTTGTCAGTAGAGAAAGATGTTAATTGAATTGAATAGCATTGCAATTCACATTTCTTTAAACATTTAAATGTTTAAAAAAGATAATAATAAAAAATGAATAAATATGAAAATATTAAATGTTAAATTTTAAATATTATCTATAAAAAAAAATGATGTGTTTAGTTTGAGTGGCAGTTATACAGCAATCAAAACTTATAAATTCTAAGTTTACTTGACACGTTCAATCATTGGTCAACTTAAAGAGAGCAACACATATTGATGGCATCAATGCAATTAACAAACACCGATTGGTTCATCAACAGATGTGGAACGGTTATTCTAAATGTTGATGTTCTCTTGATTTACTGACGATTGGTGTAAAGAGAGATACAGATATATCCTCGGTGAAGCTACAGGAACCAGGGCTCCGTACCATAACAGCGAGCGCTTAAATTGCTCATTGATCGCTCAATGTAGCGCTCAAGTAGCGCTCAAGTAGCGCTCATTTTCTATTGAACGACACAGTGCAAATTCCTCGAAGTTTCTCGCCTTGCTACGTAGCGCTACATTGAGTAATCGCGTTCAAGAGAGGTTTAAAAGTAATCGCTAATTGAGCGATTACTTTGAAACCTCTCTTGAACACGGCCTAGGTCACGCGAGTTAAGATACGGGATAGAAAGCTTTAGCTGATATAACTCGCAGACTCAAAGATAAAGAAGGATATTTTTTCGAACTCTCCCTTTAAGTGATGTATTCATAGTTGTAGTTTTCATATTTGTTTCTGGCTGAAATACGTAAGGGCTGAACTTTGCTTTGAAGAGTGGCAAACCTTATAGAACATAGAGTGGTACATTCCCCTTTCCCTACTCCCCCTCCCTTGTCTGAAGTGAAAAGAACACTAGTCTTTATTTTGATAATTTTAACATCTGACGCTAAGCAGTTCATCGTGTACTAATTTCATTACCTTCTTAACGGTGCATCCATTGTGTTTCATAAAATTGTATTTGGCTTTAATACGTTCCAACACACCATATGTGTTGTTTACAATACAAACAAATTCACTTAGCTTGCATATTCATCCCCAATCGCCAAACATATCATAAATACAAGTTTCCAATTAAAATCGAGTAACATCATTATGCATGTGCAGAAACCGAAACTGCACGCTCTATTACATGCACAGTAGTCATATGACCTATTGAACATTATCAGCCCAAATTTATTATTTTGTCTGGTGTAAATAAGATTCCAAAATTACGTTTGACTCATTGGCGCGCGCCACACGCGATGCATTGTCCGGTTTTCGATCAGAAATCACTACTTTTACCTTCATATCGTCAATATACTAAGTCGAGTATCATCAAAATGATAGTTTTCGGTAACAGTTGGTACTCTTGATAAAATTAGACTATTTAAAACGTTTGGCATATTTGACCCCCAACAACACAATGGATGTACCTTTAAACATATCTCTTTGTCTGAAATATGGACTTGACTGACCTTTTTAATCTTTGGTTTGGAGAAGCAGCAGAATTTGATGAAACAGAGCGTGCCCGAGATGCCCACCCCGCCCGCCAACACTAGAAACATGCCCGCCACGTTCTCCACATCCAGGGACTTGGTCTTAGCGCTGGCTCGAGCATCAGGACAGAACTGTCTTCTCCACCATCTGAGGAGAGAATGAGTGAGTAGCTAATGTGTCGTATTATTTGTACATGATTATTTGAAGGTTCTTATATTTCTAACAGGATACACAAGTATGGTCCTGGAAATTCGAAGTTATTTAGCGCTGAGTCAGCATGAAGTCGATTTCACTGTGTGACGTTCAAAACTATATTACCACTAAATGCTACCAGATTCTAGGATAATGTTTGTATATTCTATATCATAGCTTGTGGCACTTATTTCTCCTGTTTTTTTATCGTTAGTCTCTAATACTAAAACAATGAAATCTCCTCTCAAGTATACATCTGGAATTATACTTGGACCTCACATCGATGTGTTAAATAGTCCATATATTCAAATGTGTGATTATCAGTCAGATACGTATGGTGTTACTGATGATACATATTTGTGTTGTACTTTTTAAATAAAATGCTCTGTTTTATTACCTTTTACACAGAAACTTAAAAATACAGAGACTGGAATTGATGATAAATGGTAAAAACAAAAAATGATCTAATACCCTAGAATCCGTTAGCTTAGTAATACGATATGATATAAGTATTCAGGTTTGGTTTTAGCCAGACAAACCCCATCATGCTCCATCAAGATATGTTTTGTCCGCAAGGCTCGTCCAAACCCCCGGATTGTCTTCTGAGCATGTGCCGCGTGACGCCACCGACTCGTCGCTATTTATAGCTTACATTTTGTCAACCAATGAAATCTCGTGTTTTTAAATCTGATGGTCGTTGATCCGGGCACTGCTCGATTTTCAGTCATATCATTAGAAGGTTATTAATAGCGATATGAGGGAAATGCTTAAAGACAATGGCATTTGAAGGAGTCTTGCCTTGCGGATAAAATACCCTCATGGAGCAGGATGAAAAACTCAAAACTTTAAAACTATCCTACATGGATTGTTGATACATAGCATTCACATACAGCGATAAGTTGAGATGCACTCACTTTCCTTCCAGTCTATATATAACGCCTTCATCCTTCATCCGTAGTATACCAAGGGATATCGCCTCGCCAAAATCCGCTCCCTTTTTAAAAGCGATGCCGTATCCTTTGAGATCGAATGGATGGCCAATCTGCATAAGCGAGCAGTTATCCGATATCTCATGGGTGATGGTCGGAGAGTCCCATATAAATGCGTATCGTCCTTCATTGACTCGTCTGAATCCATCTTCAACTCGCCTCACCATGGACTCCGGATGCAGTGTGGACATGTAGGCCCACATCTTAGCATAATGAGTCATATTGGTATGCTTAAAGAAGTACTCGATCTGACTCCCGTCTACGGTGCCATACTCGTAGTAATCCTGGTAGGCCAGGTCAGCTGCTGTGCTGATCCCGACGTTGGCATTGGTAATGGTGAGGAAGGCAGCAAGGTTGGCAGTGTAGAGGGAGATCATGATCAGGCAGAAGAACCACCAGGAGCTTGCCACGATCCTGCTGGAGATTGCATGAGGAGATCCCACCAGACTCCCTCTCAAGATGGTCCCCCAGATGTACCAGAAGCTTTCCCTCAGGTTGTGTGTGTACTTCTGCTGCCTGTCCGAGTTGAGGCGACTGACGCCGAAGAGGACGAAGCTGACGATGAGGAAGGAGACAAAGATGGAGATCCAGACGGCGTCATGGAGAGGAGAGAGGAACTGGAACACCCGCAGTCCTGTGTCCTCCGGCTTCCTGATCACCACTGTCGTACCTTTGGTCATGAAGGGCTTCGTGAAGTCAACTACTTCAGACCTCGAGGGAGACATCTGGAACGGCGCTAGTGCTATATCGTCTTTCTGAAAGTAAAAAGAGTTCATGAGGAAATGTTCAGAACACTTTATGAATTTTTTCAAATCAATTTTCTGTCTCATTATATAGCTATAGGATGAGAAGTGTAACTATAAATGAAGGTATCCTTCCTAACCACTTTTCCATAAGGATAACAGCTTCTTTATTGTGAATATGAACATACACGACGGAATATACACACCCTCATTCACCAGAGAAAACATAACAGCAACGTCGTGTATGTTCACTCTAGAGAAAATGCTTTTTAAGAAAATTATGTCAAATTAGGTAAAAAATTATATGATGTATATCTGCCGGAGATATGGAATATTTCTCTGAAATAAGAAGACAATTTTTTTAAATTTGTAACTTGCACATGAAATGTGAC
The DNA here is from genome assembly GCA_936450465.1 of Gibbula magus. NCBI lineage: Eukaryota > Metazoa > Mollusca > Gastropoda > Trochida > Trochidae > Gibbula > Gibbula magus. The sequence goes on along the minus strand of OW388294.1, from coordinate 36,112,898 downwards.
GGACGGACGGACACGCTTTATATCCAACTACTTTTGGAGTTTCTAATTATGCATAAGAGAAATAAACACTTAATCGAATTGTACTCGTAGAGAAAGGTCAGAGAAATCTCATTCCATACCACAACTTCCCATCTCTACATCTCTCATAAGATAGAAATATTCATATAAGTTATAGAAATGTAATGACCTTTTTCACTGAAATTGAACGTCTTTAAAGACCTTGCTTGTCGATGGTACTTCTATCATCCATGCGGCGAAACAAATAAATAACACATTCACCTCAAAGGAAAGTTAGCTAACGTTTAACAAGGAATCGCGACCTTCTCTTTCATCATCTTTGAGTCTTCGGGCCATCCCAGGTAATGGATAAATACCCCTTAGCGTTAAACGTACTAATTGTTCATTTCAAAGGCGATATGGGTAACGTTCATTAAATATGTTTAACATTCATTGCGTTCTTTCGCTAAACTAATATTTGAGTATCATCTTCATGAATTCATGCTAATGCTTTTAGGCATGTACCTTGTGACGTAAATATACCTAATTGTTTATTTCAAAGACGAATCGGTTAAGTACAATAAATCATTGTGCACATGTGCTCGGTGCCTCCCTTATTTCTTTGACTATATGCACCATCTCAGCCTATGGCTGTATAACCCTCCTGGCGTTAACATTACTAGTTTTTCACTTTACAAGAAAATTGTGTAACGTTCCATAAATTGAGACCAATACCCAAGCGGGGTTGTCATATTGTTTTTATAACTCGAGTGACTGTAAATATCTAACCTAAACCGTATCTAAACGTCCATTTGTGTCCCATAGGCCGTTTAGTCGGATGTTATTTTTGGACATGTCTGTTGATATGTAATGTGATGTAAAACAACATGTTAATTTATTAATTATCTATAGTGCAATAATATATACACTATAATATAGTACAAATAATAGAAATGTATCGATATCATCAATGCGGTTAATCGTGTCAACGCTCATGGATCTCTAACTGGGTCACTGATTCCGTACATGTTAAACGGCATAGGCGGTTACTAAGCTAATAATGTAGCGCCATTTTCAAACAACATAATTCAAACTCATACATCACTTTTGTTATGTAATAGCTCGATTTCCACATAACAATAAATTAATGTAACATTATTCAGTGTAATATCTCAGTAAATTTATGTGACATTCTTCCTCATTCAAATTCAAACTTTTGTACAAGACATCCGGCAGATGAATTGACACTTTCGCACTGATTAACCGGTCCGAGCTGATAAGCCTCTGCATCCGAGAGCTCAATTTCAACTAGCTTAAAGGTGACTTTTAAATCGAATCCTTTATGAACATTTTCATTCAAGGCCCATGCCCAAATCTACTACTCTTGCCATGACAGAGACAACCTTACTTAGAAGCTTGTGAAAGTAGTCCCGCAGTCCAATGTCACGTGGTTTTCTCAACCAGCCAATGAAATTGCCGCTAGGGTTTATCACACGTGTGCAACATATCGACATTTATGTCATGACTGATATTAAACACATTTGGATAATACATCAATTTAACTTCGCTTACCTCATCATTGAATCTAGCACAAGTTAAAACAGAAAGAGGATTCTGTTTACCTCTCCTTAAGCATTCTAAAAAAAATAAAAACATTTATGTCTATACTTACATCATCTTTGAGTCTACGGACCATCCCCGTCCAACCCCTAGGAGGCGGCTTCTTGCTGCCAAACTTCCCATCAGGCACCAGGCTGATGTTGTACACGAAGTTGAGTCTTCTGGAGAGTTCCTCCAGAATGTCGATCAGGTGCCCCTCGAAGTTACCATTCTCATCCAACTGGACGAATGGAGGCTCCTTGCAACAAAACAGTGTAAATCGTAATTGTCAACGATGCAAACTAAAGAGAAAAATATTTATGTGTAGAGAAAAATAAATGTGCCATGACATGTAGAGACGTTAGCAGAAAAAAACGTATCTATTAATATCATTGAGGTATATGGCATTCATTGGTCATGAATATATACATGTATGTTGAAACCCCAGGTACGATAGCTGGCATAGAAATATTTGCACCATACGAACTTCTTACATTAATCATATTTTTTTCATATTATCATTATATTTGATGTGCACTCACGTACAAAATCGTTGACATACGAAAGTTTCTCATAAAATAAACCCATGAAAATCTAAGAATAAAAACAACACCTTAAAACCACAATGATTTCCCTGAGGTGACCAAGTATAATAATGGTTATTGATATACAGTTGGTGAGCAAGACGGAAGTGGACGAATTTTGATCGTTTTACGTACGATCTTTGTTGTGACCCTGAGAGGTTGGGATCCGAACACGGTCTCCTCTGACTTGGCTATGCGACTGTAGGAGCGGGACAGTTGTACCCTCTTGCTTAGCTTCTCCGCCTGGTTGCTCCACGTACCAGTCTGTAACATACCAGTAATTGTCTTACCTTCTTACTCGAGCTGAGTTTTCAGTTAAAGAGAAACATACAACTAAACGTCGGGGTTTTCATACATAAGCATTTACTTTTTACTCCGACTTGAAAAATGACTCTCTAACAATTTAACATGCAATGATTATTTTTTAAAAAGAATAAGTGAAGACTGCATTCACAGAAAAGGCGATCTACATCTGTTTTATATTAACGCCTATATGTGAATATTGCGCTAGTTGTCATTTCAAGAGTTAATTCCTCTTACAGATAAAACATCTCAATTATCTAATCTTATATTCTAAACCTGTGTGTCACAATTCATGGCCCTGCTCGAATTAAATAGTTTTGCTTGATACTATAATCACATTACATAGAGTCCAAAACTATTTTTTAAATATTTGATGAAATGATAATTGATCCAAAATATACATGAACATTTTTGAAAATATGTTTTTGGCATATCATCAGTACACAGTATGTGTCATATGTTATATAAAAAGGTACTTAAAACATTTGAACTGAAAACAAGGTTAAAATAAAAATGATAAAAATTGGATGTTTTATTAAACTTATGATTCTTCATAAACTGTACATTATTCTATAGTTCTACACTATCTGAAGAGTAACCGAACACCGCACTTCTAGAAAACTACGAAACTGTTCACTTCTAAAATATGCGAGTATACTAGGTTATATTTGAATGAAATGTGCATTTTAGGATGAAAGTGAAGGGCAAATGATAGGTCAAGGACATGTCGATGCAAGGTGAAGGTGAAGATTAGATGTGCAAAGAGAGAGGTCAAGGCTGCAGGCACATCCGTAGAGGCTAAGAGTTACTCCATAGATATATAATTACAAAAGGTAGGATTGTATTTTGGTCTTTCTCAGATAAATCTTTGGTACATTAATCATCATCGTCAATCCAAGACCAATCTGTCTTAACAGTATCATTGCAAGTTGCTACTCTCGACTTTCTATATAAAGAGAGTACCATAGGATATGTGCTCCAGACTATTGCAACTGACGTTGTCATCTAAAGGCAATCATCAATAAGACTGAGACAGAAATCTTGTCATTGACTGAATGAAGCTTAAACAGTCTCTTTGGAAGTGTCCATTTTACCATATGAATATAACTCGAGAACATATTTATCCCAGTCATACACTTTCAGCTCCATCCGAAACATTCAATGTTAGTTTAATCACAAAATTAAACATCATAAACGGACAGAAAAGTTACATACGTGTATAGCTTCGTTTTTGTTAATGGTTGAATACAAATTCTGGTTTAAAGTTGTGTTAATCCATCATAAATGTCAATAAAACTTCTAAAAAGAAAATTAACATTTTACATATCAATGATAATAAAATTAACAAAAGCTCCGCATAAACTAATAAACTAAGTAGAATATCTAAAGGGTCGTGATTTTTATGATGAAGAAATTGTTATACTGAAACCGTCCATTTTCAATGTATTTTGCTTCAAACTCATAAAAACCTTCTCGACGTAAAAAAAAAATCTAGGTGAAAGTGTATGACACAGACAAAACATTTCATTTGATGGTGGCTCATCACGGTATGTCATTCAAATGACACAAGTCACTGTGTATAATTTGAAAAAAACAAACATATTAAGCATCTGAACTAGCTTGATGGTTTCTGGGGAGCAGGTCATCATCTAATGTCAAGTTGAGACAGACAAGACACCAATCGTTAAGCATAAGAGTCAACATAAATATATAAATAAAGCTTCATTTTTCAAAGTTACATTTCACTTTTCAGTAAACACACGTGCAAGCTAAAAGACGCCCACGCCACGTGATGTCTAAAAGTGATGACGTCACCTGGTTTCCTGCTGTTCCACTTTCTTCATACACTAGAACTGACTTGCCGAACGCGCCAGTAAATGAACGAAACTTCAACATAAGAACAAGACATGCAAACACACAAGGGATAGTTTGGTAGGTTGTGATAAATTCAGGTCTAAACGTTAGAACAAAACAAATGATGTTACACTTCAGGTAACACTCAAAGACATAGGACATTTGAGAAAGGTTTTGGGACTCAACATATGAAGAAGAATACAACTGAGATTATCGTTATGTTTCAAAAGGAAATATATGGGGATGATATGGGATACAAAAGGCAAACAATGGGATTGATTGGAAGATTTTATATGTAGCTGTTGGTAATAACTTTACATCAATTTGGGTAACACAAAGGACATGAAGAAACTTGACTTGAGGGATAAATGCATTTGAGATGGACCTAAAATTAAAATGGGTTTATCATATATTAAAAGGAGTATGCAAAAGTATCGTAAACTGACATCAGGATGAATATAAACAGTTATTGTATAAATTATTATACTATGAACATTTAAATACAGAAAAGACATGCAGAAGAAGACTGGAATCGGTCAGGCCAGAACATACTAAAACAATGGAAAAACAAATAAAACGACAGTAACTGAAAAAAAATCAATTTTTTCTTTTTGAGCAGCGACTGCGTTGTTTGTGGTCACAATGAAGACATAAGTTGAAGAAAGCTTATAACTATATCTAAATGTGTGCATCTCAATCTGTATAGTATTTGTAAAATGTGTTTTAAAAAACAGGTTTTATTCAGTTCGGGTAAACATATTATGCTTATAACTTTCATTTACCTTATATTATTTGTGAACGATTACATGAACATTTCAGAGTGAGTTATCAGAAAAACGGTTTGATACATGCATAGATTGTTATCAAATGAACACCAATCAAGCATGACATTCATTAGTAGTCATAAGTAAATTTATGTCTCTATGTAACGTACATCAATGTACATGTACATTGGTTATACGAGGTGGGTATAGCATTATCAAGCACTTTGCGTAAGCGCCATAAATATCAGTAATGTATTGCATGTGGCACATGAAACTATTGTTGAGGATTATTTAGGGGAAGATGCATTTTTTTTTATTGTAGAACATTGTTAACGAAATAACGAATTGTTGAAAGAATTATGCAATAGTAACGTATGATATTACAAGTAACCGTCTTATGCAGCGCATCCAAGAGGCTGGTATTTCATCAGGCAAAGCTTTGCAACGGTTTCGAATTAACTACTTGTTAGATAAATATATTATACATGTACTTGTACAAAGTACCTATAAGGACGAGCAGGTCTTGCACTAAAATATCAAGCACTGCAATGGTTTCGTTTATAATACCAATCATTAAACTTCTTCACACCCTATGAAGCTTATCAGATGCAGTATCAAGCATTGCAATGGTTTCGTTTATAAGTACTAGGCATTAACATGTTCTCATCCTATGAAGCCTTTCAGATGCAGTATCAAGCATTGCAATGGTTTCGTTTATAAGTACTAGGCATTAACATGTTCTCATCCTATGAAACGTACCAGATGCAGTATCAAGCATTGCAATGGTTTCGTTTATAAGTACTAGGCATTAACATGTTCTCATCCTATGAAACGTACCAGATGCAGTATCAAGCATTGCAATGGTTTCCTTTATGAATTCTAAGCATTAACATGTTCACATCCTATGAAGCATATCAGATGCAATGGTTTCGTTTATAAGTACTAACTTCAAGCATTAAACATGTCCTATGTGGCATATAATTCAGGAGTTGTTACAAATTCATTCACAGACAATGTCGACATCAGATTAATGTATAGTTGCACATGTAAAATAAACTCATTTAATTTTACTATTAAATGGATACGCCATTCAGACTCTCACTGATAGCACCATTCAAATTGTCACTGTGACATGAAGTGTAGGTATGCATTACATTTCAGAAGGTGATTATATGTTCATACAAAGCCGTGTATATGGTTGCAAACACTGATTACCAACCCAGGCGGGATCTATTGTGACTTTCCTCTCCTCATCCGTTCTATCATCATAATAGGTGTCACCATCAGGATCCTTCAAATATACTTGGGAATTAGAAAATACCTTTATGAAGTGGATATATTCATCTAGATATAAACTTTTTAAACTATTGACATTTACATGACATCATATGTATCTGTCTGTATATTACAATTTGTTATCTGGGTGTTAAGAAGTAAAATACAACAGAAATTGGGAATACAAAATACACAAAGGAAACAAAATAAAAGACAATTGGAAATCAGAATTAATAAAATAGAGGGACGACTTAAGAACACCGATTATAAATATGTCATTTCATTCGTAAACAAAAGTTCTTCTGAATAGAGTTCGCGAACAACAACACGCCAAAGATATACACTGCAAGTTATTTTGTTTAGATATAATTGTCCAGATATATACGAAATGAACAAAAAATTAAGATGTTCTTTTGAATTTGTTCTTTCAGGTTAATGACCATCTATTTACATTCTTATCATTTGAAGAACTTGAAATCTTTAAGAACTTTGGTTTAGGATATACTTTCGACGTTGAATCTCAATAAACATTGAATATAAATGTTGGTAAGTTAAAACACAGTTATTCTAAAGTAAATAAAGCAAGAACATATTGATCAATATGTACCTGGTTTGTCCTTATAGCTTGCAGAGTCATAAGTTGGAGATATTTTCTTGATCTTTTCCCTTTTCCGTTGAATTCAAGATATCCAGTGCATCCATGTACCCGACTCTGAAACCATAAAGCATTGCCATGGTAACAGTGACATTAATTGTAAATTTTTTAATTGATATGTATAATACTATATGGTAAACATAGCGTATACGGTGGATACAATATTTGGCATTAAGAAAACAAAAGAAATTGTGATATATTTTGAAAACCGGCATTTTTGGGTGAATGATAATGTTCATAGTAGTTTCAATTGCATTTGAAACAAGTTTATGAAACAATTATGTCTTGTGATCGAACTTATATAATTTGAACAGTCTTGATAAAACATTTTATAAGTATATAACAACTCTCCCAACTGTTTTAAATTGTTTTATAGTCAGATCCTGCATACTCATATAACACTGATAACAGTATTTGCGAAGGATGAACTCTGAAACTTTCTTGTGCAAGTCGTCCATATTTTTACAGCTTTATTTGCGATAACATAAGATTATCACAGTGATCACATGCACTTCAAGCTTCGAAAAGAAGGGGCCACTAATGATGCTCCCTTGACTGTACCTTGATTTCATCATGAGTACCCGTAGAACGGTATGATAACACGAACTTCAGTTACTATTCCCTTTCCTGTCCGTAAGCAGTTTTGTAGTCGAATCAGAGCTCAACATATTTTCCATGATCATTTAGATGTGATGATAGTCACAGTTGCCATGCATTTTGGCCAATCTTAGGAATAATAAAATATATCTGAGGCAGCTGCATGGTCCCTTTCATAAGGTTTTCCCGGTTATAATTGAATTGGATTTTGGTCCAGAGAACCGAGACTCCTGAAGTGAATAGTGAACACTGACCTTATTAATCTCCTCCCTTGCCTGTCTATAGGAAGTATTCGTCCTGTTCTTCTTGAGTTCCCAGAACTTGTAGGCGTACTGTATAGCATCATGGAAGACTGAGTTCCTCAGGGTGGTGATGTTTTGTTGCAGCATACAGGCCGGGGACTCCACGTCCATCATCATCCGGACCACTGTCAAGTTGGCTCTGGAGTCCACGTACTCCACCAGGTCGAACTCTGATAGACCCTTGGTGAGAGATGGTGATTTGTGGTAGAAACCGAAAGTAGAGTTGAAACGAGATGTTGATTGTTAATAACAAGTTTACATTGAAGGTTGTTGACGTTGATGGAGAGAATCTGTTTTTACTATCTGTTTGCAAGAGATAAATAATCATCGATTTGTTTAGCCGAGCACGATTGATCTCTATTAGAGAAAGCAGATGTTCACACAAGATTAGAAACAGGCAAAACTGTAAAAATCCCACGAGACATTGTATGGAACACACAGCATGCACATTCTGACAGGTTACAATGTAGCCGGGAGTGAACAGCAGTATAACTATATGATAAAAGTACAATTTGTCTTTTTATTCTTGTTGGAGATTTAAAAAGCGTGCTTTAAAGGTTAATCTCGTCAGTATATGAAAACTAGAACAGTAACGTTGTTAATATGTTATATAAAGAAACTCACCATATTTATGAGCAGCCATTTGTGTGGTGGTGAAAACATACTAAGGGTAAGTGACTGAAAACAATAAAAAGACATTCTGATTTTGAATATCCTCCGGCATTATGTTTTAAACATATTTATTCATGAAATGTATACATGAATGGATTGGCCAACAAGCTCCGAAGAGCTTATATAAAGGCCGCTCCTCCGGCATTATATCATTGATGTTCCTCGAGTGTTGGCTATGAGAAGAAACACTTGTTTTAAAAATGTTTTGTCCATGTAATTACTTCTGAATACAAAATTATGTAATCTCTTTCGGTGATTTTTTTAGTACACACGTATTTATAGAAGAAGTTGTCTATCATATCTCTAAGCATACCTGTTACAGAACTAAGTGTTGCTATAGCACCTGTAACGACCTGGGCCCATATTTTCGAAGCTCTCTTAGCGCTAAGATAGTCGTAAGTGCCATACATTAACATTGACTTACGATTATCTTAGCGCCAAGACAGCTTCGAAAATATGGGTCCAGGGTATTTAACAAATTACCTATCATTATTCTTAGCTTGTGTTTTTAGTAATATAACTTTTTAAAAAACTATCAGTGTTATTCCTAGTAAACACAAATGATGAATAATGGAACAAGATATATCCTATATGTCTATCAATATACCTGAACACTGTCAGTGGTGTTCACAGAACACACAACTGATTGATGTACGGAAACACGTCTTTCATGTGTCTATTGCAATATACCTGTTTGAGAACTCTATCCGTGTTGTTCTTGCTACACACTATGATGTACGTATTGAAGTAGTTGTCTCTCATCTCTCTCAACTCCAACTTGAGATCCTCGGCAGTTGTCTCGGGTGTCATCTGATAGGTTCGAACCTCCACATTAGGGGCTCTCAACATCCTCTCCACGATAACTGTACCTGAGAATAGTTCAATGTTGAAGAAATAGTCACCGATGAATTTACCCGTACATATCTTTCTAAAAATGATAATATTTATGATAGATTTAGACAGAAAATGAAAAGGGTTTTGACACTATGACTTCATCAATCTGTCATAATATGCACTCGTTGTAACTGTATCAGTGTTTCAATATTCACTTTAGAAACTCGTCACAGGTTGGATATGGGTATGTAACATTCCACTAAGTCCAAATTGGTTTCATTTAAGGAAAGACTTTTCAAATATTCGTCCCAACTGAAATGAGCCATACACCACAAAATCATAGTTTGAGTAACTTAAAATATATCTTAATGAATATGTAAGCTTGATAGCTTAAACATATGCTATACTTTAAACAGTAATCTTACATACATGTACACATGAACCCCTTCAAAATAGAAAATTGAGATTTTTACACATACACATTTATTTGCACTTGTTCATTTGAAAATAACTATCCAAATTAAATAATCACTATAATTTGATTTGAAATTTTCCCGAGCAAATAGATAAAAGCATCCAATATATCATATATTTCATGCCAGGTTCAACGTACGAGTGCTCATTTAAATGAGATTGATGTTGTCGTTGTGCCACACTGAAGACAATAATACTTCAGAAATGTTAAAGATGACCTAACAAACACGTGAAGTGAACTAAAACCAATACCAACCTTCAAATGAGTCGTGTATAACAGCTATCCTAGAAAAAGCATAATACTCGACTAGGTCTGTGACTGCCTTGGAGAAGATCTTAGCATCGGGGAAGATCTGGTACATGTACTTAGCATGCTCCTGGTCGGCCGGGGTGATGGAGGTGACGTAGTAGTTGACCTTGAGGTCAGTACACACAACAGCATACACCTTGTTGTATTCCCCTATCAAAGCATCGACGTCGAGAGCCTTCAGTTCGTCATGTGCTGCAATAGATGAAGGTAAGTAAGGTAAGTGCGCGAGGTATGTAAGATAGATCACGGTAAATAAGGGATGTGTCTCAACTATTGATTGAGGTCACGTAATAGTTGACCTTGAGGTCAGTACACACGGCAACGTACACCTTGTTGTATTCGCATATTAAAGCATCGACGTCGAGAGCTTTCAGTTCGTCATGTGCTGCAATAGATGAAGGTAAGTAAGGTAAGTGCGCGAGGTATGTAAGATAGATCACGGTAAATAAGGGATGTGTCTCAACTATTGATTGAGGTCACGTAATAGTTGACCTTGAGGTCAGTACACACGGCAGCGTACACCTTGTTGTATTCGCCTATCAAAGCATCGGCGTCTAGAGCTTTCAGTTCGTCATGTGCTGCAATAGATCAAGGTAAGTAAGGTAAGTGCGCGAGGTATGTAAGATAGATCACGGTAAATAAGGGATGTGTCTCAACTATTGATTGAGGTCAGGTAATAGTTGACCTTGAGGTCAGTACACACGGCAGCGTACACCTTGTTGTATTCGCCTATCTAAGCATCGGCGTCTAGAGCCTTCAGTTTGTCATGTGCTGCAATAGTTCAAGGGAAGTACAGAAATCTAAGTGCGCGAGTCATGTACGAGATGTGTCTCAACTATTGAGGTACATTGCAATGTAATTGTTGACCATGAGACTAGAACCTGCAGCAGTGTTCCCTCTTGTTTAAATCTTGAGCTGGAATAGATGTGATATCAAGTTAAGTAAGGATATCAGTGTCTCAGTATCTAGATGGAGGCAACGTGATAGGCCACTTCCCATGGTTCTATACACAATTCGCCCGTCAAAGCATCGGCGTCGAGTTTCTTCAGTTCCTCGTGTGCTGCAAAGGGGTTCAAGTAACAGCTGCACACTTTCAAATACGGAAAAGATTGGCATTGTTAAAATGTTGATAGTGTCAACAGTCAACATTTTTTTTAATGGGAACAGTCCAAATATAGTTAGTGGGATCAGTTAAAATGTTGTTTGTCGGAACAGTCAAATGTTTTTGTTGGTAACAGTCAAAATCCGGCATCAGTTTCAAATTGTTATCTATTGTTTTATTCTATACACCATGTTCATCGAATTAATGGTAATTTTCAAAATCCAGTTTAATAATAATAATAAAGCAAAAGTGTGACGTTAGAGTTATAGGACGTCATGGCTAAACGTTAACATGTTTGGTGTTTGAAATTGACTGTCCTTAAGCAGTTGCCGTGAAGGTTCTGTCTTAGATTTACCAAATGGTAAAACAGTAGTGATGTTACGGTTTTATTGTTTTAAAGGGGCAGTAGCCAAATTTATTTGTTCAAATTTCCTATTTATAATGGTAGTTTGTGCCATTTAAATTTACTTTACACAAACCAATTATCCGCAGTAGTAATAACGGTGTTGTGTATAAAGCAAAAATAGCAAGGCGGCCATGTTATTGTGAACACATTTTATTATTTCAAATGACAAAAACGATCCCCATGGATTTACTGAGCCATCTACACTCAATTTTAACTTAATTTTCCGAAGAGAGAAGGGTGTTTTACAATTCGTGAACTTATTTTTCAAATACATTTCATCGACTTATTTGAGCGAAAAACGTGCTACTGCCCATTTAAGGTTGTACCTTGTTTGTCAGGTATGTTTGTGTTGTCAATCAAACAAGTCGTACTTTTATGGTCCAGCATAATGCCATTACCGTTGAACAAAACCTTTAGATTGACATTCTTTAAGATAACATATTGTTTTCAATATTATCGCCAAATGCATTGTACCTTTTAAAAAGACCTTTGAAGACCCTTATTTCGGAATGATTTACTTCACTTCATAATGCTACAATATTGTTAACATGTTCTTAATAGTTTGTTTTTTTAACAAATCCTATGTCTGGTAGGCGTTTCCATGTTATAAATATGTCAAAAACGTTAATGTAATAAATGCTTCATTAATCAAAAACATATTGTCAATAAAACCAAGTTGGTTATCGGTTGGAATCAAATATGAAAATAGTCAATGAATAAGAAATGTCTACTTCAAGAGCACGATATGATATTAGCCTCTCTTTTTAGAGCCTGCAATCCATCCGTTAATTCCCCACACCCGCTGTTACTTAACTAAGCATGAAAATAATCATTGCATGTTTGTGGAAGCTACCTGTCGAAGCAAATGGCTGTCCATGTACAATATTCACCTGTTCAATATCTCTTCATCAATTAAGCGTTCCTTTCACTGATCGATATAACTAATGACTGCTTTATGACATGGCAGATTTATCACCCTGGCTTCCAAACAGTTTTGTGAATATCAGATTATGTTACGTTCAGTTGGTGATGTGGATTTAGGAAATAAGCGACGAAGCGAGGATCAATGCAACAGGAAGGAGCGTATTCCCTGCTTGCATGTTGCTCGTTGAAATATTACCAATGTGTGAAGGGTGGTTTCCTTTCATTGATTATTTAACAAGTACATTGATGTATCCATGGGGTTGGCGGGTTTCATGAAGCAGACCCCCCCCTACGCCCCACTCCCCCTATTCCAATTCCCGTCCCAAAACTAATAGAAGTCAATGTTGAGAGATCTCTTGCATTACGTCCCATAACTGAAAATCCCTGAATCCTCTAACAGGGCCTAACCATTAGAATATCAATGCTAAAAGAACGAGTTTTCTTGATTTCTTTTCTAAGCTATTAAAGTCTGTATTTGTGTCTCCTATTCTTTAATATTTTTTAATCATGTTTTTCACATAACCGATCAATGAAAAATGCTTGGGAGGCCGTCCCATTAACAGATCTGTTTAACATTAGCCAAGGTTAATCAGGGGTCTAAATATGTCAGTGGAGCATTACGTTTGACGTTAAGAATAAAAGGATGAAAATAGGTCAACAACCAGGGGATATATACATGTATAACAAAGTACAACACGTGGTATCAACGTTATATCACAACTCGAGTAACTCCCACTCTAACAAACTACTACAGGGGTTTATTCATAATCACCTGCGCCAGATGCACAAACACAAACGTCAACAGGGAAGCACTATAACACGATTATATCATGACCTGGCATACAAACGTAGTGTAGACACACTAATGTTAGATGTGTAGTTTCTAATTGGTGTAAAAAGCCATGCATCGATTATCAAGCAAGTTGTAATATGTGTTTGTAACATCAAACTGTAGACCAGTCTTATTAAAATCAAACTGTTATTAGTTGCAGTACGTTACACAATATACGGTATATTGTGTAACGTAGTGCAACTAATTGTGGTCTGATTTTAATGAGACTGAATGTTGAGTTTCCAATTGGTGTGAAAAGCCACGCGTCCACTATTAAGCAAGTTTGTAATATTTTAAATATATTTTAAAAAGAAAGGGGATATATACGATTAGCTGTTATTGAAATCTTGTAAGAATATATTTCTAAAAGGGTATCGTACAATATTATTCTTAAGTCAAGATTTAATAATTAAACTCGGTATACATCAAACGACTACATTCTTCTCATTTTGCACCTGACGTTGAATTCTACTACAAATCCTGCCGAGTTATCTCCCTTACCGTCCTTGATGTTTTTATAGTTGTAGTTGACGTAGTTGGTGACGTTGTATCTGTTGACGGTGAACCCCTCCGGTTGATCTATCAGCTCAAATATATTGGAGTCGATATCTGAGTCAATTACACCTGTGAACATAAACTTGTAAATAGAAATAATGTAAAACAAAAGAGAAAACAAATTGGGAATAACAGAATACATTTTAATCCACAATTAAATACGTCTACGGACAATACAGTAATTTCTAAAACAAAACATGAAAATCCATTAAATATTGTAAAATTGATCATAATTAATCAGGGCTGTTCAATAGAAGAAGAAGCAAATATGCAAAGCAGATGTTTTTGAGAAATAATCATGTAAAAACGTTTGGATAATTCTAAAACAATAAAATCAAGAATGCAAACAATATTGAAAATCAAAATACATTCAATCTTAAATGTATTCTATTACAGTCGACGGGAAATTACTTTGAAACCTAACGGAAGGAAAAAATAATTAAGGTCTTGAGAGTTCATTGGCAGAAATAATTACTATTCCATTTTCATCGTTGACCAATTATGCTAATGCGACACAAAACATGAAAGTATTACTTCAGTACGAAAAAACACATTCCACTCCCGTGGTATAATTAACCTTTTCGTGATATTTAAACTGAACCTAAACAGCCACGTGTTTGCACACTAATAACGTATGTTTGCATCATGTACTATTTAGTCACAAACAAACATTAGAGGAACACTTGGAATAAACGTTTTGCATATTCCACAGTCATGTGAAATAGCTATTGAATACTCGAGGTCAATCTGTGGTAATCTCATAGTGAGAAAGTGATACATTATAAGAAGTTAAGTTCTTCTGATCAATGTCTGCTGTCTGTCCCCAAAGCAAGACTAAGGTGGTTTGGAAAGAGATCATTCGCTTACAATGCGGCTGTGTTGTGGAATGACCTTCCCTTGACAATAAGGAAATCAGAATCACTGGACTCGTTTAAAATAAGCATCAAAACATTCCTTTTCAAGAAATACCTATGTTGACATGACATATCTTCCATCTGTAGCGCTTTGAGCATCCACATATAGTGAATGGATTTAAGCGCTATATAAATGACCTTATTATAATAAAACACAAGTGTTAAATCTACGATATAAATGTATCTATGTATCCTTTATGTAATATACATTATACGGTTGAAATACATTTAGGATATTTTCATGCAGGTTATATACATCATTGGCTGTATCTACACTATTCCTTATTACCACTTTACTGGTTTCTTCGTTATATTTCAGTTCTTAAATCATAATGAACATTATCAATTTACAAATTCATTGATTGATTCGATTGTCAATTGCACAGTCGTTATGGCAACGCACATACATATACATTTTCCAGATGGGTGCAGGTCGCTCTTGTCATTGATTACTGATTGTAATTGCTATTTAAAGCATTGTGTCAATATGTTGCGAATTTTGTTGGACTTGTTAAAAGGTTTTTTTTTAAAAATATACAACCATAGGAAAACATAGTTATTTCAACAGCTGTTTGAATTTTAAGATCACATCAATTTGCTCGTCAAGACCAATTTATACAAAGTCCCCATAGGCAAAGGTTTATGGTTAAGGACACCCTTCACACTAATTTTGCTTTGTGAAATTAGACCCAGATCCTAAAAGCTGATGGCATAGCGTCCTGTTCGTCCTTCCTTTTCTCAAGACTTACTAATTGTAAGTTTAAATGTGGAGAGGTACTTTGGATTATGAAATACATGCTGAAGAATTCTTCTACTGCTTGTATCAAAACACCAGTTAGTATGTTGGTCTCGTGTGGCAACAGGGGTCAGTAATATATGCATTTCATGAATAAATAAGTTGTTATCGATATATTCTCGATTCTTTTCTCCAGCGATTTAAAACTGATGAGCTTCAGTGTAAAGGCCCAGGTTTTCAATTGTTATAGAACTGGCTTTTGAACTTTTTTAACTGATTTCAAAATATTGGCAGTCAATTATTCTATTGATTTCAATACTTTAAATAAATGTTTATGCCTATGGACATATTCCATTCACTGCGACATACATGCATGATTTAATGTATGTTATTTAGATCAATTAAAGTGTGTTTGAAAAGTTAGACTAACTAAAAACCTACTACAATAAACTTGAATAGTCTTTCATTACATCATACATTCCGCTCTAAACAATCATTACCATATTTATATTGCTATTTCACTGATGCAGGGTGAAGAATGCGCGAAAAAATCACATCGGGAAATATTGACTTTGGCTGGAGAACAGATAAAGGATGAGATGAACGTTCATTCATATATAGATAGTTCTGAATACCCATGCAGGGAAATAACGATTTATCATTCTCTCGAGGGAGATCGTGTCAACACAACGCAGTCCAATAGGTATTTTAGCGCTTGACGAAACACGTATACAACACGGGGATCAACACTAGAATCAAGCGTAGTGGTTCCAGAACCATTGGTGACTGGGATTCTGTGATTTTACAATTGACATGAAGTTCGAACCACGCATACAATAAGGTTATCAACACTAGAATCAAGCGTTTTGGTTCCCGAACCATTAGTGACTGGGATTCTGGGATTTTACAATGGACGAATTTACAATTGATGAAGTGCGAAACACGTTTACAGTTATGTTGTCAGAGTTAGAATCAGATCATTGGTTTAAGGGACCAGTGAAAAAAATTATTTATTTGTCTTTTACAATACAGTGTACATGTGTGACAAAATTCCCATACAATAAAGTTTAAACCCAATAGCAAAATGGTAGTAAGGTACCATATAGGTAAATATATTTAGCTTTTATTACGTGTAGAGCGTTAATCAGATATTGCAATGTTAGATTCAGCTAATTAAGGAAACATTGATATGATTCTATAACAGACCAAGTGACAGGGGTCGAACCATGGGTTTGTGAAAGCAATGGTGTGTATATAATCCTGTAATTCTACTGATCAGATAAAGGATGAAAAAGCTTGTTCAGCGCTGTAAGTTTGTAATTTGCTTGTAGGGCAAAATACGCAAGCTCTAATTGCACCACGTTTAGAAGAAGGGATCATTGGCAAATGTGACTTTGCAAGGTTTTAATCATGTAAAACGAATCACAATCGTACAATAATGATATCGTCTTGGAATCAGGGATCGTGGCAGGGGTTCAAGGAATCGTCGGTGACAGTGGCTCTATGGTATCTAGTTTATATTGGCTGAATTTCAACGACAATAACAAACGGCAGAAATGTGTGTTTTATGTATAAAGATGTCTGTCAATCTGTAATGTTTCAACCATGTTCAACCTTTAAAATAGTGTAAATTAACTAGATTTAGAACTTAATTTCAGATGAAGATTTATTTGCTTTATGACCGTCAGACATGAAATTGCAAGAGTTTGTTTAACAGCAACATTGACAAAACAGAGGAGATTCTCTTCAATGTTCATGTATTGCTATTGCTTCTCATTAAAATATCATATTGAGTATGTGTCTCAAATAAACTGCATGTTATGTGATTAATCATGTATAGAAACACAAACGGACATAGCTAATGGAATGGTGTGTTTACCAAAAACACACCAGTAGTCCAGTTCCTTTAAGATTTAGTCTCATGTTAGTGTTTGGTTGGTTATAAGGTTAGGATGTTTCAATGTTTTAACTACAATTATCAACTATATTAATAAAATGCTTACTTATAATGCAAATATTACCTCATGGTGGTCGTCTAGCAGACAATGATTGGCGTACTGTAATTATGACACTTATGCATGTGAAGATCATGTATCAAGATCAAATAGAAAAGTGATACAACAAATTGTCCATGCATATCTGCTGGTTCACATCAGACACGGTAGTACATGTAAGTTAGATTGATTGCATCAGTCAGTACATTTTGTATCCTATTAACTTTCAACAAATATAAAGCTTTACACTAACAAAAAAGTATCATTATATGCAAATGATTCAATCTAAATTTCGATACGTAAAAAGAAATACATTAAACCTGGTGTAATATTTCAGGTTTGAGGATCGTTGTAATACACACCTCCGATGAAATTTAAAACCGGAAGCAATTTGTACTTTATAAATAATGCAAAAAACACAATCACCGTGCAATCACAATCTCGATTCTATATTGAAATCAGCAGAACGTTTCCGAACACCATATTGTCATGTAATACTAGGAATTTATACACTTAAAAAGCGTCTGTCAGCTCATTTATTAAATTAAACTGAATAAAATAAAGTGCGTGAATGTGTGAGTAAATGTGCCTTCTTTGTCAAAAAACGAAAAAGTCAGAAATCTTGCTTTTGCTACCCTGGGCAAGAGTCCCTATATGTATCAGGGATTTCTGAAAAAAAAAGTTCGTTTTAAAAAAAAAAGAAAGCTGACCGAGTCGGGGATGTTTCAAAGCGTTGTAACAACATAAACTTGTAATTTGGAACAAAGTCTGATTCAACTCTAAAAAAATATGAAACAATGGAATGACAATCATATGTTAGCTCCCAACAACTCCGTATTAGAGCAGTTGAAATATTGCAAAGCAAGGTAACAATTACTTATCGTATAAATATGTCTTGTCATATGTCTTGATTATCTATGACCTTCATTTTAAATCAAATGTCGGTCTACATTTGACTTGAAATGAATGGGAAAATGCTGTTATATTTTCCCTAGAAGAAGATGCAAATAACTTAGAATATACGAAATAAGAGCAATTAAACGGAACAGAGGCGAATAATAAGTCTTATAAACCCAATCACAAACTTAAATCACCAAGAGAGTGTATATAAACAGATGTAAAAACATGTATTACTGCTAGTTTGGATGAAATTTTATGAAAAGTAAACTTAATAAATGGATAGCAATTGTTTTTGTTCATGAGAAAAGGAAACAAATTACGCATTATATCTCAAAATTTACATGAACACATTTGGGCCATTTGGTTACACCGGTTGATATGAACAATAACATTATCGTGATCAGTTACCTGATGTACGTGTCTTCAACAATATTCATTATGCTATAGGTACGCGACAGACATTTGAACATGCTATCTACATGACTTATTTCAATGGCATGTTGATGACGGAGAACGAGTTGTATGGAGTTTCCATGAAACTCGTTCTCCTTCTTCTAACCAACGTTTAAATGCCATTGAAAGAAGTCATGGAGAAGTGGCAATATATTCAATCAACAACATCATTTGCTGGATAACGGTGTTAGAATCTACACCGAAACGTCGTTCTCCTGCTATGAAGAAGTTGTATATCCATAAAACTCGTTCTTCTTCATGTTATCTAGACTTAAATAGTCCTTATTGAACTGTTACATGTCAACTCTTCCTTAATATCCATTATGCAAAGTAGGATACAGTCATTTGTATCCATTATATTGTCCATTGTGAAATACGATATTTGTCAGTTAAAATAAATTCCGTCAACAAAACAAAATGTCGCTGAGTATACTCAGCTGAGTTTGATTTCGAACTCACTTGAGTACAGTCTCAAGACGTTTTATAACCTCAAAATTTTAGTCGATCTCAACTGAGTCTAAACTCACTAAGTTGAGTACAGAGTTGAGTTGAGTACGGAGTTTTTTTATAACTTCGGGGCCTGCTGGTATTCTACTCAGTGAAACAACAGTTTCAATCGTAAGACGTCATCGTAACAATATGATGACGTCATACAATGGCCGTCGAAAACCAAGACGATCTTTGATGCTCCATTCATGAAAAGAACTTCATTTACGACATACGCATACATTGTAAAATCTAATATAAATTTATGAACTCCCGTGCAAAAGAAACTATACCAAAATAATGTCTTTTCCAACAATATCAAATTAGTGTTTCCATTGGGAAATTTATATTTCAACAACATCACTTGAAAGTAACTTTAAATGTACAGTGAAAATCCATGTATCTTTATAAATATTAACTTTAGTGAACTTTTCCCATAAAAAAAATGTAAAGCACTTAAATACGGACAAGATGGAGCCAAACGGTATATAAACCGGTGGCCATCAACCCGAAAGAAAATTTACACGGACACTGTAAATCTGCGTAATCATTTCATCACTGTGACGTCATCAACCGCTATGGCCTAACATTATGTGGACAGCGGAAGTACAGTCACGGTATTCAATGACACCGGCCCTTCTGCAGGATGACGCCAGGTCATTGTAACCCAAACACATCCTTGATCACAAGAGATTCCTTCTGCGAATAATGGCATTATCTTGCAAGATTGTCCGACTTATCATCGTTTCGAGCAATCGTGGAACCATCTGACAAATAAGGAGAAAAAAATACTCTATCGCCAAGCCAACAAAACAGTTATTCAAGCACTCATTCGAGACATCCTCAATAACGTCATCTGGTAAATTCTATACATCGACGGGTTAAAGAGTTTAATCAGAGCATTGGACGTCATAGCAGATACTGTTTTTCAGACATGTAATCTGAAAATTCAGTCTTCTGTTTTGTTTTGCTTTGTTTTGTTACCTGTTTGTGCTGCAAATTGACTTTTAACTCCAGTTACATGTGTCACGTTACACTGTGTTAAGCTGCCTACCGAAAGTTTGTTCACCTACGTGTACTTGTAATTTGCCAAGTTTTAAGCATCGTATCAACGCGAAATATAGACCGATTGCTTTTTTGGCATTATAGGAAGTCAGGTAAGTGTTCGATAACATAATCTGATATGATACCTCATAGTAATCAGTTACAATTTTGGCAGCTCTTTGAAGTGACCAGGGGTCAATATTGTCAAAACTACAGGTTTTTTTAGTTTTTTCTGTGAAATATTAGGTAAGTGATGAACTGGGTCAAACATGCATCATACACTTCCTCTTATACTCATTCAATATATCTGTGATGAAATTGTCCTCATTCAGTCGATATGAAAACTTTTATTTAAAAATTTGTGAAATTTGAATTTTCAAAATTGACCTCTTCTGTCTATTTGATGCACTGCTGACGTGACAATCACAGGAGACGTTTAAGAGTGATTATTTTACTGATGGATGTATGGTGATTCATTGTCATTGTATGTGATGTAATTTTATTGACGTTTCAATGAATGTTCATTTACATGATAACATGATAACATGTAGGTGAACTTTCGGTATGCAGCTATATACTGTACATGGTACGTTTGTGAACTGGTCAACATGGTCAAATGAATCGTCTGTCAAACCTATGTCACTTTATCTATCTCACATATGTGTTAACGTTGATAACACCAAAACAACTTTGGTATAGTTTATTTTGTCCGGGAGTTTAGAACATGTGACATGTCTCGTCGAATACCATGTATATCTCTCAGAGTGAAGTAGAATTGTATATTTTCACGCGTGGCGCATTACCTCTTCCAAATTATCCTTTAAACAAAGTAGATAACATACATTTGAGTTTATTATTTGATGTCTACTGAGAATCTACCACATTATCCTTTAAACAAAGTCGGTAACATGCATTAAATGTATTAGTTGATGTCTACTTAGAATCTACCACATTATCCTTTAAACAAAGTAGGTAACATACATTAAATGTATTCTGCGATGTCTGCTTAGAATCTACCACATTATCCTTTAAACAAAGTAGATAACATACATTTGAATGTATTCTGCGATGTCTTGTTAGAATCTACCACATTATCCTTTAAACAAAGTCGGTTATATACATTTGAATATGCCCTGTGTTCTCTACATCCTCTTTTTCACATTATCCATCATATAAAGTAGATAATATACAATTGAACATAATACCTCTAAATGTTACCATTATGCATATCATCAATTATAAACAATAGACAATGACAATTTAATTTGTTCCGCCATGTGTGTATGTTCATAATTCCTCCGCTGTCGTCATCCAACCCCTTCACATTATTCCATTACATAAAGTAGACAACAGACAGTTAGCAAGTAGTACGTTGTCTTTAAAGGGACAGTAGCACGTCTTTTCACTGAAATAAGTTTATGAAATTTATTGAAAAATAATGTCACCAATAGTAAAAGACCCTTCTCTCTTCGAAAAATCAAGTTTAAAAAATTAGTATTCATGGTTCCTTAAAGCCATGGGAATCGTTTTTGTCATTCGAAATAACAAAATGTGTTCACAATAAAATGGCCGCCATGCTTTTTTGCTTTAAACGCAACACCGTTATTACCACTACGGATAATTGGTTTGTGTAATAAGATGTTTTACTCTCCAAAGTACATATAAATTACATAAATTATCATTATAAGTGGCAAATTTAAAAAAATAAAATTTGCAAAAAAACGTGCTACTGCCCCTTTAATATCTCTTCAACAAAAAGCATTGTAAAAAGACAGACAAACGACACATGCAAGGGTCTACATTCACTCTCCCATACATGTATATCCATATCAATCAACGTTGTTTTTTTTCTCCTTGTTCTGGCATTGGCACTGTAAAAGGTTGATTATAGACATTTTCTATAGACATTTTCTACATAAGAATATTCCATGTTTACATAAGAACAACATATTCTATGTTATCTACATGGCAATGCTTCAACGTTCAGTCTCTATCACACAGAGTATACTGTGAGCATTTCAACCGGATCTGTGTTTCCACACCATGTTATATTACACAAACTTAATGACAGATACTTCCTGCCAAATTATCATTTTCACAACTTTGAGTATGGACATTTGAACACGTTGCCTTTATCATAACACTCAATGTTATCCACCTTTGAAAGAAAAATATAGAGACTGTTTATGTCGCTTAATGCCACTGTATCTATGTCCAGGGCTTGTATTTGCGCTGAACTCAATGTTTCAACATTCTTCTTTTCAAGCTAGATTCTTCAATAGTTTTACTTTTCTGGACTAAATATTATGTTTTCATCTCTCTACATTCACTTACATATCCACTCAGTATATTGACTTCATCCTTCACGGTTTCACCAAACTACGAAGTATACCATATGCACCATACACACCCACCACATAACAGCTGGGAGTGCCATGCCAACTACAGTACTAACTACATCACTAACTGTATCACTGACAACATCAATAGCTCAGGGACTGATTAACTGCCTCAAGCTGAAACAAATGATTTAGTCATTACTAAATGGGTGTCATTAATCAGTACGTACCCAGTTTGAACGTGTTCTTGCTGACCGCTGTCCTTGTGTGTCCAAGCATGATGAGATAGATAAGCGCCCATGTCTTGACCAGTTGAATGATTTTGGAGTCCATTTTCATTTTAAGAGTTTATCAGACTTTCAAATGATCCAAGTTTGCCTCGTTGTCATAACAACGTATGAGCTGTGTGATAATGTCAGTCAACATTTATGTAACATTTCGAAAAGTTGAATTCGCAATTTGACATTATAGCTAGGATGTGACTGACAAATACGTGGGAAATTTTACCATCCAAATATGAGATTAAGTAAAAAGTATGAATTTTAGAGATCAGTGAAATAATTCAAAAACGAATCTATGAACAATGCTTCAAAGTTTGTGTATACTTCATAGAAGATTTTACAATATAATAAATGAGGCAATCAGTAACTGTTCATCCACGTGACACCTTATGAAATTCACAACGGCTTTCCTCCATCCGGGGAGTGTTACAACGCGCCTGTTGTCTTCATCCAGTCTTCAAACACGGCCCTTCAAGTTCACATATATCCACACAATCCGGTCCTAATCTACACCCACAATATCCTCGAATCGTACCTCAAGTCCTCATTTTGTCCTCATGTCTGCCTCCATCGCTTCCCACCATGGTGTTACACTACTGCAGTAAACCTTCACCATACTGTATCGGTATCACCGCTATAGTGCTTTATGGCAAATATTGGATTGCTTCCCCGGCTGTACAAACGCGAGCCGTCGGCTGCTGAGTTGTAGCGTTCAGCGAGGCACTGCGGTGAACAGATATGTATATCAAAATCGGTGATAAAATAAGTCAAAACATAAGTTTTAAATGATAAAGCTCCATGTCAGGTGTGAAATTTAAAATTGAAACAAATTTGGACAAAATGTACAGAATGCAAAACATTCTCGGCAGGTAAATTTGCTATGGTTCAGAGGGTAGCTGTAGGATGCTGAATTCAGAGTTGAAAATGGTTCATTATACACGTGTTCGTTATTTCTATACATTTTATTATTATTATTTTGTTATTTTATACATTATATATACCTACTGGGGTATTTAGTGAGGTGCTGTTTTATGTGTAGAAAATTCAGGATTAGAACAGGTCGATCATATGCGATGTATTGATTGTCTACATTTGAAATATGATTTTATTAAAATGTTGAAATAGGAATTCCATGACGTCTTTAAGAGGCGTTTACAAGCTGCAATAAATCAGGGCCCCGTTCCATAACAGCGAGCGCTTATAATCGCTCATCGATTGCTCAATGTAGCGCTCAAGTAGCGCTCATTTTCTCCTGAACGACATGGTGAAAAACCTCAAAGTTCGCTCGCTTTGCTACGTAGCGCTACATTGAGCAATCGCGTTCAAGAGAGGTTTAAAAGTAATCGCTAATTGAGCGATTACTTTGATACCTCTCTTGAACACGGCCCAGTTGTATATCCAGTTGTATAACTCCTTTCTCCTTTGTGAATTTCATGTACAAGTCCATAAATCATGCATGAGCGTGGTAATGTAGGACTAGTGTATGAATCCTCGAATGAAATAGTATTAATGAAGATATGTCCTTATAAATAAGTTATTATCCATAATATGGATTTATTCTCAATAATGATGTTGGTAAACAGAAACGATCGGATAATCAAATAGAAAAAATAACATATTTAATGTTGTTAGGCTCTCATGGAAATAAATGCTATAGCGGATGCTTGAATTATCGATCACACGCTATATTTGCTCTGTGTTGTTTACCAAAATGCCCGTGTAGCAATTATATAAATCAATTAAGCATCTGTGCTAGAAAATGATTTCTATTGTATAATTTATATAACTGTTAATCAACAATATGCGCGATAAAGGACATGCGTCTCGACAAGCCTTGATAGCATTACAAAATTAATTTGTTTGTTTATTGAATGAATTATTTATGTTAATCAGTCAATGTAAAAAATTAAAATAATGTATACATGATTGTATTGTCTTGGTTTGTATTGAACATTAAACGAGATCATTCTTTTTTATATTCCATTTTCTGTTATATTGATTATATATTCATTTTATGTAATAATCAATATTTATATCGCACATAAGAGGCCTCAGACCTGTAGTGCATTTACATGAATTATATGATACCTATATCCGTATTTAAGTAGTATAGCATTTGTTCTATACACCATTGCACTGTGAAGGAAGATAGCGATCGTCTTTTCATGACTCGCTCGTTTCTCATCTTCAATATATTTTTGTTCTAACTATTCAAATGTGTCCTCAAAGATTTGCCAAACGGCAATAAAATTATACTCTGCATGTCATTTCACGCAATTCAAGTTGTGCTGTGCGCGTAAGTGCAAACAGTCATAGTCTTGTTGTACAACTAACAAATGCCAACTTTATTCAGTATTTAAACCCGGCACACCCATTTGTAAAAGTTTATAGTACTTCCTCTAATCAATGCGACCTTTAATTATAAAGAACGGCATTAAACCTAAGTTTCCAATCTCATCCACGTCATCTGAGACAGCGAAAACTTGATTCCGGCTTGCGCTGGAAACTCACTGCAACTTGAAATGTGACAATAAGTCTATATGATGAGTCATTTGGGATGAACTCAACATTGACCTGAACATTAGCCATGATGAATGACACGGTGTATTTACCTCCATATATATAGAGGTTAGTCTAATTATTGTAATTACTAATCAATATCATTTATTGTAAAATTTAACAGATTTCATATATCATCACCCAACGGTGAACACTTATCAGCTGCCAAGGTACAGGTTAATAAGTAGAAGGCTAACTGTCCTCACTCCAGGAACTGCTGACACGACCCCTTTCCTTAAAACAACGTAGCTAATCCTAATCCCCTACAGGCTGCCTGCACAATGAGAACAAACCGCCTCACCGTGTGTGTATATCCATATCAAGTAGAGGGAACATACAGCACATGCATATTTGTATACTTCTTTTTAACTTTTTTTATAGTCTCTCATAATCCCATGAGGGATGTCTCATCATTTGTATCTTGTTTCCTTTGTAAATGTATATTTGTATGAGGTGAGACTTGTAATAAAATATCTGTCTGTCTGTCTGCAATAAACATTACATGTACGCTGAGCAGTATGTTGTCAAAATAATATGTTGCTGATATGTGGTTTGAACATGGATAGTTGTCGATAAAGCGCTTGTAATCATTTGATTGCCTGAGGATGTACATTTGATAGAAACAATACCTATTATATCTAAATTAAGCGTATTCACAATAGATTATTGCAACTAAAACTATTAACCTTATCCGTGATAATAAAAAAAATTGTCAGAATCCAAACTCGGTAATAAATTTGAAGATAGCAAAATATTGTAATATAGTTTAGTTATTTACTGCTCATTAGATAAAACTATATACGCCATAGTATAATATATAACATGTACATATTTCGTGTCTTCTTTTTAAACACTTGTATGTCTAAAGATTTCAATCAAGTCTATCCATCGATATATGTATGTTTTCAAATGCTCAACTTGTATCTATGTAAGCTGTAAAAACACAGTAAAATATAAATATAGATTAGCATGATTCCTTACATATACAGCTGCATACCGAAAGTTTGTTCACCTACATGTGTATCTTAGTGCAAATATCATGTAAATTGGCGTTCATTGTAATGTCATAATTCACATCACAATGACAATGAAACATCATATCTCAAACGTATCCTGTGATCAGTGGTGTAAACTCACGTGCAAAAGAAACGTCCCCACATTTTGAAAATAGTATAAAATGAAATATTGATGTCGGAGAAAGTAGATTTTGAATGTATTTGGTAGCCACAAGTTTTGTATAGAAGTATTCACAATTGCATACATCAGAGTATGCTTCTTTTATTTTTACATCTGTTCAAATACACATTGGGTGCTAAAATCGCTTTTTAAAGATGTTTTTGGCCCACAATATTTGGTATTTAAGTTTAAAACATTGAAAAAGAAGAAATTTAATTAAAAATTAAAGATATCCTCTACATAAATAACCTTCTTTGATTTAAAAATCATTGACGCGTCATTACTGTAGGACGTCACAAAACAAGCCCAAACTGGCTTTTTGAGGCTTCTATCTCGTCTAGTTAAGGAGATTCCAAAACGACCATTTCTTAAAACTTGTGTTTCTCAGAGTTATGAATAGATAATGTTTTGAAAATTCATATTTAGTATTGTTGGGTTCTGAAGACATGATGTAACGCTGTTTCAGTCGCATTTATCGCCCGTCGACTGAAACATCTTGTATTTTGTATGGGGACGTTTCTTTTGCACGTGAGTTTATGTTTGGGACATTTGGCATGACGAAATAGCCAAATAGACAATATATGGGTCAAATCTAGCAATTCAAATGTCATTAATTTTTCGAATAACAGTTTTCATATCGACTAAATGAGAACAATTTCATCACAAATACTGTTGAATGTATATAAATATTAATTAGTATTCAGTATTGATATGAATGGTTGACTCAGTTGATCACTTACTGAATATTTCACAGAAAAAATGAAAGTCGTAGTTTGGAAGAGATTGACCCCTGGTCACTTCCAAGAACTGCCAAAACTGTAACTGTTTACTATGAGACATCAAATGAGATAATGCTATGGAACACTCAACTGTTTTCTTGTTATACGAACATGCTAAGTGATCGGCCTAGTTCTGTCGTTGATACGATGCTTCAAATACATGCCAAATTACATGGTATTTGCACTGAAGTACACAAGTAGGTGAACAAACTTTAGGTTGACAACTGTAATATGGTGAATATTTACCATTCATGCTTGTACAATATACACGCCATCCATTCAAACTCATTAAAGGGGCAGTAGCACGATTTTTTTTTACATAAGTCAATGAATTGTAATTGAAAAATAATGTTACTAATAGTAAAACACCCTTCTTTCTTCGAAAAATTAAGTTGAAAATGAGTGTACATGGTTCCATAAAGCCATGGGAATAGTTTTTGTCACTCGAAATAATAAAATGTGTTCACAATAAAATGGCCGCCATGTAAATTTTGCTTTATATGCAACACCGTGTTTACCACAGCGGAAAATTGGTTTGTGTGAAAAGATGATTTACCCTCTAAAGTAAATATAAATGACATAAACTATCATTAAAAATGGGAAATTTGAGAAAAAAAAATTTGAAAAAAACTTGCTACTGCCCCTTTAAATAAGTGCTACCTAAAAGTGTGTCAAACACCTTGTCAAGAAGATAATATCTGAGCGCTACCGACTTGGCAGTAGGATCTTTTTACCTTTCTTACGAACAGCTCGTGTGGTAATTGGTATTCAGTATTGTATTCATTATATGTCTGCTCTTTTATTTTATATGAGTTTGTTGTGAAGATATTCTGTGTCTGAGCATGTAGTTAGCTGACTTTGTTAAAAAGAGTGTACGTTACTATAACAAGGTTACATTTGGGATAATGTAACCTTGTAATAGTATGAATGGTGACGCATACTACAAGCACTATTCGACAACTTTATCGGTGAATAGTGAATATATAAAAGTCTACATGCAGATAACTAGGCTGGCGGCAGCCACTTCTGCCTACAGGGCACTTTCCCTACAGTCTTATCAAAACAACTTTATGCACCAGTGGGTTTTGCTGATGAGTTGTCATTTACCTGTTATCCCTCGCATTAAAGGGGCAGTAGCACGTTTTTTGAAAATTTTATTTTTTCAAATTTCCCATTTATAATGATAGTTTATGTCATTTATATTTACTTTAGAAGGCAAAACATCTTTTAACACAAACAAATTTTCCATAGATGCAAAAACGGTTTTGCGTATAAAGCGAAAATTGCATGGCGGCCATTTTATTGTGAACACATTTTATTATTTCAAAGGACATAAACGATTCCTATGGCTTTACGGAACCATGTACACTCATTTTTTAACTTGATTTTCTGAAGAGAGAAGGGTAATTTCCTATTAGTTACATTGTTTTTCATATACATTTCATCAACTTATTTCACAAAAAACGTGCTTCTGTCCCTTTAATAGACTGTCACATAAAGTCACACTATATTGACTGTAGTAGACCTTACCACTAGGCTCACCGTGTGTGTATATCCATATCAAGTAGAGGAACATATGGTACATGCAATAAACAGTACATGTACGCTGAGCAGTATGTTGTCAAAATAACCTGCTGTTGATATGTGGTTTGAATACGGATAGTTGTCGATAAAGTGCTTGTTGTCAATTGATTGCCTGGTGATGTACGTTTGATAGAAAAAATATCTATTTTATCTAAATTAAGCGTATTCATAATAGATTATTGCAACTAAAACTATTAACCTTATCTGTGATTTAAAAATGGTCACAAACCAAACTCGGTAATAAATTTGAACTTTGAACTTCTTTTTATAGTTTGTACTGATGTTTGGAATACTTTGAACATGTTGAAATGGTGAATGGGGAAAATAAATCATTTGATAAACAATAAAATTAATATATATGTATGTAGGGTCATATACATGAAAAATGTAGGGTCACACAGTAACTTTATTATCAATTATGAATATGTAATTGACCTATAGTATACTACTATTCATAAAATCTTAATAATGCATTGACAATGTTTTATTTTATTTTATACGTTGATCTTACCTGAAGATTTCGTAAAACAATTCCATATAATTCGTGATGAAAGAATCAATATATACTTGACTATAATGTTAAATGCACATTATAAGATAAAATAAATTGACAAAAAAGAATGTCCATTGGCGTGAAATTATAAAATCAAGAGCGAAATGTGAATGAATGACTGCCTGTTCGCAAAATGCATGTCACGCACGCACTGCCGTGAGCACTCCTCAAACTCGTCGGTAAGAAGTTTGCAAGGATAGGCGATCCCATTAAAAGATAAAATAAAGTTTGCGATGTGCATTCCATGTGACCTACTCGCTCATCCCGGTTAAAGCTCCCCTTCCTCTACACAACATCATGCCCGGGATAGTTGACGTTTCGTATCAGGATAGATGTAAGCCGATCACATATATACGTCGATTTGTCTTTCGAAAGGCTCCTTACAGTTCGTTTATGGTTTTCACCCAACATTTTGCTCACTATTCAACCCATCGTTCATAGTTTGTATTTTTCAACCAAGCAAAGTTTAACTTTGCCTATGTATGATCCATGTCTAGACATTGAATCGGGTGGTTTAACGAGCCACATACTTCCATTCTGTCTTTAGAAGCCTTTTCATTGGTTAATGCTTTTGTACAGTTCAAGGGAATTCAATACGAACATTCACGATGAGGTTTCCCAGGGGTAGTGTTATGTTGAGGACCAAACAAAGCGCAGGGTTATTAGGATGTCATAATCACGATGTCTTTGAACTAGCTTTTTGCATTACTGTATCTTGTTTCAAACTATGGGTTGCATTTCACATACATGAACTGCTGATCAAAATAAAACATTACATAGATTTTTATTTGGGGTTTTTAAAACATGGAAACGTATGGCAATAGTATTATTTCATGTACCAAATATACTACTAAGATACTGCAAAAAATAACACCAGGTCCCTGTCAAGTGCAATACCAATCCAAACAATTTCTAACTGAATTATTACATTGGTAATTGTAAATAAAACATGTTGGAATGGAACACTTTCCAGTCTGATTAAAACCGACGGTATTCCGCGGAAAAAATGTGCAAAATAGTGCATCTACCGGGATACGAACTCATATCGTTCGGAGATTTCCACGCCAAACCGACCTTGTGGCGAGGAAATCTACAGAACTTGTTCGTATCCCGGTAGATATATTATTTTGCGAATTTTATTCCTCGGAACAAGGTGTATTTTAATCAGACTGGAACACTTTCCTTTTTCCTGCTTTAACTTTAGTTGTTTTTTCTCTTGTTAATTTAAATTTTATTGTTGTGATGCATTGCTCAGCAAAATGAACAGGACGTTAAGATTAAAAAATTCATTCTTATTTTAATTAAATCAATTTGTCAAGTAAGATATGCCACACTGACATACAACTTCCCTACGCAAGGCTTAACTCTTACCAGTCTCCATGACTGGCTGAATTAAGCCTTGCAGTATTTCTCTCACTTTTCCGTGCTAAGATAGTGGAGGGCTGCACCTGAAATGCATAGTGGGCTCTGATTTCCTAGCATATATACTTTAAGGAAATGCCGCAAGGATTAAATCAGCAAGAGGTATGCTTTGCGTAGGGAAGTTGGCTTTCATAAGGTTTTACCCATATACATAGCCAATACGGTGCTTATTCTTGTAGAATTTAGTTTTGTTTGAACAAGATGTATGTTAGATAAATAAACTTTTTTTTGTATCTATTGCAAGAAATATATGATGTAAACTTACTCGTTTAACGAAAGACATGTCATTTTGTTAATCTGTTTTTCAAATAATCTTCTCAGAATGAAATTTAAAGCGTTTCCCACTTTCGAGTAATTTAATCCAAAACTGAAAGGATGTTTTTTCACCAAATGAAATTATTTTCATATAGCAAAGGAAATGTGATATTAAATGACAAGCATCTCTCATCATCTTACATGTATCTCATGGCAACCAAATAATCAATGAAAGGAACCAATTTCCAGGAGAAAATAAAAAGAAACCTTCTCCTGTTCACAGGTTCCATATCGCAATATCATATCGAATGTACATATATATTTATATATTACCTAACGAGGTGAGATATGCATGATATTCGACAAGATATAACAATGTTTTAATTTGTTTTATCTCCAAGATAATTAAAGGTTCGTAATTGACGTTCGTTGAAACGTCCAGGCTTATATGACATCCTTTTGTTACATGAAGTCAATGTAATATTTCACTCATTAATTTCATTCCATTTATTGTAACTGATAAATGTCATATTTTATCGATATACAACACTCCCAAGCATATACTTTCTTATAAATACAAGATTGTTCCTGTGTGATACACCCTTCATTAAACACCCTGTCTCAGCCCACAGGGAAGATAATCTTTATCATCCCGTTCTCATCGACAAAAATCTATATGACTCGATGGTCAAGGACAAACATCAATATCAGCGCAAAAATGTGTATAATCCAATCGTCTAGGACAAAAACCTTTATCAGCCCGACGTCAAGGGCAAAACTCTGTATCAACGAGACACCATTATCAGCCCGAGAAATTTAGCTACATACATGATGTGATGTATAGAGGATATCTGTCTTTTCCTGACTTATACCATGTTTATCTCATCGAGTGAGGTAGAAAGGTTATATTTTCACGTAACTTTTCTACCTTACGAGATGAGACAAACATGGTATGTGTCAAGAAAAGATAATTTTTCTATTTATTATATGACCAAATCCTTGCATATTCACCGAAATCGACTTGCATTTACGTTAAGTCGGCTCCAGAATGAGCCTGTTGCCTCAGCAACAATGTGAGCATTGTTTTATGACGTCAGGTCATTGTTATATCAGTCACTAGTGACTGACAACACGTTCCATTGTTATTTTCACTGGTGACTGATAACAGGGTTTATTTTCATTGATAGATCCCGGTATTTCACCTGCAATCATATAATAAAACAACCATATCGTATGATGTCATCGATGACGCCATGCAACAATTGGATGACGCCATGAGAAGACTATGATTTGATTAAGCAATGTTTCCTTGGGTTATTAACTAGTTTTAATATCGTTCAACATTTAATCAATCGTTAATCGTTATTGTAAGAATTTACTGTCCTTTATAGAAATCATTATGTTGATTCTGACTTTTGTACCATCGACACCTGTTTAAATAGTGTGGTATTGTTAAAGCTGAACTAATTTACAGCAGTCTGATAGGACCGTCTGATTCACGATTGCCAGCGCTTCCGTTGATTTCATATCCCTTGATTTAACTTCAGTTTGTTCGTGTTTGCCATGAACTTTTATCAATCTTGAAATATTACCAAACTTTAGGATATCATATAAAATAAGAGAAAGGTTATCATAACATATTTATATGACAGTTCTGTAAAGAAACAATAAATCGCCCACTCATAAGTTTCCATTCATTTCCTTAACTATCAAGATAAAGACAAGAAACCTGAATGTTCCTCTTAAATATCCATAATTCTGTAATTATTTGTTGATGGACGATAGGTACCTAGTGCAAATGTCTCCCTCCAGAACAAACAAAATTAAAGTGTAGGGTGACTCAAGATTGTCTGCATCCATGCACCGACAGATTGTATCTTCTAGTGTTTTATTGCAACGTCTGTTTCCAAAGGCGTTTTCTGTGATGTGCCTCTTATGTTCATAATTAAGTGGAAAATCGTTCTTTCATAACCCGAGAGTCACGTCTTCGCATATCCCTTTGGGTGTTTACTTAACCTTAATATGTCTAAGAAATATGTTTCTTAAATTACAGTAACGTTAAACCTCACACCAACAAGTACTTAATGGTCACTAGGTCTGTACACACTTCCACTGAGACTGTCAGAGTAAAGATACATGCATTTCCATGTACATATGATGAATTATATGTTTTGACGTCTTTCCACATCATTAATAATATGCCTTGGCTGGATCTCTCAATATTCCGATATGTCGAGTTTTTTGTATGGTCCCGTGAATATCAGGAACGATGCTTGATTGTGCAGTTATATACTTTACTAAACTTACCATTTTCTTTTTATCTTTTCATTTTTATTTTGTTGGAGTGTTTTGTTGTCAAATTGTACATTAAGATAACCAGGCTTGCTAAATGAGATAAGTAGACTGTGTGTTGGGCTCCTGATTGTTGTTACACAGTCATGGCATGGAGCAAACTAAGTAGTTATGTGCAGGGCTGTTATTTAACAAACAAAGTAATATCTTATGTGCTCTTATGTGTGATACTGAGATTATATTTTACTCCGTTTTAGGGGGCGGGATAGCGCAGGGGTTGGCGCTTTCGGCTTCGGGTCAAGAGGTCCGGGGTTCGAATCTCGCCAGGCTCATGGCAACTTTGTCTGCTGTGGAGAACTGTTCTACATGCAGTAAGGTTTGGGTGCAATGCTACACTGAATTTCAGCGCAATACCACCCATGGTTCGCTAGTGTTCAACGCAATGCATAGCCAACATGGCGTTCCGGGCTTTTCTCCCTAGCAGCCGCGATATAAGTGAAATTCTCTTGAAAGCGGTTTTAACTCCAACTCACCTCACCTCCCTTCCCTCGCGTTTTACCAATTCTGTTCTTGTTTGTCAAATTATGTATTCCAAAGTGAATAGGTCATGTTCTTCAAACCCCTGTTCTTCGTGCAAAATCGTTTACATTTCGTTTCTTCACATTTCTATACGTGTCGTATGGCAATATTGTTTATTACACAAGAAAAACGCCATTTTACGCATATAGCATGTATGTTCTTACGTGCAAACCTATATATTTTACGATGTGCTAGCTCCTCTACCTCCAGCAGCTACTGTGTTGTACACGTCTTCGTGATTCAAGTGTTTGTTGTGGAGGAGGGTTAAGAGGTTTCCTGGGGGCGTCAGTAACGAGTATGAAGACCCTTTGATGTCTACCTTACTGTTTTTATTGAACTGAAAAGTGCTGAAAAGTCGTATTTATGTTACATAAATACACACAACCAGCCTGCGTACTCTTATTTTTACGCGCCTCCCAGTTTATTATGAGAAAAAAATAGGTCTGGTCTATCTGTTGTGATTGGTCTCGTTGAGTGCGAACGCACGTGCAATTTCGCGCGGGTTAGATAGATCGTAACATTACATTCAAAGTTGATCTGATACGAGAAACACTATTTTAGCATTATTTAAGTATAAGGTAGACTTGTCATTCATTATTTTATTCAATCAATCAAATAATCATTATTTCAATATTCCTTATAAGAACAGAATTTACAGTAAATTTCCTCCAAACAGACACCTTTGTATTCCGACACCTTTGTATTCCGACACTCTCTCTCCCGACATTTCTCT
This sequence comes from Gibbula magus, assembly GCA_936450465.1. NCBI lineage: Eukaryota > Metazoa > Mollusca > Gastropoda > Trochida > Trochidae > Gibbula > Gibbula magus. Next base: position 36,077,780 of record OW388294.1, on the reverse strand, counting down.
ATTCCGACGTATCCTGGTTAACAGCTGTTGCTTTCTGTCGACAACATACATATGTGGTCTTGTTAGCATGTATCACTTACAGGTGCTTCGATTAAATTGTTTCTGTCAATATGCTATACTCGGTCTCCCGAAAGGTCGCAGAGGTATATATATTTGCACAGTTAAAACAGTGTTGCACCCAAAGGTTTTTCACGAGTCTTATAAGTTGAGTATAATTATTATCTAGCAGTTTAAAAAAGAAATGTTGAATCAAATAACGTTTCGCTGGATATTTGCATTTATAAAATGCTGGTGTTTTGATATCCATGAAAAGGTTAAGTTATACAAGAAACGAAAGTCAATAGCTGTAATGTGATAAATGTTATTCTTTCAAGTGCAGACAGGACTTATTTAGTAACCAACTTTGTTTTCAAAAGTCACTCGCTGAAGCAGTACATATGAATATGTATGTATAAACCTCAAAGACACAAACTTTGGAAAAGAACAACTTCATCAAAAGTAGGAACTTTTCTAAAGCAAGGCGAAGCCGGGTTGAACTCCATTTATGCACTCCTTGCGTAGTCTTCTTGTTGAAAAAAGGAAATTTTATGACAAAATATGTTTTAATAAATATATGTTCAGATTAACTTTGTAACAGCATTGTTGTTTTTGATATATGAAGCCTAAAGTTTATGACGCAGTTTGGCACAAGATCAATACATATTTCGTGTAAAAAGTCAGTACCATCACACATTGAGTCATAATTTTCTTAAAATATCCACATGCATTTGTTTTCTTAGAAGAAAAAGTACTATTTTTTATTTCGAGAGGGTTGAATTCAGTCAATATATCTTAACCGTCCCTCAGCACTACATTTGAGTTCGATACATTTAGGGGTACAAACACTTTTACTGAGTACATATTGATAAGACTTACGTGTCGGAACATTTAGGATAGTAGGAGTTGTCGCAACTTTGTTTATCAGTTCTCATATGCCAACGTATTAGAGTAAGGTATGATTTGTTTTAAATGGTTCTTGGTATATATTTGAACATATTGGGATAAACTATGTTTGGTGTACGTAAAGGAAAATATGCTCATTTGACTCGCTGTTCTGTCAACTGGAGAGGGGTTACATAAATCCAAAGACAAGTTTAAGAAAAAACTCTTTTCTCGTTTAAAGTAAATAGTTAATAAGGAAAACGAGGGTTCTACATCCTAACAAAACATTCAAGTGATTGTCAGAGAGTGTGTGTGAGAGAGAGAGAGAGAGAGAGAGAGAGAGAGAGAGAGAGAGAGAGAGAGAGAGAGAGAGAGAGATAGAGGGACAGAGAGAGAGAGAGAGAGAGAGAGAGAGAGAGAGAGAGAGAGAGAGAGAGAGAGAGAGAGAGAGACAGAGAGAGAGAGAGAGAGACAGAGAGAGAGAGAGAGAGAGAGAGAGAGAGAGAGAGAGGGAGAGAGAGAGAGAGAGAGACAGACAGACAGACAGACAGAGACAGACAGACAGACAGACAGACAGACAGAGGGGACCATCCTCTAGAACGTCATTTCAACAAAACATCACCGTCTGACCTTAAACATGTCCAGTATACACTTCGTTTCAGAAACGTCGTGTATGTCCAAATAAAGAAATGTTATCAAGAAAAATAAGTGTTCATCTTCTCTATTTCTAAATGCTCTTCAAAGCCTGACATCAACATGTAGATGTTGCAGTGACATCCACCAAACAATACAGCATGATCTGATCAACAACTAGAGTGTCCCGACCATCAACCACCTCACTGTCCTACTGGACTACCGAGATATCTACCTCCTACCCAGCCTTCAGATATCATGCTCCGAAACGTGTATGTTCACAATAAAGAAGTTCCTATTCAGAAATTGGTGTTCTCTCATATAATCCACTTAAAATGCATTTCAAAGACTCCATACTACATTTTTAAAGTAAGTGTCCATCAGACAGAAGCAAGTTTTGATATTTTCTTTGATTCAATCACAATGCTGTGAAATGTTGTGTAATATTTTAAAGCAACAGTCATTTGATCTTTAGACACAATTTCCATGGCAAATTGCGTATTTTGATTATCCAAATAGTAATGAATCCTATGTTGTCGGGAACATAATCGATTTAGATAATAATCGATAACATATCAGTTCAGTACAAACATGACATTGTCTAAGTGCAGTATAAACTATTATTGCAAATTATAGAATAAAGAAACCAATTTGTTATGCCGATTATACCATTTATTTCACAATAATCGTATGTTACGAATCAAGAGCTGCCAAAAGGACACAGGTAATGAAGACAATCAATAACAATACCAGCAAGTAATAGCACGAACATAACATAAAAGCTATATAAGGGGCAATTTTATGCAATTTCCTTACATCAAGACCATCATAAGGGCTGTAATATAAATCGCTGTGTAAAGTTATCATAAACCCTGATGGCTTCCCGTGTTTAAACGTAGTTGCTGAATGTTATTGAATATTATACGACCGCTTCATTCATATATCCCTGTCGTATTCGTTTTCAAACAGAACACTGTGTCTAAAGCACTTCACCCAAAGAATTGCAAGCATTGATTCGAATTTGTCTATCGCAAATATTATTAGTTACTTTCCAAACATATATGAAATATTTGTTACTCAAATTGAACCTTAAATGGTCCATTTATTTCTTCTAAATGCCCTTCATTGACTTGACTAGTTGTGTTCTTCAGTAGTATCGTTGAGGTTCCATTCTCTCCCCACAGAGGTTACTAATGTAATAAGGTGCCATGAATCAAACGTCAAGGCATGTTTCTTTTACATTAGAACTACCTGCTTCAATATCATTATGATATGGAACATTGAATAAAAACAATTATTACCTTCGAGGGCAATCATATCAGGGTTCATATTTTCCATACGATGCCCTAGGGCAAAATATCACTTTGTCACGGTGACGTGACGTCATAAACAATACTATGAAGTCACACGTCGTCTATGACATTGCACTAAATCCAGCGAGGGTGGGTTGCCAGCCTATGGTTAAACGTGGATTTAGTGTATTTTCATTAATTCACGACTTCGATAATAAACAGAATATTACATTCATGCCTGAATATCGGTATATCCCTCGCTCTCCCTCGGAAAAAAACTAATGTTCAGGTGCTCGTGTCGTAATCATAGTATGACATAGACACTCATATAATATCCTCTATGTATTTTCTGGAGATTTATTTATTGTTCAAGACTATAATATTCCTGGTTTAGTTTTTCGAATCTTTACCCCAAATGTTTACATCTTCTGAATAGTCTTTCCTTAAATATTTAGGACCTTAGTTTGGGAACTTTTTATCTTTCAAAATGCCTTTCCCTTTAATATTTAGGAACTTATTGGGGAACTTTCAATTTCCTAACATGTATTATACATGTATTATACAAATATATATATTTATTTGTATAATATATGGATAACCCATGATACCGAGGATATGGTACTGTTGTGGACCCTGATAGGAAGGAAAAACCTGAGGATGCGAAGCATCCGAGGGTTTTTCCTGACTATCAGGGTCTACAACCGTACCATATCTGAGGTAGAATGGGTTATCAATATTATCAACCGTTTTTAAGTGTAAAACAGGCTTTTTACGTGGTATCGCGTTATATTGAGGATCCCTGGCGTTATATTGAGGATCCCTGAGTGATGTCAGCCACGCTATATGAGTTTCTTTTGTACCGTGATATCTCGTCTGCCCCTTAGCGCATTAGTCAGAGGCGCTGACTCAGTAACTGCAGGTGATAGTGGATACGGGTTCGAGACGCACTTTCTGCAAAACATTTGCTGTATATATTCTGTCGTAAACTTATGAAACTTTTCAAAATTAGTCTAAGTTAGTTTCTTCAGATCTTTACTTTCAAGCCGTCATCTTAACAAATATATCAGGGTTTACAATCATGATAATTCCTTCTAACAGGGTTTACAAGTGCATGTGTAAACCCTCCTGGAGGGAATTACAAGGTTGTAAATCCCTCGTACCGGGTGATACGGTTTAGAAAGGTCGTTTCAAGTATCACGTTATATGGCTGGTAGGTTGATAAATGTTTATAATATATAAATGAACTAAATTCCAAAAATGTCATTTATCCCTGCCTTTCAAAGAATATGTATATGTAAATCCACATCAGAGGAAAAGGTTGATATCTATAAACTAAAAGAAAGAAGAAAACAAGTGCTGTATGTAAATAATCTCTTTATTCAGTATGCAATCTTTCACACTGCTTGCTTAGCATGAGCCCATGTAATGAAATGCACACAGAAATACACATGAAATGCAGCACATAAGCACAATATGCAGTACACCAATACACAACAATACACTGGCTGGGTGAGGATCACATACAAATGTAAAATAATTGTAAATATAAAACAAAATTGTGCATTTTATTATTTTCCAATAACTTAACTGTATCATAAATCTAAATAAAAACAAAATTGTGTAATACATTATCTTCCATTTTGGTAAAGTGTATTTTTTATAAATATCTAAAAATCAACAAAACAAAATTATGCTCTCTAATTATTTCAATTACTTTTTTCAAAATTGACTCAAATGCATAATTTAATTTCATTAACCGTAAAACAATTAATTGTCAACTCATATTCAAAATTTGAAATTTATAGATATATGGAATATTAACTACCACAATTCAGGTCAGTTTTCAAAAAAATTAATTTGTTTCTTAGGCATAGGTGCCTTGCTAGAGGCACAACACAATTTGTTATTGTCAATATATACTTTGAATTTATGTTAAAAGTTTAAGACTTTTTTCTTATATTGACAAAAGAGGAAAATAAAGTCTCACTTTTAGAAAATGACTGACAAATATTGAATCTTTTTAATATAGCCTAATATGCAATAACACAACGTAAATACACAATAGAATACAGGGGACGGTATAAGCAATACAAAATATGAAGTTATACTTTCAATTATTATTTTATAATTATCAAGTTATGAATTCATATTGTGCAACTAAAATTTTATTATGCATTTGAATAATCACAAATCAATATCCTGAACTATAAAGACTAAAGAATTAAGGTTTTATTTCCTGTAAAAAAAAGTTTGAATGAGGTATTCTTGAAGTTATACAATATTACATAAGGACAATAATTGTAGTTTTTTTTTTTTTTATCATTTTTTTCACTTTTTTGTAGTTTTAATTATCACCACATTTGATCCCTCAATGAATAAACTTTGTTAGAAAATTCAAATTTCCCCCACTTGCTTAAAGATAACAACATTTATGTAAAAATTCAGCAGAACATGTTTGAAAGTAATACTGACTCAAGTAATGAAATAAATAATGATTAAACTAAATAAACAAGGAAATAAATCCCTCCTTGTAAAATGAGTGATTGTGATTCACAAAACTTAGTTTGCCATTTCTAAGTTTCTCAAATAAAGTTAGATTATGAACAATAAACATGCTCAAAAGAGCAGTACACTGCAAAAGACAACAAATGTAGTACAAAAACCTTTCATAAACTTATGTAAAGGGTAGCACTGAAGGGTATTTTCATGTTTATATAAAGGAAATTATCTGTTTCAAGTTTCTAAATTTCAATGATTTTAACCCATTTAAGAGGAAGGGGTTTAATAAAGTAGAATTTGATAACTACTTTGTTTAAAAATATATTTGATATCTCATTCAATCAACAAAAGATTCATTTTTTGTCGACATGATTTGAGCAATCTCTGTGGGTAGAGAATGCAATTTTTGCAGATTTACAAAATAATTAGGGTGATAAATGATTTTAAAAGAGATCACAGAATGACAGTAGAGTAATATGATTGTGCACACTATTTAGAATAAATAGGCATATATCGCTAATGAAATACTGACGACATGAGTTATGTAAAATACAACCAGCTGATGACATGTGACTCACTGATGAGGATAAAATCAAAACCCACATTAAACATATCACATCTCGTAAAAGCAATATAAATGCCCCTCATAAACTTATTCTTCTAGTATTATGTGTAATTATTTATAACTTACTAATTAGCTAATTTACTATAATTATAATTAAGTTGCATGATATGTGAGGAATTTGCTTGTTGACTCAATTAGTAAACTTTACATTCATTACTATTTTCCCCTACAATTATTTCTATGGCATGTAACTATTAATCATGACCATGTTTTTCCAATTAACGAAAATTGTTAGTATAACAAGCAAGGCAAAAAACATGATTCATGTAAACCAATAACTACCAACAAACAGGATTCTGCATGGCTAGGTCTATTTTCTATAAAATACAAACAACTAAAATGTAAAAAATCATCTAGAACTCAGAACACATGTATGCTCACACATAAGAACAATTGACACAAATAGCACAGACACATCGAAGTAGACATTTTTTAACACTTTGATAAATCTTACGTATTTTGATAGTTTTCAAACTGTGTATTTCTATTTTGAAGAACAGTAGATGTATAATGCTTTAGCTCTTGATTGAGTGTAGGAGAGATGGTGCATTCATGGAGAGCATGTGCTTCATTAATTGGTCAAATTTTTTTCAAATAGTATTTTCTGAAGGCAATCATTATTAATACCATTAACTCTCTAAATCCTTTGGAGTCCCCAAAATGTTCTTACATTTTAGGATAAATAATATCTTAAACTTGCTATTTTGAAAAAATAATTTGAATGAATTCTAAAATAGATTATTTCTTAGTCCCATCTCTCCTAAGACCATTCTTAGAAGGGGTGAAATGGTTCACAATTAAATTACATATTTTACAGGAGTCTTGGAAAGGCTACTGGCAAAACCTCCCATAATAGTCCAGGAACCTACTGGTAGAGAGTTAAAATAGTTTAGTATCTTTGTGTAAACAATTTATTGTTCATTTCTTACAGGGGTTTCCTTTACAATGCATATTTAACTAGGGTTAACTATATCTCCAATTCTTTAACATAAAAGATAATAACTTACAATCTTCTTTGTAACAGGAGACCCTTGGTCGGTATTCATAAAGCTTCGTAGAATCTGTTTAGTTTTAAACTTAAAAGCTTTATGAAGACCACCCCTAGACTTCAAGGTAAGATTTTCAAGATAACCTGAATCATAAAATATAAAATACAACACAACATGTCAGCATACAAAATACAACTTCAAATACAGCACTACGATAGCAAACCTGTTCACTGAAACAGCAATTCACCCCTCACATACATTTCAAGCAATGTTAGGCACATCTGTGTTAATGTTTTAGTCGTTACAAGTACTGAGTCTTGATAATTCAAAAGTTCTAATTACATGTTACTTGCTAGTGTTATCAATGTATCAAGCCCCCCACCCCCCTGCCACATATTCAAACTCTGGATAGTCTCTACTAACATGCAAGTTACAATCCAAATGCAAATAGCACCTTATCTCAAACATGGCACACTATGGCATAAAAACATATAAAATATCACTTATACATGAAAAACCAAAATGACTGGTATTTTCTAAAAGGCAAAATCTTTAAAAATTGCGCAAACATTTTTTTTTGTTGTGAAAATAATTTTGATATTTAAAATAAAACCGTATCAATATAATACAGTGGACAAGATACAAAAGCACTTCTGGAAATCATTACACATTACAATGTTACAGTACATAAAAATAAACTTCAATGACAATTATTATCAAGAAAGACATTCTCTCCCTACAAAGGTTACTCTAGCCATTCTAATATAACGGGCATATACACTATTATCACCATATCCCCTAGAGGTAAAAGTTGCAACACTGGTAGAATCCTTATTTCCATCCAATCAAACAATGCTTAGCATCTCCGTCTGACTTCTGATTTGTACGTATTGTACAGAAGGGTGCCCACTGCACAGAAAGAACTATAGCCATTTCGACGGTTACTGGACGAAAGCTCAGTATGAAATATTGCTTACAACAAACTTTGGAACCAATCAGGATTCTCTATTTCGAGTCCAGAAAGTACTCTACTTGTGAAGAAAATGAGTTGAGAAACCTTTGTTGGGAGAGAATATAAGAAAGGTAGACTACTATGCAAAATCATGTTCACCATGTTCACAAACATTTCGTACAAAACAGTGTACATTTGTACTTAATTCTGCACAATATTGTAGAGGAAGACAAAATATTAGGCACCATCCTATCTTTAACTGTCAAACAAGACATGAATTGAAGACATCTTGTTTAAGAGATCCAGAAGATTGTGGTCAGTCCTACAAACTTCATATGAAGGTTGTCGATCTACAGTAATTCATAACTATATCCAACAGATTACAAATGTAGACACAAGATGAAAATAGTTTCAGGGAATAATTTTATGGAAGACATTTTTTTAGGGATGTTCCTAAATCTATCCCACTTAACTCGGCCAGTTCAAGTCTCACAGAAATTACTCTCTTCAGAGTTTCTATCGTAACAATAGAAATCTGAGGAGAGTAACCTTGGTGGGCAGAATAACTCTATCAAGTAAGATGTTTTTTGTAAAGTATATATACAAAATACAGATACCATCTATGATGTATGTAATGTTCAAACATTGTAACATTATCGTTTATGAAACTTGAATTATAACACTTTATTTTAATGAAAATCTACATTCAATATAATAATCTCTTTTCTATTGGAAGACACTGCAAGTCATAAAAACGTAAGTGACTTCATTTCAACTGTGGTAGAAAGTTTTATGAAGAAAATAAATTTGATGGAAGACAGTATTGTTATGATAAACATTTGACATGTTCATCTAATTTGAAGAATGTAAGTCAATCAAAATAAATCTTTGCCATGGAACAGACAGATTGAATGAAGGTCCATCATGATCGTATCAGGCAGTTTTGCTTATTTCTTTGATGGAAGAAAATATCTCAATAGCAAATCTCTAGTTTATCTCTAGAATCTATAGGTGAACAATCTCCTAGATCCTTCATATCTTGTAACATTAGGAACATAGAGATTCTCTTTGATGACAAAAAATATCTCAATAGCAAATCTTTAGTTTACAGCTAGAATCTATAGGTGAACAATCTCCTAGACCCTTCATATCTTGTAACATTTAGGAACATAGAGATATTTAATGTCCATTTCAAACTATGTTAAAGATGCCTTAATTTTACTTAATTCATTTAATAAATAGCAACTCTGAATACATGTACTATATATAATTCTGTACGTGGGCCGTAGGCCTTTCTACCGAATAAACAATTGATTGATTGATTGATTGATAGAGATTCTCTTTGATGGAAGAAAATATCTCAATAGCAAATCTCTAGCCCATGTCCAGAAAGAAGAAGGTTTACCTAGATCCTTCTTCTTCATGATGAAAATAGAGATTTTCTTTTATGGAAGATGATACAGAGCAAATAACTCAAAAGAAAAGCCCTTGTCTATAGATGTCGGTTCTATGAACAGTAGATCTGAGGGACATGGGATTTTCTCTGATGGAAGATGACACAGCTATCCAGATCACACCCAGAATCTATAGTGAATGTTCTAGGGTCATTTGGTTGGTAGTGGATAACCTAAATGAAATGAAGATGATGATTCAGCTCCTCCATAAGGTTTGTGTAAATAATGTCAGTCTAATGTTGAACTGATTACATGACCTGGATGAGTAGACGTTACTAGACTCCTCCAAATGTTAAAGATTCTCTCAGAGTGTGGAGTTTGAGGAGAGAGTTTGTTTGGTTGCTGATAAAGTCTCATGAACATTCATAATTATAAATGATAATGTAGAACTGTCTAGTTCCTGTCTGTATCAATGGCTGGAGGTTGAGGTTTGTGTAGTGAGTCTATTTGATGATGCACACCGGACACTGGGTGGGTCCAGGTTGTCGTCTGGTTCGTGTGGCTGCAAGCGAAATATCACACAATGTTTTACTGATTGAAATGTTGTGATAGCTGTGTTGCAGCTTGTTGCACAAAACTCATACATTGTTATACATACCATATGCCATACAAAGTAACTATATACTTAATATAAACTAATATGAGATGTGTTGAAACAATGGTTTAGAAGATGAAATCTTATAAACTTTTTGGGACAATGCTTGTCACATCAATATTCAAGATGGTCAGGACCATAATGTAGCCTTGATCAAGGCAGCTCACCACAAAATTTCAGTTTTGTTGGACAAGAAGTGAATGTGAAAAGTTAATGGACACTGGACCAAGCCATAAACCAATCTGGCCTTATACAAGAAAATACTATATTTCTAAACTTACTTGATGAAGTACTTAGTACCATCTGCTGTGTAGGCTTCTTCCCAACCATAGGGCAGTGCTGCAGAGGAGACATTTAATGAGTAATTTTGATAATTTTCAAACAGGCTGGGCTTTGGTAGCTTTATCAGAGAAATATTGTGATAAGTATAAATGAGAATTTTCTTATTCCAAGCTTAAATATTTTTCTTAGCATCTGAGTCAGCCCCCACTATGTCTTTACATATTAGCTCGAATAAAATTGTTTGTATTAACACCCTTGTTTTCGTTGTTCGTTGCACAAATGAGATGACATGACATAATGCCAGGAGAAAGCTTGTATACAATTTTAGCTATGTTATTGGTAAATCCCAAGAGTTTCAACAAGCTATGCACTGAATGAGAAAGTCATAAACACAAGCCTGCATGATGAACAGTTATCAACAAAGACACTGAGCTTTTTTGTTTAAGTTAACTTTTAATTGCAGAAATCCCTGATACAAGCAGGGACCATATTTGAAGTGACACCAATTCTGAATCTGAATTCTGAATCCAAAAATCTTGATGAAAAGTTACAACTTCACTAAATGTAATGAAATGAATATATTATATTATGACAGGCTACTTACGGACTGTCTCAATGAGAGATTTGACGACCTTGACCACCTCTTGTCCCTCCTTGGCTAGCGTCTTCAGATTCAGTTTCTTTGTCTTCTTCCCTTGGTTCAACTGGTTCTTCTCGTTATCGTTTGTGTTCCTGGAAGGGATATAACACAGTGAGACTCTGAGAATACTAAGCTAGGTTCTGTGTTTCATTGAAGGAAATTTGTAACCGATGAGCAAAAGATTGATGATAAACCTTCATGTGTTAAGAAACACATAATTTCACAGAGGCAAATTGGTTGATGATTTTACATAGGAACAAACATAAAGAAATAAAAATAGAGCCATGGGCTCTGTAGCTCATCAGGGTTTTATGATTTACTATCTAAAGTTGAATATTTAAGTTATTTGAGTTATTGTTTAGAAGCAAAAGATAGGTTCTTAGATCATAACCACTGTGACCCCATTTGGGGTCACGAGTCACAAAATCTACAATTTAGAATCCCCGTTGGCCAAGGAGTCTGCAAACAACTTTTCAGCTCTCTAGACCTTTTGGAACTGGAGAAGAAGATGAAAATAGGTTTTTAAGGATGTGACCCCGGTGACTCCATTTGGGGTCACGGGGTCACATAATCTACAATTTAGAATCCCCATTGGCCAAGGAGTCTGCACACAACTTTTCAGCTCTCTAGACCTTTTGGAACTCGAGAAGAAGATGAAAAAAGGTTTTTAGGGATGTGACCCCGGTGACCCCATTTGGGGTCACGGGGTCACGAAATTTACAATTTAGAATCCCCATTGGCCAAGGAGTCTGCAAACAACTTTTCAGCTCTCTAGACCTTTTGGAACTGAAGAAGAAGATGAAAATAGGTTTTTAAGGATGTGACCCCTGTGACCCCATTTGGGGTCACGGAGTCACATAATCTACAATTTAGAATCCCCATTGGCTAAGGAGTCTGCACACAACTTTTCAGCTCTCTAGACCTTTTGGAACTGGAGAAGAAGATGAAAATAGGTTTTTAAGGATGTGACCCCGGTGACCCCATTTGGGGTCACGGAGTCACGAAATCTACAATTTAGAATCCCCATTGGCCAAGGAGTCTGCAAACAACTTTTCAGCTCTCTAGACCTTATGGAACTGGAGAAGAAGATGAAAATAGGTTTTTAAGGATGTGACCCCGGTGACCCCATTTGGGGTCACGGAGTCACATAATCTACAATTTAGAATCCCCATTGGCTAAGGAGTCTGCACACAACTTTTCAGCTCTCTAGACCTTTTGGAACTGGAGAAGAAGATGAAAATAGGTTTTTAAGGATGTGACCCCGGTGACCCCATTTGGGGTCACGGAGTCAAGAAATCTACAATTTAGAATCCCCATTGGCCAAGGAGTCTGCAAACAACTTTTCAGCTCTCTAGACCTTTTGGAACTGGAGAAGAAGATGAAAATAGGTTTTTAAGGATGTGACCCCGGTGACTCCATTTGGGGTCACGGGGTCACATAATCTACAATTTAGAATCCCCATTGGCTAAGGAGTCTGCACACAACTTTTCAGCTCTCTAGACCTTTTGGAACTGGAGAAGAAGATGAAAATAGGTTTTTAAGGATGTGACCCCGGTGACCCCATTTGGGGTCACGGAGTCACGAAATCTACAATTTAGAATCCCCATTGGCCAAGGAGTCTGCAAACAACTTTTCAGCTCTCTAGACCTTTTGGAACTGGAGAAGAAGATGAAAATAGGTTTTTAAGGATGTGACCCCGGTGACTCCATTTGGGGTCACGGGGTCACATAATCTACAATTTAGAATCCCCATTGGCTAAGGAGTCTGCACACAACTTTTCAGCTCTCTAGACCTTTTGGAACTGGAGAAGAAGATGAAAATAAGTTTTTAAGGATGTGACCCCGGTGACCCCATTTTGGGTCACGTGGTCACATAATCTACAATTTAGAATCCCCATTGGCCAAGGAGTCGGCACACAACTTTTCAGCTCTCTAGACCTTTTGGAACTCGAGAAGAAGATGAAAAAAGGTTTTTAGGGATGTGACCCCGGTGACCCCATTTGGGGTCACGGAGTCACGAAATCTACAATTTAGAATCCCCATTGGCTAAGGAGTCTGCACACAACTTTTCAGCTCTCTAGACCTTTTGGAACTGGAGAAGAAGATGAAAATAGGTTTTTAAGGATGTGACCCCGGTGACTCCATTTGGGGTCACGGGGTCACATAATCTACAATTTAGAATCCCCATTGGCTAAGGAGTCTGCAAACAACTTTTCAGCTCTCTAGACCTTTTGGAACTGGAGAAGAAGATGAAAATAAGTTTTTAAGGATGTGACCCCGGTGACCCCATTTGGGGTCACGTGGTCACATAATCTACAATTTAGAATCCCCATTGGCCAAGGAGTCTGCACACAACTTTTCAGCTCTCTAGACCTTTTGGAACTCGAGAAGAAGATGAAAAAAGGTTTTTAGGGATGTGACCCCGGTGACCCCATTTGGGGTCACGGGGTCACGAAATTTACAATTTAGAATCCCCATTGGCCAAGGAGTCTGCAAACAACTTTTCAGCTCTCTAGACCTTTTGGAACTGAAGAAGAAGATGAAAATAGGTTTTTAAGGATGTGACCCCTGTGACCCCATTTGGGGTCACGGAGTCACATAATCTACAATTTAGAATCCCCATTGGCTAAGGAGTCTGCACACAACTTTTCAGCTCTCTAGACCTTTTGGAACTGGAGAAGAAGATGAAAATAGGTTTTTAAGGATGTGACCCCGGTGACCCCATTTGGGGTCACGGAGTCACGAAATCTACAATTTAGAATCCCCATTGGCCAAGGAGTCTGCAAACAACTTTTCAGCTCTCTAGACCTTTTGGAACTGGAGAAGAAGATGAAAATAGGTTTTTAAGGATGTGACCCCGGTGACCCCATTTGGGGTCACGGAGTCACATAATCTACAATTTAGAATCCCCATTGGCTAAGGAGTCTGCACACAACTTTTCAGCTCTCTAGACCTTTTGGAACTGGAGAAGAAGATGAAAATAGGTTTTTAAGGATGTGACCCCGGTGACCCCATTTGGGGTCACGGAGTCACGAAATCTACAATTTAGAATCCCCATTGGCCAAGGAGTCTGCACACAACTTTTCAGCTCTCTAGACCTTTTGGAACTGGAGAAGAAGATGAAAATAGGTTTTTAAGGATGTGACCCCAGTGACTCCATTTGGGGTCACGGGGTCACATAATCTACAATTTAGAATCCCCATTGGCTAAGGAGTCTGCACACAACTTTTCAGCTCTCTAGACCTTTTTGAACTGGAGAAGAAGATGAAAATAAGTTTTTAAGGATGTGACCCCGGTGACCCGATTTGGGGTCACGTGGTCACATAATCTACAATTTAGAATCCCCATTGGCCAAGGAGTCGGCACACAACTTTTCAGCTCTCTAGACCTTTTGGAACTCGAGAAGAAGATGAAAAAAGGTTTTTAGGGATGTGACCCCGGTGACCCCATTTGGGGTCACGGGGTCACGAAATTTACAATTTAGAATCCCCATTGGCCAAGGAGTCTGCACACAACTTTTCAGCTCTCTAGACCTTTTGGAACTGGAGAAGAAGATGAAAATAGGTTTTTAAGGATGTGACCCCGGTGACCCCATTTGGGGTCACGGGGGTCACATAATCTACACTTTAGAATCCCCATTGGCCAAGGAGTCTGCACACAACTTTTCAGCTCTCTAGACCTTTTGGAACTGGAAAAGAAGATGAAAATAGGTTTTTAGGGATGTGACCCTGGTGACCCCATTTGGGGTCACAGAGTCACGAAATCTACAATTTAGAATCCCCATTGGCCAAGGAGTCTGCACACAACTTTTCAGCTCTCTAGACCTTTTGGAACTGAAGAAGAAGATGAAAATAGGTTTTTAAGGATGTGACCCCTGTGACCCCATTTGGGGTCCTGGGGTCACGAAATCTACAATTTAGAATCCCCATTGGCTAAGGAGTCAGCACATAACTTTTCAGCTCTCTAGACCTTTTGGAACTGGAGAAGAAGATGAAAATAGGTTTTTAAGGATGTGACCCCGGTGACCCCATTTGGGGTCACGGGGGTCACATAATCTACACTTTAGAATCCCCATTGGCCAAGGAGTCTGCACACAACTTTTCAGCTCTCTAGACCTTTTTGAACTGGAAAAGAAGATGAAAATAGGTTTTTAGGGATGTGACCCTGGTGACCCCATTTGGGGTCACAGAGTCACGAAATCTACAATTTAGAATCCCCATTGGCCAAGGAGTCTGCACACAACTTTTCAGCTCTCTAGACCTTTTGAAACTGAAGAAGAAGATGAAAATAGGTTTTTAAGGATGTGACCCCTGTGACCCCATTTGGGGTCATGGGGTCACGAAATCTACAATTTAGAATCCCCATTGGCCAAGGAGTCTGCACATAAAACTTCAGCTCTGTGGAGTCATTGGTTCTGGAGAAGAAGTCGAAAAAGCAAAAAGTTTACGGATGGACGGAAGGACGGACGGACGGATGGAAGGATGGACGGACGCCGGACACCATGCCATGCCATAAGCCCATCGGGCCTTTCAGGCCTGATGAGCTAAAAATTAATGAGTATTGAAAATGTGATGACAATAAGTCTAAAAAGGTCGCAGAGTCTTGTGTCTGCTAAAAACTTGTGACGTCACAAGAGTTACTCAGTATTGCAGCATGTCATACACAATGTGTAATACATCTCAGAATAAATAGGCCAATAGTCTATACATTCAATATTCCAATATTCTATATTTCAAACTTAATTTCAGCACTTTTGTTGACATTTATGATTATGACATTAAATATTTGAACCTGATTTAGATTTGAACATTGAAAAAGACACCTGCTTGTTCTGTTTATGTAACAAGAAGTGAAACACATACCTTGTGTTGTAATCTTCAGTTGTTGGCTGTGTGAGAGACTCTTGAACATGCTTGGAAAAACAACAGAAAATGATTTGATCACATGCTACAAATATCAAAACAAAAAGAAATGATATTCATTAACATTTCATTCAATTTCATTATGATGAAATTCAGTTCTGACTCAAAAAAAAAGTTAAGCAATAAATAGTTTTCAAAAATACAAAATTATCTATTTACCTTCAAAGTGTTCTTATTGTACTTGTGATTTAAACAACTGGGGTATGTCAGTTTTCAAATCAACAAGCAAATTTGGTTATACAGTTGAGAAATTTTATCAAGATTAGTAAGGTTCACCTCCACATAGTCGAGGAGTTTCTCGGTGGTGACTTCGTACGTCTTGCGTCCTGTCTCAGCTTTCTTAAGTTGACACACCAACACAGCCAGTTTCTTCTGCATGGCACTTGGGGAACCTACAGGACCAGCATCCTGGGGGAAACATGGGCTTTAAACTCAGCCTGGTTACTTAAATAGATGTTATAAGCTTATATTGTTCAAAACATTTGCTAAGCATTTGTCATTGAGTTACCTCCCTAGCACTTAAGTAAAATTATTACCCGGTAGCCAAATAATTCTACCGGTAACTAAAACTTTGATGATTTTATTGATTTTTTCTCACCCCAATTAACCATGAGACATAAAGAGAAGCATAGATATTGAAGGTCTACATGCCTGCTGATCGACCAAATTCTCCAGTATTAATCTGTGGTAATAACATCACTCTGTTGTGTTAATAGTGGATTATTAGGTTTTGAAATATTCAGTAATCTATAGAGTACACTTTTCAAGAATTATAGTTTTGGTACAACATATCTGAAAAGTATATCTGAAAATATCTCAAATAGGACATATTTATTTTTGTACCATATGAGTTAGAATTCAAACATGTAACCTGTTTGTTAACTCAACGCTTTTATCCACCAGGCAACAAAGGGCTGTTAGAAACGATATGATTGTTTGTCAGTGGGAACCTTATGTTCTCCACTTGCATAAATCATGAAATGCAAGTGAGAAATGAGGCAGGGTTGCGAATGTGGACATGCAATTTGGAAATCTTGTTCTTACACAGACATAGAATGGAATGACAGCAGTAAGGATACAAACGAGTTTGATGTAAATACATTCTCGTGTTTATAACAACAATTTCACAGAAGATAAATAGAAGAGCGTTTGCGGGACACCGCAAAAGCAGAGCAGCTCCGAAACTTTGGGTCTCGCCTTTCCCTGTTCCGCCTTCTCCTCAGCATAAATAAAATGGGAATTTTTTTTGGCAATTTTTTTTTCATTATTCAAGTTATTCTAACAAGTTGAATCATCACTGGGATCACTTTTCACAACTTTGTTCTTAAAACGGTTTAACCTATTTCTGATTTCAAAATTGGATCAAAAGATTAACATGGCCTTAACCAATATCTCATGACCTTGAACTTTGACCTTCAAGGTCACACCATCAATGATTACTTTTCATTTTGTATAACAATCATGCAATGACTCAAAGTGTTCATTGTTAACATAAGGCATATTCACAATAGAACGCTTAAGTTGTGACCTTGCTGTGACCTTGACCGTTGACAGATTTTAGCAAAAACGTTTTCAAATCTTGGTCTTTCTCCATAGTTGATATACAGTCGGGCCTCGATAATCCGAACGCGTCCGTTTTTCATCAAAAACGTTCGGATAGTGAAATGTTCGGACTACTGAGTACTGAGGACTACTAAAGAGATTAGTTTGGTCACATCTTCCTACCGTTCGGAAACTGCGAGATTCGGATTATCGGTGGCCGGATTATCGTGGCTTGACTGTATACCAAGTTAGGGCCTGATAGCACAGAAGTTGTTGAAGTTATCGTGTTTACAAGGATTTTTGTAGTGATTTCAGAACTCATGACCTTGACCTTTGACCTTGAATGTGAGCATGTCAAAATATTTCCCCAGGTGTACAAGAAAGAAGCTATATATATGAGGTGTTGATACCTTCATGGAAAAAAGTTATTTAGTGATTTCAGAACTGGTGACCTTGACCCTATCGCGTGACCTTGACCTTTAAAATTCAAGGTCACACAATCAGTGATCACTTTCCATTGTGTATAACAATCATTTAATGATTCATAGTGTTAATAGTTGAAATAAGACATTTTCGCAAAAGCATGCTTAAGTCGTGCCCTCGTTGTGACCTTGACCTTTGACGGATGTTAGCGAAAAACTTTTCAAATCTTGGCCTTTCTCCATAGTTGATATAGACCAAATAAGAGCCTGATAGTACAAATATTTTTCAAGTTATCGTGTTTACAAGGATTTTTTTTAGCGATTTCAGAACTCGTGACCTTGACCTTTGACCTTGAATGTGAACATGTCAAAATCATCCACCAGGTTTATAACAAAGAAGCTATGTATATGAGGTGTTAATACTTTCTTGGGAAAAGGTTATTTAGTGATTTCAGAACTGGTGACCTTGACCATATTTCGTGACCTTGACCTTTTAAATTCAAGGTCACACAATCAGTGATTACTTTTCATTGTGTATAACAATCATTTAATGATTCAAAGTGTTAATAGTTGAAATAAGACATTTTCGCAAAAGCATGCTTAAGTCGTGCCCTTGCTGTGACCTTGACCTTTGACAGATGTTAGCGAAAACCTTTTCAAATCTTGGCCTTTCTCCATAGTTGATGTACACCAAATAAGAGCCTGATAGTACAAATATTTTTCAAGTTATCGTGTTTACAAGGATTTTTTTTAGCGATTTCAGAACTCGTGACCTTGACCTTTGACCTTGAATATGAACATGTCAAAAAAATTCCCCAGGGGCATAAGTAAGAAGTTATATATATGATTTCTCAAAACCTTCTAGGAAAAAAGTTATAGCGAATACAAAACGCGGCGGCGGCGGCGACGGAAACTGCGCAAAAACTGATAGCAGCTCCGACTTAGTCGGAGCTGCTAATTATAGTTCTCACACAGACGAATAAACTAAACGGTTTAGATTTAAATGAAGAGAAATATATGGATAACAACTTCTTTAGTCATGATATACGACAAAAGAAGTTGTTAAACATACATTTCTCGTCATTTATGTCATCCCAACTTCTAAAATGCCACTCAAAGAAGGTTAAATGTCATTCATAGTTTGAATGATCTAGCTGTTATATATAAGAGCATGAAACTATTCAGAAGATACAGTGGACATTGTGTAACTGAGGGTACCATATTCTTCAAGAAAGAATAGAGAAGATATAATCTAAAATGTGCTCACAGGTTTGACGGTGGACATTCGGAGATGAGCGATCTCATTCTCAAGGAGAGCAACAACCTCCTCATAGTCCTGTTCCATGGTCCTGGCCGCCAGCTGGGCCTGCTCCGCCAAGTGAAGCTTACTGCGCAGAGACCGGCCCTCCTCTATAGCACTCTGGGCTTCCTGGAGAGAGAAGTGAACATGTAACATTACTGAAATGGGACATGTAGCATGCTGTGTGTCAAATATAACTAGGAACAGAGGATTACATATCCCACGCATGCCTACATTATATTTGCAGTGTGTAGTATTACCACAGATGATGCTGGGTAAGAAATGATCAAATAAAGTCATCCCTCACAATTAAATGTGGACGGCAGATCCCAATGATCTATAAACCAACCCTGGATTGATGTTGAGTTAGTGTTACATTTCTTACAAAACTCTTGGATATTTGTAAAGAAAAAAACCCAACATCAATAGAATCCATATCAACTGAGCAATAGCAGAAAACTGACATCCACAATGTCTCTGATGTGTCCAAAAAAACTTGTTGAGACTATCCTTAAAAGTAATACACAATGTAGATTTATCTCTCTTGTAATTTTTAAAATCACAAACAAAACATAATACTCGCCCTCCTGATCTTGTGCAGTTCCTCCTCTGTCCTGTAAGACGACCTATCCCTCTCTCGCACCAGCTCCTGCAGAAGGTAGTGCAAACATTATACAATGTCTAATGGATTTGCTTTAGTTTGGAGATCTAGAGGGTGGATTCAGGGGGTTGGAATATTTAAAACTTTCGGATGTAAATTTGATGGGCCCAATGGGTGAGCAGTATTCATATATAGACACAAATATCAGACACATCTCATAATATGACATTTTGATAATAATTACTATTAGGTGCTTGTCAATGACTTTAGGATCGTTCCCACACAACTCACCCTGAGTCTCTGTACCTCCAGCCTCAGCTCGTTCCGCTCTTTCCACAAACCCTCCTGCAACCAGACGCACACTTACTGAACACTGCTCAACATTTCATGTCCTTCGTATGTCTTCTTTATAAATAGTAAGACAATTACTAACAGTAGGGAATAACAGATTATTTTCCAGAAGCTACATTAATTATCTAATCCGGGTACCTTAAAGAGCATTACATAATTAATAACAGTTTTCGACTAAAATGAAATCAGCTGTTCACGAGAAAAACAGTAATTATGACAATCCCTGTATCCCGATACATATGACGAGGCTTTATTTCCATAAATTTCATCACATTACCTCTTTTAAAAATTGGCATAATATAAACTAAATTACTCCAAAAACGTAACTGTACAGTTTGTTAATTAGTTATACTCTTCTGTTTTCTGCACATGATAGCTTGGATTTTGTATTCACAATATTGAATTAGTTTTGTATCATTGTACCAGCTGACTGCTGGTTAAAGGAGGCCAAAGGGGAATAGCACTTTATAAAGCGAAAGTTCTCTTCTCTTACCTTGTCTCCATCATCCTCATCTTCATCATGTGACTGGTCATGTGACTGGTCATGTGACAGAGCATTGGGCCAGGACACTCGATGTCCCTGTAGATGGGCGTGGAACACCTGCTTAGCTGCCTGCACAAAGGCTGAAATTTGAATTTTAAGTAACTTTTAAATATACAAGAACAACAGTTTTCTCACTTTAAGTTTGGCTTTGCTACTCTATATTTACAAAGGTCAGTCTGTTTTTATACAAGTTATATATTAAACACCTACACTGAATATGCCTATGCAGTGATAAGATTTCTTCCAGAGAAAATTTCTTGGAACACAAATACATTCAAACAAACGTCCAATTGTATCAATCTGTTTAACCTCTTTGTCAGATCGATTGGAACTTATCCATATTTATCCAGAGGTCACCAATTAGGCAACAAGGTCAGCCCTTACCTCCATACTCGACCTGCCCCTCCTCATCGATGTCCAGCAGCTCGTACAGATCCTGTTTCTGTTCTGGGCTCGGCTCCAGACCCAGGTAATGCAGTGTCTGTATCCGATGGTGGAAAAGATATAGAGGGTATTTTGTGTTTTAAATGTGACATCAATTATCTCTCATCGAGTGACGGGATAAAGCAGATATTTTCACAAATGTTGCATCCACAAGTAAATATAGGTTTTAACCTGTCACGAGATGAGAGATAAATGATCTAATAACTAGAAATATGTGCATGTGATGCACTGTGATGTCCCCCGCTCCAACTTTCAATCCAACCTAGTCATATTACCCTTATTTTTCACTTATGCTAAGCACTAAGTTCAATACTGCATTAATAACGAGAAATAAAAAATTCAGAATAGCAAAAGTAGCAAAAGGCACCACTCTATCACTAGGTCTAAGCAAATACAAAGTTTGGTGAAAAAATATTGAACGGTTTTGGAGATAGAGGCTGGAAAAGGTCCCTACCCCCAATATGCACTAAGTTCAAATTGTTTCCATGGAAACCAGAAAAATAAAATATTCAGAATAACCAAAATAGCAAAAGGCACCACTCCACCATTAGGTCTAACCACATACCAAGTTTCGTAAAGAAATACTAGATAGATTTTGAAATAGAGGCCGGAAAAGGTCCCTACCCCCAATTTGCACTAAGTTCAAATTGTTTCCATGGAAACCAGAAAAAAAAAAATAGAGCCATGGGCTCTGTAGCTCATCAGGATTTTATTGATTTATTATCTATTGAATATCTAAGTTATCTCAAGTAATACATTGTTAACAAGCAAAAAATAGGTTTTTAGATCATGACCCCTGTGACCCGTATTTGGAGTCACAGGGTCACCAATCCTACAATTAAGAATCACCTTTGACCAATGAGTCTCTACACAACATTTCACCTTTCTAGAGCTTTACATACTTGAGATAAAGATGAAAATAGGTTTTTGGGTCATGACCCGTGACCTAGATTGGGGTCACAGGGTCATAAAATCTACAATTTAGAATCCCCATTACCCAAGGAGTCTGCACACAACTTTTCAGCTCTCTGGACCTTTTGGAACTAGAGAAGAAGATGAAAATAGGTTTTTAACGATGTGACCCCTGTGACCCCATTTGGGGTCACGGGGTTACGAAATCTACAATTTAGAATCCCAATTGGCCAAGGAGCATGCACACAACTTTTCAGCTCTCTAGACCTTTTAGAACTGGAGAAGAAGATGAAAATAGGTTTTTAAGGATGTGACCCCTGTGGCCCCATTTGGGGTCACGGGGTTACGAAATTTACAATTTAGAATCCCAATTGGCCAAGGAGCATGCACACAACTTTTCAGCTCTCTAGACCTTTTGGAACTGGAGAAGAAGATGAAAATAGGTTTTTAACGATGTGACCCCTGTGACCCCATTTGGGGTCACGGGGTTACGAAATCTACAATTTAGAATCCCAATTGGCCAAGGAGCATGCACACAACTTTTCAGCTCTCTAGACCTTTTAGAACTGGAGAAGAAGATGAAAATAGGTTTTTAAGGATGTGACCCCTGTGACCCCATTTGGGGTCACAGGGTTACGAAATCTACAATTTAGAATCCCAATTGGCCAAGGAGCATGCACACAACTATTCAGCTCTCTAGACCTTTTGGAACTGGAGAAGAAGATGAAAATACGTTTTTAAGGATGTGACCCCTGTGACCCCATTTCGGGTCACAGAGTCACGAAATCTACAATTTAGAATCCCCATTGGCCAAGGAGTTTGCACACAACTATTCAGCTATCGAGACCTTTTGGAACTGGAGAAGAAGATGAAAATAGGTTTTTAAGGATGTGACCCCTGTGACCCCATTTGGGGTCACAGGGTCACGAAATCTACAATTTAGAATCCCCATTGGCCAAGGAGTCTGCACACAACTTTTCAGCTCTCTAGACCTTTTGGAACTGGAGAAGAAGATGAAAATAGGTTTTAAAGGATGTGACCCCTGTGACCCCATTTGGGGTCACGGGGTCACGAAATCTACAATTTAGAATCCCCATTGGCCAAGGAGTCTGCACACAACTTTTCAGCCCTCTACACCTTTTGGAACTGAAGAAGAAGATGAAAATAGGTTTTTAAGGATGTGACCCCTGTGACCCCATTTGGGGTCACGGGGTTACGAAATCTACAATTTAGAATCCCAATTGGCCAAGGAGCATGCACACAACTATTCAGCTCTCTAGACCTTTTGGAACTGGAGAAGAAGATGAAAATACGTTTTTAAGGATGTGACCCCTGTGACCCCATTTCGGGTCACGGAGTCACGAAATCTACAATTTAGAATCCCCATTGGCCAAGGAGTTTGCACACAACTATTCAGCTATCGAGACCTTTTGGAACTGGAGAAGAAGATGAAAATAGGTTTTTAAGGATGTGACCCCTGTGACCCCATTTGGGGTCACAGGGTCACGAAATCTACAATTTAGAATCCCCATTGGCCAAGGAGTCTGCACACAACTTTTCAGCTCTCTAGACCTTTTGGAACTGGAGAAGAAGATGAAAATAGGTTTTAAAGGATGTGACCCCTGTGACCCCATTTGGGGTCACGGGGTCACATAATCTACAATTTAGAATCCCCATTGGCCAAGGAGTATGCACACAACTGTTCAGCTCTCTAGACCTTTTTGAACTGGAGAAGAAGATGAAAATAGGTTTTAAAGGATGTGACCCCTGTGACCCCATTTGGGGTCACGGGGTCACGAAATCTACAATTTAGAATCCCCATTGGCCAAGGAGTCTGCACACAACTTTTCAGCCTTCTAGACCTTTTGGAACTGAAGAAGAAGATGAAAATAGGTTTTTAAGGATGTGACCCCTGTGACCCCATTTGGGGTCACGGGGTCACGAAATCTACAATTTAGAATCCCCATTGGTCAATGAGTCTGCACACAACTGTTCAGCTCTCTAGACCTTTTGGAACTGGAGAAAAAGATGAAAATAGGTTTTTAAGGATGTGAACCCAGTGACCCCATTTGGGGTCATGGGGTCACATAATCTACAATTTAGAATCCCCATTGGCCAAGGAGTCTGCACACAACTTTTCAGCTCTCTAGACCTTTTGGAACTGAAGAAGAAGATGAAAATAGGTTTTAAAGGATGTGACCCCTGTGACCCCATTTGGGGTCATGGGGTCATGAAATTTACAATTTAGAATCCCCATTGGCCAAGGAGTCTGCACATAAAATTTCAGCTCTGTGGAGTCATTGGTTCTGGAGAAGAAGTCGAAAAAGCGAAAAGTTTACGGATGGACGGATGGACGGACGCCGGACACCATGCCATGCCATAAGCCCATCGGGCCTTTCAGGCCTGATGAGCTAAAAATTCAGAATAACCAAAATAGCAAAAGGCACCACTCCACCACTAGGTCTAACCACATACCAAATTTCGTGAAAAAATATTGAACGTTTTTTTAGATATGGCCCGGAAAAGAAAGCATTTCGGAATGACGGAATGACGGAATAAATTCTGTTTATTATATACCTCTGTGTTGGGAATGTAATGTTTTACATCCAAAACTGCTTCAATTCAAGTTCTAGGCATGTCCTACAATTGTTGCACTGTCACTTAGCAACAGCAATGATGTTACTGAATTTGTATATCGTGACGCTTTTTCCTTATGTAATATTTTCACTGTGTTGTGAAAGTGTTATCAAACTGCAGTGGTGAGAACATTTTTCTGAAACTAAAAATAATTCTGTTTCTCACTGTTTAGCATATACGGGGTAATAAAGGAACCATTGTGAAGTTGGTACTTATATTGTGACATTACAAATAATGTGATGTCATAAGTGCATCTGTATTGCAATAGTTTAATATTGCCATATAAAGTATAATGTATAACACTACTGCATCTTCTATGGGCGGGAAATAAATAAATAAATGATGTCTATCAAATACCATGTTTACTTCATCTGTGCATCTATGTAAACACTTTTTTCCCATAAGTGCAGCATTTTTAAAAGAAAATATTACAACTTACCACTTCCAATTTCTCAACCTTGACCTTTGAATGAGGATCAATGGAGATCTTGCGAGTTACTTTACTCTGTCGAGGAGAGGAGGAGGGAGTAAGAGTTCTCTCCCTTGGCGACGAGGCAGCTCTTGGGGAATCCCCTTCTGACAGCTCTCTAGGGGACGATGTGCCGATGTGTTGGATCGGACTCGACGAGGGGCCTGTATCTTCTCCACCTCTCTCTATAAGGTAATTATTGTGGACAGGAAGATTTTTTCTACCCGGGTACACAATCACCTATTACCCTACCCGGATACCCATTTTGTTGATCTCAAACATCTAATTTGTAAGATTTTGTAATAATTTAATCAACTGGTAGGCTGAAGTATGGAGCTAGAAAACTAAAACATAGATATCCATGCTTATTTCAATCAAGTTTCATTTTGAATGACAATTGATTTTAAAATTGTTTTGAAATCTTCAAATGCATTGCAATCTTGTTATGAAATAATAACAAATTAAACTGTTCTATAATTAGTCACATGATAACAACAGGTCCGGGTAATGTGATGGGTACCGGGGTCCTACTCAGCTCCCACCCGTCCCGGGTATCATAAGGTTAGGCCAGTGTTCTAGAGCATTGAGGTGTACTTTGAGTACATCAGCCACTTTAAATTATCTTGATCTTGGTAACAGCAAAAAGAAAATCTTGTTAATCTTCATTTCATTAAAGTGATTCCATCATTTTGGCATTTCAAATTGTGTAATTTGAACATTGCTGACTATCTTTATGTGTGTGTTTAAAGTATCCCCAAAATATTTGTTGTTTTATCATTATTATCAATGAAGTTTGTCAGCATTACTATAAATAGAACAGACATTATTTTTAAGTATAAACCTATCTCACGATATCTCTGTACATTTTGAGGTAACTGCATTTCTTGTAATAACCTTTGAGCAGGTGTCACTACGAATTTTGGGGTTTTACTACGACTAGAGGTTTTACTAACCATCGAAAGTTGACCTCATAGCAGGTTAACTTTCAACATTTAAAGACCTGAAGTTTTACAATCTAATTGTAATCAATATCCTGTTCAGTCAGGTACTCAAACATTTCCAAGTTTGTATAGTTGACAATGCGAGAATCGAACCCGCAACCCTCCGATTTGTAGCCCAAGACTTATCCCACTAGACCTCAGAGGATTGGGTGATCATGAGATGGTTGTTTGTTGGTATCTATTCTGCTCCGCTCACAATTTTGAGATATTTTATGTGCGCCTCAAACTTTGGATCACAAACGCTTGAAACACTAACAATATAATTGTTCTAAATTTTGTATTTATACGTCAGAGGAAACCCTCAGGTGGGGTTTTGGTAGACATTTAAAAAACCTTTGGGTGGCTGAATAAAAAGTAAAACCTCGCAAGATCGTTTTTACTTTTCATTCCCAGCCACCCTCAGGTTTTTTAAATGTCTACCAAAACCCCACCCTCGTGTTTTCTCCCTGACATCAAGAGAGGGTGATATTAAGAATCTGGGAACTACCGGTATGTCGTTGATACTTCAGATAGATGTATATCTCATCGAGTCTATCATATCTTTATCAACTTTCTCACAAGCTGCTGTTCACTATTTTCATTACGTATTAGGTACAGAAAGCTATGAGCTGTATTTGGTTATGGAGTTACTAAAGAAACACATGATTATCAGCTCCTACCTGTTGTTGGGTAGGGGGTTGATGTGACCATTGTTGGACTTCCTCTTTGTTGTTCAGGTATGGGTGTCATCAAAACTGGGAACATGTTCAATCCCTGACAAAATAGATTTTACTGTTATACAAGTGTAATCACTTTCTCATTAATTAATTATACCCTGGAAAACCATGGCATCATGTATCTAACAAGCGTCACTATCATAATGTACATTTTACACTTATGAATTAAAGAGAGAGCTCCAGCAGAGGATCCATTCTTTTGTTTTGCTGCATTACATAAAATGAGAAGAAATGTTGTTTACCACAACTTTATAATATTTTTATATACATATTGATAGAATATCCACAGAGTAAAAAATATTTCATTTAGCTAACCTTTTCAAATCTTGGCCTTTCTCCATAGTTGATGTACACCAAATAAGAGCCTGATAGTACAAATATTTTTCAAGTTATCGTGTTTACAAGGATTTTTTTTAGCGATTTCAGAACTCGTGACCTTGACCTTTGACCTTGAATATGAACATGTCAAAAAAATTCCCCAGGGGCATAAGTAAGAAGTTATATATATGATTTCTCAAAACCTTCTAGGAAAAAAGTTATAGCGAATACAAAACGCGGCGGCGGCGGCGACGGAAACTGCGCAAAAACTGATAGCAGCTCCGACTTAGTCGGAGCTGCTAATTATAGTTCTCACACAGACGAATAAACTAAACGGTTTAGATTTAAATGAAGAGAAATATATGGATAACAACTTCTTTAGTCATGATATACGACAAAAGAAGTTGTTAAACATACATTTCTCGTCATTTATGTCATCCCAACTTCTAAAATGCCACTCAAAGAAGGTTAAATGTCATTCATAGTTTGAATGATCTAGCTGTTATATATAAGAGCATGAAACTATTCAGAAGATACAGTGGACATTGTGTAACTGAGGGTACCATATTCTTCAAGAAAGAATAGAGAAGATATAATCTAAAATGTGCTCACAGGTTTGACGGTGGACATTCGGAGATGAGCGATCTCATTCTCAAGGAGAGCAACAACCTCCTCATAGTCCTGTTCCATGGTCCTGGCCGCCAGCTGGGCCTGCTCCGCCAAGTGAAGCTTACTGCGCAGAGACCGGCCCTCCTCTATAGCACTCTGGGCTTCCTGGAGAGAGAAGTGAACATGTAACATTACTGAAATGGGACATGTAGCATGCTGTGTGTCAAATATAACTAGGAACAGAGGATTACATATCCCACGCATGCCTACATTATATTTGCAGTGTGTAGTATTACCACAGATGATGCTGGGTAAGAAATGATCAAATAAAGTCATCCCTCACAATTAAATGTGGACGGCAGATCCCAATGATCTATAAACCAACCCTGGATTGATGTTGAGTTAGTGTTACATTTCTTACAAAACTCTTGGATATTTGTAAAGAAAAAAACCCAACATCAATAGAATCCATATCAACTGAGCAATAGCAGAAAACTGACATCCACAATGTCTCTGATGTGTCCAAAAAAACTTGTTGAGACTATCCTTAAAAGTAATACACAATGTAGATTTATCTCTCTTGTAATTTTTAAAATCACAAACAAAACATAATACTCGCCCTCCTGATCTTGTGCAGTTCCTCCTCTGTCCTGTAAGACGACCTATCCCTCTCTCGCACCAGCTCCTGCAGAAGGTAGTGCAAACATTATACAATGTCTAATGGATTTGCTTTAGTTTGGAGATCTAGAGGGTGGATTCAGGGGGTTGGAATATTTAAAACTTTCGGATGTAAATTTGATGGGCCCAATGGGTGAGCAGTATTCATATATAGACACAAATATCAGACACATCTCATAATATGACATTTTGATAATAATTACTATTAGGTGCTTGTCAATGACTTTAGGATCGTTCCCACACAACTCACCCTGAGTCTCTGTACCTCCAGCCTCAGCTCGTTCCGCTCTTTCCACAAACCCTCCTGCAACCAGACGCACACTTACTGAACACTGCTCAACATTTCATGTCCTTCGTATGTCTTCTTTATAAATAGTAAGACAATTACTAACAGTAGGGAATAACAGATTATTTTCCAGAAGCTACATTAATTATCTAATCCGGGTACCTTAAAGAGCATTACATAATTAATAACAGTTTTCGACTAAAATGAAATCAGCTGTTCACGAGAAAAACAGTAATTATGACAATCCCTGTATCCCGATACATATGACGAGGCTTTATTTCCATAAATTTCATCACATTACCTCTTTTAAAAATTGGCATAATATAAACTAAATTACTCCAAAAACGTAACTGTACAGTGTGTTAATTAGTTATACTCTTCTGTTTTCTGCACATGATAGCTTGGATTTTGTATTCACAATATTGAATTAGTTTTGTATCATTGTACCAGCTGACTGCTGGTTAAAGGAGGCCAAAGGGGAATAGCACTTTATAAAGCGAAAGTTCTCTTCTCTTACCTTGTCTCCATCATCCTCATCTTCATCATGTGACTGGTCATGTGACTGGTCATGTGACAGAGCATTGGGCCAGGACACTCGATGTCCCTGTAGATGGGCGTGGAACACCTGCTTAGCTGCCTGCACAAAGGCTGAAATTTGAATTTTAAGTAACTTTTAAATATACAAGAACAACAGTTTTCTCACTTTAAGTTTGGCTTTGCTACTCTATATTTACAAAGGTCAGTCTGTTTTTATACAAGTTATATATTAAACACCTACACTGAATATGCCTATGCAGTGATAAGATTTCTTCCAGAGAAAATTTCTTGGAACACAAATACATTCAAACAAACGTCCAATTGTATCAATCTGTTTAACCTCTTTGTCAGATCGATTGGAACTTATCCATATTTATCCAGAGGTCACCAATTAGGCAACAAGGTCAGCCCTTACCTCCATACTCGACCTGCCCCTCCTCATCGATGTCCAGCAGCTCGTACAGATCCTGTTTCTGTTCTGGGCTCGGCTCCAGACCCAGGTAACGCAGTGTCTGTATCCGATGGTGGAAAAGATATAGAGGGTATTTTGTGTTTTAAATGTGACATCAATTATCTCTCATCGAGTGACGGGATAAAGCAGATATTTTCACAAATGTTGCATCCACAAGTAAATATAGGTTTTAACCTGTCACGAGATGAGAGATAAATGATCTAATAACTAGAAATATGTGCATGTGATGCACTGTGATGTCCCCCGCTCCAACTTTCAATCCAACCTAGTCATATTACCCTTATTTTTCACTTATGCTAAGCACTAAGTTCAATACTGCATTAATAACGAGAAATAAAAAATTCAGAATAGCAAAAGTAGCAAAAGGCACCACTCTATCACTAGGTCTAAGCAAATACAAAGTTTGGTGAAAAAATATTGAACAGTTTTGGAGATAGAGGCTGGAAAAGGTCCCTACCCCCAATATGCACTAAGTTCAAATTGTTTCCATGGAAACCAGAAAAATAAAATATTCAGAATAACCAAAATAGCAAAAGGCACCACTCCACCATTAGGTCTAACCACATACCAAGTTTCGTAAAGAAATACTAGATAGATTTTGAAATAGAGGCCGGAAAAGGTCCCTACCCCCAATTTGCACTAAGTTCAAATTGTTTCCATGGAAACCAGAAAAAAAAAAATAGAGCCATGGGCTCTGTAGCTCATCAGGATTTTATTGATTTATTATCTATTGAATATCTAAGTTATCTCAAGTAATACATTGTTAACAAGCAAAAAATAGGTTTTTAGATCATGACCCCTGTGACCCGTATTTGGAGTCACAGGGTCACCAATCCTACAATTAAGAATCACCTTTGACCAATGAGTCTCTACACAACATTTCACCTTTCTAGAGCTTTACATACTTGAGATAAAGATGAAAATAGGTTTTTGGGTCATGACCCGTGACCTAGATTGGGGTCACAGGGTCATAAAATCTACAATTTAGAATCCCCATTACCCAAGGAGTCTGCACACAACTTTTCAGCTCTCTGGACCTTTTGGAACTAGAGAAGAAGATGAAAATAGGTTTTTAACGATGTGACCCCTGTGACCCCATTTGGGGTCACGGGGTTACGAAATCTACAATTTAGAATCCCAATTGGCCAAGGAGCATGCACACAACTTTTCAGCTCTCTAGACCTTTTAGAACTGGAGAAGAAGATGAAAATAGGTTTTTAAGGATGTGACCCCTGTGGCCCCATTTGGGGTCACGGGGTTACGAAATTTACAATTTAGAATCCCAATTGGCCAAGGAGCATGCACACAACTTTTCAGCTCTCTAGACCTTTTGGAACTGGAGAAGAAGATGAAAATAGGTTTTTAACGATGTGACCCCTGTGACCCCATTTGGGGTCACGGGGTTACGAAATTTACAATTTAGAATCCCAATTGGCCAAGGAGCATGCACACAACTTTTCAGCTCTCTAGACCTTTTGGAACTGGAGAAGAAGATGAAAATAGGTTTTTAACGATGTGACCCCTGTGACCCCATTTGGGGTCACGGGGTTACGAAATCTACAATTTAGAATCCCAATTGGCCAAGGAGCATGCACACAACTTTTCAGCTCTCTAGACCTTTTAGAACTGGAGAAGAAGATGAAAATAGGTTTTTAAGGATGTGACCCCTGTGACCCCATTTGGGGTCACAGGGTCACGAAATCTACAATTTAGAATCCCCATTGGCCAAGGAGTCTGCACACAACTTTTCAGCTCTCTAGACCTTTTGGAACTGGAGAAGAAGATGAAAATAGGTTTTAAAGGATGTGACCCCTGTGACCCCATTTGGGGTCACGGGGTCACGAAATCTACAATTTAGAATCCCCATTGGCCAAGGAGTCTGCACACAACTTTTCAGCCCTCTAGACCTTTTGGAACTGAAGAAGAAGATGAAAATAGGTTTTTAAGGATGTGACCCCTGTGACCCCATTTGGGGTCACGGGGTTACGAAATCTACAATTTAGAATCCCAATTGGCCAAGGAGCATGCACACAACTATTCAGCTCTCTAGACCTTTTGGAACTGGAGAAGAAGATGAAAATACGTTTTTAAGGATGTGACCCCTGTGACCCCAT
The DNA here is from genome assembly GCA_936450465.1 of Gibbula magus. Classification (NCBI taxonomy): domain Eukaryota; kingdom Metazoa; phylum Mollusca; class Gastropoda; order Trochida; family Trochidae; genus Gibbula; species Gibbula magus. Next base: position 36,046,024 of record OW388294.1, on the reverse strand, counting down.
TTCGGGTCACGGAGTCACGAAATCTACAATTTAGAATCCCCATTGGCCAAGGAGTTTGCACACAACTATTCAGCTATCGAGACCTTTTGGAACTGGAGAAGAAGATGAAAATAGGTTTTTAAGGATGTGACCCCTGTGACCCCATTTGGGGTCACAGGGTCACGAAATCTACAATTTAGAATCCCCATTGGCCAAGGAGTCTGCACACAACTTTTCAGCTCTCTAGACCTTTTGGAACTGGAGAAGAAGATGAAAATAGGTTTTAAAGGATGTGACCCCTGTGACCCCATTTGGGGTCACGGGGTCACATAATCTACAATTTAGAATCCCCATTGGCCAAGGAGTATGCACACAACTGTTCAGCTCTCTAGACCTTTTTGAACTGGAGAAGAAGATGAAAATAGGTTTTAAAGGATGTGACCCCTGTGACCCCATTTGGGGTCACGGGGTCACGAAATCTACAATTTAGAATCCCCATTGGCCAAGGAGTCTGCACACAACTTTTCAGCCTTCTAGACCTTTTGGAACTGAAGAAGAAGATGAAAATAGGTTTTTAAGGATGTGACCCCTGTGACCCCATTTGGGGTCACGGGGTCACGAAATCTACAATTTAGAATCCCCATTGGTCAATGAGTCTGCACACAACTGTTCAGCTCTCTAGACCTTTTGGAACTGGAGAAAAAGATGAAAATAGGTTTTTAAGGATGTGAACCCAGTGACCCCATTTGGGGTCATGGGGTCACATAATCTACAATTTAGAATCCCCATTGGCCAAGGAGTCTGCACACAACTTTTCAGCTCTCTAGACCTTTTGGAACTGAAGAAGAAGATGAAAATAGGTTTTAAAGGATGTGACCCCTGTGACCCCATTTGGGGTCATGGGGTCATGAAATTTACAATTTAGAATCCCCATTGGCCAAGGAGTCTGCACATAAAATTTCAGCTCTGTGGAGTCATTGGTTCTGGAGAAGAAGTCGAAAAAGCGAAAAGTTTACGGATGGACGGATGGACGGACGCCGGACACCATGCCATGCCATAAGCCCATCGGGCCTTTCAGGCCTGATGAGCTAAAAATTCAGAATAACCAAAATAGCAAAAGGCACCACTCCACCACTAGGTCTAACCACATACCAAATTTCGTGAAAAAATATTGAACGTTTTTTTAGATATGGCCCGGAAAAGAAAGCATTTCGGAATGACGGAATGACGGAATAAATTCTGTTTATTATATACCTCTGTGTTGGGAATGTAATGTTTTACATCCAAAACTGCTTCAATTCAAGTTCTAGGCATGTCCTACAATTGTTGCACTGTCACTTAGCAACAGCAATGATGTTACTGAATTTGTATATCGTGACGCTTTTTCCTTATGTAATATTTTCACTGTGTTGTGAAAGTGTTATCAAACTGCAGTGGTGAGAACATTTTTCTGAAACTAAAAATAATTCTGTTTCTCACTGTTTAGCATATACGGGGTAATAAAGGAACCATTGTGAAGTTGGTACTTATATTGTGACATTACAAATAATGTGATGTCATAAGTGCATCTGTATTGCAATAGTTTAATATTGCCATATAAAGTATAATGTATAACACTACTGCATCTTCTATGGGCGGGAAATAAATAAATAAATGATGTCTATCAAATACCATGTTTACTTCATCTGTGCATCTATGTAAACACTTTTTTCCCATAAGTGCAGCATTTTTAAAAGAAAATATTACAACTTACCACTTCCAATTTCTCAACCTTGACCTTTGAATGAGGATCAATGGAGATCTTGCGAGTTACTTTACTCTGTCGAGGAGAGGAGGAGGGAGTAAGAGTTCTCTCCCTTGGCGACGAGGCAGCTCTTGGGGAATCCCCTTCTGACAGCTCTCTAGGGGACGATGTGCCGATGTGTTGGATCGGACTCGACGAGGGGCCTGTATCTTCTCCACCTCTCTCTATAAGGTAATTATTGTGGACAGGAAGATTTTTTCTACCCGGGTACACAATCACCTATTACCCTACCCGGATACCCATTTTGTTGATCTCAAACATCTAATTTGTAAGATTTTGTAATAATTTAATCAACTGGTAGGCTGAAGTATGGAGCTAGAAAACTAAAACATAGATATCCATGCTTATTTCAATCAAGTTTCATTTTGAATGACAATTGATTTTAAAATTGTTTTGAAATCTTCAAATGCATTGCAATCTTGTTATGAAATAATAACAAATTAAACTGTTCTATAATTAGTCACATGATAACAACAGGTCCGGGTAATGTGATGGGTACCGGGGTCCTACTCAGCTCCCACCCGTCCCGGGTATCATAAGGTTAGGCCAGTGTTCTAGAGCATTGAGGTGTACTTTGAGTACATCAGCCACTTTAAATTATCTTGATCTTGGTAACAGCAAAAAGAAAATCTTGTTAATCTTCATTTCATTAAAGTGATTCCATCATTTTGGCATTTCAAATTGTGTAATTTGAACATTGCTGACTATCTTTATGTGTGTGTTTAAAGTATCCCCAAAATATTTGTTGTTTTATCATTATTATCAATGAAGTTTGTCAGCATTACTATAAATAGAACAGACATTATTTTTAAGTATAAACCTATCTCACGATATCTCTGTACATTTTGAGGTAACTGCATTTCTTGTAATAACCTTTGAGCAGGTGTCACTACGAATTTTGGGGTTTTACTACGACTAGAGGTTTTACTAACCATCGAAAGTTGACCTCATAGCAGGTTAACTTTCAACATTTAAAGACCTGAAGTTTTACAATCTAATTGTAATCAATATCCTGTTCAGTCAGGTACTCAAACATTTCCAAGTTTGTATAGTTGACAATGCGAGAATCGAACCCGCAACCCTCCGATTTGTAGCCCAAGACTTATCCCACTAGACCTCAGAGGATTGGGTGATCATGAGATGGTTGTTTGTTGGTATCTATTCTGCTCCGCTCACAATTTTGAGATATTTTATGTGCGCCTCAAACTTTGGATCACAAACGCTTGAAACACTAACAATATAATTGTTCTAAATTTTGTATTTATACGTCAGAGGAAACCCTCAGGTGGGGTTTTGGTAGACATTTAAAAAACCTTTGGGTGGCTGAATAAAAAGTAAAACCTCGCAAGATCGTTTTTACTTTTCATTCCCAGCCACCCTCAGGTTTTTTAAATGTCTACCAAAACCCCACCCTCGTGTTTTCTCCCTGACATCAAGAGAGGGTGATATTAAGAATCTGGGAACTACCGGTATGTCGTTGATACTTCAGATAGATGTATATCTCATCGAGTCTATCATATCTTTATCAACTTTCTCACAAGCTGCTGTTCACTATTTTCATTACGTATTAGGTACAGAAAGCTATGAGCTGTATTTGGTTATGGAGTTACTAAAGAAACACATGATTATCAGCTCCTACCTGTTGTTGGGTAGGGGGTTGATGTGACCATTGTTGGACTTCCTCTTTGTTGTTCAGGTATGGGTGTCATCAAAACTGGGAACATGTTCAATCCCTGACAAAATAGATTTTACTGTTATACAAGTGTAATCACTTTCTCATTAATTAATTATACCCTGGAAAACCATGGCATCATGTATCTAACAAGCGTCACTATCATAATGTACATTTTACACTTATGAATTAAAGAGAGAGCTCCAGCAGAGGATCCATTCTTTTGTTTTGCTGCATTACATAAAATGAGAAGAAATGTTGTTTACCACAACTTTATAATATTTTTATATACATATTGATAGAATATCCACAGAGTAAAAAATATTTCATTTAGCTATACATCATGGAAACATCGCCACTAATGGCTGTGATACTGCCGAAGCGACGTTAAACTCACTCACTAACTTACTCACTCATACAAAACACAAAATGTTACTGAGCATATATTTATTGAAAACGTGTTCAATTAAACCCCTCAGTAACTTCATATTTATCTTTACTTGATAGAAATAGAAACTAGTCAAAGACCCCTGGGGGCCGCTCCTCTAACCGATCTTATCCCATCTTTTAACATAGGCTAAAATCAATCTTAGAGGTAGGATCAGTTAGTGGAAAGGCTCCAGTTTGACACTCTGACAAAAAATGCGCATTTAATGACAAGAAAGTCATTTTATATAACTGAGGCACAGCAATTCCTTTACCTCATGTGGTTTGTCATCTTGAGTCTGGGCTGTCTCCTCTGGAAAACAACAGATTGTGATTACTTTCTGTATGAGAAAGCTTAGTCTGTATTCCAAGAGAGTAAATAGTAATCAGAAGATTACTGAATTTATCAAACATTTATCAAACAACAAAGTTATGGTGAGAATTTCTAATTTTGAATTCTCAGTGATAAATGTATATTTATCATATTAAAAGAATTCTTATCATTCTGCATCATTACATAATGGTCCGAAATTCTTGAGCTCGCTTAGTACAAAGAAAATTGTGAGTACCTTAGATCTTAGCACTTGAGTAGAGATGTAACGATACAGGGGGGTCACGATATGATACATATCCCGATATGGGGGTCGCGATACGATACGTATCCCGAAACATACAAATTATTTACACACATCTTTATCTGTTAACAAGTTTTTCACAACATGTCACAAGGTATGACTGTTTCTTGAATTGTTTTGTTATGAATTCCTGATTTAGACAAGTTCATTTTATGAATGAACAAATTCACCTAAAGCTACTATGACATATTGTGATAGTTACTTAATCACAACTTTTAAAGTCTGGAGAGGATTTGTTTTGTTTCGCTTAGTATTTTATACGTTTATATCACAGTTTTGTGTAACTGGAATGTATAAAAAGAACATTTATAAATATTGTCACAAAATTTTTTGTATCCCGATACACATCCTGTGAAACGATACGATACGTAACAGGCCTTGTATCGCGATACGTATTGTTACACCCCTAACCAAGAGAGCACAGAAAATAAAGGACCTGTATTGTTACAGATCCTGCTTTATTCTGATACAATGATTTCTCCAGCGTCCAATCTACAAAGAGGGATTGGGGGATTTATAATTAAAATCACCCCTGATTAAAAAATCATAGCGCAACTGTCATGCATGATACATTTAATCTTTGACAGAAATACTTTGCCATTATTTTAAACTCCACTCTCAATTTTTAAAATCGAAGTTGATTGGACACAAATTTATTTTCTTAAATTCATTTGAATCTAAAAGTTCTAATATATAATTGATATGGTGTAACACTCTGATTTGTTTCTTGTTACATGAAAATATTCTTATCATTAGAACAATTTACAAAACATTGTTTATAACCATGTTCCATTTCTGTACCTTCTTCACGTTGTGTGAGAGTCAGGTCTCCCTGTGAACTGACTGAATGGCTTGTCTTACTTCTAGCAGGTAGAGATTTGACGTAGTCTGCATATTCACATCTACAACAGAAGTGGTCACAAATTGTGGTAACAATAGCCCAGCACGCCATAAGATGAAGCAGACACAATTTGGCATTTACTCGGAAAACTCATGCTTGTCACAACATGAGGTTGTTATTCATAACCTTTATTTATTTCATATGCATAAAACTTCTTAATGTCTTCCAAAGATTAAGTATTGTTTTGGATATTTAAACTTTACAAAACTCTTCAGGTCTCCCTGTGAACTGACTGAATGGCTTGTCTTACTTCTAGCAGGTAGAGATTTGACGTAGTCTGCATATTCACATCTACAACAGAAGTGGTCACAAATTGTGGTAACAATAGCCCAGCACGCCATAAGATGAAGCAGACACAATTTGGCATTTACTCGGAAAACTCATGCTTGTCACAACATGAGGTTGTTATTCATAACCTTTATTTATTTCATATGCATAAAACTTCTTAATGTCTTCCAAAGATTAAGTATTGTTTTGGATATTTAAACTTTACAAAACTCTTACAAAATCCTTTCATATACCTTTGATATCAGTACAGTTGTCAGTTAATTAACTTCCATTAAATTTTGGTCCAATTAAAGTTTTTAGCACTTTAGTGCCTTCCATTCCTCGGTGTGACAAGGTTGACTAACACTTCTTATCTAGTAAACTTGTTACATTTCATAAAGGCAAATACAGAAATTATTATTGTCAGCAATCAGTACTTCAATAACATGCAACAAATCACAAATTGTTCAAATTGCAGAGATTACATGGCCTGATCGTCCCTAGCGTAGATCATCTCGACCCTGTTAGATGCGGCAGCGTGACGGAGGGCGGAGAGAGCCAGCTCGTTGGACACACCCTCCAGACTCTCCCCGTTGACACTCAGCAGCTGGTCCCCCTCCTGGAGACTACCTGGGGGCACAGAAATCATCTCCATCAAATGTTTTGGCACTAATTATTTCAGCAGGAAAGGCTGAAAGGTGCTATTCGATTGATAAGTGATTCATGAATACTGCATTACCAGGAAAAGGATAAACTAATCATAAATGCCAAGCTCAGAACATTCCAATCCTAGCAACTGTCCACTCAGAATATTCTAATCCTTATACTTCCTAGCAACTGTCCACTCAGAATATTCCAATCCTTATACGTCCTAGCAACTGTCCACTCAGAATATTCCAATCCTTATACTTCCTAGCAACTGTCCACTCAGAATATTCCAATCCTTATACTTCCTAGCAACTGTCCACTCAGAATATTCCAATCCTTATACGTCCTAGCAACTGTCCACTCAGAATATTCCAATCCTTATACTTCCTAGCAACTGTCCACTCAGAATGGCATGGCACTAATGTATTCAACAGCTTAAAGATGAAAGTATAGAGAAGCCATTGGTTCACTTCCACTACATATAGAAATGAATAAGCAAGTGAAAATTCAAAAAAATGTGTAACCCTTGCAGGTAAAAACCTGTCAGATCATTTATGTATTGGTAATGAATGTATGTTTCAAGAAGGAAAAAGGAGTGACATTTGCTCACACTGCACTCTCTCGTCTGTCAATCGATTCATGTCTGAAGCATAATACCGCATCTCTGTGTGTCTGATCAATTTACAACTAGCTTTACCTTGCCACTTTGGCCCTCTACTTTCATGAACCCTATCCCTAAAGCAGAGGCTCACCAGGAGATAATCAAATCAAAATTACTGACAATTTATTTGTAGATGTATTTTCTCATCCTTACAAAATTACGGGTGATAAATGTCGACCAACTGTTCAAACATTTTAACTTGTCAAAAATCTTCATTAGGCCCATAAAATAAAATAGAATGTTTCTGGTCTTTTCAGGCTGACAAAAATGATGTGATGACACGATTTTTTATTTTATCTAAGACATTTTTTGTTTTCCATTGAAGAGATAAATTCCATTCCAAATAAAGCACAATCGGTCTTTAATATTGTGTTACTATTCCAAATGGTCAATAATCTCACATTTTCAATGTCCAATGATTTCTTTTGTGAGTGAGTGAGTGAGTTATTGTTTAACGCCACTTGGGCAATATTGCAGCCATTAGCGGCGACATTTCTTCTGTTAAAACCTAGAGATAAAAAAGAAGAAAAAAAAGACCTGAGGCATGGGTTTGAAACTAACGCAGACCGATACCAGAAACAAATTCTTTGCAATTAAAAACAAAGATTATTCATACCATCCGCCTGAGCAAGTCCTCCCGTCAGGACCTTCTTGACGAAGATGCCACACCCCTCCTCGTCCCCCCAATTGTAGCCTCCACATATCTTCATACCTGTAACAGCCGTAAATATATTAAAAGAGCAGTTGAAGTTTCAGTGTTTTTTCTTATTGGGAGCTGTAATTTAACTATGAATTGTTACTGTATGACATTTATGAAGTATTTACTGATAGAAAAGTCAAGGTGGGTGAGAAGTTTTAAGACTGATTTAATTCTAACAATTCACAACGATCATTGTCTTATTATATACCACGCAGTCATTGTTTTGTCAGCTCTCCGTGCCTAGTGACACATAAAATACCTTCGTTCAGAGTGAACGGTCAGCAATGGGAGTTCTTTTGCTAACTTGTTTCAGTGGGTGAAACTTTTTTTTTCAGTTTGACGAATTAACTACTTATTGAACACAAATGTCCTGAATGCCTTCAAACACCTGATGAAAGAGCAAGCATATACTGTGAAACCCTTTTGGACTTTTAAACAAATAGTGGATAAAGTAAGTTTATTTAAATATCAAAAGTTTCTAAGCTCATGATTGCTCTCAGGAATAAACTAAAGATAGTTAATAAATGTCATTAAAATTGATTAAATGTTTTAGTTGTAACTGAATGTTTAATAATGACATGGATGTAATTTAGCAGTAAAAAACCAATAACTCGTGACCTTGACCTTTGACCTTGAATGTGAACATGTCAAAAATACTCCCTAGGGGTATAAGTAGGAAGTTATGTATATGAGTTCTTCAAACCTTATTATGAAAAAAGTTATAGCCAAAACAAAACCCGGTGGCGGTAGAAACTGCTAAAAAACTGATAGCATCCCCGACATAGTCAGGGCTGCTAATTACATTACACAGGATCTTTAACATGTTAAAGCGATATGTTAGTTTAATGATTTTGAACAAGAGGTGCAAGTATGCAGTTCTGTTTAATAGAATATTTCCTTAGATATATACTTACCTAAGCCATGGGAACAATTGGTAAAAACAACCAATTCCACCTCTCTAATTTCTTCTTCTTCATCTCTGAAATTTAAGAAATGATTACACTCTTGCAGTTTATCCAAGCATTGACTTCCTCAAAGAATAGAGGAACATATATATATCAGGAAGAAAGTCTGCATTAGTAACCCAAGTGTGGAATGCATTGAAACCTGCAATCTGGAATATAATAAATATAATATTTGTCCCACCATGTCCACTTCGATATTCTGTCTATTGATTCTATTCTTTAGAGGTGAGGTGAGGTTAATTTTAAGGTTAAACTCTGCTTTTGGGAATATTTCAATTACACCATTGCTGCTAGCTGTATTTCAGGGACAAAACCTGCATCACTATCGTGGCTATACATTGTGGTGAAACCTGCGAGCATTGGCTGGAACTAGCAAACCATGGATAGCAAGAACCATGAAAATCAGTTTAGCATTGCACTCAAGCATTGCTGCATTTAGAACAGTACTCAAAAGCATATAAAGTTGCTGAGACCCTGGCGGGATTCGAACCAGGAGCCAAAGCAGAGTGGCTAACAACTGTGCTATCCCATCAACTATTCTTCAGAAATAGTATTTTAAAGGAGGTGGGGTGAGGTGATTTGGGGTTTAACGCCGCTTTCAAGAGTATTTCACTTATATCGCGGCTGCTAGTATTATGGCAGGGAGAAAGCCCGTAACGCCATGTGGTTATGCATTGCGGTGAAACCTGCGAGCATCGGCTGGAACTAGCGAACCATGGGTGGTACTGCACTGAAATTCAGTGAAGTGTTTAAAGGAGGGAGTAGGGCCAGGGAGTTGGGATTGTGGATGAATCAAGTTCATTACAGTGCCCTTTGCACAATGAAAACTTACTGTTCATCAGGATGCTGATTATCTCTTTCCTCCTCCATCTTGGTTTCAGTCACCGTCACTGTTGTCGACATCTTCTCCTGCAACTTTGAGTGTGAAAAGTAACTGTTCAACAGTAGGTATTCTGTTTGCTTAAAGAGCCATCAAGAATGTTGATAAACATATCGGAAAATTGCCAAAAATCATTATCCAATTAATTGTATATATTTCATGGTCCATGAAATATATACAATTAATTTTTCAAAATTTGTTTCACCCAAAATAAGCCGAGAACTTGTTCTAAGTAGTAAAGGTGTTTTCAAGTCTAAATATAGATCCAGTCTATTATTTTCAAGTGCAAAGCGTTGTGGTCCAACTCACACACTGTATACAAAGACACGAAAGAAATTAGGAGTAATGAAAGAAATTGAAATATATAATTTTTAGCGCTTATTTATTTACCATTTCATTTATGTATTTGCTACATATATATAAATGTTTCGCGCAAATATGTATTTTACTTGAATTCTATAATCAATGAGAATATATTCGTCATAATTTGGTGGTCTTATCTAAATAAAAATAGAGCCATGGGCTCTGTAGCTCATCAGGATTTGGGGTCACAGGGTCACGAAATCTACAATTTAGAATCCCCATTGGCCAAGGAGTCTGCACATAAAATTTCAGCTCTCTAGACCTTTTGGAAAGATCTGGAAAAGAAGATGAAAATAGGTTTTTGGGGTTGTGACCCCTGTGACCCCATTTGAGGTCACGGGGTCATGAAATCTACAATTTAGAATCCCCCTTAGCCAAGGAGTCTTCACTCAAAATTTCAGCTCCCTAGACCAAGTGGTTTTTGAGAATAAGATGAAAATGCGAAAAGTTTACAGACGGACGGACGGCCGGACGCCGGACACCATGCCATGCCATAAGCCCATCGGGACACCAACCACAACAAGATCTTCAAGCAAATGAAAGATGTCGTCACACAGCTTATTTTGACCCAAGCAAGGAAGTGACCCTTCAAGTTGATGCATCCAAGCACGGACTTGGAGCTGCGCTGCTTCAAGATGGAAGACCAGTAGCATACACGTCCAAATCACTGAATGCCACAGAGCAAAACAAGAGAATTAGTGAGCACAGCTCACTCATGATACCCCCGCTTTTAACATTGGTAAAAAAAAAAATGTTTGAAAATAGCAAAAGGGCATCAATGTTTAAACTTTTGTATGAACAGACCATTATATATAAGTATTATTATAGCAGAGTAAGTATTACACTTGTAAGCATGTTTAAGAAGTAAAAGTCGAAAAATTTTAAAAATGTCATTAAATATGCAAATGAGGGTATGACACATACAAATATGCAAATGAGGGTATGAAATATAAAAATGACAGATGTACACATCAGTGGTTTCGTAACATTTGAACAATTAGTGTCTGAGTTATGAGTGGAACAAAAAGTGTGAATGGCGAATATGAAAAACGGAGAAAATTTGCATAAATTATGCAAATTAGAGTACGAAACATACAAAAGGCAGATGTACACATCATTGTGATTGTACATATCAAGTTTCGTAAAATTTGAGCAACTGGTTTCAGAATTATGAGCGGAACAAAAAGTGTGAATGGTTATAAGTCGAAAACGGAGAAAATTTGCATAAATATGCAAATGAGGGTATGAAACATACAAAAGGCAGATGTACACATCGTGATGATTATATGTATGAAGTTACAAGACATATGAACAATTAGTACTTGAGTTATGAGTGGAACAAAAACTGTGAATGGCAAAGTCGAAAAACGGAGAAAATTGGCATGAATTATGCAAATGAGGGTACAAAACATACAAAAGGCAGATGTACACATCATGGTGATTGTACATATCAAGTTTTGTAAAATTTGAGCAACTGGTTTCAGAATTATGAGCGGAACAAAAAACGGACGGACGCACGGACGGACGTGCTAACCGCTATATACCCCCGACTACTTCGTAGCGGGGGTATAATTATGCCCAAATTGAAAAGGAAATGTACACAATACTCTTTGGTTGTAAAAGCTTCCACCAATACATCTACGGACAACAGATCACCGTAGAGAGTGACCATAAGTCACTGGAGATGATACTCAAGAAACCTCTGTTAGTCGCGCCTTCAAGTCGACTACAGTGAATGATGCTTCAGCTTCAAAAATACTACATCACTGTTGTCCACAGACTAGGCAAGGACATTCCCCTTGCCGACCCGCATACATGGAAATGTCTCGCTGACAATGACAGCACTCTGTCCGAAGGCATGGAGTTGAAAGTTCACATCAACATGACCCGATTGGTGAAGATGATCCGGGCCGGCTGGCCAGAAAAAAGAAGCTACTTCCGTACTGGAACGTTAGGAACGAACTGTCTGTAATTGACAGAATTGTGTTCAAAGGCGAGTAAATCGTCGTACCAGAAGACTCTGAAGCCATGAGAACTGACATGCTCAAAGCCATTTACACTGCCCAAATGATCATTGAAAAGTGTAGGTGTAGAGCTTGTGATATTCCACATGTGAAATATATGTCAAGAGAGACGCCCCGCAAATCAGAAGAAACCATGGCAATGGTAGGAACAAACTTGTTCACTTTTCAGGGAAGCAGCTGTATCGTCATGGGAGACTACTACAGCAGATGGCTAGAGTTCCAAAAACTCACAAGCACCACCAGTGCTGTGATCATCGACAAAATTAAATCAATCTTTACAAAGTATGGGACACCTCAGGTACTCATGTCGGACAACAGTCCAAAATATGTATCCGCAGAGTTCAACCGATTCATAGTTGAATGGGACATCAAACATGTCATGTCCAGTCCATACTACCCCAAAAGCAACGGATTCGCAGAGAGAGGCATACAGACAGTAAAACGCGTTCTGGAGAAAGCGCAAGCTGATAAGCATGATGTTAAGACTACGGGTAATTAAGACTCAGTATCCTTGAGTAAAACAACACCTCCATCGATATCATTGCGACTCCTGCACAGATGTTAATGGGTAAGCGTCTTGGCTTTGTTCTGCCATCGTCGTCATATTAACTAGCTCCTCGAACTGTCAAGCGGAGAGCTGAGGGACCACACCCCCGCAGATTTTCATTCTGGCAACCAGGGCTAAATTAGGTGGGGTTTTTTTAAAATCTGTATATAAATAATTTATGGGTCGATTTCAGAAATTTAAAATCGAGCAATTGTCAAATTGAAATCCTATTTTAATGAATCCGAATATGACCATATGGCATGATACCTAGCTTTAGAAAACACAACAATTCCATTTTCGACTGTGAGCACTTGAGTGGCTCGGTGTTCAAAATATACATTTTAATTATATTTGTAAATTATAAAAATAACAGACTTCATTTCAATGACATTCCTATTTTAAGCATTAAAATATAAAATTTCCCACTTCTATATCCATAAAGTAACTGTCATGCAGATGACAAATAAAACAACATAAAAAATAGCAGTCGACGTTTTGTCTTTTGGGAGACCAAGACAAGGGAAAAGCTTCATTTACATGCAATGTATCTATTATATCGGATGCAAACTTATGTTACCACTTCCCGATATGTTATATTATGCAACTGTTCTATGCAACTCACAGATTAAGACCGCGATGTCCTAATTACTTGCATTTTCTTAATTGACTTCTCTTCATAAGTCTTTATAACTTCGTGACTTGGTTCCAACGAGCATCTAATGCTTGTATAACAACTTTGGCAATAAGACAATTAGTGTAATAAATAAATTCCATAAACTTTACCAACAGAGTAATAATCCAATGGTTGATTGCTATCTGTATATTGCCAACAATGTTTTTTTAGTTATGTTCAACAATGCTAGTCAATACATCGAAATAGCCCCTCATTTGAATATATGTAATATTGCTCTAGACAATTGTTGTATAGGAAGTACTATCTAATAAAAACCGGAAGTCGGTCAGTGACGTATATTTCTAAACCCACAATCCATTGCCCACCGCCATAACAGCGAACGTCAGAAAGCTTTTGGGGCTAAAAGACTAATTATATTTTTCAATCAACCTCTTCATTTAAAGAACTGTGGTCTTAAATTTGTAGTTAAAGTAATAACTGAATATCTTACCAACCGGATTAGAGCGATGAAAATGGTCTGCTACGATCCAGTTCACCAAGGAAGAAATTTTTCAAGGGTGTAGTCCCACTGACACCTCGATGAAATTTCTTCACTGTCATGTATAAAAATTAAGTTTGTTTTACCAAACCATTTTAAATCATTGCTCTTTGTTTTCTTGATCGTTATCGAAGACAATGGGCAGTCGACAAATACCCAACGACAAGGTAAAGTGTGTATTGGTGTTTTGTAAGAGATCACTTTGTCAACAGTTCATGCCTTGCTGACTAAGCTATGTGCTAAATCTTCATTTTGTAAATAACATAAATTTTATTTCATTAAAGGAATTTATGCAATGGTATGTTATTTTAAAGTTAATCAGATGACTCCATTATTTCATTTATGAATTACTGTAATATGTAAATGTTTATATATTTCAATGTTTGTTTTGCTTCTTACCAACAAGGATCTAAACCATAAATATCCAAGTCAAGGGTCAAAGCTTAGCTGACATGACCTTTTGGCAGTCTTATCAGCTTAGTACAATGCATAACATGTTCATTTTGTTAATCCTTTTCCTTACCTCCTATGCCTGCTAACTCTGATGCTGTTGTATAAACAAACATGGTGTTTCATGTTTCAGATAAACCTCCGATTGATTCTTGTGAGTGGCAAAACAGAGGAGTACCTTTTCTCTCCTAGTGATTCTGCAGCAGACATAACAGAACATGTCTACAATCACTGGCCACAAGGTAGAGGATCATGTAATATGTTTACACTGATGTACATTATGCAGTTCGGAACTTTTATTCAACTCTTATTCTGAAAACCAGCTTACTTTTTATATTCTCCTTGTTGTTGACATGTTGTCAACATGCATATCAAGACGTTTATAGATTTTTGTAAAAACAGACTTTTCATAAACAAAAGAAAGGTATTTAACAACCTGCTCAAAGACTGAAAGACTTATCTTTTCTTCATCAATGTTCAAATGTTCCCAGATTCAGGAAGTTACGTATCATATCAGAAGTCTGTAAGACATATTGTTGAGAAAATGATAATCAAAATTTAGATACCAAATAATGAATTAACAATCCTAAACTTGTTCATTATATATGCTTGTTTCTAGGTACCCATTTGCAAAATTGTTTAGTGTTAACTAATCGATCAACAAGACAGAAAAGGCAGGATTATTTTACATCATCCTGTTCAAAAATATTCAATATTGGAACCAAGCAAAACTTATAACTTATAACTTAAAATATTTAATTAGAACAAACAACTAAAGCAGAATGGTATAGATTTCACAAATCATGTGTTTTCAAACATTGATACAAACTTGCTTAGTTACTGATCATATAATAATTCATATCTAATAATAAATAGTTCATATTAAGTAAAGTCTCCAAAAAATTGGTGATATAGATGTATGATTCTATTACTTGTTATTGCGTAATCATGAGTTTTCCTTCAGAATATTTCCAATGTTGGTAAAATTTGTTTTGAACAACCATATGAAATAAAGCTAAATGATGTAAATAAGGCAGTCTGCATTTTAAATAAATAAATAAAAAAACAACAAAGACACTTATGCAAATAATTGGCATCTGCATAAGGGAAATGATTCTGACTTAAGTCTCTTTTCGTTTCCAGATTGGTCAGATGAAAACCTACCACCAACTAATATTCTACGGCTCATATACCAAGGAAGATTTCTTCATGGCAATGTCACATTAGCTGGTATGTGGACTTTAGATGTTGTACACAGCGGATTATAGACCTCTATTTGTTGACTGATAGGATATCATCTTATTCACTCGGTATTTTCATTGTTAAGAGTTGAGTTGTTAGTAGGTGAATGGCTGAGGCGGTCATTTTGGCCAAATCTTGAAGATGGGACCCCTTGCAATTGTACACTTATCCTATTTCTCCGAATTAGAAGTGACACCATGCCAAAATGTGGGCAAATCTCCAGGGTCTCTTCTAGAAGCAACACTCATAGATTGTATTTAAAGGGACACCGCGTCGAGAATAAAATCAGATCATGTGTATTTACCTATGCTGATTAATATGTCTGCTAACAAGTCACAGACCCCGAATTTCAGACAATTGACGTAATTGGTAATAAAAACTACTCCATTTAGACAATGAAGTGAAGCGTAACTCGTTAGCAGACACTCTAATCAGCTTAGTGAGATAAAAATGAGACTCATATTTATCCTCGACGCAGTGTCCCTTTAACAAACATAGAGTGCTGTAGATTATCACAGTTTGACAAAAAAAAAATTTTCAGTTTGACCTCTTTTGATGAAAGAAATTTGAAATTGTAATGATAACTGTAAGTTGTTCGGAAAATGTGTAAAAATGTGAAAAATAACGTTGTAACTAAAAGATTAATTCCTTATGTCTATTAATTGGGGACAGACTATTCTTTCAGGTTATGTAGATATTTAGTCAGTTTGAATTAAATATCTCTGGAAGGATTTGCCAGGCCGTAAAATGTCAAGAAAATGTAAAAATGACAAATTATCAAGTTAAAATATTATTGCCTTTAGAACAACCAGTGTAAGTGAATATGAATGTTCAACCGGTTTGATGAGTCTCTCCTTTGTTTTTAAGGCCAGAGTGAAATTATTACTCATGGAATAATTTAAAGTTTTAAAATCTTCATGTATTTGTTTTGTCCCAGATATTAGCCTCTTGCTGTCGCATGGGGAGATCACAGTTTGAAGTTCTTTTGAATGACTGTGTTCATTTGTCACCTGCTGTTTAACAAACTCTCTGAAAGACTGATTAATTCAGATGTTTTCGCAATATATTGTCATATATTCTGACGTCAGAAACATCATTTTATTAGTATCATCTGAATATCATGTTACACTAAAGACTGAAAATAGGGTACATGGTCAAGGTTGACTGTATTAAGGTAAAGGTTGAAAATTAATTATCTCACATGTCAGAAGTGTGGTGACATTAATGTTTGAAGTAATTGCCATTTATTCAATTATAGGGGGTATTTATCTGGTGCTGATACTTTGATGTTGTGTATCGTGATATGACACTCTTCTGACTTGATCAATGATTCATTTTAAAACTGATAAGGAAAATGTTACTGATTGCTCTTTTTAGCTCATCAGGCCTGAAAGGCCCGATGGGCTTATGGCATGGCATGGTGTCCGGCGTCCGTCCATCCGTCCGTCCGTCCATCCGTCCATCCGTCCGTAAACTTTTCGCTTTTTCGACTTCTTCTCCAGAACCAATGACTCCACAGAGCTGAAATTTTATGTGCAGACTCCTTGGCCAATGGGGATTCTAAATTGTAGATTTTGTGACCCCATGACCCCAAATGGGGTCACAGGGGTCACATCCTTAAAAACCTATTTTCATCTTCTTCTCAAGTTCCAATAGGTCTAGAGAGCTGAAAAGTTGTGTGAAGGCTCATTGGCCCATGGGGATTCTAAATTGTAGATTTCGTGACCCCGTGACCCCAAATGGGGTCACAGGGGTCACATCCTTAAAAACCTATTTTCATCTTCTTCTCAAGTTCCAAAAGGTCTAGAGAGCTGAAAAGTTGTGTGCAGACTCCTTGGCCCATGGGGATTCTAAATTGTAGATTTCGTGACCCCTTGACACCAAATGGGGTCAGGGGTCACACCCTTAAAAACCTATTTTCATCTTCTTCTCAAGTTCCAAAAGGTCTAGAGAGCTGAAAAGTTGTGTGCATACTCCTTGGCCCATGGGGATTCTAAATTGTAGATTTTGTGACCCCGTGACCCCTAATGGGGTCACAGGGGTCACATCCTTAAAAACCTATTTTCATCTTCTTCTCCAGTTCCAAAGGGTCTAGAGAGCTGAAAAGTTGTGTGCATCCTCCTTGGCCCATGGGGATTCTTAATTGTAGATTTCGTGACCCTGTGACCCCAAATTGGGTCACCGGGGTCACATCCTTAAAACCCTATTATCATTTTCTTCTCAAATTCCAAAAGGTCTAGAGAGCTGAAAAATTGTGTGCAGACTCCCTGGCCCATGGGGATTCTAAATTGTAGATTTTGTGACCCCATGACCCCAAATGGGGTCACAGGGGTCACATCCTTAAAAACCTATTTTCATCTTCTTCTCAAGTTCCAATAGGTCTAGAGAGCTGAAAAGTTGTGTGAAGGCTCATTGGCCCATGGGGATTCTAAATTGTAGATTTCGTGACCCAGTGACCCCAAATGGGGTCACAGGGGTCACATCCTTAAAAACCTATTTTCATCTTCTTCTCAAGTTCCAAAAGGTCTAGAGAGCTGAAAAGTTGTGTGCAGACTCCTTGGCCCATGGGGATTCTAAATTGTAGATTTCGTGACCCCTTGACACCAAATGGGGTCAGGGGTCACACCCTTAAAAACCTATTTTCATCTTCTTCTCAAGTTCCAAAAGGTCTAGAGAGCTGAAAAGTTGTGTGCATACTCCTTGGCCCATGGGGATTCTAAATTGTAGATTTTGTGACCCCGTGACCCCAAATGGGGTCACAGGGGTCACATCCTTAAAAACCTATTTTCATCTTCTTCTCCAGTTCCAAAGGGTCTAGAGAGCTGAAAAGTTGTGTGCATCCTCCTTGGCCCATGGGGATTCTTAATTGTAGATTTCGTGACCCTGTGACCCCAAATTGGGTCACCGGGGTCACATCCTTAAAACCCTATTATCATTTTCTTCTCAAATTCCAAAAGGTCTAGAGAGCTGAAAAATTGTGTGCAGACTCCCTGGCCCATGGGGATTCTAAATTGTAGATTTTGTGACCCCATGACCCCAAATGGGGTCACAGGGGTCACATCCTTAAAAACCTATTTTCATCTTCTTCTCAAGTTCCAATAGGTCTAGAGAGCTGAAAAGTTGTGTGAAGGCTCATTGGCCCATGGGGATTCTAAATTGTAGATTTCGTGACCCAGTGACCCCAAATGGGGTCACAGGGGTCACATCCTTAAAAACCTATTTTCATCTTCTTCTCAAGTTCCAAAAGGTCTAGAGAGCTGAAAAGTTGTGTGCAGACTCCTTGGCCCATGGGGATTCTAAATTGTAGATTTCGTGACCCCTTGACACCAAATGGGGTCAGGGGTCACACCCTTAAAAACCTATTTTCATCTTCTTCTCAAGTTCCAAAAGGTCTAGAGAGCTGAAAAGTTGTGTGCATACTCCTTGGCCCATGGGGATTCTAAATTGTAGATTTTGTGACCCCGTGACCCCAAATGGGGTCACAGGGGTCACATCCTTAAAAACCTATTTTCATCTTCTTCTCCAGTTCCAAAGGGTCTAGAGAGCTGAAAAGTTGTGTGCATCCTCCTTGGCCCATGGGGATTCTTAATTGTAGATTTCGTGACCCTGTGACCCCAAATTGGGTCACCGGGGTCACATCCTTAAAACCCTATTATCATTTTCTTCTCAAATTCCAAAAGGTCTAGAGAGCTGAAAAATTGTGTGCAGACTCCCTGGCCCATGGGGATTCTAAATTGTAGATTTTGTGACCCCGTGACCCCAAATGGGGTCACAGGGGTCACATCTTCAAAAACCTGTTTTCATCTTCTTCTCCATTTCCAAAAGGTCTAGAGAGCTGAAAAGTTGTGTAGAGACTCTTTGGTCAAAGGTGATTCTTAATTGTAGGATTGGTGACCCTGTGACTCCAAATACAGGTCACAGGGGTCATGATCTAAAAACCTATTTTTTGCTTGTTAACAATGTATTACTTGAGATAACTTAGATATTCAACCTTAGATAATAAATAAAATCCTGATGAGCTACAGAGCCCATGGCTCTATTTTTCTGATGAATGATTTCCAGTTTTCTGTTAAAAAACAAGAAATACCTGTTTTGTGTCTTACAAGAATTCGGCTACTTTGGCCTGATATGAGTTGTTTGAGGCAGGACTTGAGTTAAAACAGGAATTTACAAATCTGCCAGTCGGAGTCCTATTTCAGGGACTTAGCATATATACCAGTGTATATAAGGTTTTAATATGATGTTAGTCCTGAATATAGATCACAATCCAGACATACATACATGTATTCATTAAATGATCAATTTGAATAAATATTCTCAGTCAGTAACCTAATTACCATACTTTATTCAAATTTTTCAGAATTTTGTGTTTACTATGAATACATATTTTAAAGTTTTTCTCAGAAATTCTTTATATTCAAAGAATGTATTCACTTTTTATCATCATCATTATCATCCATGATCTAATTAGTTTATGCAATTGTTAAAATTTAGTGTCTGCCGTGCATGCCCCAAAATTTTTTGCTGACATTTGTTATTCATACAACATTTTACTACAAAAATTTGTTTTTCAAACATTATTTTGAGAATCGAGTATCTCATTTCTAGGGGTAAAAAGATTCACCCCCACTTCCAATCGATATGATTATCGATTCAGAGTGTTTGATTCGATTCATTTTGATTCGATTCACCAAAGTGAAGACAAAGTCAAGTTAGTCATGCTCACAAATTGCTCTTATATTGCCCATTTGTGCCAAAATAAACTGCTATTACTATTATTACAACTAGTTTCCCCCCATGAACCCTAAATACTCCCATACTTTTGATTTTAGATTTCCAGGTGGTTTTCTGAGCGGCATATCGTCCACCATTTTGTTGCTTGGTACAACAAGCTTCGTCATGCATTTGCCAATTGCCAGTATAACGTAAACTGTCATTGGTTGAAACGTCCATCATTCGTCCAATCAAATTACTCGTAACAATACAGACAGGAAGATGCTGTTCAGTGAATTCGTAATCAAAATGAACACGGATCCGTAAGTTTCGAACATAAAGCTGAATATCTCTTTCAATTACTCCTATCATGTAAGATTGATTGAAAACACTTTGAAACAGTGTATTTCGAAAAAGGTTAATTAAATTTGAAAACGGTAAGCCAATATAAAAATGAGACCTAACAGAACGAGCTTGCAAATATTGAAATGACAAAGTATTTTATCAAATACAATTTTGTTACAGTAACTTGATTTTTCTATAAATAAATCATAAGGATATCAATTGTAATTTATTCTATATCAAACGTGACAATATTAAATGGTATATGGTTGCGAGTTTAATTTTGTTTGGCTATGATCTTACGACTATCAGGTCGTTTATGTACGAATTTTCTGTGGGTACGAGATTTTTTTGGGTACGAATCTACGTAGATCTGTCGTCGTTCAGCGTGTGTTCTGTTAACTTCCATGAGCGAGAAAACCATGAATTTCTTATGATTTAAGTGAAATAAACTCCATGTGTAAGAAAGTAAGTAGTTCATGAATCGAATCGAAATTAAAGGCATAGTCAGGCCTCGATAATCTGAACGCTTCCGTTTTTCATCAAAAACGTTCGGATAGTGAAATGTTCGGAGTACTGAGGACTACTATAGAGATTAGTTTGGTTACATCTTCCTAACGTTCGGAAACTGCGAATTCGGATTATCGGTGGCCGGATTATCGCGGCTTGACTGTATAATCGAATCGAATTGTATGTCTTCCGGTTCAGTCTACGAAGAATCGAACCGAATCGTTGCACCCCTTCTCATTTCATGTTTTTAACATTTCAGCTAGATCTGTTTGGTTATAGAGCAATGTCATCTCACTTTAATGAATTTTACATACAATGTATACATCGACAACAGGATGTGATAATTTGTTGCTGATATTTTCTCATGACAGGAAATACATGTAAATGAATATAATCATTCAGCAAGATAATGTTTTCAATCCTTTCAATCCGTTATACGTGATTAACTAGCCAGTGATTGTTAAACAATTCCAATTAAATTGTTTACGGCTCAAATTACAAGTATTCATTTAAACATTTATCAATTGATTTATTATACTGAAGATTAATTCAAGATTTTAATGTGATAGTGTTAAAAAGTAAGTCAACTGAAAAACATCGGTAACCCAGGTCAATGAATATTTTCTTAACATTTCAATTTGAAATGAGTTATGGTATATATAACTTTATTGAATTAAAAATATGATTTTATTATGTATGTTTAATGTTTTAATTTACAAATAAGCTTTGTAATGGAATCAGAACTTGTAGAATAACATATGAAAGTAACCTCGTATCAGCAATGTTAACTCTTCATCCAGATGGTGACTACAGTTTCTGCTGTGTACAGCTTTCAGTAGAACTTTGATAACCATGTCTAGTATTGGTAATAATGGGAAAACAATGTATGAAACTGCAGTGTCGTGGTACAGTGAAAATATCTACCTTTTGGGCTTGGTGTCCTTAAATATTGTGATATGGAAACCTCTACAGTCTACCTTTACAGAGGGTCCAATTCGCAAGATATTGACCGACACCCCTGTCCCCCATCTGTTATAATTCACCAATCAATCAAATAATGAATTTCTTGATCATTTGGGATTTCTCAATCAATTTCTAATTTTACAGATAAATTTTCTACCAAATACATAAAAAAAAAAATTGACATGGATGTAAACAATCAAAAATGTTATGATGTAAATGAGAAGTCAAATTGAAGTTACTTTAAGCTAATGCGTTGTAACTTATTAATTAGTGGTAATCGATTAATGGATGGCCTCAATTGTTGATTATACCTTAGGAGATCAATTCGAAAGGTACTCATTTGGTCACTAGGAATACCACTGCTTATTAGTAGCAAGTACTAAAAGGGCAATAGCCTTGAAACTTTTGTCAATCTTGGTTTTCTGTATGCTACAATTTCATGAGATTTAAGATAATTTTGTAAACTTTGTGTAAAGAAAGCAGACAGTAACGTTACTGTTCTTTTTTCAGCATTGCAGTTACCCACCGGAAAAACGACTGTGATGCATCTAGTTGCGCGAGAAAATCTGCCTGAGCCAAACAATCAAGGTAACATTTATTTTTGAAACTTGTGCTTAAAAACATTGTTATAACTACATACATGTGTGAGATCAATGTGATAGTGTTCCTACTGTTTCTGTTTGTGGAATCATGTCACCTCGGTTGGCGAGTGTCTGAACTTTCATCATGAGACTCTGGGTTTGAAGTTTGAAGTAGATCTTAAAAACACCTGTAACTGTTTCATTTTCAGTTTTACGTCTCGCACCTCATCTTGACTTTCTGGACAGGTTTTTAAAAAAAGTTACAGTATAATGTTATTAGACATCTTTCTCTCTCCCTAAGGGAGGTAGAGTTTCACTACCCATCCTCATGTGAAGTAAGAACATTTCTTGATCCTAAGATCAGCATTCTAAAAACTAATGCTTTAAAGGGGCAGTGGCAAGTTTTTTACCTCAAATAAGTTGATGAAATGTATTAGAAAAATAATGTCACTAATAGTAAAACACCCTTCTCTCTTTAGAAAATCAAGTTAAAAAATGAGTGTACATGGTTCGGTAAAGCCATGGAAATTGTTTTGTAATTTGAAATAAATTGTGTTCAAATTAAAATGGCCGCCATGCAACGTTATTAACTCTATGGATTATTGGTATGTGTAATAAGATGTTTTACCCTCCAAAGTAAATATAAATGACATCATTATAAATGACAAATTTGAAAAAATAAAATTTGAAAAAAAATGTGCTACTGCCCCTTTAAACTTTAACAAGTAATTAATTATCAGCACAGACTCAGTATGGAATAATTTGTTGGTTACACCCCCTGGGAATTCTTTTGACATGTTCACATTCAATGTCAAAGGTCAAGGTCACTATTTCTTGAGTTTAATGTTCAGTTGTCTTTTGTGATCTATACTTAATGCCCATTTGATTGTGGTTGTGGAGAAGGCTAAACAGTAGCAAATGCTAATCTAGTTGATCAGGGCTTGACAAATACACTGGTCAGTTGGCCAAAAAAAGGTGACATTTTGATTTGGCCAGGAGTTTTTATTTTCTATTGGTCAAATTGGCCAGTAACATTTTAATGAAAATTGTTTTTCGAATGTTACATAAGGCATTTTGAACTTTTCTATATAATATGATTTATCATTTGACCACAAAAATTACCTTTTGGTCAGTAACTAGTTTTAAGCATTGGCCAATGTCACCAGTATGTACAATTTTATTAGTTGAGCCCTGGTTAATATGTATATTTATTATCCATATGTGTTGAAATAAGTCATGACATAAATTCCGATATGTTGCACATGTATAATAAACCCTAGCGGCAATGTCATTGGTCGAAAGTAAATCACGTGACATCGGAATGCGGAACTACTTTTTTCATTCATAACTTTTTACTACGGATAACAAATTTTTACTACAACAGTTACTCTCGTTTTCCTCAATCCGACGGATCGATGAACACAAAAAATAATCATTAATGTAAAAAAAACATAACACACATAACATTTTGAACGAGTTTTTAATTAGGCTTATTCTTAAACAAAAACATTTCGACTTTTTTCATAAGATGATAATCAAATATCTACGTACACTAGACTAATTAGCAGACGACAAAATGGCTGCTCAATCTGAGAACATTACAATTAACAGTCTCGTTAAAATTGATGGTCAATTAAAAGGAAGAGTTATTGACGTTGTGCAACCGCTTGGGACATTTAATGTTTACACTGTCAAGACAGACAACGGACGTGTCCAAGTTCCAAGATACAGACTTCTATTAATTCCCGAGACCGTGAGTGTTCATCGTGACAATGACTATGAGAGTTTCATACCCCAGGAAGTTGCTTATGATCTCATGAATGATGATTTCTTTGATGTTCCCCCTACAAATCCTAGATTTCGTCCTGTCACAAATTCTGACATTGCAACTTTCCTAACAGAAAACGAAAATGAGAATACTTTGAAGAAAACAAAATATGACCTGGCCATTTTGGATAACTACATTAAAACTGTAGAACATGATAACCGGCAAATTCATGACATTCCTCCAAATGAACTCAATGACATTTTGTCACGATTTTTCGTGAGTGTGAGAAAGGCTAATGGCGAAGAGTACCAACCCTTGACTTTAAGGGGGATGCTAGCAAGTTTCGATAGACATCTCAAACACAAAAATTACGGGAAGTGTCTGGCAACTGACCCAATTTTCGGCCAAATGAAAGCTGTCTTGACATCAAAACAAAGACAATTGAAAAGGGATGGGAAGGGTAACTTACCGAATAGAGCAGAGCCGTTATCCGATGAGGAGGTGGAAAAGCTGTGGTCCTCAAAGCAATTAGGCAGTGATAATCCTGAATCGATTATAAATACCCTATGGTGGCAAAACACTGTGTATTTTGGGATGCCATCTTGCACACCACATCGCAATCTATGCTGGGGGGATATCACACTTAAAACTGACACAAATGGCCTAGAATTCCTTGAGATGTGTGAGCGTCAAACAAAAACACGAACAGGGTCCGATCCACGAAACACTAGAAATCTTTGTCCTCGGGTATGGGAAAACACAAATAATCCTGAAAGATGTCCAATTCAAATGTACAAACTGTACAAATCACTAAGGCCTGTTGATTTTGGTAAAGATGATAGTCCATTTTATCTTGCCACGTCATGCAAATGCACACCACTGCCAGGTCAGCATTGGTTCAAACGGCAGCCTATCGGTCGTAACAAGCTTGGTGCGATTATGAAAATCATGGTTTCGAAAGCGGGTATCACGGGTGACAAACATCTCACAAACCACAGCGCCAGGAAACACCTGATTCAAAAGTTGCAGGACAATGCTGTTCCTCCCACGCATATTATGCAGTTGTCTGGGCATAAAAATGTGCAAAGTGTGAACAATTATTCACGACTGTCGGATGCTCAGCATAGAGATATTGGCTCTCTTCTGTCGGTCCCAACACAGGCAAACCGGCAGTTGTCTCTCCCCAACTGTCGTAACGATGCATTTCCCGATTCAAGCCTTGTCCAGTCAAAGAATAATTCACAAGTCGTGGCAGTCCAAAACAACAATAAAGCAATTTCTTCTGAAATTATCCGCACAATCTTTGCTGGGCCAATCTACGGAGGTGTATTCAACATCACTGTTGGAAATGCAACGGGTGCGACTGCAAGTGTCGTTCAATCAGCTGATCACACGAGTGCGAGTGAACCGAAACCCAAGCGTCGGCGAATCTGTCCTGTTGTTTTTTCAGATTCGTCGGATGACGAATAAACTCATTAAAGTCTTCAATTCATTCCATTTTATGACAGTCATTTTGTCCAAATTAAACGTGTTGTTTAACCGATACGATCTATCTTGTCCTTTTTTTCTTTCTGTGCACTGTTCGCGTTGTCACTTTCAGTGTGTGCCGTCAAACCTCTGGTTGAATCGACAGTGACGTTACTACATAACCCACGTGATCGTAATCCACCGCTCACCAAATGGAAGGTTACAAAGACAATTGAAACATAACGGGAGATCTTTAAGTTTAAAAATGATCAATAGCAAGTGAATTTGATAATTGAAGTCAACACTGTTTGACGTCTTGTATTGTTGTGTCCGAATTTGACTATTTCAAATCGGCGTTAGATTTTAGTCCAACAACTGTCCAATCAGTGCGCAGTGACCTTGACCTTGGTGTCGATGTATTCATACGTGTTAGGCTATATTTAGATCGCCTCTCAATAAGACTTTCTGGTTTAGTTTGCAATAAAACCTCGTAAAGAGTATGGATAATAAAGAAATTAACACACTCGCGTAGATGTCATATTGTATTTACAACACTCGTGCCAGAAAAATAATATTTCCCTCGCTCTCGCTCGGGAAATATTATTTTTCAGTCACTCATGTTGTAAATACAATATGACATCTACGCTCATGTATTAATCTCTATATATATACTAATAACATTGATCTCAATTCCAATTTACACCCTACTTTATTAGGGCTTCCTTGAAGGTGTATCATAATTAGAACCCTTGTTTAATATTTTTCAACTTGGTAACAAAGGGTGTTGATGATATTGATTACATAAATAAACTAGCAAATCAATATGTCATGAACTAATACTCCCTGTGTGGTTGGATGACAAGAATCCAAACTTGGACAGTATATATATATATATTTATGATTTGGGATACCTGAATTATCACTCATTTAAATCTGATACACTTTGTTCAGTAAATGCTCATCAATTCATTTGTGAACATTTAATAAGGTTAGAACCACCCAAAAACTGTTTGGGGTTTTGTGCACATGAATGTAACACCTACTCGTTCGTTGAGGATGTTGAACATTAGTCCATTGTGCGTGGTTGATCATGTCCTTGACCTGACAATGTTTGTTACAGTAGTAGAAGATGTACTTCCTTATACATGTACCGTATTTCACATTCACATACAGGAACAGGAAACATGCTTTTCACTGTTTATTAATTGATATGACAAGTGCAGTGATCACTGTTCAGCATTAGGGGCTTCTTGTAATGGTGGAAATGAGTTATAATAGACAGGCAAAAAAAACCTTCTGGGAACAATTGTAGGCCATTTGTTCTACAACTTATCCCTTAACTTGCGGGTCCCGTAATTATCCGGGAGGCTCATAGAGAAAAATGTTAGAACCCTTGGCGAGACCCGTACGTTGGACTTAGTGCATTTACCGGGTCAGTAATAATTATATTTGCCCCCCAGGCGAAATGCGAGACGAAGTGTGTCCGTATATCGCCACATGAAAACTTGTTTACATACATCTCGCAGATAGCCACGATAACGAGTCTGTGTGAATGTCCGGTCGAAATATCAAGTAAAATTCACACCAAATTGCGTGTGCATTGTTGACCCGTAACGCATTGATAATTAGCTTTACAAAAGGCCAATTTTGTCGGGCTTAGCCCCCGAAGCATTAATTCGCTTGAGGCTATTTTCACCCACGTGTTTGTATTGCCTCGGGTTTGCCTCGCCCGAGACTGCTATCTGCCTCGCATCTCGCGAGACGGGGAAAAAAATCGCTAACTCGCCTTACTCCCGCACTTCATATCATGTGAGCGAATTGTTTGTTTTCAAAAAAAAATACGGCAAAATAAAGGGGAAACAATGGACTACATTCCCATATAAAATTAGAAAATCTCAAAAAAATAATAAAGACACAGCAAGCGCCGTGAAAAAGGTCATGTTTACACTTCATAAATTTTGAAACAATCGGCGATTTTCACAACTTCTAAAACATTTATCACGGCTAAAATACTGAATGCATTTTCATAATTTTTATATCACAATAAACCGAAAAGAATAATCTTTTATTCTATATAAAATGCGCAGATTTATTCACAGAAATAAAGATACAAGTTTACCTTTCTGAGAGGCATGTGAAACCAAACGGCACACAAACTAATCAACATATTTTCATCAGTTATGGTTCGAGGTTAGCGTTTATTTGAAAAGTCAAACAACATAACCATATTTGGGTTGACATGTGCTTATTTGTCAACTGGTTCGAGATTATGATTTCTTGGAAAAGTGCGATGAACGACCGTTTGCAATGCCGCATACATGTTGTAAGTATTGACGATTTTATAGGTGGAAATAAAGACAAACTTTACATAGCTATAGAATTATAACCAAAGGTCGAATTCTAATAATTTTTATATCATTGTGAAGCTAGACATCTTGTCTTCAATTCCGTATATAAATGGATTTTTTTTCGTTTGGTATTTATGATGTTACGAGGCCCGAATTAAAGACAATCTTTCAAAAGTAATAGAATAAAAACGAAAAATCATAGAAAATTCATTCAAAGTTTCGGGTGTGAATTAGCCATTTGTGTACGGGCGTCGCTACTTGAATTTGTATTGAACGCCCGTATATAGTCCTTATTCGCCATGTAGATGCGGCATATTTCGTAAAAACGGTACCGGAATCGCCGCCTGGAAATTCCGCCAGCAGAGCTCGTTAGTGCCTAAGCTCAAACTACTGCTGCGAGCTGCGAGCCTGTAAATTCCGCCACAGGGGCTAAAAATGGTAAAATATATATACGCAACGTAAGGGTTAAGATGACAAAGCCAGATAATAGAAGCATCTTAAATCAAATAGCTTAGACATCAAAGCTCTTATTTTCAGAAATTATGCCATGATTTCATTTAAATATCTCCGAATAACCCCAAATATCTTGTTTTCTATCGTATAATATGCCATGACAGTGTTATTCAAGAGGGGGTAATGGGGAAATTTATCCACTCTTTGGGTTTGATGTCATGAAATTGTCAGGAAGGAGGTTGTTTTACACTTGTAAAGGGTCCTGTATGTTTAGAATTTTACCAAAATAACTTACTACAGGTGGTCACTAAGAATAACTCTGCTAGAGAGGTCCCTTTTTGGATCTGTCTGGTCGACTGATAGTCACTGAAATTGACTGAATATTGGTTTCTTGAAATACACCTGCCTGCAACAATTTCTGTTTTCTAATGTATCTGATACGTTGTACCCTGATCCAGAATGTTGGTCTCATGAAAAAGAAAATTCACTATAAAAAGTAAGGAGTTTGTTGATAGTAGAATTTCATTTTGTTTCTTATTTGAATTTCCCTTGACACTTATAAAATGATTATGAAGTTTTTGATATCATTATTTTGGGATCTAAAGATTTTTTCTGTCAGCGGTTTTGAAAAAAGTGGATGGTAGGCTCTCTTAGGAGAATAATTCATTTTGAATAGAAAATTATCTTCCATATTCTCTTTCATATTGACTGTGTCTACAATAATTATAGTTTCATGTGTTGCAACATTGCAGAAGCTTTTGAGCAAATCATGTTTGATTAGTTCGGCCACTTGATAACAGATGACATAGTTTTGTTGTCAACGTCTCTGCAATGACAAATTGATGTGTTTTGAAGTACTTTTTAACGGACAATCATCATTAGGCGTATTTGACATGCTCTGTTAGTCTGGATATTATTTACAAAGATTTAATTAGTACGGTCATCAAGATTATCCAATTGAGTAAATTGTGCAGAGTTGTATAGTGGTGCCTGTCGTGGATCATGAAGTTAGTCAATATTGTTGACAGAAAGTCAATGTTTAATCAATCTGCAATCCATCTCCACAGTCCTGCCTTGTGTAGAGTTTGATATCAAACATTCCCGTGTCGTGATAGTAAGTTCAGTATTGCCCTCATATTTCTTAACCCCTTACCTGCTTGTCTAACAACATCTCATGAATAATGAAACATTTCTGCCAACAAAAAAAGATTTTCTCGAAGGAGTAAGCATTTACTCCAAAAGGTCATGTTTGTTCACAATAAAGAAGTTGTAATCGAGAAAATCTTGTTTTCCTTATATGTTCCACTTCTTAATTGTCTTAAGAGACTTGATTCTGCAAGTGAATAGAACTGAAGATTTTTTTATAAGGGACTATGATGAACCCAAAAAATCCTCAAAAATTCCCCAAGTAAAATCCTCACGTTGTTACCTTTTAGTTGGTCTTCATTTGGATCTGAATGTTTTCTGCCCTGTATTCATTATATTATACAAACAATAAGAGTTGAAGTGTGAATTCAGTGGAGTACAACCAATTTCTGAACTAGTTTTTCAGTTTTCAGCAATTCTGCAATAGTATTTTACTGTTTGTACTGATTTATAAGTAAAATATGTAACATTTATAAATGAGTGAAACCCTCTATCACCAGACCTTCACTCTTTGGATAGTAGATATAATTGACTATGTTCACAACAAAATCATGAATTTTTCCTGTACTTTAGGCTTTTCTTTCAAGTGAGTAATTACTTCATACTTGATTTTTGCAGTAATTTATTGCAGTATATACGAGTTGAAATCAGGAAGACAAGTTTGTCTCTTTAGTGGATAATGTCATCAAAGTATGTTGTAGTTTAGAAGATCTTTATTGATACTTTCTGTCACACTGTATCTTGCATTACTTTTGCCATTAAATAACTATGCCAAGAAGAATTCCCCTGTCTGAGGTTTTTTTAAGGTCTATATTGTCATAAAACATGTAAACATGTTACTTTCATTGATTAACTTGGATGGATTTGATGGAAACTCAACCAAACCCATGACAAATCCTTTTTTAATAACCAAACTGAATATTATAATTAATAAAAAAATTTAATTATACAAGATAACAAGTGTATGCCCAGTTTCTACAGATAATTTCTATACCTACTGTTAATTATGATGAAGTAACCATGGTAATGCATCGATTCTCTACTATTATTTCCCTGCCACTGTACCTTGTTTTGTGTCAAATTTCTGTGATAAAACACAGATCACCTTAATAATGCACGGTTAGATTGAAAGCACTTTTCACATTTTATCCAAACAATAATTTTAAAACCATGTCAAACCCCTGTAGCGTGATCAACTACTGCATAATTCTTTCACTGTGCAAACAAATCCATTGTTGCTAGTTGTGTACCAAACACCTTGGGTTTTTTTTACAGGAATATTTACTTAGAGCTGACTACTCATATATTCGTGTCTGTTACTTTATTTTTTTAAACTTTGTGGTGCAATATTGTTTTTTTTTATTAAGGAAGATTGAAAGAACTTTTAACTATGAGAAATTGTGTCTGGTGTGTCGAAGCTCTCTCAGTGCTAAGTGTGTCGCAAGAACAAGACCATTGGTTTAGGACTAGTGCTTAGAGAACTTTGAAAATGGAAGCTCTGTTCTTAAGTGAATCTGCCTGTTGCTTTTGTTATATAAACCAAATAAGAACCCCCCCTTAGGATCCGGCACTGCATGTATCTTTTACTTTTCAATATCAAAGGGTAACCAGCTAAAAGGATTGTCTAATCTCCTTTAGGAACAACTGTGAAGATTGATAGTAAATTGTGAAAGAGAAAGTCACTCATATTTGTCCATCAACATATTGCACAAGTCACATTACATGTACCCCAGTAGGTGTCAGTACTTATAACCACTGGTTCTATAAACTGACTACCAGATATCCATGACAACCCATCACAAGCGTCTCCATGACGACATCGTATTTGGAAGCCAGGTGTCAGACAGACATCATATTGACTACCAAACTGCCCTCGATGTTTTGTCGTGATTAATTATGTAGACAAAGCTATATGTAATTTGATTGTTATAAAGGGGTCAGTGTTACAGCTTCACCAGGTGTATGGAGACTGGTAATTGCAGTCCATGGGCTCTTACAGACATTGTAATGTAATCTCTATTTGTTTTTCCGCTGGCTCTTTATAAATTTGAGAAAGGCTTTCATTATGTGTTTGGATAGGTTTAGTCTGTCAAAATGATTTATCATGTAGTATTAACTCATTCTTCTAATGTATTAATGATGTAAAATCTGAAAATTATGATTTTTAAAGAAATTGTAACTTTTACAAACAGCATTTATTTGAGTAATATATCTCAAAACGTTTAAAACGTTTTCCACGATAAATATATTATGTTTTCCAGATATACAAGTTTAGTTACCAAACTATCCCACAAATTAATAGAAAAAATGAGCAGCCAGTTAAACTATTGAAGTGGTAGCCAATTGAAAAATGAATTGACATTACAAGGGAAGGTACTTCAGATACCGGTAAACAACCAGGTAGACAAGGAAGATTGCTAAAAATGTGAAACACCCACAATTGTCAATTTCTTTTAAATCCCTTTACATGATTACACACCAAGACTATCTGCTTGAGCGAATGCTATGTTGTGTTTTCTGAAAGGTCCTTAACACTTTCCTTGCTGCAGGCAAATTTACTTGCCAACTGTCTTTGCTAATAATGCCCCCCTCAGACAGATGGTTAAGTGGATGAATCATACGTATGAATAAAGAAATCAGCTCTATTAGTTTATTTGAACTTGTTTAAAATGTGAAAACTGACAGTGATAATAAAGTGTTTGTTTCAAGGTCATTTATTGAAATCTAATAATTGACCTATGACAATGGATTTCATAGGGGAATTGCTTCTATTTTGGAAAATTAGAAAATCATACTTCATATTTCTTGTTAAGCTGTCCTTACACTGACATGATTATGTGTTGTAACAAATGTAAATTCCAGTATAATTGAGTGATAGCAAGGGTTAATGTGAATACAATTTTAATTCCTCAGCATAGGCCTTTGAAAATATCTCATACTGAGTTCATAACATTTGACCTTGGTGTAGGGTGCACTTTCTGAAAAACTTAACCATAGCCATAATTTGTTTATTGATCGGCGATTGTCCATCCAAATTTGAATTATTTATTGACACTGGATTATTCAGACGATGTCATGATTTTCAAGCTGGTCAGAGACCATCTTAGTTAATAATATCACTGCTAATGGCTGCAATACTGCCGAAGTGGCGTTAAACAATAACTCACTCACTTTAAGTTAATATATTTCAGTTTTAGATGATAGATCTGATCTTTTGTAAATTACCCTTACATTTTGCTGCTTATTTGGAGAGTAGTTTGGGCATCAACAGGACAAACCCCAGGGGTTGGTTGATGTGTGGTCAAAGTATTCTTGTTAAGATTATATCAGAAGATGACACATCTTATGAAGAAAATTTTGCCTGGCATGTGTGACATGTGCACATGAAGATAAATATGACATTACTAATGTTTACCTTAATGAAAAAGACATTAGAACAAGGAGATTTTCTTTACTCTTAAGTACTGCCTTTTTCTCTACTCAACAAAAAATTTCCTATATCAGTATTTAACTATTTAATAGTTAACATAATGATCCATACTGAATATACGATTAAAGGGTGTTCCTTAACTTTAGTTGTTTGGTATATGTTTGGTCTGTCCAGGAAAAGTGTCACTGTACAATGTCAATCTGGCCGTCTTCACATTTAAGATTACTTCTTGGAGATAAATCTATACTTGGTAAGTTGGTAGATTAGCCGGGTTCACACTGAGCATACACATTATTAATCTATTTTGATAATAATGTAGGCGTACATGGACTGTAGAATTAAACATCAAAACATGAAACTACATGCAGATTAATTAAGACATCCAGCTTACAAAAAAAATGTAAAATGAAACTTGAAGAATGACATGTGAACCCTGAACCTAGAGTTAACTCAGTTAAGTACATGCAGTATCAAACCACTCCAGAGTAGCTGACTTACAGCACAGTATCTCAACTGATGGAATCGGAGAGATTTGACTGAGAATATTTCTACATTGCATGTGAAGAGTTCAAATCAGCGGATTACAGGACCATATTTTCTCCAATAGACGTCTCGTCTCAAAGTGACGCCAGGTCTGAAACGCCAGGGTATGACCGTTTGGAAGAAATGGACGCCAGCTTTTGAAAAGACGCCAAAAAATGTCATCTATATGCTCACATAAGCCTCTTAAAGAAGACATTGTTTCCGTTAAAATAATGAATGAATATTAACCAACACAAATTCAAATTGAAGAAATATTTTCATTATTGCACGTCTATAATGTTTTAGTTTGTTAGTTGGGTGATTAATATTGCCAAAAAATAAATACGTCATGCCAGTCTCAAATAGACACCGGGCTGAAGGAGGTCTGAAAATATAGATGCTGGGACGTCTTTTGAGGATATACGGTAGTTACAGGCGTATTACTGTCTATGACTCACATGATTTTTACAATTGTGTAAGTTGTTTTGCAACACGTATCACATAATACATTGAAACTGCACTAATGGTACAAGGCATTATCTAATACAGTTGGTAAGGCTGTGCAATATTATTGCAATACCAATATATTGCAATACAGAGTTGTGCAATACACGTATTGCAATACGATTTTCATATCGCAATATATTGCACCAACAAAATTAAGTCAAATTTATTCTTTTATCTTGTAAAAGGCACATTTAGTGGGTTAACATGTATTAAGAAAATTATTTTGAATTGCTAGAATGTGTGTTGGACTGTATTACAAATCATCTTTTTAAAGATCTGAAAGTCAGTTTATCAAATGTATCATGTTCAAACTGCAATAAGAATTATAAAGGTTGAATATAGAGTTCATTTACCATGTTGCAATATCATTTGCACTAATTAAAATGATTTCTAGAGAAATATCTCATTGTCAGAGGATCTTGCAATATATTGTGGTACGTATCGCAATACATTACAGTTCAGCAATACGTATCGCAATAAAAAAAATTGAGGCAATACACAGCCCTAACAGTTGGTGTCACCTTGTGCCTTATAATGATTGTAAATGTTAATGTAATGGGTGTGTCAATCACTTTGATATAGACTACATCCTGTTTAGCCCTACTCATTGCTGGTTTATCCTAATCTTGTCACATTGTGAAATATTTATTTTACTAGAGTTTCATTTTTGCCATGATTTATTTCATCACAGTGACAACACTTAAATACTGATTTTCTTTGTGATATTTTGTTTGTACATATTAGTTTCTGTTGCCCTATTTTGTTATTTCAGGGGTGGATATTCTGAAAATATCTTATCATTAGCCCCTAGCTAAATATCCCCTTTATATATGAATTCTAAATCCTATCATCAAGCCACTCAGGATCATTCTGCTCTATTAAATTCAGCAGCCAAGGGGTTAATGTTTTAAAGTAGGTCTGGCCTTACAACTTGTCTTATCTATATGTTTATTGTGCAGCCACTCAGTTGTAGAATGTGAGACAAAAACAGGAAATAGTTTATTGGTTATGTCAAGTTGTTTGTTTATTCCTTGTGTGGTGGTCGCAAACAGTAACTAAGCAAATATAATCATGATCGTAAATAAATAATGGTTAAGTGCAATGATAAATTATGTTTAAAAAGCTAATAACATTTATTTTCCCCCTACTAATTTTGACACTTTTCTGAGTTATTTATGAACAAAGCTTTGTCATGTTAGAATGAACCAAGATTTTTACTTTATCATTGTTAAACTTTTATCCTTAGAGAAGCTTAAAGAAACTCAGCACAAACAAACAAATATGTCTTTCGGAGAGAGCAGTTTTCTCAAGTTAATTTCTTATTCATAACAACGTGACTCATAAACTTCTAAAAGAAATAAATTAGTTTGGATTATGTAAGAAAAATTTCGTTGTCTCATATTTTAGAACAATTTATTTTTACGTCTTCATGGCATCAAAAAATCTCACATGTTTCTTGTTTCTGGAACATAACTAAAAAACTTTTTGACTTCAAACTTCAAATTTAGTATGGAAGTAACTAATCTCTATTGTGGTATTGTGCCTTTTAGGAACTACATAACCTAACAATGGTCTGACTAGTCCAATAACCCAAAGCCATGGTTGTCCAAGAGATGACATTATTCAACAGTGATAGTCTGACAAAATATTTTCCTTGTGACCAATTCTTTACACATACAATAATTTATTAATAATTAAGACATTGTTAACAATTCAGTAGTCATAAGAACTTGGCCAAAATAATTTTTCCTAACTTAGAAGGGATGTTTACTTGCTAATCTGATCATGTTCTTACGAAAAAAGACCTGATTATACGGATAATTCCTTTCAGTAAATATTTTCATTGGTCACTGCAAAATTTAGTGTAAAATTTGTAACAAAGATTTGCTGAGGTACCATGCTAATTCTGTTTCTCTTATGAAGAGTTTAAATGGGAATTCAAGCAGGGTTTTGATACTAATCTTTTACAATTACTATCTGACAGGTGAAGAAAGTAGTAACCAGGATAGGCAAAGAGGGGCTAGCGGTGGTGGTGACTAGTTTCGTCTGGTGGTGACTTTTTATCGTAAATCCACAAAATTTCACTCCTTTCTGCTTTACATCTCTTGTCATCCCACTCATGGCAAATACTAGGGACCATACAGTCCATTCCTTCGACTTAGGAGAATCTGCTCCTCTAATGTTGAACATGAGAAACACAATTTGAATCTCATCCAGTGTTACCTGAAACGGGAATACTCTTAGAAAATCCCATAGCAGAACAAACTGAAGTCGGTTGATACCACCAGGAAAAACTTGCTCCTGGAAGGGCCCAAACCATTTGAAGACTAACAGCTTCATGTGTAAGTTTGCGACTATAGAACTCAACATGTCCAAAACCGCATTTACTCTATTATAAGATAGTTGGTTGAAATATCCACTCTTCTATTTCTTCTTTACTATCTGACAGGGTTGCACTTGCAACACAAGGCGTCTGTGTTGTATAGATAGATAGATAGATGGATATCATAATGAGAATATTGCTCTTGGTTCTGCTCTCATTCAGCTATTGTTGCTGACATGCATTTGAAATATTCATGTTATTGCTCATTCCACACATCTGGCTTTGTAGACTCTCTCACCGTCTCTTTCCTCATCAGCAGAAACTTGCTGAAATTAGAACTCTCACAGGATTTGGGGTTGCACCCAGTCAACGATTCAATATGTACCCCATTCAAAATTGCCTAGATCAAGTCAGTCTGATTAAAAAAGACAGTTTTCAGATGAATAAAAGTTGCAAAATACTGGGATACAAACTCATATTGTTGGAGGTTTCCTCGCAAAACCGTCTGATGTTTTGAAGCAATTTATTTAACCAATCACAAGACCTCCCAACAAAAGCTTTCCGTCTGAGAAGCTTAGGGCAGATAATTCCAAACAGCTATCTTTTCGCCTGTTCCGCATGCTTTCAAAACAGCGACCATTTAGAAACTATGACGGATTGGTCAGCTATTTGACCGGGCTTTGTCTGCGCTAAACTGGTACGGAACATGCGCCAGCGCCTATCCGGGGTGTCGTCAGACCTTGAGGCGAGGAATCCATAGAACCAGTTCGTATTCCGATTCCCAAAATGAACTATTTTGCAGATGTAATTCCTCAGAACATGGTCTATTTTAATCAGACTGAGATCAAGTGGTCTAGGTTATGAACTTTGTGATACTGATGCAAATTTACTTCAATGGACATCAGTTCTATAGTCAGTTCTGTGCATTGCTACATTCAACACAGTATCACCTAACTCAGCTTCCCTTGGGCATTTCACTGCAATGTATAGAGACATTTGTTTCAGTGCCTTATCTCGATAATACTATTGCCACAATATCAATACCAAATATAGTATTTAACTCACAACTCCTCGCCTCACGTATATGTTTGAGACAGAATAGGTTGACCTGCTAAGTCTATGTATGTTATGCATCAAGTGAATGGATTGTGTTTTGTATCGATTGAGTCATAAGAGAGTCGTAAACAGAGAACAAGGTACCCGTTGTTAGTGTGTGTCCCTTTAGTTTAAACAGATGGAAGAATCTGGTTTCTGTAACATAAAAACTGTAGAATTATAGGTTTGGACGCTCTGCTGCTTTGTACTTCAGTGGACATGAATGACTTAACTCACACGCAGGTTTCATTGCAATACATAATCACAGTGAAGTTGCAGGCTTTGCTTTTGCAATAATGATGTAAATGTAAATTTGATATGTTACGAAAATTTAAAAATTACAATGTTTCATAATTGTTGAAATAAACTCTTTGAAGTTATTTTTCATTCTCAAAATTCCTGATCTGATTGTGAGACTTATTGGTAGAATATAGAAACACATTCGTCACTAATAATCTTGTGACATTTATCGTTCATATTCTGTGTTCTTTACTGAAGATCGACAACCCTCCAAGGTATATTATTATCAAAGTCATTCTTCATAGGATTGACATAAACACTGTCCTCGTGCCAGTACATAAGATAAACAGATGTAGCCTGTCTGGAGTATCCATTAATTAGCAAACTTATGAAATATTGGCGTCCTTGCGTAAATGAAAAGTGTCTGTATTTCAACATCAATTTGTCAACTTATGAAATATTTGCAGCGGAAGGAATTGGTTGATTCGATTAATCACAATGAGAAACGCCAAACATTGATGTACAGGCGGACCATCTTTCTCTCTGTCAGACTTGCTCTAGCTCTATCAAATATTTCCTCTCTTCGTGATAGAGAAAGCTATGTACTGACTGAGGCCATGTTGTTTAATTTGCAATGAGGGACGTAATAGAGGAAATG
Organism: Gibbula magus; assembly: GCA_936450465.1. Classification (NCBI taxonomy): domain Eukaryota; kingdom Metazoa; phylum Mollusca; class Gastropoda; order Trochida; family Trochidae; genus Gibbula; species Gibbula magus. The sequence goes on along the minus strand of OW388294.1, from coordinate 36,007,622 downwards.
GTTCACCCCGTGTTATGAATTCTTTGATAACAGCATCACAAAGGTTCTTAATCTTACACAGAATTTGTGATTATATATTAATCTCTGGACTTAAGAACTTTTTAATGAAATAAATTTAAATACTTCAGATTAAATCAATAATCCTTCTTCCTCAAAATAGCCAAGGTTGGTGGTACCAGTCTAATGTAAATAACTATATGCAACAGATCCATTATATTTTATTTGAATATATTACATGTATGTCTTAAGATAGCTCTACTCTGACAGTGTTAAAGTTAACATAAAACGAAAATTTAAAATAAAACTCATGATTTTTTTTGTTAAACTGATAATGTCCCTCAATACAAAATGTTATGAAAGGAACTTTAACACAGTCTTTGCCTGCAGCTGACAGAATCAATCTTTTAAGACTGGGTGATGTTGAAGTGCTCAGCGCACAAGGGCTACCTATTTATGTGCGGAGAAAGAGCTTAATTAGGAACAAAGAACATATTTTTGCAGGCCATGCATCATGTGGTCACTTTCACAAGTTGGAGAAACCGAGGATTTCTTCAATGGAAATTTCTTTGGTGGGCACATACTCAATATCCGCGATGTTGTACTGCATTAGGTTTTATTTCTGCTTAATTAGGGACAGGGATCTTTGAAGATGAGTGGTATTCAGATTGGCTTCTAATTCACTTTCAAAGTTTCTATTGATACTGACTTTAAAAGAATTAGGAAAATTCATAACTGTCTGTATGATTATATTTGTTGTGTATTGTAAGTATATGAAATAAGGTAACTCTGACAGCCTGGGGAAAATTTGTTACAGAATCTTTTTGTGATTTTGCAACTTTCAGACAAGCTGAGTTCAAAGCTTATGCAATAATATAAGTGGGACGTGTGTAGATATAATTAGATGTCAAATGCTTTATACTGTCAATAATATTCAAGTGATTGCATGTTGCTTTCATGTTAAGTCAGGGCTGCGAGCAAAGCTTTATGAACGTGTACAGACTAAGGCAGAGCATAAAAACTCATTTTGACAATGTATTCATTTTAGAGAAATGACAACCTAGTTCATCCAGCTGTGTGAGTGAGTCACATCACCATGCACAGCAGGACATGTAGATTGATATAGATAATGCAAATATACGACCCAGCAGTGACACGGCTACATGTACACTGTCACATGTTTGCATTGTTGTTCCACTGGGATACAGGGATGTTAGATTTATATGGGGGTGTTATATTCCGGAGCAGTGTTCTTTATGAAGGGATATTGGGGGAGATTTGTCCATCCTGTTGGCATCGTGTCTCTTTGTTTTGAGAAGTGGGATACTTTTACCCATCTTTTCAGAATTGACCAAAATGACCCCCTTATCTGATTCCCTCGGAACAACACATGCGGAAGAGGATCTCATTTGAATGAAACATCATCTTTATCAGGCATCTATGTCTTGTTCCTTGGTCTATTTGATGGCTGCCATCTGTTCAAGGTCATTGAAATGACATTGTTTTTACTCTATTTACTGAGGAATCTGTATTATCCTAAGTTGTTGAGGGATATTGAAACCAGCTCCGTCTGTCCTTTTGTCCATCTGGTCCAAAAATATTTCCGAAGCAGAACTTAAAAACCTAGCTAAGGCATAGCTCAACTAAAGTTGGTTAGTGGAACAATGATAATGTGTAGGTAATGGTTCCATAACTTATGTGTTTGTTTGTTTCGGTGGAATAAAAAAAAACCTAACTTTTTCCAATATATAGCTGTCTCTGTCTGCTTGTTTTATTTGGTCATTGCCTTGAGTTCAGAAATGATATCTATGAGTTATAGGACAAAGTATGCAATGCTACTGATAGATTCGTCGCCGCTAATGGCTGCAATACTGCTGAAGCGGCGTTAAACAATAACTCACTCACTCACTCACTGATAGATTCGCTCTACTCAAAACCTAGGGAAGCTGTGGATCTAGTGTTATGGGGTTGTAAACTTAAATCTGATCAAACAAATAGTATCATATCACAGCATCTCAATTCAAACTTGACAGCCTGCACTGTCAAAACCATACATATACATATCAGTCCTGCTGTGAGACCTAGCCATCACATCAAGAATAAATTGCAAGACCCTGGACAACTCAAACTGTATTGCACTAACTATTACCGCCAATGCTCATTTATTTCATTGTTTATTTAAATGATCATGCCCTGTTGGGCATCCCAAAAGTTATTCATGTCAAATGTAGTATGCACCACAAGATGATTGATTCTTGTCAAAATCTATAATCGGTTACTGAGATGACCCTGGTAAACTATTCCTCGTCTTGCTACTTTTCAAGTCTGTGCTGTTCCTAACCTCTTCTCTCTCCCCCTATTTCTGCTTATCAGTTCAGCAACTAGACTCAGTTACCGAGTATTCTTTCTTACTGATCAGCTTAGAACAAAGCCCCAATGATCTTGGTCCACTGTTTGACAAGCTTGCACTGCCTGCTACACATCAGTTCACCAACTCTGTTAACAAGTATTCTGCCTGATCAGACTCTACAGTAGCTGAAACAACCTTGGTGAACTCCGGCTGTTTGTCATGCTTGCACTGTCCAAAAAAATCCTAATTGATGCTTGTCTGTACAACAGCTTAAATCCCATTTATCCAGTATTCTGTGTGACCAGCCTTAGGAGTAGTTTAATTCATTAATTCCTATTTCACAAGCCCACACTGTCCAAAACCCTTTAGATGACGTCTGTTTTCCCATCAGCAGGACAAAGTTATCCAGTATTCAGTCCGCCCGCGTGCATGCCCGACTCATCTAGACTCGTCTTCACAGCTGTGCCTGACTGCCAAGTAACGAAATCGTGGCGAGTCTAGAATCATTCTCCATTGTGTAACAGCGCCAAACGCACTTGTGTTGTATTTTACGATCAGCCTTGATTCGACCACTAGAGACATTTTGGCCTATATCTTTGAATGACAACAGATATATATTTAACCCACTTCCTCTAAATACGCCCTGCGCCATTCCCATGGAGTTAATGGAAATTGGGATGTCTTTGCAAGATTCTGTATTTTATCAGATATTGATTGGTCCCGAGCAGTGGAAGCGGAGATGTAAACGAGAGTGATTAGTAAATTAGACAAGGGTGAAATCTAGCAATGACTCGTGCGATTTCCCCTCGCAATTGGATTTTGTTGCGCCGTGTCCGAATGCTGCTTTGAAATCCTCTCAGTATAAACAATTTAAATGCTGTAGCAATCACACTCCGTCAATGTGTCTCCTGTATTGACAGTTCTTATGAAATAGAATTGGTTCAACGTTCTTTTTAATGTGCTGTTATGAATTGTTGTGTGAAGTACAATTGAAAAGTGTTCTGTTCCTTTGAGGTTTTGTCAATGTCTAACATTGATTCCATTAACAAAAATGTAATTTTATTTTTGGACATTCATTTCAGTATAAAATTTTTGCGAGAACATTCCTTGTATTTGATTTTGCATTTTGGGACATATTCTAGATTGAATAAAATTGTCAGCTTTGATTTATTCATGGTTGTTCAGGATAATATTAATTTCTCCTCATTGTGATTCACATTCTCATGAATTTTGACATATCCCCAAAAAAGTATGAATAATTTTGTTGAAGGAAGTGGCATCCGAGCCAACATCTGCTTCATGATGCTGTTGCAACATTTATCTGACCAAAACTTGCACACAACACCAAAACATCCAGATACGTGCAGATACACATCTCTATCAGAATTATTCCATTTTGCTACCAAGCTCACCAATTGTTTGCTTGTATTGTGGGGACTGGCATGCAGATTTATAACTTAGAAGTCTATTGAGGTGAAAAATGGAATATTTCTCAAAATACTTTGAATCAATTTGAATTCTATTAAGCATTGAAGCTGCTCTATTCTATACTCAAATCATCCCAGCGGAGCCAAACTGTCACCCACCGACATTTTATTCATTCAGATGGACGGTATTCTATTTCAACAACTGCTCCTCTCTTTTTATTCCTTGCTTTGAAGATATGTCAATTTCATACGATTATTTTATGGAAGTGGATTGAAAATGAATCTCAAAACAAATCAATGAAAATTTAATTGATCAGGAAAAAAACATTAGAAATCGTGAAGAGGAAGTCAATCTTTAGAGGAAATTGAAATTTTAACATTATTTGAAGTTACAATTAATTTGACCAGAGTTTTTAACTGTTACATTAAAAGGAATAAAGTTTTAATAAAGGATTGAAGTTACAATTAAAAGAACAGAAAGAGAATGAATAATTTAAACATTTTGAGTAGATTAAAAAAAAAGTTCTCAGCATTATTATTGTCAAACATAAGAAAATATAAATCAGGCACCCTAAAGTTTATAAAAAACCAGTGACAATATTTCACAACTTCATTTTATTTCTAATTTCCATTCGTAAGCTTTATCATTTTAAGGTTTCTTAAATATCTAATGTCGGCTAGAATCTACCGACTATATTTTATATTTATAATTTACAAATACTTGTGTTTGGTTAATAATTATATATTTGATATTGATTTAGCACATCGGAGAAAGTATATTTCTTGTAAAATACCATTGATAAGACTTGACAAATAAGCCAATGAAATTTCCTAATATTTTCTACTGAATTAGTTGACCTATATCTATCATTCAATGAATATTGTGTACTGTTATAATTTTTAATAAAGTAACATTTTGATTGTACTTGAGAAATGATCTTGAAAGGATGGAAACTTTCATATAATTATTAATGTCTTAATTATCTAAATTACTATTTACTTCAAAAAAAATTCGATATAAATTGCATAGGTAGTTGAGAGGAAAACATGATAAAATTGCTTATAAGCAGTTTTTAGGAAAGAATGATAAAATTGCTTGTAAGCAGTTTTTAGGAAAGCATGATGTGAAGATAGAAGCATCTTGAGCCAGATCAGTAGGCACTAGGGAGCCATACACGCTAAACATGGCTGGCAGTCATCTCGAGATATGAATGTATGAGATCGCATGGTCCTTCCTTAGACTCCATGTTAAATCTCTCACCCTGGCACACCGGTTTCCTGCCATGTAAATCCTCAACAGATCATGATGTTAATGACTAAAACTAGCCATTGTTTTTGCCTGTTAAAGATCTAAATACCCAGGTGCAGATTTGAGTTACTTGCTTGTCAAACAGTGATAAGATTTTGAATATGGGTTAAATTAGCAAAATTGTTGAAAGGAAAGAGATCAAAACTAATTGCAATGTTTAGCTTGTTCGGCCAGATGGGTTTATGGCATGGGAGTTCGTCCGTAAGTTTGTCACATTTTAGAATTTTGCTTAGAAGTTCCTTTTAAAGGACTCAACGAAATGAATTGTGTGCAAGGAGACATATATTATATATATCTCTTGAAGTTACATCAAAGATACGATTCCAGAAATAACCAACCATTTTAAAACTTTTAAATGTATCATGTTTATTCACCTTCAAAATTTCACATCCACTCGTTACTGAATTAAACAAAGTTGCTGATAAATAATGGATAACTCTTATTTTGTCAAAGCATTCAATAGAATCAAATATATGATAATCTTGAATGACAACAAATTTAAACAAGTCAAGATAAAGGATATAATTTCTCATTATTTATTTCAGTAATCTCAAAAATGAGTTATTCAAATGTGAACTTAGGAGTTTTCATTATCACATTATATCAAATTTCTCCAAAACAGTATTATCTGATTTCCTGTGTTTTGATAATACCATTTCACCAATATTGAGTTTGTAACTGCATGGGTAATGGTGGAATAGCCAACATCGTTTTGCCTGAATCCAGAAACTGTAATTCCTTGCCTGTGAACCTAGACACTGTCCAACATTTGCCTTTATGCTGGAGGCTGAAAGAAAGAAAAGAATGTCACAAAAATGATGCAAGCATCTTTTGAAACAAGATTGCCTTCCTTGAATATTTTTTCCTCAAAATCAATTTTTCCAGAGAAGAAAATGTTTGTTTTCTATTTATTTGTACTTGGAGGGAGACAGGCGGAGATGTGAGCCCTGTTTATGTGAGCAACCTGTCCATTTTGGAGCTAAACTACAGGAAATTTGGGAAATACAATAACCTTAATAAATTTGTGTCCAGAATGTGATTATTTTTATTGATTATTGCTTATGACTGCAGAATGAATGTCTTATTATGGTATGTCATTACATCAGGGCTGTTCCATAGCAACAGAGCTCGGGGCAGTGCTTTATGGCTCTCTTTGCGTGTAAGACCTATTAATGTAATGACAGATGTAGATAAACTCTTCTGTGAGGAGATTAAACATTTCGGTTTTTATCGTTTTTTGTTTTTTATTTGATCGAAATGTTCATTTGTTGAAGATGTTTTTAGCATTATTCTTTTAAACAATGCACCAATCAATGAAATGAAAAATGTATTTATCGTTAGTGGATTGTCAATCAATTATTGATTATAACAAATCTTCATTGATAAGAATAAGAAGATTTATTTTCTACCAATTGCAAGTTTCCTATAGACAACCTAGAAACTGAATGGCTGTTAGAAACCTGTTAGAACAGCTAATGTGCACAATGGATAATTCAGCATGATATAGGTTAAGATCCTCTCCTGTTTATATGTGAGCTAGACAGTAATCTTGTTATGGACTTTGTGTGATGGAGCCTCTCTAATTTGAATGTAGTCTTCATCTTCCTGTGTTGTGTGGATTAATGACCCAACAAGACCAAAGAATTCTTTGGAGTGGTCAGTCAAGACTTCTGTTGAATCAGTTAATCTGTGTCATGTATGTTTATGAATGACCTAGAGGATTTGACTAACACTAGACAATCCAGTGTTGTAGCTGTTACACAGTACAGTTCTATATTATAAAGACTCTGAAACCATTGATGTTCCACCTTATTTTATTAACTTGTTAGCTTATCTAGCCAAGGTCAGAAGGACCATTAGTCCATCTGTTGTCCATCAACTTTTCACATTCTTCACCTCGTTTAAAAACTAAGGTATCCCAAAAACTTAATTTGTGAGCTACCTTGAATATATGAGATCAAAGTACATTTGGTTCTGAGTTTTCAAACCACAATGATTAAGTATTGTGTAATAGTCCAAGAACCAGTTAACTGATTTTATTTACATTAAGCTATTGAGCATTGAGCCATTGGCTGTAACTTTGTTTTCATTATGAAGCTTAAACAAGTGCTTTACTAGAAATACATTACAAATGTTTTTGTTGTTGTTTGCAGGTCAGTTGAAGAAGGACAAGAGTGGGGAGAGCGGATGCAGCAATTGTTGTGTTATACTCTAGCGTGGACGCCAGTACTCACTCTAACATACTCTATATCTGGGCATCACTCCTCTGTCTTCAGACCGTGGGAGTTATCTACCCTGGCTTGTAACCATGACAGCCACACTTCAAAACCTAAAGATTCTGCATATCAAAGAACAATTTTACTATCCTGGTTAAAAGCAGATTATTTGCCGGACGAAATGTTCTTTTGGACGATTTGACACACAAACTTTTATTTATGGATCACAATATGTTTATAAGCATCAGCTAAAATAATTCACAAATGTTTTATCCTTGTATGATTTGAAAGATTTTTAATTTGTAATTTTATAAAATGTTGAAAAAAATCTGGTATTTGCCAATTCAAAGGTCTGTGATGTGATATGTATTGATATTTTATGAATATTATTCAGTTCTTATGGAATTCCTTCATGATATAAGCACTAAGGCTTTTACCATTTCATTATATTGTGCCCACAGCATATGTAGAAACATTAGTATCAGACCAATATTCCAGAGAGTCATACCCAACGTACATTTACTGTAAACAATATGCAAAAACTGCATGAAAACTTAGAAGATTTGCATTGCTCACTGATGGGTGGAGGATGTTTTGGTATGCAACCTTGACAGACACGACAGTATCTGCCTTTGAACTGAAAGGCCATGCCTTGGGATTAGTTCTATATCTTTAGTATCATACCATTCAAATTGACTGGAGTATTAATATGCAAAGATAACAAAGAAGAAGATTTGGATGTCTGTCTGTGATCAGTATAGTGTTTAAGAAGAAAGATGTTTCTGGAGGGCAGCATCATCAACAATATCATGATGTTGGTGTTGACTCTCGGACAATGGCGCTCGGCTCTAAGACAATGGTGTTGGTATTTGGACAAAGGATTCATGTGTGCATCCTTTCACAGGATAGAAGAGCAATGTGCTCTTTGAACAAGTGAATTGAAGTAAGTCCTTCAGTACGGACGAAGTGTTGTGTTCTGGAGCCTGTGTAGAAATATGAACTCAAGGCTCAATGCAGCATATGTTGCTCGAACTTTGTGCAAATGTAGACACATGTTTCGATTTTGGATCTGTAAGGGAGTATCTCTTGAATTCATGGTTAAGGACAGTGCTTACTTGTGGAGAACTGATGCCCCTCTGTCTAGCATGACGGGACTGTCTTCTTGATGAAGCACAGAAACTCATGTACACCTCACTTTGGACGGAAATCATAATACTCTAGGACTAAGTTAAGGATTAGTAAATGGATGGAAAACAGGTGCTTGTCTCCTGTAAACCAGAAGTCAAACATGATCTATACTTGATCAGTGGAGTGTCTGATTTTTGCCCAAGTGGTAACATGTTATTCTATGCTGGACAGAAGTTTAAATGTGAGTGGACAGAGTTCAAGATGTGCACTTTTCAGGGCAGATGGACTGTTGCTCCAAGAGATGTTCCGAGAGGGACAGAATCGATTAACAATGGGATACTGAAAGTGACTTGGCCTGTGTTAGGTCAAACTGGAGTCTTTCAAAGTGGGAACAGCTCATAGCAAGATCTGAATAGACAACAATAAGTGTTCTCTCTCAGAAGGAGAATTGTTCTTTTTGATGACAGTTATGGTGGATGGCTATATAAAGTCATGACGGTCTCTCTTGTATATTTATGACAGCTTCTTACACACCTTTTAAGTTTGACAACGGCAAATTTCAGAAGAAAAAAATCACTGAATTTGATAAACATTTACAACAAAATTGGACTTCAGCTATCCTCTCAAAAGTAAGTTTGATTCTTGGATGTGAATATATGACTGTACAGATGACATTGATTTAGTGGATATTGAATTCATCGACAGTGTCGTCACTCAACGGCAGATTGGCCCTGGTGGTCATGACATTAGTGTTTCACATGTATTATGTTGAGTAAGTATGTTTGAAGTCGCTGTTGCACATGTTACTTCTTACGCAGTTTCATCGTTAACTCTTTCTTGTGGAGGACTTGTCCAGGTTTGTCTGGGTAACCTGGAGAGTGCACAGTAACACATGACATGTGCGTCGTCGCTGCCGCCGCCTTCTAAATCAGAGCTGCATCATGCTTTCTTTCAGTCCTTTCTTTCTTGTGTATAGATGTCGTGAGTGTAGATATCTGGTATATAAATATATACATATACATACATATATATATATACAGTATGTGTGTAGATCTTGCTGATTCAAACCTGTTACATATTCAAACTTTTACAATGTCTGTACAAAATTTTGATCAGCACTCTAGAGAATTTTTTTCAAACTTGTTTATCTGTTATTGATGCCATCTGCATGGTCCGATATGTTATAATTAGCACATCGTCTATCCCGAGAATATTCCTCCTTATTTCTCTCTTCCTCTGTTTGTCTAACACAAATATGTGCATATTTTAATATTGCATAAAGCTCTCGGTTATCATCTCGCATCTCGAAAGTCAAAGATTCAATTTCTTACAGATGTACTTATTTATTTAAACTCAATGATCAGTTTTTACCAACGCTCTCTAGAGGAATGTTATGTCGAAAAGCCAAGCATCAGAGGGAGGGTAAAACAAATTTTGTGAAGTAATACATTTCAACCAACAAGGAAGGAGACATAAACGCAACTTTGCTCTAGTGTCCATGAACAGTGTTCAGGGAAGCAAAAACAGGCACAGGATTTAATAAGAAACCGTAGTTTTTCACTTATTTTCAATTTGGATTGATCCTGAGTAGTATTTTTCTCTCCAAATTTTTAAAATTCATGGCAGGAGAATCCATTGCCCAACATGAATAAGAACTGAAATTGTTATTTCAAGATGAAAACAAATTTTGGTCAACTTTGTGAAGTAAAAAGATCCAATATGAAAATGCACCATTAAACATACTGGTATGAATTAGTCAGAGACAGAGTGAATACTGACTCTTACAAAGAAATGAAAAAAGTACCTCGGGCTCACCATTGAAATATTTCTACAAGGTGGCTGCAAGTTGATGGGGACACCTTTCATACGTTTTGTCTCGGTCTTACAAAATTAGCAATTTTCAAAATATTGTTTCCTATTTGGATCTCAATTTAAAGGTTATAAATCAGTATCAATGAAATAAAAAGCGTTTCCATATTGGTTAATAATGTTAAAAAAACAAAAAGTTGACATGTATGAGGAAATTTTCTCTAAAGTTCTAGGAATTCTGGGGGTTAAGGAGGTTTGTAAATTCAAAAGCCATTACAGTGACCTGAAACAGTAACAAGCCAGCCAGACTGGTCAGTTTTATTGAATGGTATGGTCGCGAATATAACTGGTTTCTTTGTAGGCCAGCGCAAACTACTTTGTGGTAGATAGTGAATGTAGAGGAGAGTCAGAAGTGCGGCTATAAGTATTTCAGTACCAGTTGATAAATGCAACACATTTGAGTGGTCACAGAGAACTGCTGAGATAATATTATAGCCTTGTAATACCAGTCAAGATCGGTTTTCAGATTTCAGTTACTGACACCGTACCATGTATGCAAGTCAATCTTTGACATTACTTTGTGTAGGCATTGGACATCAGCTTAATTGAATATTTTGAAAATGTAGGCGTACTTGTACGCAATATAACTTAGAGGAATTGGGAGTTTACTAAAATTAATCTGTAGCTCTGATAGAGAAGTAGAGCATCACCACATTGCTTTGACAAAAGTGAAATTATTTAACCATTTTTATGTAAATTTGACTATAATGCAACATCACACATTTGAACATTTACTTTGATGCTCAAGTGAAGATTTGAGCTGTTGACCATACAGTAGCATCACAAGGTCAACCTCCTCCAATATGGTTCATTCATCATTGGTTCATAAGGTATATGTTAACAAAGTTACTTCATGTAAAATCTAGTGAATGTGAGAGTTGAATGTCATACAGCAGCATGCAAAATGTCAAACTCTGCAATACAAGTCTCACAAGAGCGTATAGAAACATCAAATTAGGTTACATAGATCCATGGTCAGGTCTGTCTCATTAAAATCAGATCGAACGCACATCAACACTTGTACCTCGATGTGTTTAGATTTTAGTAGGGGTCATTTTTTATGACCTGTCACTCCAGGCAACAAGTCTAGAAAATCTTTGGCGTGATTCCAAAAGAATGCAGATCTGTGATTGGTTGAACATATGGAAGGTTATAGATTACAAGACATGACCCCTGCATAGCAGTACTGTCAAAACACAGCAAGGCATGAATTTTGCGTTGGATCTTATTTTAATGAGTTGTGTTAGGGTGATAATGGCAAAAGGTGACTGCACATACTGCACCGTAGGTGAAAGTGAGATGAAAGTGTTTTTCTCACAAGAGGAAGAGAGGAATGAAGGCTAAGGAATATAGTCTGTGTCATTAGTGAGCATGTCATTACCATACTATGTACTGTATTTATTCATTTTCAACCTCCACAATATCGTTGCAAAGCAGAAAATTGAAATTAAATTTGAAGGCGAAGGAAGCTGTAGAGTCAACTTAACATGTATTTATGGAATAGGTACAGAATAATAACTTTTGAGAAGTGGATTGAATTGCATACACTTAATTTCACACTCTAGGATTTCACTGTGTGACACTTTGATTTAGAACATGACAGGTTCACTCTAGAATATTGAAATTCAGGACTACTTTCTTTATAAGAGAGTTGGCATTTGTACATTAAATGTCATCCTGACACCAGCTACAATATATGTAAATCTTGACTGTATAATTGCTAGTGTTATATATTGCCTTAGTGGATATTCATACACCTTGCCTTGCCACTTTCTCTGCCAAAGTAAGCAGTTTGTTGTCGTCATTGATGTAGGAGGTAAATATGTCGCCATCATTTCAGGAGAAAGGTGGACTCTTAATATATATATTGTAGGAGAAAATGGCTGATGGCACCAATAAGTAATTAGATCGCGAAAAAAATTTCACAATAATTTTACACATTTAACATTATAACAAAGTGACAATTTTTTTGCATCCTCGGATAAGTTAGCTTTTTTACTGCCTAATCTTTCATATCCTTGATATTTGTTTCCTTCTGCATGCATAATTCAGTATAGTTGTAAGAACATGGGTCGCATTCTGCAAAGAAATCTTAGCATAACTATTTACCAAGCCCATCATTTACAATCCGTGAGCTAACATAGTTATCTGGGCAAGGATCTCTGTAAGCTTTCAAATCATCATGAGCCAAAATTGATCACAGCACTACATTTGTTTCCTTGAAAGGCACCTTTTCTGCCATTTCATTTTGTTAAGTCTAAGCCCATATGGAAAGATGATGTTACCACTGCCTGTTTGAAGATCTCTTTATGGAAGTACATCCCAATTAGAAGTGTTAGAACTCTCATGAAGATCTCTTTGTGGAAATGCATCCCAATTAGAAGTGTCGACTGGATGCATGGATGTGTAGAGCAGAATGCGAGCCCTTGTCCGTCACATATTGTTGATGGTGGTGAGGATCTCTTGCTGATGAACAATGGGCCTACATTAGATAATGCAACTGTGTCATCTTTATGAACCTTTTGTAACTGTGTTCATGACTTCCTTGTTCCTTCTTGCTTTTAGTCTTCTGTATTTGTGTCACTGGTTGCTATGGAAACAGGGATGTTTGGTAATGACATGCAGTCTTATGATATAGTCGTCTGTAGGATTTCACATGGGTCAAAGTTTCTGTTCACATTATTCAGAAGAATCTACATGAAATCTCTAACCTGTTTATGTATACATTACTGCAAAGGAAGGCACTCATAACCCAAAGCTTTGTTTCAGTACAATGTCAATGTTGTTGCAGACCTAGACTAACTTGCAGGATACAAACCCAAGGCTATCAATGTGGACTTAGGGTGTACCTCTGAAACACATCAGATGAACACAACCAGGAAACAAAATCAGACATTTCAAGAAACATTTTGTTCAAATTTGAGGTTTCTTGAAGTAATTTCTGCCTCTTACAGCTGAAATTATGGAAAAACAGGTTCTTTTCTGAGAAAAGAAGAAAATTGAAGACTATCCATGCCTTTGCAGTATATTGTATACATGGCAATCCCACCACCAAAAAGGACTTAAATTTTTGCTAAATCCACATGTTGATGATTATGAATGTCCTTACCTTGTTTCAAATTTGTGTGTTGTTTTAGATAAATAGTTTTGTTGCATCTAGTCATTCCAGTTAACGTTTCAGATAATTTACCATAGAATTTTCGTTTTCAGCATGCTAAATTGTAAACTACATCCATATTGTTGATTTGTTTCAGTTTTTGGTACATCTTGTGCTCTTTTTTTTCAATAGATTCAATTATTAATCTTTATCTTACCTCACATATAGTTCATAATATGTTAAATTTTGACTAGAAAACTGACTTGAATTCCCAGATGTATATAAAACACTGTTAACTGCATCTTCTTTGTACAAATTGATAAACTTTGTGCCATGTGAAAATCCACGGTTACACCCAGAAGATAACTTGATCAGAAAATAAAAAAAATACTTGTGGAATTGTCTTCAATTTATTGATTGTCCAATGCAGAACCAGTGCAAGGACAGAACAAGGACTTTCTCCTATTGCCCTAATGTCCAAATTCTTGTGAAAAACTTGTATACCCAAAGTCTGAAAATATGACGATTAAGACGTTAGAGATTTTGCAGCCATTTATATATTGTGGTCTTGACCTTATTTTCAGAGTCACAACAGCACTTCGACTGCTTTTTGACCACAGGAAGCTTATTCATGAACTGCTGAACCAAATGTCTTAAATTTTGCTGACATCCTTTATCATTGGGATTTTTAAAAAAAAAGAAGTAAATTTTGGTGACTTTCACTTAAACTCAAGGTCATCACACCACTTTGGGGTGCAAGAACTGTACAAATATGATACTTTGCATAATTTTAGGTAGGCTTAAACTGTTTTTCTTTTGAGTGCCATATACTTTCCTACCCTTCATCGAACAAGAACTCTACACCCAACCCAAAAGCTGTATCCGCCCCTAAAAACACTTTAGCCAATGGGTAATATAAAGTGTAGTTTCTGTGACCCTGTAGAGCAAATTAGCATCATTTGCCATTTCCATCTTCATACGGCTGAAATGTTGTGTACATACGTTTTAGCCAATGTGTAATTGTAGATTTCATGAACTTCCCTGCTGTAAGTTTTGAGACCAAATATGTAAGTGTTGCAATTTTATTAAAGCATTAGAAGAACTAGGATGCTGAAATATTATTGTCCCCTGATGGTACTATGTATTCAGCGGCGTCCTTACGTCACGTTTCTTATTTACGCGATATCTCATGAACCTTTGCATCCAGTGTCATCAAATTTTTATACCCCCGCCTTACAGCGTAAGCGGGGGTTTATAGCTTTCAATCTGTCCGTCTGTCCGTCCGCCACAAAACTTTGTGAAGAACATATTTCTCAAACTATACATGCTTCACCAAAATTGCTACACATGTTAGCCATGATCTCTAGTTGAGCCTTTTGAGGGTAAGACCTATTTCTGAATTATATTTTTTGTTTGTTTCCATGGAAACATGACCAAAACAGTGACTCTGTAAGGTAGTCATTTTGTGCGGAGCATATCTATCAAACTATACATGCTAGCTTCACCAAACTTGCCACACATGTTAGCCATGATCTCTAGTTGTGCCTTTTCAGGTTTAGACGGATTTCTGAACTTTACTTTTTGCAGTTTCCATGGAAACATGACCAAAACAATGACTGAGGAAGTCATTTTGTGTCAAACTTATTTCCCAAAATATTAATTCTAGCTACACCAAACTTCATACACATGTCAAACATGGTGTCTAGATGTGCCTTTTGAGGGTTAGACCTATTTCTGAATGTTATTTTTGGCTGCTTCCATGGAAACATAACATGGTATTGGTCAAGAAAAGACCGATATCCTCTATATGTCATTACCTGATGGACCCAGTGTCTTCAATTTTGGTGTCAGCCTACATTGTGGGAAGACGCAGACACCAGTCGATTTTGGTGACCTTGACCTTATTTTCAAGGTCACCACGACACTTTGACCACTGTTCGAACTTTTGCTAACACGATATATCATGACTGGATGGACCCAAAGTCTTCAAAATTTGGTGCCAGACTACATTTGGGGATGACGCAGACACCAGTCGATTTTGGTGACCTTGACCATATTTTCAAGGTCAGAACAACACTTTCACCACTTTTCAAACTCTTGTTAACGGAATATATCATGACTGGATGAACCCAAAGTATTTTAAATTAGTGCCAGGCTACATTGGGGGATGACACAGACACCAGTCCATTTTGGTGACCATGACCATATTTTCAAGGTCACCACGACACTTCGACCACTTTATTGTCTCTTGTTAACGTGATATCTCATGACCGGTTAGACATACTGTCTTAATATTTGCTGACAGCCTATATTGCCAGTTTACGCAGACAGATCGATTTTGATGACCTTTACCTTATTTTCAAGGTCACCACTCTGCTTTGACCACTTTTCGAACTCTTGTTAACACAATATCTCATGAACCCAAGCACCCAAAGTTGACGCAGACACCAGTCGATTTTGATGACCTTTACCTTATTTTCAAGGTGACTATGACACTTTACCAAATGATGTGCCTTACTAAACTCAATGTTAATGGCGGTGGACATTGCCATGTTAGTGGCAAACACTTGTTTATTATTTATATGTAACTTGATAAATGCAGATTATTAATTACAATTTGAGGGGGCGGGATAGCGTAGTGGGTTGGAATCCCACCAGGTGCAACTTTGTCTGCAATTTAGAACTGTTCTACACGCAGTAAGGTTTGGGTGCAATGCTGCACTGAATTTCAGCGTAATACCACCCATGGTTCGCTAGGTCAAGCCGATGCTCGCAGGTTTCACCGCAATGCATTGCCACATGGCGTTGCGGGCTTTCTCCCTGCCATAATACTAGCAGCTGTGGTATAAGTGAAATACTCTTGAAAACTGCGGTAAACTCACACTCAAAAATCGACTCTCCTCACCTCACAATTTGATGATAGTCCAACTCATAATTAGAACCACAAGAGCAGTTCTCTCCAAACTGGTACTTCATATTTACAATTTTAACTTTGATAAAAGCTATTGTAAGGCCCTAAAGCTGCAGAGCTCTATTTCTCAGAGAATAAGTGACTGGTCATAAATATACTGGAACGTCTTCAGCAATGTAAATAAAACACAATGATATAGTGCTTTGGATTTGGTGTCTCTTTGAGATCGTGAATTTAGTTCTCTCTTCTTACAAGCTACAAGCATGAAGAAACTTTCATAATGAACACCTTTCTCTTCAATCATAACATTTTTCTTCCTTTGAAAATTGATTGTCATCCGAGCATTCATTAGAAGAACAGCTCTATACGGTTTCCTACAAAGTGGACCCAGGGGGATCTACTTTGAAAAGGAAAATCGATGGCGGGTATCATATAATCTTCCACATACATGACACTTTATTTAACGAGCAAGATCGATGCTTATATATACTCCACAAAGTAAGTTTTGGACATTTGTATATTTATGATATTTTATTAGTATGTTAATTAATACATAGTTCGTTATTCATAATTTTAAATGTTGCATACATCCCTAACCAGTACAGTGATGAAATAATGGAGACTCAGCATATCGGGTTTGTCTGCAGTTGAGAACTGTTCTACACGCAGTAAAGTTTGGGAGCAAAGCTACACTGAATTTCAGCGTAGCACCACCCATGGTTCGCTTGTTCCAGCCGATGCTCGCAGGTTTCACCGCAATACATAGCCATAAGGCATAAGAATGCATGAGGAGCTGTGGATTCTTTAGGTTTCTAACAGCTTATGGCCTAATGGTTAGAAGCGCTGACTACCAAGCGAAAGGTTTCATGTTCGAATCCAGGTTCATGCATTACACAAATTAATTTGTCTATAGTTGTCTAGATATTTTAAGATCCTATCCTATACACCAAGACAAAGTACATCAGTCTTGAAAAATGTACCATTACTGAAAATGTCTAAACCTAACACCCCTCCTGACTGGGACAGTCAATGACCAGTAGATTCCTAAATAATAATCAACTGATAACACAATAGAGTGACGTCATTACCATGGATTAACCATGCCGAAATCCTAGCAGCCGTGATATTAGTGAAATACTTTTGAAAGCGGCCTTAAACCCCAAATCACCTCACCTCAACATCGGTGATACACGTTAGTGATAAGAGAATATTCAAATAATCAGTTAACACATTACTTGCTTAATTGGTGAGTACAACATAATTCTGAGCGACCAATTTACAGGTAAAACATCGCTAACCAAGTAGAAGATATCTGGGATTAGTCTGGTAACTTTTAACTACTGAAAACTCCATAAAAACCGAAATCGAATATATACTGGAATGATTTCATTAAGTAGCGATTTTAATCAGAAAGAATGTAATGGACTGAGGTATTCGCGAAATGCTCTTCCCGAGTAAACACTTGGGCTGAATTGTTTTCAAAAGTGCAAGCATATGAATCTGGACATAATGTGTAACGGGGAGTGTGGATGCAAAAGCTAAGTTTTTGTTAAAATGAAAGTAGGTTACACACGCGTCACTATAACAAGAACAACTTTTAAATAGGCAAACTTGAAGGCATCTGGGGAAGAGTAGAGCATTTCTTACCACATGGTCGAAGCTACTGTTGGACAGTGAAATCCATAACCATTACAACTTGCATATAATTTCGTTATTTCCACACAGGTGAAAGTTATATATGGTTTACAGGGTGTACATGGACATAATAGCATTAACATATTCTAATTTATTTGTACAAGGTCTTTGGACCCTTCATCCAATGTTTAAGCGGGACGCCTTACATCATTCACATGTCATCATGTATTATGCGGCATATGTCCTTTGTCAATACATATTCAAGATTGGGAATTTGAAAAGTAGGTATTATATTCAAATATGGACGTGGCTGGGTGTTAAACTCAAACGTTGAATTTCACCCCAGGAACTAATAATGGAAGCTTGGAAGCACATATTTTGAGAATTTCATCTTTGTATTATGGAGACCAAAACTTGAAAGTTTCATTCTTCAACTCCGAAAAATACAGAATTTAGAGCTTTTATAAAATAAAACTTCATTACCCCATCTGACAGGCCAGGCGTGTACAGGGAGAGACATGGAGAGACAACAGAGACTATTATGTAATGTTATGTACCAGTTGTTCAGAGATTTGCTTGCAATGATAGAATGCAGAGGGGTTTAGCCAAAGCCAAGTTCTGTTCAATGTCATGTCAAGGGGTTGTACTCGTAATTGGGAGGATCACCCTTTCTTCAATGTCTTTGCGGGAATTGTGATACTTAGACAGCCAATTTTATCAAAATTTAGTCATGATTTTGTTCTGCACTGACAAGTTTAAGACTGAGATTTTTCAGGGCTAGTGATTGGGCATTAT
Organism: Gibbula magus; assembly: GCA_936450465.1. Taxonomy (NCBI): domain Eukaryota; kingdom Metazoa; phylum Mollusca; class Gastropoda; order Trochida; family Trochidae; genus Gibbula; species Gibbula magus. The sequence continues at coordinate 35,988,888 of OW388294.1, read as the reverse complement.
ATTGAGAACAGTCTATTCCAGTCTTCACCATCAAACAATATAAACCTTAATGAGCCACAGAGTCCATGTATAGTCTTTATATAAAATTGGCGTCGTCGTCGAGTCATCTGTTGTTAATTATCTCATTTTTCCGATTAGGGAGTTTTCTTCTCTGTCACGATACTAAACGAGTGTTGTGGCGTCATTACGTTCTTATTTTCAGCCCCGAGTATGAAAAATCTATGTGTCAAGTAAATATGAATCACTGCAAACATGTGTGAACGTATTCAACGTCAGTCTTCTTTACATTATCACCTGGCGTAATGCCACTGGAATAATCTCTTTTTGCTTTCATTTTAAAAACTCCAAAAGCTAACCTGATTCTTTTAGATGTCGTCTTATGTTAGTGCGACAATTTGGGAAATATGACATTGCATCACGCAAGACTTAGACGAAGTATGTGTAAATTTTTCATAACAGAAACTAACGAGCAAAAGAAAGTATAGAAACACAAAAGATATGTTAACCAAGGAATTATACAAAAGACGGAAACAAATTGGATGGAATCCATCTAACCTGAACTTTAATATTTGTAAACATTCATGTTTCTGCCGTTTTGGAACGTCGTAGGCGAGATAGGAAATTGAAACAAAACGTTATTACTTGTTTTATGACGAACAACAGCAATTATGCGTCAACGAATTAATGTCCCAGAGGTTCAATCATGGCGACAGTATCTTAAAATACCATGGTTTCCATATCTTTTCATTTCCAAAATCTTGTTTTAATGTAGTGATTAAAACACCCGCTGTATTTTTTATGGTGCGTATCATACCCCTCTATTTGTTATGGTACGTATCATACCCCTCTATTTGTTATGGTGCGTATCATACCCCTCTATTTGTTATGGTACGTATCATACCCCTCTATTTGTTATGGGACGTATCATACCCCTCTATTTGTTAGGGTACGTATCATACCCCTCTCTTTGTTATGGTACGTATCATCCCGTCTCTATGTTATGGTACGTATCATACCCCTCTCTTTGTTATGGTACGTATCATTCCCCTCAATATGTTATGGTACGTATCATACCCCTCTCTTTGTTATGGTACGTATCATACCCCTCTATATGCTATGGTACGTATCATACCCCTCTCTTTGTTAGGGTACGTATCATACCCCTCTATATGTTATGGTACGTATCATACCCCTCTCTTTGTTATGGTACGTATCACACCCTCTCTTTGTTATGGTACGTATCATACCCCTCTATATGTTATGGTACGTATCATACCCCTCAATATGTTATGGTACGTATCATACCTCTCTATTTGTTAGGGTACGTATCATACCCCTCAATATGTTATGGTACGTATCATACCTCTCTCTTTGTTATGGTACGTATCATTCCCCTCAATATGTTATGGTACGTATCACACCCTCTCTTTGTTATGGTACGTATCATTCCCCTCAATATGTTATGGTACGTATCATACCTCTCTCTTTGTTATGGTACGTATCATTCCCCTCTATATGTTATGGTACGTATCATACCCCTCTCTTTGTTATGGTACGTATCATACCCCTCTCTTTGTTATGGTACGTATCATACCCCTCTACATGTTATGGTACGTATCATACCCCTCTCTTTATTAGGGTACGTATCATACCCCTCTCTTTGTTATGGTACGTATCATACCCGTCTCTTTGTTATGGTACGTATCATACCCCTCTATATGTTATGGTACGTATCATACCCCTCTATATGTTATGGTACGTATCATACCCCTCTCTTTGTTATGGTACGTATCATTCCCCTCAATATGTTATGGTACGTATCATACCCCTCTATATGTTATGGTACGTATCATACCCCTCAATATGTTATGGTACGTATCATACCCCTCTCTTTGTTATGGTACGTATCATACCCCTCTATATGTTATGGTATGTATCACACCCCTCTCTTTGTTATGGTACGTATCATTCCCCTCATAATATTATGGTACGTATCATACCCCTCTATATGTTATGGTACGTATCATACCCCTCAATATGTTATGGTACGTATCATACCCCTCTCTTTGTTATGGTACGTATCATTCCCCTCTCTTTGTTATGGTACGTATCATACCCCTCTATATGTTATGGTACGTATCATACCCCTCTATATGTTATGGTACGTATCATACCCCTCTATATGTTATGGTACGTATCATACCCCTCTCTTTGTTATGGTACGTATCATTCCCCTCAATATGTTATGGTACGTATCATACCCCTCTATATGTTATGGTACGTATCATACCCCTCAATATGTTATGGTACGTATCATACCCCTCTCTTTGTTATGGTACGTATCATACCCCTCTATATGTTATGGTATGTATCATACCCCTCTCTTTGTTATGGTACGTATCATTCCCCTCAATATGTTATGGTACGTATCATACCCCTCTATATGTTATGGTACGTATCATACCCCTCAATATGTTATGGTACGTATCATACCCCTCAATATGTTATGGTACGTATCATACCCCTCTCTTTGTTATGGTACGTATCACACCCTCTCTTTGTTATGGTACGTATCATACCCCTCTATATGTTATGGTATGTATCATACCCCTATATTTTGTTATGGTACGTATCATACCCCTCTATTTGTTATACGCCGCTAATGGCTGCAATACTGCCGAAGCGGCGTTAAACAATAACTCACTCACTCACTCTATTTGTTATGGTACGTATCATACCCCTCTATACGTAAGGTTATGTATATAAACCTTATCTGTCAGCAGTAGGAAGTGGGGATTAAGGGATGTGTTCATAGCCCATCTTTTGAACTCGCTACACTCCGAATTAGTTGGCAACTGAAATCAAAATATCAGAATGGATGACACCATTTGACCAATGAAGTGACTGAAAATAGAACATCACTTCCATACCTTTCACCGTATTAAACAGTTTGAGTCATGGCGAAGTCTATAACATAGCTATGTCACATTATTGAATATCATAAACATCATACGAGGAAGAATGTTCATGATAGAATATTCATGATATCTATATGTTTCGAGGGTCGACAATCCGAGCTTTTTTCTGACAAATCAACTATCCCACAAATATGTAGGATGTCTAAGGAGCTTCCCCTTTCATATCAAGTTTATGTCCCTCGTGAAATAATTTTGCTTTGTCTCGAGCCTTAGCGAGAGACAAACCAAAATTATTTCACGAGGGACATATACTTGATATCAAAGGGGATCGAGTTATGTATCCTATTTAATACCAACTTGTATTTCATACGATTTGTTTAAGAAATGGAAGACGAGTTGGCGTGGTTTATCGTTGATTATCAACTTATTAGCCATATAACGTGATATATATATAACCTTTCTAAACCGTATCACCCGGTACGAGGGACTTACAACATTGTAAGTCCTTCCAGGAGGGTTTACATAGACAGTTGTAAAATCTATTAGAAGGAAGATGACGGCTTAAAAGTAAAGATCAGAAGAAACTAACTTAGACTATTTTGAAAAAATTCTTAAATTTACGTCAGAATATGAACAGCAAATGTTTTGAGGAAAGTGCGTCTCGAACCCGTATCCACAATCACCTGTAGTACGTGAGCTAGCTCTTTAGTCTACTGCGCCAAGGAGGAAGGTGAGATTCTACGGTACCTGAACGACCAGATGTGCTTTTTGCATGGGCCGTCGGCCGTCGTCCGGCGTCTGTCCGTCTTCCGTAAACTTTTCACTCTTTCGACTTCTCTCCCAGAACCGCTACACCCCCAAAGCTGTAATTTGGTGGGTGGGTACCCATCACCTAGGGGGTCAAAGTTTGTTCATCACGAATTCCAACGCCCACATATATGGCCGCCAGAGACGTTTAAAGTTAACCCTTTAAACGACTTCCTCTCCGAAAGCGCTTGATATAGGAATGTGAAATGTTGTCACTTACATCTTTGTAGGATGGAGTTACAAGTTTGTAAATTTGGTTGAGATAAATTATGAAATATGAACTTTGCAGGGGGGTCACCCTAAAAGCTTGAAGCGACTTCTTCTCATGAACCAGCAATAGGAGAAATCCAGAAACCTGGGCTGTGTTTACTTTTAAAGATGGAGATTATGATTTGTAAATGTCATTACTGAAACTTTCATACTTTGATTGTGACAGGGATTCATTAAAATGTATATTTTTCATCTCAAAAACCAATGACCCCAGAACACTCTACTTTTGAGATTTTTTTATCTATGTTTAGTGAACATCAAGAGTTCCAAATTTCAAGTCTTTTGGATGAAAAGTAAGAAAGTTATAAGTGAATACATTTTAGTGGTGTACCATTTTGCCAACATTACCGCTATTATAAAACGTTAGCAATGCTTATATTTGGATTAAAGGTGTTTTCGATAGCTTTCTAACGCAACTTTCATTATATTTGTATCATAGAAATTAAGCAAGATGGAACTTTTGTTCTTCTTTTTTTTTGCAATTTAACTCTTATTCTAATGTAAACAGTTGTTAAATGATTCACTCATTACGTTGTCAACTTGAGATATTAAATCGTGTAATTTCTGATGAGCTACAGAGCCCATGACTATTTTTCACTAGATCATTCTTTCTTCATCTTGACATGATATGTTTTCTCATTTCGTTCTCCTTGTGTCAGTTTCCAGGGAGATCTGTCTACTCATTGAAGTAACCCAATAGGTATTTCATTATAAATAATTATCATCTCTTTGTCTGTCTGTCTATATGCGTACGTGTGTTTATTTGTGGACGAAGCTTCTGTTGTCACTCATTGAGAAATATGTGTGTTCTTTTTCTGAAGTATTATGTTTCCTGTCTAAGCTTTATATTTTGAGATTTTATTTTGTTTTGTCGTATTATCGCTTCGGCTTTGACGTACTAGTATTTAACTTTAGGTTGAATCGTTCTCTTAATTGCAGTTTTACATTTTGTATTTATATTTAAGCATCCGGGTAAAGGGCCATATCTTCCTTTGATTGGCATTTTAGAAATCGAGGTGAAGCTGAATGAGGACACATTTATGAATATACAACTTCTTTATTGTGTAGACTACATTTCTAAATATATGCGTATGTCGTTGTCAAGCAGGCGATGACAATTTGCTTCCCTGCCTCGACAACGACATGAGAATATGTAAACGTCGCCACAGAATAAACAAGCTGCAAATCCATAAAGTTTCCCTCACTCTTTTTTGAACATATACTAGTACAGTTAGTGCTCCTTGTGGTTCGCCTTGATAGGTTTATATCTACATACAGCTGCATCCCGAAAGTTCGTTCACCTTCTGGTGTATCTTAGTGGAATTAGCATATACTTTTTTATTTATTCTTTGAGCCTTTGTAGCATTGCGAAACCGAAACTCAGAAGTGTGTTTTCACTTCTGTAATGTACCGTAACATTATCCGATGTCATACCTTACAGTTAACCGTGGCAGTTTTGGCAGCGCGTTGAAGTGACAAACATTTCGAAATCTCGAAAAATTGTTTCTGTAAATCAATTTTAAAGGTGCATCCATTGTGTTTCATAAAATTTTATTTACCTTTAATACATGCCAACATACAATATGTGCTGATACCAGTTCAACTAATTTTACTCAACTTGCAAATTCATCCCAAATCGCCAAATTAATAATAATTACTAGTTTCCAAATAAAATCGAGCAACATCATTATGCATGTGCAGAAACCGAAACTACACGTTTCATTTACATGCACAGTAGTTATATGACCTTTTGAACATTATCAACCCAAATTTGTTATTTTGTCTGTTATAAATAAGATTCCAAAATTACGTTTGACTCATTGGCGCACGCGATGCATTGTCCGGTTTTCGATCAGAAATCGATACGTTTACCTTCATAACGTCAATATACTAAGTCGAGTATCATTAAAATGGTAGTTTTCGGTAACAGTTGGTACTTGTCGATAAAGTAAGACCACTTATAACGTTTGACATATTTGACCCCCCAACAACACAATGGATGTATCTTTAAGTGATAAACAGTGCCAGAAATTCGTCGTGTGTCGTCTTTTATACTGATTCGATGAACTTGAGTAGCATTTTTACTTCTCCATTATGACAGGGGCGTCCGGCGTCCATTTACATCTTCGACTTCTCCTACAGAACTGCTGCAGCCCAAAGCTGAAATTTTGTGGGATGGTACCTTGAGCGAGTTTTCCGTGGGAAACATTTTGACCTGCATTTCTTAGAATGATCCTCCCCTCTGGCAGCTGGTTTTATCTGTATGAATTACCAGTTAGTACTTGTCAAGTCAAGTTTGTGTCACTAACAGTGGCGGATGTTGGTGACCTTGGATTGAGATGATTTATCTTATAAGGGTTAATAAATCATGAATGCAAAATGATAATCTACAGAGCCAATGGATTTTTCTATATGGAAATTTTATTCCAAATAGTTGAATTTTGAAAAATTCACCCAACTGTCTATATTCATCTTGCCAAATTTTGAAAACCTGACGATCACATAATTATTTAGAATGATTTGTGTACACATGGACAAAGAATGTTACTTGAAGTGCAGTTTGGAGTTCAAACGAAATACAACTGCAGTATATTAGATACGCAAATAGGTGAACTAACTCTGGGATTACATACGTTCATTCAACTACAAACTAAACGTAGGCATACAAAACCCAAGATAATTCAATCTACGAGTGGTAAACACGACTGAAACAGAGATACATCGTGTCTACAGGAGCCAACTAAACTAAATTTGAAATTTATCTGCACGTTTTTCTGAGAAACACACGTATAAAAAATCGTCATTTTCGAATCTCCCCAAACAAGACTCGATGGGAGAGTCAAAAGGGTTGAAAGGCCAGATGGGGTTATGACATTGGCCGGTGTTCAGTGTCCGTCTATCAGGCATCGTTCGTTGGGTGTCGTCCGTAAACTTTTCACACTTTCGACTTCTCAAGAACCGCTACGCCACCAAAGTCCTAATCTGAAATTTTAGGTGACTAAATCAAATGTCCTATGTAATACCGTTGGACAAAGAGACCCTCATGGCTGTTTGGGGAGAAGGCTTGGTTGAGGGAAGGGGTCAGGGTGTATTTTATGGCTTTGTGTATTGGGTCTCTACATGTAGGCTTCGTACCTTTAAGCATAATTATTTTAGAAGATTTTTTGTTATCATATTCACATTCTCCTCAAGATCATTGCAGTGGATGACAACCAATTTACTATTAAAAACATGCAGTTTCAAGTCATGTATTCTACACAGTTTTGGTATCCATGCGATTTTTAAAGGTCACGTACAGTGATTGTATTTTATCTGGAGAACAATCTTTTCCAGTCTTTCACGTTAATTATAAACAATATATATACCCTGATGAACTACATAGCCCATGGCCCTCTGTTTTTGTTTTATGACGTCCTATAGTAAAGACTGGTCAACACCTCCAAGAAGGTTATTCATTTTGACGACATCTTTTATTTAATTAATTTCTCCATTTAATGAATTTTTAAGTTAAATGCCAAACATTTTGGACAAAACCCATCTTGAAAAAAAAACGATTTAAAAAACTCAAGTGTACAAGAACATAATTATACTCTTATGTATGAAATTGCGGATGCCTATTTACAAATCATGTCTAAAGTATTCAAAATCGCCTTTGAAAAGGTGGTGACGTTTCTTTTGTGTGTATAACATAATTAATATGTTTCTTCAACAGGTTCTAGTGGTTTAAGTTCTTTTTTGTTGTTGTGATTTTTTTTAACGAAGTATGTTGTTATTGGTGTATGAGTTACGAGTTATTTGATTATAAGCAGACTGTTAACGACGAACACATACGTTCATTTTAAAATAAATTTCTATCAAATCTGGGTAGTGAGAGTTTTTGATGTAGAAGAACAAAGTTTACGTTAAGCCTCCCGTGTGTAGCATTATAAACTCATGAGATCACGTGATGATGAACATCCTCTAGCCCTATCATCTCATGAATGTAAGTAAAATCTTTGAGGGTCGATAAGAGGAGGAATACATGCAAAATATACTTTCTGGATAACCTCATTGTTGGCGAAAACAGTGTAAGCATGTGCTTTTAAATAAATTTAATACAACCCAAAAACTTACTGTGAAGTTGAAAAATCATTAAAAATATTTGGCAGAAATCTAAAGAGATCACATTTTAATAGCCATCATACGCCTTCTTTGGTTTCTTCTAAATAAATAAAGGCTCAAATGGTTATTTCGTACTGGTTATTTGGTTAATGCTAGCGATATTTACCATAAGACCATAACGTCATTTAGAGGGTTGTATACTCGCTATGTTTGTTCACATAAACTTCCTACCTGCGCAGTTTTACTTCACAGATCGTGTTCATTTAGGGTAGAGGTCGGCGTAGTTTTATTGTTTCATTGTTATACTGCATGGTTTACTCTCTATTGTGACTGACACCGGCTCACCTTTCTTTGTTGTGGTTGGTTACAGGTTGATTAATGGGTGCTGAAGCATGTTGAAGTATTGGTCACATTTAAAAAAGGTTAATTCGTGACTGAAATTCAGTTGTATGTAACTCAATAAAGGTACCACAATTTTAAATAATAAATGCTGACTACATAAATACTAACTTCAGTTGCTTTGTGTAACCACGACGATACTGCTTCTTAAGCTCTCTCTCTCTCTCTCTCTCTCTCTCTCTCTCTCTCTCTCTCTCTCTCTCTCTCTCTCTCTCTCTCTCTCTCTCTCTCTCTCTCTCTCTCTCTCTCTCTCTCTCTCTCTCTCTCTCTCTCTCTTTCTCTCCTCTCTCTCTCTCTCTCTCTCTCTCTCTCTCTCTCTCTCTCTCTCTCTCTCTCTCTCTCTCTATATATATATATATATATATATAAGGATACACCATACAGCAAAATACTTACGAAATAGGTAATCACTGAATAGCAAAAATGTTTGAAAATTTCCTAATATTAGTATTTGTCGTTTTGAAAAATAGAAGACATTGTTCAAAATTGTAAGAGATTCACAAGCTGCCGTGCTGTGTCAAGACTGCTAGTGTTACTGCACGGAGAAAGCCCGCAACACTAATGTCACTATCCATTGCGGTTAAACATGCTATTATCTATTTGAACTAGCTAACGACAGCTGGTTCTTCGCTGAATAATTTTCTACAGAAGATAACGTTGTCGAGCCACTGGCGGGATTCGAACCCCGAACCTTTTGATCTAAACCTGTACGCGCTAACCACATTGCCACCCTGTCGCTCGTGCATGTAAATCAGAGTCTCAATATAAATGTTTGATTTAATATTTGACATTCCCAACATTTTATTAACCACCCTCTTTATCTGACATTCTCTATTTCAAAAATACTTTTTCATAACATACGTATTTCGCCTCGACCAGATCTCAAACCATCCCTGCGGTGTTGAAAACCCACGCATACGTGACAGGAAACCTTCATGCACCTGCTAATGAAATCGTGATGTTTGTTGTCATCAGGTGCTCATATGTCAATATCGATTTTTTTCCTTTTTGTCATTAACATGACATGATGATCATAGGACTCTCTCAGGCTTAAAGGATATATTACTTTATATAGGACTTATTTAGGCTATAAACGGAATGAAATTAGATTAGCCGGACACTATTAAACAGGGTAGTCAGACATACTGTTTTCCCATAATAGGCAAATTACACATGCAAATACAGAAGAAATTGGTATATCGGGCAGTTACCTGCTTGGAACTGAATGCCCCACTTTCTCTCGTGAAGATATGAAACAGACTAGCCTTACTTCGTTTATGTAATTGTTCTATAGATAATTAACGATATACTTATAGAGTGGGAACGCATGATGATGGCGACTGTCAAGACAGGACATGATTTACACTCGTAAAATCACAAATATTAAATGTTAATTTTATTGCTTTATGTTCATTAGAATCGTTTAAGTAGATTTTGCTATTATATTCTAGTTGATATCGTTACCCAGATAAGTTTCACAACATACATAGCATGTAAGAAGGTTACATTTGGGATAACACTTCCTTCAATAGTACAAATTCTTGTACTTTTTCGGGCCGAGTCCCAAGCGGGAATAGAAACCACACCCTCAGAGTAAGACAATTATCGCCAGCACTTAACGTACTGGTAACCTTGTTATATTTGTTCACTATCGAAATTGCATGTATTTCTAATACATAGCATGTTTTAATGATTCTATCCTGGTGCGTGGGTACCAGGGCTGTGTTCAAGAGAGGTTTCAAAGTAATCGCTCAATTAGCGATTACTTTGAAACCTCTCTTGAACGCGATTGCTCAATGTAGCGCTACGTAGCAAAGCGAGCGAACTTTGAGGTTTTGCACCATGTCGTTCAGGAGAGAATGAGCGCTACTTGAGCACCACATTGAGCAATCGATGAGCGATTATAAGCGCTCGCTGTTATGGAACAGGGCTCAGGTTGGATGTTCTACACGGCGTTCTATTGTTGGTCACTATCATTGGTACAGCTGCATACCAAAAGTTTGTTCACCTACATCATTATATAATATGGTGAGATATGATTTCTCTTCATATAACCGTAACATTTTGAACTAGAAAAATACACCAATCAAATTCACTTCTTACAGTCTTCAAGTAATTGCCTTAGTATCCATATTTCTGTTGAAGCTATATAATGTTTACGTCGTGCACAGCAAAATCAACATCATTATTAATTCATTTCACATTATCTTTAGTATGATTTCATCTCCTCGAACACCAGTAACTTGGTTTATGAACTTCTTGATTGTAAACCACTCAAAACTTAAACTTCATATTTGAGTTTACGGCGATTTTTTATCATTGTGGAAACTGAACAAGCAAGTTTATCTGTGTAAACAGCCTTGATATTTCGGAGAAACTTGTTTATTTATTAACGTGCTGATCTAAATAATCAATATACTTATCTTTGCAAATGAAATAAACATGTATGCGTCCTTCAGTCAGTGTTTCTTCAAATCAAATCATTCCCATAATATAATTTAGTGTATTACTGTAAACATATGTTATATGGCTGATTTTTAAATGAGGGACGGATGTTCGCAGTTAATTTCCAATGACGTCTATCTTTTAGAAATAAGAAAAAACAATTCACCTGCTAACTTATACATCAGTGTATCAATCAATAATCACGTTTATTCGGGATTTTGCCATCAACATTGAATATACAAAATAATGTTAATGTACAGACCCGTGGTTGTCTCCATAACTAATGTTATAATTTTAACTTACTGTAATTTGTTAGAAAGACATACCATAGAAAGTGTCAAGGGTAAAGCTTAAAGGTATGATTATATGGGACATCGTCGTCCGTAAACGTTTCATGCATTCGACTTAAACCCCAGAGCTGTTGCATCCCAAATCTAAAAGGTGTTGAAGTTGATGTAAGATGACTTAGGGAAGGTAAATTAAATGATTTGCCAGTATCATTTTTTGTCTCTGTAATCGAAACATGATTTAGTTCACTGACACATCCCAATATTTCACTGACACATCCCAATATTTCACTGATGCATCGCACTATTTCACTGATACATCCCAGTATTTCACTGATACATCCCAATATTTCACTACTGCTTATATGATAAATAGTTGATCTGCAAGCGGTTACATGAGGGTCAAGATCTAATTTTGGTGTGCTTCCAGACAGCAAAATGTTTGTAACTTTATTGCTGCCAAAACACAAATCCCTCCGGAAATCTGTGTTTCCGAAATCCAAATAAAAGATGCATTGTATTTATATTCTCTATATAAAACATGGTCATAAACTAATTTATTCATTTGCCAAAAGTGTTTGCTCGCCATTAAGAGATCGTTTACAAACTTCCTCCACTGATATGTGCTGGGGTAGGCGAAACTTGAGTTAATTGTTTCATTGTTTTAACCTACCTTGTTTTTACTCTTTGACATTGGTTGTGGGCTTAGTCATGGGAGAGGATAATGGTATGTTGTGTATCCATTGACATTTCAACATATAATCATAATATAGGCTTCCTCGTGCCCGGTTGCAACTTCCCAATGCAAGGCACAACTATTGCCAGTCTCCATTACTGGCTGATTTAGGCCTTGCAGTAATTCCTTAAAAATCTGTGCTTAGAAATCCAGACCCGCTATGCATTTCTGGTGCAGCGATTCACTATCTAGGCACAACAAAGAGAGAGACATTTTAAATATTACGCACTGTGAATGAAGCCTTGTTGAAAGAGCTGTATGGTATATGATGATGATCTGTGTGACAAAAAGTCAAAGCAGATTTATGGAATTACATATTGGTGGAATGGAACAGCCCAGGGTGGGATTATAGTGGAATTCGAAGTAGTTCGGAGTAGAGTGTAACAGGAGTAGAGTTAAAGCAGGTCAGGTAACACTATGAGACTCAAGAACAAGCTGCTCACCAGACATAAACACCAATGGAATTCCCAAATGATGTCGGCCTCCCGAAACTTACATGCATGACGTTAGAAAACTGTGACAATTCAATTTCAAAATTAGTGCTGGCGTTGTATTTTTGAAAAAATCATATGGAATATTGATTTCTGACATATAATTTGAAAGTATGTGTCATTAGATCAATGCTGGCGAAACATCATTAAAACATTATATATATGTACACATTAAATGTATACACAAATACATATGAGATTAAAATTCAAACTCATGTACAGACGAAACAAGTATGCGAAGCATAATATTACTACATAATTCTTTTCATGTAATTGAAAATGATCTCGTCCGTCTGTAAACTTTTTGCATATTCGTCTTCTTCTCCAGAACCACTTGGTCTAGGGAGCTGAAATTTTGTATACAGACTCCTTGGTCAATGCGGATTCTAAATTGTAACATTGGTGACCCTAAATATAGGGTCACATGGGTCACAAGCTTAAGCTTAAGCTTATTTTCATCTTCTCTTGGCCAATGGGATTCTCAATTGCAGATTTCGTGACCCCCTAACCCCAAATATGGGTCACAGGGGTCATGACCTGAACACCTATTTTCATCTTCTCAAGTATTGAAAGCTCTAGAAGGCTGAAATGTTGTGTACTCATTAGGCAATGGGGATTCTAAATTGTATCCTTGTATTGTATATGGGTCACAGGGGTTATGACCTGATCAGAAACCGTCCTTATCTTCTTCTCCATTACAAAAAGCTCTAGCAAGCTGGAATGTTGTGTACAGACTCCTTGGTCAAAGAAGATTCTAAAATGTAGATTTGGTAAATGTTTAACTTGAGAGATTTTAGATATTCAACCGTAGATAATAATACAATGAAGTCCTCATGAGCTACAAAATGTACATAGCCCATGAAACAGGCTTTTGATACTTATACAGCTAATGTTTCACATTCACAACACAACCTGGAGGACAAAACAATTCCAAAATATTTGTAGTAAGTTTTTGCATGTACAAGTTATGGGACAAAATCGGACTTGCCCACCCTTACTTGAGATAAGGGCCAGGAGATAAGTGGTGCAGTGGACCATGACCTTTAAGCTGTAGAAGTTATGATATGTACACATTTTGGGACAGACAGATATTTTATTAAAGTCTCACCTCACATAAAATACATATTAAACATGTATATACAATATAACATAACAGTGAGCCACCCTATCAGAGTTATGAGAGACTATTGGATCAATTATGAATTCTAAAATAAATAATAAAATTAATGTTGTTAAATGAAAAATATACAATCTATCCATATGAAAAATGGGAGGTTACCGTGTGACCTAATCGGAGTGCAGTAGTTCGTGACCCGAGCCAAGCGAAACAAGTGTTTGCCACTAACATGGCAATGTCCCCCGCCGGTAACATTGAGTTTAAAAGACACATCATATGGTCAAGTTGAGCTACTTCATATATTGTATTACTGGTAAAAAGTGTCATGATGATCAGCAAATTTGAAGAGTTTGGGTGCTCGGGTTCATGAGATATTGGTTAAAAAGAGTTCGAAAAGTGGTCAAAGTGTCATAGTCACATGGAAAATAAGGTCAAGGTCATTAAAAATAGGCTTTAGATGCTACGCTTCATGAGATATCGTGTAAACAAGAGTTCAAAAATTGGTCAAAGTATCGTGGTGATCTTGAAAATAAGGTCAAGGTCACCAAAATCTACTGGTGTCTGCGTCTTACCACAATGTAGGCTGATACCAAATTTAAAGACTTTGGATGCAACGCTTCATGAGACATCGCGTAAACAAGAAATGTGACGTACGTACGTACGGACGGACGGACGGACGCCGCTGAATACATAGTCCCCCGTTCCGCGTTGCGGCGGGGGACAAAAAGACAGCTCGTTTTCGGGCGTGTGCTGGATAGAGAGAGTGGTAGAAGACAGGGGAGGAGGAGATTGGGATGCAGAAATGATTTTATGTCTGTATCAGATATATTTGCAGATTTGTGTTTATCCTTAAAACACTTGTAAGGGCATTTTGAGATGATTGAGAGTACATATGTAATTAATTATTAATTAATTAATTAATTGTAATTAATGATTTTCATTGTGATTCATGGAGATCATTTCCTTAGAGTTAAGTTGGTTTCTTCTAATTGTCATTTCAAGTCTGATGACGATTTATTGCTATTATTTCACTGCAGGTCTTGATATAAATCATACAGAGTAGGTGAGCTGTATAGTCAATGATTTTACTCCTTAAATTGCCACAAGCAAATAAATGCGGATCAAATAACAAAATTGACAGAACGCAAAAGAGAACATCAGTAAAGTTTATTGTTAATAAGCAGGTCGTTAAATATTTTGAAATTATTTATGTCATGTCAGTATTAGGGCCTTAAGCCCAATGTAAACAAATTCAAAGATGAAAATCTGTACAGAATAAATCATAAACATTTAATTTTCAATTACTCAATAGTTAAACAATTCAAAAGTGACACTCACCAAACACTATTTAGCAATATGATACAGCTCAAACTCCGAGTCTGATTGGGTTATCTCCCTTCCATTAGGTGTTCAGCTGATATTGGGTCAATGAATAAAACATACGTTATAGATGTCTTTGAAGATAAGGTATAAAACCAATATTTCAATATATATTGGAAAATGTATGAAGTGTCAAACGTGAATTAGATTAGAAAATTCAAGTAATACACTGAGACGTATATCAACTTTCAAAATCATAACTGTATCTTCTAATATGCATATGCATCTTCTTCTTGTTTCGAAGCTACTTCATGGAATTACTGTTTGAAATAACGCCGTAGTCTTTTATAGCTTATATTAAAAAAATTGCCTTGGCAACAGTGGTTGCTTTGTGTCAGTGGTTCTATATATAGAGTGTATCATTCAAACATCGAAATAGTTAAAGATATTTAAAATGAAGTTATTTGTGACAAAATGTATCAGGCGTTGCTTAATTAATTTCTATTTGTTTATACGAATATGAACTGTTTGTATTTTCACTAAAGCATGTGTCAGCACCTCACACAAGAGTTGCTTAAAGGTGCATCCATCGGTTTCATGAAATTTTATTTGGCTTTAATACGTTCCAACTCACCACATGTGCTGTCTACAATACAAATAAATTCACTCAGATTGCATATTTATCCACAATCGCCAAATACATCATAATTACTAGGTTCCAATTAAAATTGAGTAACAATATTATGCATGCGCAGAACCCGAAAATGCACGTCCAATTTACATGCACAGTAGTTATGTGACATATTAAACATTATTAACTCAAATTTGTCTTTTTGTCTGTTATAAATAAGATTCCAAAATTACGTTTGACTCATTGACGCGCGCCACACGGTGTGCATTGTCCGGTTTTCGATCAGAAATCACTACTTTTACCTTCATATCGTCAATATGCTAAGTCTACTATCATCAAAATGGTGGTTTTCGGTAACAGTCGGTTCTTCTCGATAAAGTTTTTTGCGCACTTCTCTTTTTCATTCCATTAAGGTATTGATGCCTTTAAACCACAAACCCAGTTTTGTTATCCTATCTTTCTGAACAAGAGTGCACAATAACCCCCGGTTCCTTAAAAATAAGCAGTTTTAATATAAGGGTAATTTAAGGACCTATTAAAAATAAAAAAGCATGTCAAATATCGAAGGCCTATCAACAATCAATCAAATATTATGGTTCTCACGAAATGTATCCTACATCATGGTCAAGGTCACAAGGTCAAAGGTTATAACCTCAGTGTGTGACATTGGAAACATAACATTTCAAATTCCGACAAATTAAAAGTTACTGTCAGTCTGAAATCGGAAAGCTGAGCGCTCTAAGTCAAGGGCCATAACTCTAGAAATATTAACCCGATCAGTCCGAACAAAGCACATGCGTATCACCTATGTATATCCAAAGCATGTGTCAAGTTTCAGAAGATTGGTCAAAAACTGTGGGAAGAGTTGATTTCAGAATACAAGTATACCGTTTTCGGGACGGACGGAAGGACGGGCTGCACCACGACATAAACGCTGTCCCCTGTGGAGATACCATGAGCAGAGTCTAATAAACGGAACAAGGGCAATGGCAAAACTAATAGCACGCTTCTTTATTCGAATCCCATCAAGGAATTGATACCCTCAAGATAAAGACCAAGTTTGGTTATTCTATCATAAACGGTTTCTGGGTAAAGCTGTCCCCCACTAAAGATACATGAACAGAGTCCAATAATTGAGCAAGGGCCATAATCCCTGTATAAATTATCGAAGGGTTTGAGTCGGAAATGAAAGAATAGATACATCGATGGAAGTTGATTACGGAAGCGTTAGTAATGTCGCTGTTGTGTAAGGAATAGGCGTAATTGAGGCATGTGTTTATTGTAACTTAACTAACGGTGAAACACAGTGGCGTGTGTTGTTGAAAACAATGGACGAAAAATATGCAATTGACGAAAGCAAGCCTTAACTATACTATAAACAGGTAAGAGCTGCAACGAGGTCAACACCCCGTGTCCACATGTTGTCATCAGATTGTTCTACAACGGCATACATGACTTCAAAACTAATCGTTTCATAAAAGACAAAAATAGAGCCATGGGCTCTGTAGCTCATCAGGACATTGCTTTATTACCTAAGGTTGAATATCTAAGTTATCTCAAGTAATACATTTACCATGTCTACAATTTAGAATCTCCTTTGGCAAAATAGTCTGCACACAACATTTTCGCTTGGTAGAGCTTATTGCACTGGAGAAGAAGATGACAGAAGGTTTTCATGTCAAATCTACTATATAGAATCCCCATTGGCCAAGGAGTCTTTACACAACTTTTCAACTCTCTAGACCTTTTGGAACTGGAGAAGTAGATGAACATAGGTTTTTAAGGTCGTGACCCCTGTGACCCTATTAGGGGTCACAGGGGCACCAATTTTACAATTTAGAATTTCCATTGGCCAAGGAGTCTGTACACACAATTTTAGCTCCCTAGACCAAGTGGTTCTGGAGAAGAAAATGCGAAAAGTTTATAGACGGATAGACGGACGGACGCCGGACACCATGCCGTGCCATAAGCCCATCGGGCCTTTCAGGCGAGATGAGCTAAAAACGTGACTCGTGTACAATCCGAGAAATAACAAGACAAGACAAAAGTGAACATAGCATGATAGCATTTGCCTCCAATGAGCTTGGTTACACATCTTATGTTGTATGGTTACCAAAACTTAACCAACATTTTAACAAATTAGGAAATATAAATGAAATTGTTTTCAAAGACAATAAAGTTTATAAATTCTATGGACAAAAGTTTAGGATTTTTTTTTTTAAAAAGATATACAATGCAGACAAAACAATTACAAATTGAAAGTATGCAAATAAGGTGAAAGCTGAAAAAAATCAAAAGGCAGAACTAAACCATCAAGCACAAACATTATATAAATATCAAGATCTCTCAATATACTAACAGAGATATAAAACGCAGACAAAATTCGACAAATTTAAATAATGGATTCAAATTAAATAATTGATAAATATCTTCAAAGAGTATAACTTGGTCATCAAGTGCATACAATCCATGAACAAAAGTCTAAACAAGCAAAACAGTGAGCATGGCACACTAATACCCCCGAATGTTTGACACTTTTATTTTACTTATAGAGAGAGGTGTCTGCACATCTAAGGATTGAAAAGCTATGACATGTTATTGCTAAGATAAAAGTGTTTTTAGGAAAGGGTAGGACAAGTCGCTTCATGTAAAAACGGTGGTATAGGAGTAAGAATAACTTGAAAAGGTAGGGATAGCATAATACAATACTACCATTACCACCGATTTCAACTTTATTTTGTAAAGTAATCAATCATAATGATTCATTTGAGTGCCTTTAAACAACAGGTACATGGAAGCACACTCCTGTAGGCACAGTGAGGGATATACAGCAGTGTAGTGCTGAAAGGAAAGAAACTTAACTTTTTCCAAAATATAACCATTGGAAATATAAAAAGTCAAATCAACAAGAACACAGAAGTTACATGAAAAAGAAAATAATAAAGTCAAGAAATGACAACACAGAAGTAGCTTTTTAATGAAAGCTGCATGAGAAATTTTGGCCCGAATAAGTTCAAAATAAAAATTCGCCCAAAAAACCCCAACATATTCACCAAATCGTGTTACATCTCGATCTGCACCTCTCTTAGTGGTGAAGAAGATCTTCCAAATTTGAAAAGGATTAGATAAATAGTTTTTCTGTAAGCGATCGGACTTCTAGCTCCGAATTTGACTAAGTTAAAAAATACAAAATTCACCAAAAACTAGATGAGCGATTGCGGGACACCGCAAAAGCAGAGCAGCCCCGAAACTTGGGATCACTTTTTACAAGGTTGTTCTTAAAACCTATTTCTTATTTCAAAATTTAATCAAAGGATTAACATGGCCTTAACTAATATATCATTACCTTGACCTTTGACCTTCAAGGTCACACCATCAATGACCACTTTTCATTGTGTATAGCAATCATGCAGTGACTCAAAGTGTTCATTGTTAAAATAAGGCATGTTCCAAAAAGCATGCTTAAGTTGTATACTCGTTGCTTGACCTTTGACAGATTTTAGCGAAAACCTTTTCAAATCTCCATAGTTCATAATACCAAATAAGAGCCTGATAGCACAAATGTTTAAAGTTATCATGTTTACAAGGATTTTTTTTAGCGATTTCAGAACTCGTGACCTTGACCTTTGACCTTGAATGTGAACATGTCAAAAACAATCCCCCTTTGGTATAAGTTATGTATATGATTTCTCTAAACCTTCTAGGGAAAAAGGCGGCGGCGGCGGAAACTGCGCAAAAACTGATAGCTGCAAATTTAAAAAGTCACCAATTCGGTTTAGATTACAAATGTAGGACAATAAAAAAACATAATAAACACACAATCATGTATCAGAAATCGCAAGCGTAATTTTTAGCTCATCAGACCTGAAAGGCCAGATAGGCTTATGGCATTGGCCGTCGTCCGTCGTCATTTTCGACTTCCCGAAAACCGCTTCACTCCCAAAAACTGATTTTTTTGGGGGAGGTACTTTCACCTATGGATCTAAGTTTTTTCATTGTGTCCTCACCCCCTTCAAATATAGGCTTGCCAGACAGTTTCCCAGTTGGAATAGGGAGCTCATATTTTCAGAATAACGTCTTTCTCACATGAAGAATATGAAGATTGAAGTTTGTTCATTTGGACATGATCCCTCCTAAAAAATTGGCGTGGCAAGGGGTCCACCCTAAGATCTTTAAACGACTTATTCTCTATAATCTTTTTTTACAAAAAGCGAAAAACATATTTAGAACATGTATACTTCAGTTTGTTCATTTGGTTAAACTCCCTTTTTAAATAAGGACAGAGCAGGATGGTAAACTCAAACCTTAAATTTCACTCCAGGAACTTTAAATACTAGGAAATATTAAATATTTTATTTGTATGTTGGAGACTTCTAAGTTTCGTTCTTCTCCTATAAAAATACAGTTTTAGAGCTATCATGAAGTTAAAGCTTTTCTCTTACCCTAGCTGACAGGCCACAACAGGCATTTTTGGCTCAAGAGACCATTGCAAATTGTTATCTAACAGTGCTGAGCACTGCTTGCAGGGAATGGGGTAGTTTGCAAATGGTCGGGTTGAGCCAAAGTCAAGTTCTGTCCACTGGTGTGGCAGCTAGTTAACACACTCTCTCAAATGCCTGCCTCAAAATTTAGTGTCAAGTCATGTTTGTATTATGCACTGACAACTTTAAGACTGGAGATTTTCAGGGCTAGGGATTATATATTGAGAACAATCTATTCAGTCTTCATCATCAAACAATATAAACCCTGATGAGCTGCAGAAACCATGGCTCTTTTTTATATTAAGCACAATCACCTTTGCATTTCAAAGATATCCTGTCATGGTGAAAAAAAATCAAAATTTCAACATGCTCAACATCGTAGGTATTAAATATTTATGTATGGCAGAGATTACAGAAAATAATATTTAATTGTACATGTGTACATAATGCATTATACTACCATATCAGATATATACAAATACAAATCATGTCAATTTATGATACTTGACATTTAAAGTGTATAATTAATCAGTCGTGTAATTAAAATGTACGACTGATATAAAACAAGCACATTAAAATGATGAGACAGTGCACTTTAAACTGTCACCTTGAAAATAATGTCACTGTCACACAAACATTTGTCACATAAGAAAAGATGTCATGGAAGCAGAGGAACAATGATTTCGAAGATTTCTTATTTCTGGGGATTAAATTGGGTTTTCTATCATTAACCCCGAATGTTGGCAAGGATTGAGTCATTTATTAGGCTACATGCGACATACAGGGTACGTTCCTGTTGAAGTGTTCCTGGCATGTTCTCTGCGTGTATTCAGTCTGGGCGGATGAAGCGGAGGAAGCGGCGGAGGGACGTCACACCTATTTTCGAAGCCAAACGCATCTTCATCTGTTTTTGTACTTACAATAGATTCTGCTCCTCGCTGCCGTCCCATCTCAGGTGGATGGATACTGGCAGATCGGGTTCCAATGTTATGTATCTGAGCAGTGAATCTGAACCCCATCTCTTCACGTCTTTGGTGGCCTTTCGCCTCGTAGTCACCATCATCAACGGCATCATCTGTTCAAGATGTGTTTAATGATTTTCATTATAAACATCCAATATAATTTACAGTTCAGTGTCAAATAAGATATAGTGCCATTTGAAATAATTTAATCTTCAACCAGTATATCGTATGCAAAACACGACGTTCAGCTAGACTGCTCTTCATATATTTCAGTTTATTATATAAATACCCTAAGTTTTTTTCTGAATGTTTCGAGCGTTGATTTTGTTGTCAACTAACTGGAACAGAAAAGGGTCGTTGCTATTGAATGTACGGATATTTGTGAGAATTTGCATTTGCAGAATAAGTACTGTGATAAATACTCGTCAGATGTCATTTCACAATATCTTTTATATCTATTCGGTGTATCATAGTTATATGCATTAGCTCCGCGTGGATATGTGGAGATGATTCTTTTTTCAACTAGTGCTATTATTATTGCGGTACGTGGAAAGTAAAATAGCTCAGTTGTAACACGGATGATGTTAAATGTCATGTACAATTATCATTCTAACTCCTGGAACAGTAAAACAGTTTTACCTTGATTCTCTTTAACTATAAGCATTTAAAAGATACTACATTAGGTTCATTTGGAAAGTCAATTGAAAGATACATTTAAAAACAAGAGGCATTTAAAACATGGCAACAAGAGAAGCATTATAGTTGTCATGTGATTTCAATTATATGGGGGAAATCGTTTAAGTTTCATGTCTCAAATACTTCAATTGTAAATGTTGGGGAATAATTTAAACAAACGATGAACATAGAACCAGAGCTCGCTCTTGAAAGTTCCAACTGTACAGTAAAAAAATGGCGGTATGCAGATATACATCTTGGTCCATTTAAACACAACAATTACAATCTATTATCATCTCAGTAGAGACTTCAGCTTTTATTAAAGCTTTCAAGGTGTGACCGTGCCTTCGGAATAGGTATTATGATGTTTTACCCTTGAATAGTGGCAGCATTTGATAATGATCGTCTTCAGCTGAACATTGTCTGTCTGTCCTGAATCCATGTGAAGGCGTTGGTAGAGCAAAATAACCCTCATCCTCTGTAAAAATGTTTTCATTTAATTATGAACATCACAATGAAAGGAGCATCTTATTCACAGTCACATTCACAATTAATGTCAACTAGATATGCTGTCATGAAACATCTGTGTCTGACCTAGTCAAACAGTTTACAATTTATCATAGTCGCAAGGAACCTGAAAAAAGACTTGACAATGCCTTCAGAATATGTATTCTAATGTATTACCGACGAATGATGGTGATACTTGATCCGGATTCCAACCGGAACCGTCGTCTTCAGTTGATAGAGCATACCCGTCGGTATATTCGGCATACTCTGTTGGAAAGTTAAATGTTTTATCTTGGACATCACATTGAAAAGAGCATCTTACTCACAGCGATACTCATAATGCAAAGTCAACTAAATATACTGTCATTTTTCATTTCAAGCAGTTTCTTACCATGTACGACTTCAGCTGTTTGGTAAGCACAATAACTGGCATACTGATCATTGTACCCACTTTGCTACTCTTAAGGGTATGCCGTTCTCAACCATGCAAATCTCGAAAAGACAAGCCCAAGGACGCCAAACTGACATTTACCGTATTTCCTCTAATAGGTGCCGCGCCTCTAATAGCAGCCGGGGGTTAAGGTACCTAAAGATGAATAAGAGCCGGGCCTCTAATAGGGGCCCGGTTTATATCACATTAACAATCACACCCTACTTGATATATTTACCATATATGTTCCCAGACAGTAAGAGAGTTAAACTACCACGCTAAATTCGGTTTATGTCAAACGGCGAGGAAGTCGTGTCTAAGAGGTTATCAAAGGTTATCACGTGTATTGGTCAAACCCAAAAATAAAATAAGGGTCGGTCCTCAAATAAGAGCCGAGCCTCCAATATGCGCCGGGGGGTAAGAGTCCTTACATGTTAATAAGGGCCCGGGCCCCTTTTAGAGGAAATACGGTTAATTCTGTCAATCTGAACTTTCCTTTCAACTTTACAAATTTAGAAGGAAATTCTAGAAAAGTTAACTTGTTATTTTTAATCATTAAATGTAAATAATATACACATTTTGTTACGTTTTACAAATGAAAAATGAAGTTATAAAGTCAGCTTTGTAAAATGGATCAAAACATTTCGAGATTTACACGACTTGCAAAGTTACGGTTGCAATTTTCAAATCACACCTCTACACGATTTCGCATTAACCATATTTGGAATATTACGGAAATTAGCGGAAAGGAACGAATATTCCCGATCCGATAAAATCCATGTTCAACAATGACTTCTTCCTTGCCATTCATCTCCCAGGAACTACGAGAAAATATTTGAAAATTATGTCTTCCTTTTATAAACCAATATGCAACAAGCAAACAGAGTCGGACATATCCCCCGCCATGTAGAAATTTTGAATATATTTTTGCATTTTGAATATATAATGCATTTACTGTCGTGAAAATTGTTATAACTCATAACTCATAAGTGATAGTTCTAACCTGAACACGTTGATCCACCGTCGTTGTCAATGACTTCCATGTAGAGAAAATGGTTTTCACATGTCATAGATCTTGACCTAGTGGATTGAAACAACAACGACGCAAATGAACGAATGTTTACTTATTTATATTTTAACTTTTGTATATATTTTGACACGCACTTTAGCGATCAAAATTATCGGAACATTGTTTATCTCGCTAAATTCCTTAAGCTCAAAGTAGACACTGGAGTTCAATAGTCTTTTATATGATTTGTAATCTTAGATAATTTATCACTAAAACCAAAGGTGAAAACAGATTTAATTGGTAATTCAGATAGTTCCAACTGTCAGAAAAGACGTTATTTCGTGTTTATGCAAGGGGGGGGATAACACAATGTAATTTAAGGACACACACATGCTCACATTTGATTTCAAAACACAAACACATTAAATGTTCGAAATAAGCAAAACATCAGTTTATAGCTACAAAGGATAAGGGTGATTGAGGAGGGTTTGGAAGGGGGAGCCAATGGCGCCTGTACACACGTTTGCAACTTTCTAGGGATTTTCCTTCTGAAGAAGAAGACACAAATATAGTCACAAGTGACATTAACAGGATTCAGCAGCATATTTGATTAATTTCCTATTAGGTACATTATATCAGCAGTCATTTCTGAAAATTACACGATTATTTGTAAATGTGTTTAGTTACAGCAACCTATCCCTGTCCATCATGTAAACCGAAAGTATGATTTACCCCCTTTCTTTACAGTACAAAATGAAAGTCACAATTGATCGAGATAAAATGCTTATAGCACATTGGTTATGTTTAAAGGGAGGCTGATCGGTAGGCCTAGTCATAAGCTGGCCCCTAGCTGACCGCTAACGTGACACCCCTGCCAAGTTCTTAGCGCGGTTAATTACTTCGGGCCAGTCGACCGTGAACCGAAACTGGGTTCCCTCCGCGCCACGAGACTAATTATGCTTTCCCCATTAACAGCAATCCTTTGCCATTCTGACGAGGTATAATATTAAACAACGTACTACGATTTTGCATTGTTGAACTATGACAAAACAAAGACACACTACAAACGTGACCATTGTCAATATAGAAAGAACGCAGGATCTGTCAAACTTAAAATACCTGTAACTCGTCAGTTATGAACACTATTCTATTAATTTTAACTTTCGCATTTAGGAAAATGTTTTGTCTTTCTGGTGAGGTATTAAACAATGTTCTACAAGATTTGGTTATTACGTTATGAATTTGCAAAAACTCACCAAAAGCGCGATGATTAATATGGTTTACTTTAAGAAAAGTATCAATTTAGAAAATGAAGGGGAAATGATAATGGCTTCATTTGGATATTGAAAATTAACGGTATACACAATATATTTAATGTACCGGAACGGTAAAGGCTAACCTGAATTGGGCCAGTACAGGGAATGTACTGACCCAATACCGTTTGAAAGTACTGGCCCAGTACCACGCCAGTGTGCAAGTTGGTACAGGGCCAGTACCGGATGCCTGAATCGGCCCAGTACGGTCATGTTTGCTGAGTGGTGACCCTGTGATCCCAAATAGGGTCACAGGGGTCACGACTTTAAAGACCTATTTTCATCTTCTTCTCCAGTTCCAAAAGGTCTAGAGAGCTGAAAAGTTGTGTGTTGACTCATTGGCAAATTGGGATTCTATATTGTAGATTTCGTGACCCTGCGACCCCAAATATTGGTCACAGAGGTCATGACCTAAAACGCTATTTTCATCTTGAGATTGTATGTGCTCTTCAAAGGAAGATAATGTAAAGGAAACAACAGTGATGAATTCAATCTTAAAGTGTGTCTTTATTTGTAGGGGATTTTATCTCTGGCCCTTAAGATAGGTCAGAGGGTTAAGGACCTTAAGACCTATTTCATCTTCTCCATTTAAAGTGTTTCCTATTTGTTGTACCTCTCAATTAGAAGTTGACATGTTGAATTAGTTAATGTATATAAAGTCTGATGAGCTTCAGAGCCAGTGGCTCTAGTTTTGTTAGTTCAGGTGCTCCAGTCTTGACTCTTGTGTGACCATTTGAAATTATTCAATGCTATGTGAAATGGCTTATCTTCACGAAGTGATATGTGAGATGCCGTGTTTTCTTAAAGGGAAACACTTACGTGATGAAATCGTTGAGTTTGTTGAAGACCATACCCATTAAGGGTCTCTCATGTCTTTCCGGACACCAGCACATCTTGACAAGAGAGTAAATTTCGGGAGGACAGTTACGTGGGCATCGCAGGAGCTTATTTCCGGGTTGAGTAGTCAGGTACTCGTAGAGCTGTTGATAGATGATCACTAAATGCGTTAACCTCTATTTAAAAGAAAACTTAGTTTTTGAGAATATGGTTGCACTTTTGAAATTATCAGGCCCAAAAGACTTGTGCTTTTTACAGGGCCATCGTCCGTCGTCCGTAGTCCAGCGTTGGTCGGCCATCAGACATCAGGCATCATTTTCGACTGTTCTCCTAAACCGTACACCCCTGCAGCGGAAATTTTGTGGGGCGGTACCTTGCACATTAGGGATCAAAATTTGTTTATTAGGTTCATATGATTTGAGTCAGCTTTAAAGGGGCAGTAGCACGTTTTTTCGATGAAATAAGTCGATGAAATGTATTTGAAAAATAATGTCACCAATAGTAAAACACCCTTCTCTCTTCGGAAAATCAAGTTAAAAAATGAGTATACATGGTTCTGTAAAGAAACGGAAATCGTTGTTGTCATTCGAAATAATAAATTGTGTTCACAATAAAATGGCCGCCATGCATTTTTTCTTAATACGCAACACAGTTATTACAACTACGGATAATTGGTTTGTTTAATTAGATGTTTTATCCTCTAAAGTAAATATCAAACTATCATTATAAATGGGAAATTTTAAAAAAATAAAATTTGAAAAAAAACGTACTACTGCCCCTTTAATAGAGACCAGGCTCATTCCAAACCGAATTTGTGCTGATTCTGATTCTGTTCTGATTTGTTTTCTGTTTCTAATATAATGACTTCTGCAAAACTTATGTTTGACCTTTTTGTATATACTTTCCACACTTCAAACATATGCATCATATTTCTACCTAACCAAGCGGGTGTTTGGGTGAACTGTTCAAGGGGTCCGTTTATATTTCATATGTGACATGCATGATCAACGATCAAGTGGCAAATGTGACAGATGGACTCGTCATTCGGTCCCAGGAGCCATGAAAACAAGAAAAAAATATCTGGCGGCGAAGGAGTTCGAGGATCAACAATCTGCTGAAAACATCACGGCCAAGTCTAAGCGAGCCTTAGTGATAGAGTATAAGCTTTAAAAAGAAGACGATCACTGGGTTTAATATTTACTTTGAAGACCTTGTGAAAAATGATGAAATGCCATAAAGAGGAATGGTGTAGGGTTATAAAAACACAATGCACAATACATCAGTCATCCTGCATGCTTGCCATTGCTCTCGGTTCAGTCCACCAGAAACCAGCATCATCATTAGGACAGTAGACACAGATGTTCTTGTTGTTGCTCTATGGGCTTCTACCATCTTTACAAGTCGATTGATTGTATTACTTTCACTTGGAAACAACACAAGAGCATTAGATGTTTCCGAAATGAGCAGAACACTGGGAAATGAGACATCCAAAGCACTGGTTGGCTTTCACCCTTTCACAGGATGTGACAGTGTCAGTGCCTTTAAAGGAAAGGGCAAGGTGAAGGCTCTGAAACTGATGATGAAAGGTGCAGCGTTTCAACGCACATTCATGCAGATTGGCAAATATCTTACAGTACCTCAAGAGCTGCGGCAAGATGTGGAGAGGTTTGTCTGCGAACTGTATGGCTTGACAGGATGTGCAAGTGTTGATGATGCAAGGTACAACTGATTCAGGTTTGGATGTACTGGAGAAACCAGTATGCCACCAAACAGTGACAGTCTCGCATTACACCTACAACGAGCAAACTACCAGGCTTATGTGTACCGGTCATGCATGCTTCAGACGCCAAGACCCTCCCCGGCTGGACATGGGTGGACATTGACAGCTTCATAAATGTCCATCAAGTGGACGACTATGCCTGTGGCTCCTGGGGCAGTGCTGCATTCAATTCATTGTGGATGCACGAAAATGGCATGTGACTCTGCAAACAAGCCGGACTTGTGTGTACTGACATGTGTCGATGTGACGGATGTGCGAACAGAGAGCTCCAGCAAAACAACAGTGACACAGACAGTGATTAATGTTCATAATGTGACTTTGAAGAATAATAACAGAGCAGTGATGATGAAAATTGACATGAAACTAAACTTCTATTTGTGAAATGGAGCAGTAGCTTGCCTTCATCTGGTCAGTCGCCATAGTTCTACCAGGTACATGTACCTCAGGTGTGTTGAATTTAGATTAATATGATACCAAGTATGTTTTTGTTGCATACAAGTTGCCCAAAACATTCAGACAACGTATTTGTTTTTAAAAAATGAAGGAAAAGTTATTTGAAGCCAATATTTACTTATTTCTATAGGTTGTCAATTGTAACATGTGATTCAAATTCCATCCACTCCAACCGGGGATAATGCTATTTTCAAAGTCAATTTATTCTGTAGTGACCAAACCTTTTAAGGAGAACATTGTCATTTTTTTTATTAGAGGGTGATAGAGATTATTTTGGTATAAAGTTCTTGTATTCACCCCTGAGCCTGAAGCACTTTTAATATTTAGGCTTTATTCGGGTCCTCGGCCCACAGCCTACAAGAGTATAATTCGGTAGACCCAACTTCGTGAATACACTTATCAACAGTTGAATCATCGTTCATGAGGTAGTGACCACAGGCATTTAAATGGTCATTGGTATGCAATTTGAGTTTGCCAATGCTGTTTGCCCTTACCTGCTTTATAGGTAGACGTTTCAGTATGTTCTCAGTCGGTGAAACATTCCCACCAGCGTATACTTCCCATACTACGAGACCGAAGCTGAAAACGTCGCAAGCTGGAGAGTAGGTTCCGCCATGGATAACCTCGGGGGCTGATCTGTCAATGTTTTTTTAAAACTCTGATTAGTCTAGTTATTAAACTCTCCAAACAAACCCACGCCTCGGGTCTTTTTTCGGTTTTAACAAAAGCAAAACTCTAATTTTTAGCCTCAGAAAACATTGGACATAGAAAATGTCACTCGTTTCTGCTGAGATGGAGTGTAGGGGTGAGACTATTGACTATTTGGAATAGTAACACATGTTTAAGAGGGTTTGTGCTTTATTTATATAAATAATTGTATAAATTTTGTTTGTTTAACTCTTCATTAAAAAACAACAAGCACAAATGTGAGCGTGGTTCATTAATACCCCCCACTGTTCAAGTTTGAAATTTTCATTTTACTTATAGAGAGAGGTGTTTGCACACCTAAGGATTGATAAGCTATGAAATGTAATTGCTAAGATTAAAGTGTTTGTGAAAAGGGTAGGACAAGTCTCTTCATGTAAAAAAAAAGGTGGTTTAAGTAAATGTAGGAATAATAGTAACTTTAAAAAAGTAGGGGTAACATTATACACTACTGCGATTACCACTGATTTCAACTCTATTTTGGAAATATATCAATCATAATGGTTCATTCGAGTGATTTGAAACAACAGGTACAGAACACCCCTGTAAGCACAGTGAGAGATAAACAGCAGTTTATGGCTGAAAGCCACAGGGGTTCCAATCGCTGTTTCGACAATATTTTCAAAATTCAAAATCTAGTTTTTTGCAATCATATACTGTTTAAACACGCTATGTTGAACTTATGTTCCAAATTTGACCAAAATCGGTAAAGAAATAGAGATTTGAAATAAATGTCCCCACTATTGATATACAGACAACGGGTGGCACTTGCACTACGAAGTTATGATCGAAAACTGGACTGCCAAACTATTCTAACGTGCGGTTCAATCAACCTTTGCTTTTTTTCACCAAAAAATGTATTGAACATATAGACCCGCCTTTTACCTTGCTGTGTGTCCCATTGAATTTCTCTAACTTCATTTCACATTTGACCACTGACCCTCGCGATTAACCTACCCTCCTCTTTGAACATAATAGTGGCCGCAATCGGAAATCATAGGTTTTTTTCCCGTAATTCAATCACGCCCCTCTCATTAGCTATAGAAAACGCCTTTCATTGGTCAATTATGACGTCAGTTAGCCACTAACTTTACTACTTTTTTGTTTATCACCCAAACGCATTATCACTCAAATGTAGCAAAATTCATGTAAATCATACAACCTTTTTGTCTAGTCACAAAAGTAAAAGTTTACTTTTAACTTCTTCTGGACATCTAAATCACATTTATTTGTTACTACTAGCCTAGTCGAAAATCGGACAATTTTAATCTTCTTAAACAAGCTGCATTTTTCCACAATATGAATCTATCAGGATTTTTAAACGTGTTACTAGCATAAAACTACGTTATTCTTTTGAACCATTCATTTCTTAAATATCTTTGATACTTAAAAAGTTATTAACAAAAGAAGTGGGGTAACGTTTCCTTTGGCGTTTAGTGTATCTCATATAATTCTTACCGTCTCAACACTTCCTCTTCTTTCGGTGGCTCCGAGTCATCACTGACGATGCCAGATTCATCCATGCAAGACTGCCTCATGTATGCCAATTCGGTTAAATAAACCTTTGTAACATATGAACAACGTGATTAGACAGTGGACATACATGGCTGTGCGTAGAAAGTTGTACCGGCTGGTTCAACGGTTTGTTTGACCAACTCTAAATTAGATCGATGCAGTTGTCAATATAATTTGTTTTATTCCGATGACAATAATAACGATAAAATAAAAACATAATTTTGTAAATTAAATTTGTTTTGTAGGTTCTTTCCTTCCCATAAACTTCACCTTCACCTTCTGTTTATTGTTGATCCAGATGTTTTTTGAACTCAAAGCCCCGTGTATCCAATTCCGAGAATGCAGATTTGTCAAAGCTTTGGCACATGCCCAGAGCATCCGTAAATAGTCATCGCGATGCACGTCCTCAATCAGCAAATGAAAACTTCCTTCACAATTTACAGGAATACTATAGGACTGCAAGTGAATGAAGAACGAGAATTAAAGCATCGCACACGAGGACATGAAAATAAAATGAACTGTAGCACATTTTCAAATTAAAAGAAAGAGAAATGATACTAATTGAAAAAAACATCCTCCTTACTCAATGACTAGAAAAAAAACCGAATCATTAAAATGTGGTCACACTAAAATTGTATACGTTGCAAACGTGACACCATTTTCGACTTTCGGGTCGTGTAAAGGGTGGTTTTACACTTATAAGTAAAGATAAAATGTTTAAACTTTTATTATAAATGACAAATATGAACATATAAAAACGCCACAAACACGCTACAGTCATTTAAAGTGATTGTCGTAACTAATCCCATCCATGCAATATCAGATGGATTAACATAAGCTGATTGAAGAAGTAACATATCCGTGGTTTCCGATGAGATGGAAGGCAGTTCTGAATGATTTTTTTTTTTACTTTACATGTATATGAAAGAAAGATAAGATTATGTATTAAAGGTACATCCATTGTGTTGTTGGGGGTCACATATTCCAAACGTTATAAATGGTGTTATCGAGAAGTACCGACTGTTACCGAAAACTACCATTTTGATGATAGTCGACTTAGTATATTGACGATATTAAGGCAAACGTAGTGAATTCTGATCGAAAACCGGACAAGGCCCCTTCACAACCCGTCGTACGTGCAGCTGCGTGCTGTCTACCGACAAAAACGTGGGGTAAATTGGGGAATTCGTGCGTCCTCGGTACCGACGCCGTACCGATTTTGGACAAATTTGGAGCACGCAGACTCGTCGTAGAACTTTTAGTGCATGCAGAACTTTCGCTGCGTGCAGTCTACGAACGGGCTGCGAATTTTCCTCCGTACGATCGACGTGCGTGCCCTGTACGACAACCGCACGCACAACGCACCGACATCGTGCGTTTTTTTCAAGCTTAGCCACTCACACTTTCTCTACGAACGACGCACGTTGCACGTGCGTACAACGTGCGTTGTACGTGCGTAGTTCGTGCTTACTCGGCACGTCCAAAGTTTAACTATCAAATAATTAAAGAAAACTCACGTCGTTCGTACCGAGTAAGCACGTACAACGTACCGAGTAAGCACGTACAACGCACGTTTTGGGCACAACTCCTGTGCTGCCATCTGAAGTTGATCTTGCAGCATCAGGACCCGGAGCGGTGGAATGGGCGGCATCTTGTGGATTGACAATGTGTACCAAGCACCTGTCAATAGGGTGGGAAAAACCTCATTGCACTCGCACGCACTTACAATGTGCGTGGTGTAAGGACAATGTACGTGAGACGCACGGCCCCCGTACGACAATGTGACAATCGCACATCACACGCACGTTGTACGCACGTTGTACGCACGTTGTACGCACGGCACACGCACGTACCACGTGCGCATCGTACGATGCACGCACCTCCTCACTGCCAGACGTGTCGACGGCCACGTACGTACGACGTGCGTTTAACGTGCGTTGGCAAACTCCCTCTCTGTTCTTGATTAAATCCACCCTACGTTTTCAGAAAAACGTAGCGACCGTGGCCTCCCCAAAAAACGTACGAACGAATTGCACGCACGATGGGTTGTGAAGGGGCTTTAAACGTAATTTTGGAATCTTATTTAAAAATGATATATTTGGGTTGATCATGTTAAGTAGGTCATATAGCTACTGTGCATGTAAATGGAACGTGCAGTTTCGATTTCTGTACGTGCATAATGATGTTACTCGATTTTAATTTGAAACTAGTAATTATAATATATTTGGTGATTGAGGATGAATATGCAAGCTAAGTGAATTTATTTGCACCGTAAACAGCACATATGGTGAGTCGGAGCGTATTAAAACCTAATAAAATTGCATGCATGCACCTTTAATGAAACAATAACAAACATCAAAACTTCTTTTTTCACAGAGAAATTTACCAGCGCTTCCCGATCTTCAAAGTCCACAATTTTCACGTGATCGGAAAATCCGTCGAGATTTTGTGTAAGAAGAGAGGATTCTTCTGCTTGTGTAAATTGACGCTTCTGAGTTTCAATGATTTCAAGCTTCGTCCCATGCTGAAATATATGAAACATTGAAAGAAAGGTATTAGACTTGATTAATAAATAGTGACATCGCAAATAGTTAATAGGTGATAACGCTAAATGGAGCTGTGCTGTTAAGTTGAGTGTTTTGGCGCAGTGGTTTTGACTCCAAAAACGACAGGTGCAGTGTTTGGATCTCGATGCAACTGTGTTTAATGAAGAGAATTGTCAGTTAGATTTTGGTGCAATGCTTTATTAAATGCGTTGTACACGTTGCACACCATTCTAACTGAAATTAAGTGACCTCACAAAAAGGTAAATAAGCGTTACCAATGGTTAGATAATACTCCGTTAATCAATTAAAAGAGTTAAAAAAACGAATGTACATTGTTCGGTTA
Source organism: Gibbula magus (assembly GCA_936450465.1). Lineage (NCBI taxonomy): Eukaryota > Metazoa > Mollusca > Gastropoda > Trochida > Trochidae > Gibbula > Gibbula magus. The sequence goes on along the minus strand of OW388294.1, from coordinate 35,955,810 downwards.
AGCCACGCGAGTCCATATTCCGTCGAGCGGTCTTTATATGAGGAGGTGCACCTTTTAGCTCATCACCGATTTCGCTCAAGTTTGGAACATAAGCTCACCATATCATAATTAAACAGTATATGATTGCAAAAATCTAGATTGAATTTTAAATTTTTTTGTCAAAACAGCGATTCGAACCCCTGCACGGCCAGTCTGATTAAAACCGACGGTATTCCGCGGACAAATTTTGCAAAATAGTGCATCTACCAGGATACGAACTCATATCGTTCGGAGGTTTCCACGCCAAACCGTCTGGAAACAGTCCGTAGACTAGCGTGTTCGAGCGCAATTCAGGTAGCCAATCAAAAGATGCCCAACAAATGCTTTCGGTGCGAGAAGTTAGGAGCAGATAACTCCAAACAGCTATCCTTTTGTCTCTCCCAAATGCTTTCAAAACAGCGACCGTTTAAAAACTATGATGTGATTGGTCAGCTATTTGACTGGGCTTTGGCTGCGCTAAACTGGTTCGGAACACACGCCTATACGGGATGTTCTCAGACCTTGTGGCGGGGAATCTACAGAACCTGTTCGTATCCCGGTAGATATATTATTTTGCAAATTTTATTCCTCGGAACAAGGTCGATTTTAATCAGACTGCCTGCATGGCAAGCAACATTTTTAAAACTTTTTATCCCACTGGTTTGTAATACCGTCGGATATAGTCGTCGCCCTGTCCGTCCATCCGTCAGTCTGTCTGTCCGTCCGTCCGTCAGTAAACTTTTAGCTTTTTCGACTTCTTCTTCAGAACCAATTGACTCTGGAGAGCTGAAAGTTTATGTATAGACTCTTTGGCTGAAGGGGATTATAAATTGTATATTTGGTGACCCTGTGACCCCAAATGTTGGTCACAGGAGTCGTGATCTCAAAAGCTATTTTCATCTTCTTCTCCAGTCCCAATGACTCTACAGAGCTGAACATTTATGTACAGACTCTTTGGCCAATGGGGATTCTACAGTGTAGATTTGGCGAACCTGTGACCCCAAATATGGGACACAGCCTTAAACAACCTGTTGTAACAAGGTTTGAACGTGAGATTTTGTGTGTGCTTCATTGAATAAAGGTAATCCTTTATAATAGACCTGAGGGAGAGTCATCTCATCTTTTTCATGTCAGAATCCTAACATATTTTTTGAGAAATGCAGAAATTGAGAAAAGAAAGTAACTTTGCAGTTAATGTTATTCAATAGGAACGTGAAATATATGTTGACTTACGATTACTATCTATATTATGGACATGTTTGATGTAATCAATGTGAAATGAGAACTGATGAATAGCCTATGAAGTGAATACTGTGACAGGCGACAAAGGAATAAATTGAAGAGGAGTTAAGAAATTTGTATTTTACATGAGATATGTGAACTGAATATGACTGGTGATAACATGATAAGATACGTCTATTAAAAGTAGGTATATGAGAATTTGACACAACATCTCCTTCTCCAATACAGAACAAATATTTAAACAATTATAAAATATAGTCGCAAGCGACGACCAGCGGATTCTGGATGTTTTATTTAATTCAAAGATAATGAATTAGGAGATCTTCCAAATGTAATTGAATAAAAAATTTTTAAAGTTTCAAGTCTCTTGAAATGAGCTATAGCATGATTTTGTATGTATTGCTGTCATTTAGGGGAAGATTTTTGAAGACACGTACCCTTAAAACTGAGAAAGTTGATTTTCTTTGAGATTTACCTTTTTAACTTATTGGAAGTCGAAAACCCAAAAGCGGCAAAACAACAAACGTACCAAAATATTGACATCATCTTATTAGTTACATGTAAAGAAATATTCAAAAATTTAACCAAAAAAAGTAGCCAGTACACTAATCTTGACAGTGTTGCCAATATGAATTTTTAGATAAATAAAAATTCAATAACAAGTCAAAACAATTTAACATACAGAACAAAATAAGTTTTGAACATTTGAAATTATATTTAAGTCAAAAATGTTTTTATAGGTGGACTTGAACTCTGTAATTCAGTCTGGTGGAAATCGAATCCATGCAACGGCTTACCACGGGACTACGGGTTCTTTTGTTTTCACTCTGGGAAATTAGTGATTATATTTTATACATCTATAAGATACTGTTTTGTTCCGATAATAATTATCGAAATTAAGGAAATTTATTTAGCACTTGTTGATATTTTGTCCAAGATCATTTCTTTGCTCTTGGGAGAATCATTATGCATTGATGCAATTACGTCAACATACACTGTACAGCAAACGTGTAGGTTATTTCAGCATGAGCAACAATTAACATCATTATAAATATTCAGAACCGAAACTACATTGACATGCACAGACCTTTAAAGCATTATAAACCTACATTGTCGTGTTTGTGTTTGTTTGTTATAAATGTGTTTCCCATATTACATTCGTCTAATAGATTTGCGTTAATCGTGGTGCAGTGTCCGGTTTTCGATCAGAACTACTTTTATATAGTGTCATTATCCTAAGTCGACTATCTTCAAATTGGTATATATTGGTATATATAATTTTCGGCAACAGTCAGTATTTCTCGATACAATAACACCATCTATAATCTTTAACAGGACTGACCCCCTAGCAAAACAATGTATGTCAAAATGAAAGTAGGAATTTCCTCTGTTTACACATCAAAATGAAATGGACTGCATTGTCTCTGAATTGCTTCCGGGTTGAAGTAAAAGTTCGTAGCTATGTCCAATGCCTCTACAATAGAAATTACTGAAAATCAAATTATGAGTGGTCTTTTGTCTAGTGACGCTTCAATAAAATCTTCATCAAGTCAGTTCAAATCAAATTTATTAAAACATTCAAAATTACCATACTTTGAAAGGTGATTGTGAAACAAGTATTAGGAGTTTACTGAAAATATAACAAACTTGTTATTCTCGAATGCTTCAGCTACATATAAATCTAAGATTCAGCGCTTAGATGCAACTGTCTTCAAAGTGGTGTTTCCGCAAAAGTGCATGATCAAAAAAGGTTAAAATTCAATATGGCGTCGAAATCACGTGACCTACGACTTCGCAATGGTAACATATTTTGCTTGTCTAGTTATGTCTAGTATGTCACTGGGATAATTTAGACCCAAATTTAACATGTCAAAATCAGTCACATTTTAAGAAAATCAAAATGGCGGCTTTACCACGTGACCTATGAATTGGTCATGATTTACTTTTTTGCTTGTATTGTTCTTGCGCATCTATTGCAAAAAGTTTCAAGTCTCTAAGTGGATTAAAAAAGAATTTCCCATGTTAAAAGTTTTTCTTTATTATGACCGGAAATGACTGTACGCGAGCGATTTTATTATTGATTCATAACGGCCATAGTCCTGTCTTACTCTCCTGAAATAATCTTTCAATTCGGTGGGTAGGTTTTTGAATTATCTCCCTTTGAAGTTTTCGATTTTCAAAACTTGTCGGACTTTGAAAGGTCACTGTGAAAAAAGTATAAGGAGTTCGCTAATGCTTTGGAGAATCATTTAATCACCAACCCTTTAGCTACACATATATGCAAGTTTGAGCTCTTAGGTGCTAGTATCTTCAGAGGAGAAGATTGCCAAAGGTGCATTGGGTCGGAAAATTGTAATATGTGTCTAAAATCAAAATGGCGAAAAAATTACGTGACTAACGAATTTGCCATGATTTACTTTTTTGCTTGCATGGTCATTGCGCATCTTTTGCAAAAAGTTCCAAGTGTCTTACTGCATTTTGTAAAATTTTCCCATGTTAAAAGGATTCGAACTGGACCTTTAATGGCTGAAACGATTGGGCCCAAAAGCTAATTTTAATGAGTTCACACTAAGAGCTGCCAGACTGTAAAGTTTGGTTGAATTATCTGCAGCCGTTTTTGCTAAATAGGTTACACAATATCGGTGCAAATAATAAAAAAAAACACGCCAATAACAATAATGATTCTGCCCCAAAGGGCAGAATCCTTAATTATAAAACATACAATTCCCTGGCTGTGAGTCAAGGGTCTGCATGTTATGTAATTGCATTGTGTTGACCTGGGCACACAGCAGCTGTAGCTACTGTTCTAATAAACAGAGGTTTCAGGTTACTTAAAATTGCTTAGCTGGCGTAACAGTCTGTGTGTGAGTCTGGTTTAGTCTTAGACTTAGAATTTATTCTAAAATATATTATATTATTATTATATATCATATATAATATTGAAAAGGAGCCAATGAGAAACGGGATTTTCAGAAACAGATTTTCATTTTCATTATGTAATAGATGTTTCCAGTATACAATTACTTAACTATAAAATGAAAAAGTCTACAATGTTTATAGTGAATGTTGATTAATGTGTAACGAATTTTGATAATACATTTTAAATTTGGCTTGGCAATGCCTTATTAAGTGATATCTTAATTTGTCCTTAGACATAATGATTAGCGTAATTCCTGATGAGCTTCAATGCCAATGACTCTCTTTTTACATGTAACCTTTCCACAAAAAACTAGAGGTGAAAAGTATTGTCAAAAAGCAAGATAGAATATAGTCGCATGCAAAGACAACAGGATTTAGTTGTATATATGATTCTTTTAATGTGTATTTATTTATTTAAGCGTTCCTCAACATTCCTGCAAGTTTTATGAACATTTGTTTGGTCGTTTAGCTACAGCGGCCTTTTCAGTAAAACACATCAAGAAAAGGAGACATGAATAAAGTAATTTTCCAACAGTACCTTATGTACTTGTTTGTTTCATATTTATCTGTCACAATTAAATAATATTTCAAGTTTTAACATGATCAGTAAAGAAATATATATTTTATAGAAGTATATGCCTTTTCTGTTATGAATAATATGCATTTCAAATCTGGGTAAATTGTGAATACAGAAATTACATAATGTTCATTGCTGTACTATTCTATGTTGGAAAGATTTCATGTGGGAAACTATTAAAAAAAATAAATTTAAAATTGCTCCAAACAATGCATCGAATTCCAATTCTGGTCAGTTTTGTCTTCAGGTTCACTACAGAATGTTTAAACACTTCAAATGAGTTTCATCACATTTTATTGGGTTTTATTACGTGCTGACATAATGCATGTGCTGATTTCAGTTCGCTCAAATTGCGTATTCATTCCCAAAATATATCATGATTAATAGTTCCCAATTAAAATTGACGAACATCATTATACATGTACAGAACCGAAACTACACGTCCCATTAACATGCATAGGCAAGCACGACATAAGTCACCTTCGGTTTCATTGGGGGGTTAATAATCGCATTGACAAAACATTGCAACTTTGGGATACAGCTCTGTGAGACACGTAACGAAGGCGAAGAGGGGAAAATGGGGCAATATGACACGAGTCCATCAGACTTATAGGTGTGATGAGTGAAGAAGGTTGCTCGTACCTTAGTGACATTTTCAATGGTTGGGATGTTGTAAATAAGGTATCTTGCATGACTGTGAAGATCGCTGCTCCGCATAGACACGCCATCGGATCGGGTGTAAACGCTGTAAATATCCTTGTCACCTGAAATAGTGAAGTAGTGTAATTGTAATGTAGAAGATGACATTCTTCATATGTTATGTTCGTTAACCAACCATTGGTACTTATTTTTTTTTTTTTATTAAACTTAATTATTTATATTTCCTGTTGACTAGACCTACTATGCCTTGCCTCTGCTTCCTCAGTCAGGGGCTAATCCAGCCTTATCACAGACGAAACTTTGAAAGAAGAGCAGGGATGGTGAAATCCCTAACAGGGGCTAGTAACTCAGTGCTCCCGTGACGTCACTCTCATGATTCCTCACTCTCTGATGGGACCCAAAGGCAAACGATAGCGGGGAGGCTGGGCGGGACTAGAGCGTATATTAACGTACCATTATTTAAATACCTATCTGTTGAGTAGACCTTCTATGCCTAGATACCTATTAACAGAGGCAGATCATTGATTACCTGGGAGAGACGAGGCGGGGAGACTAGCCCTGAGTGTAAGCTAACCTATGAGTCCTCCGACGCCATTAAAGGTGAGGACAAGGTAAAGCCCGGGTGACTATCTCTACCGACTAAATGGACAACCCAGCCACTCATCCTTCGAGCCAACACACATCCTGAGACCCCCATTGGGATGGAGGAGACATGACAGAAGCAATAAAAACACAACACAACAAGACGAACGATGCTATCAAACTATTAAACGAAGGCATCGGAGAAGACTCCACCGTGAGCCTGGCGAAGGCCTGCCACTTGAAGTCATAAAGCTTCCTAACGGTCTTCCTAAGATAAGATGCTATAGTGTAGGCGATACACTCTTGCTTAGCTCCATCTTAATACAAGTCAAGAGTGAAAGCAGAACACCTGAGGGTAACCCTCCGCTTGGCTTGCTGAGGGGTAGATCCTCCCGAACGTGGATCTGGACGGGTTCTCATAGCCAGAGTCGCTCGAGCAGCACTGTCCATGGCCGTACTGGCCAACAGGTTGCGCCCAGAAGTAGGGATACAATCGCCAGAGGCGAAATAGCATAAGCGTCCCTCCCCTCCCACTCTAACGAGAGCGCATCCAAGCCCATCACTATCGGGTCTGGCACTGGTGAGAAATAAATAGGAAGTTGAAGGTCAACCAAGGGAGACACAACACTCATAACACTCATGGATTCAACTGCCTCTCCGTTGGAGAAGTCGGATCATACAAGACAGAGTGTCTGGCGAAAGTGCTTGGAAAGTGGACCCCAGTCCAGGTCCAATCATCCACCAGCTAAAAGAGTCTGAACAAGACTTGCAGGAGAGACTCGGGCTCGGACTCGACCAAGCAGCAGCTGAACTGGCCGTAACTACTAGACAGACAAGACACGCTAAGTGAAAGTCGTCTGATAGCGAACGCCGAGTGTTATTGGAGGACGAACGATTACCCACCAGTGAGAGGTGACTATCCAAGCGAAAGGAGGACGAAACGTGCTAGGGTGAGTGTTGTCCGATATCGAAAGTTGAAAGCTATCGGAGGACTAGGAGCAACTCATTAGAGAGGGTATGTCTAGACACACCAGTCGACACCAATAGGTAAGATAGGTGAGAGCCGAACGTGTGACTTGATCGACATGTGCATCTGCATGTGCACAAGCATTTGCTACAGCGAGATCTGTCTGATAGCGAATGTCGTAAGACAACTCACTAGCCGATGGTGTGGAAGCGATATATCGAGGCCAATGCGATATGGAATGTCGGGAGACGAAGAGCTACTCACTAGTGAGAGGTAAAGACGAATCACCAAGCTGGAGGCGGACGAAACACGGTATGGTGAGGCCAAAGCGTCACTTGCTAGCGAGAAGGAACTGATTAAAATAGGTACCAGAACCTGCTCCTGGATAGTTCTGTTGTCCCTCGTTTTGACAACCACGCTCTCGCCACACATCCAATCTTCATGGACGATAATGCCAGACAACATCATGCACAAGCCATTGTTCAGCATCTCCAAAACAATGCCGTTGAGACACTATACATTTGTGGCACATTTTGGGATGTAGAGTTTGAGCAAGGGATCGTCCCATGGAAACCCTTCAGGAGTTGACCCAGGCTTTGCATGATGAGTGGCAATAAAATCCCCACAGACATTCAGAGGTCTGGTGGCTAGCACGAGAGAGCATGTGAAAAATGTTATCCGAGTGTGTGGTGGTTACATCAGATATTGAGTTTACAAGTCATTATCGACCCTGATATTATGTTAAACATTTTTGTAATGTGCAACCATACTTATTTACCTAAGTTTTCCATTGATCTTAGTGGATGTTTGCTACTTGTAATTAAACCTTCAATTAGTGCCCAAATTCGGTTTTGTGTTGTCACTTTTGTAACTGAACCTTCACATTAGGCCATATAAACAGTGCTAAGTGTTTTCCATGGTACCAATTATTTTTAGGTCAAGATCCAGTGCGATATTTTATGACGAGCTGTAAATATATTTTTGATTGAAAAAATGTTCACCTAAAACTTTCTTAAGAACTGTTAGTCTTTATGCATAAAACTGAACCTGGTTTGTAAAACAATTTCATTTGTCGTGACAAACTTAGGACCAGATTTTCGAAGGTCAGCTAACACAAATGTAGGTCACCAGACAACAGATTGTTATGATAAGGATAATTTTATTATTTCTCACATGTCATTTTGTAGCTTTTTGTATTATTTCGCTACGAGAATGGTTTTGAAATCTGAGGGTCGTTATGGTCTGACGTTAGTGATGCCATCAATAACTGCCTTCAATAATCCTATCAACCCCATCCCTGACCACCTACCAAAAATTTATTATAACAGAACATACGTTAGTAAGAATCAAACTTCCATCAGACTTTATAGTTTAAAAAAATACTCGAAAAATTAATGAGTTACAAAACTAGAAATAAAATGGACAAAAACTTGATTTGAAAATGTTTCAAATTTCACAATTTTTGAACCTTAAATGAGTGTTTGCGACCCGTTTCGGTATTGATAAATGTAGCAGAAAAGGATAACTTACCATATTCCGAGGCAACATTCTGAAATGTAAAACGTCGAAGACATTAAGGTTAGAAAATTAATTAAAAAGTAGTTTTATTAAACGAACAATTCTGATATATCCCTTTAACCATCAATAGAACAAAAACAAACAAATCCTCATTACAACATGCCGGAGTGACCCAGTTCCCAGTCAGCTGCTTGTGGAACACCTAGACATGCTGCTACCACCTATCACTGACATCATAAACTGCAGTTTGTCCTCCTGATCTTTCCAAAAGTGTGCAAGGATGCCATAGTTAAGCCACTCATAAAGGATGTTAAACTTGACACGGAACCAATGAAGAGTTATCGACCAGTCTCCAATCTTTCCTTCTTATCCCAACTGATCGAAAAGGCTGTCGCTAAACGCCTCACAAGTCATTTATCAGCAAATAATATTCTGGATCCATTTCAGTCTGCATATCGGCCAAAACACTCCACAGAGACGTTACTTCTTAGAGTGATTAATGATCTCAGATGTATTGTCGATAACGGAGACATGGCAACGTTGCTGCTTCTAAAATAGAGTGCCGCATTCGACACTGTAGACCACACTAAGCTTCTTCATACCCTGGAACATCATAGTGGCATCCAAGGGACACCCTTAGCATGGTTTTCATTATACCTCACTGAAAGAAGTCAGACAGTGTTAGTTGGCAATGCTCTGTCTCAGAAGTCCTCTTTGTCCTGTTGCGTTCCCCAAGGCTATGTTCTTGGACCCATTCTCTTTCTTTTGTACATGAATCAATTTTCTTCCATAATTGACAGATTCAATATCCCTCACTATTCATACGCTGATGACAACCAACTGGTCAAAGCTTTCACACCAGACACAGCTTTCATTGACACTAACCACTGTACGAAAGAAATCAAAGCGTTGATGACAAGTTAAGTACTAAAATTGAATGACGACAAAACTGATGTATTGCTTGTAGGTAAATCACAACACCTAAAGGAGCTCAATTCGGAAAATGTAACTGTTGGTTCAGCTGTTATTGATTTTTCTACTGTAGTCAAGAATCTGGGGGTGTGGTTGGAATCTGACCTCTCTATGCATGCCCAAGTCGACAAGTTGTGCAAAACGTGCTATTTCCACCTCCGAAAGATTGGAAACATTAGAAAATACATCACCGTCAACAGTGCCAGTATTCTAGTCAGATGTCTAGTCACCTCGCGACTAGACTACTGCAATGCTCTACTCACAGGCCTCAACAAGTATCAACTCAATAAACTGCAAAAAATACAAAATACAGCTGCCCATATTATTTCTTTGAAGTCAAAGTCTGATAGCATCACTCCTATCCTCAAATCATTGCAATGGCCTTCGATTGAATCCCGTATTAATTTCAAGATTCTTGTCACTGTCTACAAATGCCTCCACCAACAGCTCCTACTAACCGTCCCTTCTTTCAGATTATCCTCATTTGGCAAACGATCCTTTCACCATGTTGCCCCACGACTATGGAATCCACTGCCACTCCACATCAAAGCTTCAGAAACACTTGCAGTATTTAAATCTTATCTAAAAACCCACATGTTCTCCTCTGTTTACCAGTGACTCTATTTCACTTTTCTTCGCGCCAGAGGCATGCACAAGTGTGTGGACGAAGGCGCTATATAAATGCCCATATTATTTTCATTATTATGTATTGTGTTACATAATGCACATTTTCAATTGGACTGCTTGGTGTAAATTTACCTAATTTTGTCATTTAAGGGGGCAACCTTATGGTCCTAACAATATTAAAAACAACATACAAACTAACCTTAATGTTATACATCCCATATTAAACCCTATGTAATAAACGTGTAGGTTTATTAAACATTGATATCTTTAACGGACGAGTAATAAATGACCATATCAAAATACTATGTAAATCGCTCACCCTGGATGGACCATCATATTCCATCCTTTTTAAGGCAGGGAAGTCTTTCTCTGTCAACTTTCGTCTGTTTTCCAGTCCTGAATTCATTAGCAATTCAACATAATCAATAAAAAAAAGCGAAAATTAGAAAACAGACTCATTTGTCAGCTGCACTATTCAATGAGGGGAATGATTTAAACTGGACTGAGATGGTTTTCCCTGGCTTTGTGTGAGTGTAGACTAGAGTAGATTATTCTTTGCACCCAGGCTCGGGAGGCGTAAGGGGCCGTTTAAAAAATAATGTACATTTTAGCGTGTGAATAACAATGACCAGAGGGACTCAGGGATTGGCAAGAATTTGGCCCACAAAGTGAACACTGAGTTCGCGTTTGATACATGGTATGTGCTAAGGGTCATCGGGAGTAACATAGCCTATCTAATATGTCAACTAAGTCACGAGAAGCTGTTGTTTTACTTGCCATGATTGAATAAAGAAGCATGTCTCCAACAAGCAATGTGTTTATCTAAATAAGTAAGTTTTGGCCATTCAAACAATACAACACGTAACAGCCAATATTCCTCAACGTTCTAATTAGGTTTCGCACCTGGTCTCTTGTAATCGTCCAGAGTATCCTCAATCTTGCACTTTACTTCACATACAGGTATTCGATCTTGCTCGTCCAATTTCGTGCACCTCATAATGGCATCGAACACTTTGGTGGGGATACACCGTTCCTGGTGAAGCTTCTTTGTGCCGCTTTTGATCTACAATGATCAGTATGAGTTATTATACAACAAGCAGTTGTCACTAAGGTGACATGATCCCCCGCCGCAAATTAATACTTCAAAATTGAAAAATAATGTCAAGATCAGCAAAATATACTAGGCCCTGAATGATGAGAATCCAATGAACAGTTCTTGTGATATCGATGCCCCTGACAATCTTAACATGTCGAAAAACACAAAGCTATATATAAGATATGAAGAGAATCCAGTGAATGGTTCTTGAGATATCCCGCTGACAAGGATAAAAGGACAAAGTCTCGTTGTGACCTTCAAATGAAGGTCAAGGTCAGAGACCTACTTAGAATATTACTCTTTCCATGAAGAACCCATATGCAAAATATGAAAAGAATCCGCTGAATAGTATTTTGGTTATTCCATTTCGTACGGACGTTGCGTGGATTTCATCATATGTTTTCTAGTCGCTTCTTTTCTACAATACATGCCTCAATATTTTACGTTGCATAAACTGGCAAGCTGACGTTTCAGCACCCTAATGGCCGACAGTCATGTGGCACTACGATGGCGATTCAACGACTCATGAATTGTCGTGCTTTTTAATCAGCTTGGAAATTGACAGAGAGTTCTACATTGTCTTCAGGTCATTGTATTTAAGCGGAACCATCATTGTCTTACCAAGTATGCAATCTCCTCTTCAGTTTTCCCTTCAAGATCAGAGTAGGGAAGGGTTCCGTGTGTGCTAACCTCGTAGATGAGATGTCCAATCATCCAATAGTCTGAAGAGAACGTGAAGTAACCCTTGCTCAGAGATTCAGGCGCAGACCATCGCACAGGAATTCCAGAAGATTCTCGGTCTGTACAAAGTGGTAGTGCAAAGACATTTATTTTCTAAATTGATCAGTGATGTAATACAGTTATCAGAAATGACTGTCTACTTTAGCCAAGATATATGTCAGGACACAAGTTAGTCGAACCATTTAAAAACCATTGTGATCAATCAAAATGAAATGGATTTAAACAGTAAAATAAAAAACTAACTCGTTCATGCGTTCCGTTCAAAATCATCCTTTCTGAATTTATTTTAAGTAACTTGTCCCATTTACCAAAACCATTCGAATTATTAACGAATTGAATTATAAATTACTCACCAACTATGATTGTATGCAAGTTTACTCTTGCAAGGTCCAATTTGAACAGTTTAACATGGTTGTGCTTCTGGTTGAAGATGAAGCTTGACGCAGTAATGTCTCGGTGGACGATTTTGTTCTTATGAAGGTGGACCACAGCATCCAGAGCTTGATTAAGAAGCTCTAGAAGCTCAACTGGCTGTAAAAACACCTTCCCTTTAGCCTTGCAATAGAGAACCTTGTGTAAGTTAGGTTGACTGTAGTCCTCTGTGACGTAGAATACAGGGATATGGTCAACTCTAAACGCAAATAGAGACAGGATGTGTGGATGCTCGGCAAAACTCCGTAGAATCTCAATTGTGTTCCGGTGACCACATTTGGAAGGTGTTAGGGAACTCTTTAGCTGTCTGGCATGATCGTCATCTACAGATTTAAATAAATTGTACAGGATATAAATGTGATGTGATTTTAACATACTTAAGGTTGAAATAGGTATTCTTATCCAATGGGTGGTTTATTCCCTTTGATCGTTTCGCATCGATAAATGCTGAGACTGTTTCAGTGGCTGTGTCATCTACATCTGACGTGGCCCAATCAGTGCCCTTTGAGAATACAACTGATGGTATGTTCGTGTTGTTATTGACACAGCCACTGATTCGAAATAAAGAATTTATCATTTGTCATGAAATGGTTAAAGGAAAATAAAACGCCCTTGGATGACTGTTATACATAACCTTAGCCGATACTTTGCAGCATGTAACTGGTGTGAAACGTTTAACTGATATAGCCGATATAGCATTAAACATTAAAGTATTTGCAAAATTAAGGTCATAAAAGGTCATAAAACGACCAAATACCCTGTGGGATATGAATATGTAGCATCACTCTCTGTGAGACTCTGCCAACCGGTACTTTCATCCAAGAATTTTCCTCTTGAGTTTCCCTTAAGCGCTCTGTTAGGTCAATGTTGATCGGCTTCAATTCCCCTGACACTTCAGATAACGCTATGCGACGGAAGTCCTCCAAATATGACTGCTTAGCTATCTGAGTAACAGTTTCTTTCCTGACAAGGTCGTTGCTTGAAAACATCAGACCGCTCATCAAATGGGTTGATCCCATAAGAAATTCTGAGTTTGCTTTTAAAACTCTGAAGGCAGCAATTGATTCATCGTGCAAATCTTCTCCAGTTCTTTCCTCTGCAGTAATAAAAGCTCATATTTATCAGACTTTGACATTCATTGTATCTACGTGATAACTGCATTAGACTACGCTTTTGCAACAAAAAGTATACAATTCTTTCATCACACCAATAAATTTATATCAAATCTCAGATATCAAAACAACTGAAAAGTTGAGAAGGCAAATCGCAACCTTGCAACTTGCAAATTAAAATCAAATTTTAAATATAGCCGCAAGACGATTCAGGATTCAGCGTATAAATGATTTATTGTTTTAATATGTAAATTGAATTAAGACATATTTGCATTGTTATGGTTATTTGCATCTTTTAAAACAAGTTTCACGTCTCTAGCATGTCTCTAGGATCATTGAGACCCAAATTTCACATGTCAAAATTCAACAATTTTGAAGTAAATCAAAATGGCGGCTAAACCATATAACCTACGAATTCGACATCATTTACTGTTTTGCTCGCTTGCTTATTGCGTATCTTTAAAACAGTCTAAAAGTTTTACGTCTCTAAGTGCAGTTTGAAAATGTTCCGATGTAAAAAATAGACATTTAAAATCGAACTGCGCCAGTTGGCACTATTGTTAGCGACTTATGCTATGTGTTAGAGTTATCCCCCTTTGTGTGTTAACTCGGTTTCCCAGTCTTTGGGTTGCCGATCTAGCGAGTCTGTCTGTATGTCTCCCCATGTGTTTTGGAATAATTTGGATCGAGTTTCCCTGTGTCTTGACTGTGAATGAGATGTGGAAACTTCCTCATTGGCGTGGTGGCAGCGATATGGACTAACCACACTACCTACGCTTCCCGATAACTACAAAATAAGTAAACAGTCAATCAGTCAACATAGTGATTGGAAACATGCGATGCCTTGGTCAAATTTTCCAATATGGCGCAGACACATAGAGCCCCAAAAGAATGGTGTCTTAGCAAATCTGAGACTGTTAATTCATTTGAGAATTGCAAACAAAATCTCCATTACACTCTGTCACAAGATCAAAATTTTGCACAGTTTTTAGTCGATGGTGTGACATGGCTAAGAAAACTCTACGTGGAATTGAAAACGATGAAGAAGACGTCGATGTGGCGTTATGTGGTACTGCCGAACAGAAAGTGACAATGCTTGAACTTATGCAAGGTCAGATTGCAAACTATTGCACTATTATCGCAAGAAGCAGCATTATCAAGAAATCAACCTCGCTAAATAACATATGGCATGAGATGCGTCTGCATTATGGCTTCCAGTCAACAGGATTGCATTTCCTTGACTTTTCAAACATTTGTCTGTTACCAGATGAGCGTCCTGAAGACCTTTACCAGCGTTTAGTTGCCTTCATTGTGGATAATTTGCTGTAAACTGGCGGCGGTATAACACATCATGGAGAAGGAATCGCTGAAGATGAAGAGTTATCACCATCACTTGAGAACTTTATTGTACTAACCTGGCTTAACCTCATACATAAGGACGTACCCAGATTAGTAAACAACGTTATGGCACTGACTTGCGTTCTCGCACCCTGGCATCCATAAAACCTGAAATATCGCAAGCAATGTCCTCAGTCAGAGATGAAATCATATCAAGTCAAGACATGAAAGTGATGTGAGCATCATCTTCTATCTCTACTACGGACAAACCTCACCAACTCCAATATAACCGTTTCCATCACAAGAAAGGAGACAAGTCATGTCCGCTATGTAAGCTGGCCAAAAGACCATACCGCCATTTTCTCAGTGAATGCAACTACCTCCCCGCGGGTGACAGGCGATATCTGGCCAAAGCTAGACAGATTATCATGGCACTCGACGATGATCCCAAAGATATTGGTGATCAGACCACTGAAATTGACACTACGGAGATTGAGAAACCAATCACTGCTCTGAGAGTCCAAGTCTGCCAGTACCCCTGCCTGAACACATTCTACCAACACCACTTGGCTCGTATTATTTTGGACAGTGGTGCTACCAGCAACATGGTAAAATTATCTGTAGCCAAGAGTTTAGATCTTGACATAAAGAAGAGCACACAGTCAGCCAGACAAGCAGATGGCGTTTCGCCACTCAGGGTTGTTGGAGAAGTCAGCGGTATCCTTGCTCGAGGAGATGATGAATTCACGTTCGAAGGTCTTGTTGTCGAAGATTTGGATGTTGACATCTTGGCAGGAATTCCCTTCATGTGTATGCTAGACCTGCTAAACGGCAATTCTTCCGAGGTGAATATGTTATCGTTGATTACGGTCATACTGGAAAAGTGGATAAGCCTGATCAACTCACGGTCACACGTGCTTAAGTTCTCAGGGCTGCACACAGTTCAACTACAATTTGGCCAGGTGATTATGTTGAATTGGAGGTCCCTCAAGAGTTCACCGCATATGACGACCACCTTGCTCTTGAACCACGGATTGATAATCTTTTCAGCGGTAAACAAACTTGGCCCAAAGTCGACATTATTCCCAGTGTCTGTGGACGTGTACGTATCCCAAACCAGACTAAAGAACCTTGTCTTTAAAACACGCTCACATCTGTCAGGTGAGACACATCACAGATGTCCCGAACGAAGCATCGTCAACAGAGCCCATCATCTTTATTCAAAATGTGACTACCCAAACGAAACATACTCAATTCGCCCAATCCGTCAGATTGGATCCTGATCATACCCTACCTCCTCAAATGCGGGAGAAGTTCAGATCCCTACTGCATGAATATGATAGTGTCTTCAACCCCAACTTCTTGGGTTACAATGGAGCGTCTGGTCCTGTATCCGCCACTGTGAACATGGGTCCGGTGCTGCCACCACAACGAAAAGGTAGAGTGCCTCAGTATGCTAGAGATAAGCTTGAAGAATTGCAAGCCAGGTTCAATGATCTTGAAGCTAAGGTGTGTTCGTTCGACTGGAAGATGTTGGAGTAACTGCTGAGAATCTCAACCCGTCATCCCTTTTTAAAAAAACACAAGGGGGCTTCCGCTTGGTCACAGCATTTGCAGATGTTGGTCAATATTCAAAACCACAGCCATCACTTCTCCCAGATATGGATTCAACCCTTCGACAGATTGCTCAGTGGCGATTCCTAATCTCAAGGGATCTCACAAATGCTTTCTACCAGATACCTCTTGCAAGGGAATCAATGAAGTTCTGTGGAGTGGCAAGTCCATTCAGAGTTGTGCGTATGTACGCAAGGTCAGCTATGGGCATGCCTGGATCCGAGACGGCGTTAGAGGAATTTATGTGTTGCGTACTTGGTGACCTCCTTGAAGAAGGGGTCATTGTGAAACTGGCTGATGACTTATATTGTGGCGGTAATTCACTGGAAGAACTGTACAACAATTGGTCACGTCTACTGGATACTTTGCACAAAAACAGCCTCAACATCAAAGATGCATCAAAGGCTACCATTGTACCTACAACAACTACAATCCTTGGCTTGATCTGTGAAAATGGTTCCATCTCTGCAAGTCCTCACAGGATCTCCACTTTGTCAACATGCGTTCCACCTGATACTATCAGGGGACTCTGTTACTACATTGGTACGTACAAAGTGTTGGCTCGAGTTCTCCCTAACTGTTCGTCGATCCGCGCACCCCTCGATGATGCCATGACCGGAAAACAGTCCACTGATAGAGTGCAAGGGACAGACGATCTCATTCATCTGTTTAAGGAGTCACAAAAGGCTCTCTCTACTTGCCGTTCTCTCACCCTTCCACGAGCTGGTGACCAGTTGTGGGTTGTCACTGATGTTTCAGTTAAAAGAAAGGGTGTTGGTGCTACCCTATACGTTACTCGACACGAAAAACCTCTTCTTGCCGGATTCTTCAGCTCAAAACTTCGTGGCCATCAAGTGAAGTGGTTACCTTGTGAAATTAAAGTACTTTTCATTGGCCTGGCTGTCAAACACTTCAGCCCTTACATGATTCAGTCAAAACACAAGACGTGCGTCCTAATGGATAGCAAACCATGCGTATAAGCCTTTGAGAAGTTGTGCAGAGGCGAGTTTTCCGCAAGTCCACGTGTATACACATTCCTATTGATTGTGAGCCAATATCAAGCATCCATTCATAATCTTGCAGGTGTTGCCAACCTACCATCAGATTTTGCCAGCAGAAACGCACCAGAATGTCTCAACCCTACTTGCCAAATTTGCTCATTCGTGTCTTGGTCAAAGGAGTCAGTTGTTCGAGCCACATCAATCCAAGAGTTCATCAGTGGAGAGTCTAGATTAGCTTTCACAAGCAGAGCTGCTTGGAAGTTGATCCAATCAGAATGCCGAGACCTTCGTCGCACGCATGCCCACTTTGTACAGGGTACCCGTCCATCTAAGAAACTCACAACCATTAGGCACATCAAACGTTACCTTCAGGTTGCTTCAATCGCACGGGATGGCCTGCTCGTCGTCGTCCAGAAGGAACGTTTCACTTCTCACAGAGAACGAATCATTCTTCCGCGCCAGATAGCAGTGTTCCCGTTTACTGGTAAATACCGGTATTTTACCATTTGCAAACACTGCCGGTACTGAGGTCCGGCTGTTTTTAAGTCTTGAATTTGATTTTTTAGTTAACATTACTGAAATAAATGAAACATTGGTGTACTTGGTTATATTGTAATAAACCCAAAAAACTTTCAGAGACGAATTACTTTTCATTTTCAAGCAGTCACAGCGACGATCGAGTTTAAGTTTAATGACAAACAATTTCTCTATGACGTACATGTTGAGTGATGTACTACCATACATGGAAAAACTCGTCTGAATTTTTCAGAGGGATCAACTCAATTTGGCCATGATACAGCCATTGGTGCGGTCCACTATCACATGCTTAAACGAATTGTTGACACAGATTGGAGAAAATGAAGTGTATTTGTCGGAAAACATTTCTTAGGGCGAGTTTCGTGGAATAAAGTTAACGTATGCTTCTCCTGGATCTGTGGCTGCTGCCAAGAAGAAACGTGATGGTTTCATTACAGATCTGATAGATTCCCGTACTGTTCTTCATTCACTCGACAAGGTTTTAAACCCTTCTACATATCCCAAAACACCAGAAGAGATGAATGCACATGCTAGGGAATCCCTTGTATCACTTCTCTCCTGTCATTGGTCAGGCAGATACTGACGTCAGAGCCAGTTTGATTGACAGGGATCGTACTAGACGTGATTTCCAGCAAATGAAGCGAGCTTTGTCAGGTTTCGGGACATCGTCGTTCGAACAAGCATGTCAAATTCTGATAAACGAGTATCAGGATATATTCCCTGACTTTGCAACATTAGCAGCAGTAGCTATCACCATTCCAGTATCCAGCGGCCGGCAGAGAGAGGGTTTAGCGTACAAAATAGAATCCACACGGCAGCAAGAAATCGCTTGTCGCATAACAGAATAAACAATATGATGCTATTAAATATGCACTCAAATGACACTGAAGAAAGTCAATTCAATTTCCAAACAGCAATAAAGATGTTCCGAAAGAAGAAACGTAAACTGTGAACATTTTAATGTACTATTTGGCATTACAGTACTAACAGACATTGTCGCAAATCAGTTAATAATTAATTAGTTTTCCTGTGTGACGTAAGTGTCACGTGACCGTCACAGGGATAGTGCTTTCACAAATAGAACAAAATGGCGCTGAATATATCTTGGAAATATTAATCTGAAACTTAACAGTATGTAAAGTAACCTTGTAAGTATGTGGTAACTTGTCTTGAACATTTTAACATGACATTGACTTAACAAATAACGTAGATAGTTACAGTGGAGTTTCATTCAATGACTGTACTGCATTATACTTGTATCAATGGCACACGTGTATTGAAATAAAAACAAAACAAAGTTCGTTCACAATTTCATACTGTTTATTATTCATTTGAACACTTACCCAGTTGTTCACATACATTCATCAATGTTCAAAAGTGCACTGTTTGCTCTTTCTCTATAAAAAATATAAGGACTGTTAATGATGGGGACTGGTAATGTCATTGGCTGCCGGTCCCCAGGACTGGCTGTAAACAAGAGTCATCAGAAGATGACATATCCCACCGGTTCCACGAAATTTGTAAAACACATCTTTGACAGATACTTGTGTATCTACTACCGTACTTCAGTTAGTGGGTATAACAGATGCTGAGTTTCAGGTATGTTAAGGGTTTTAGAAGCAGTCAAAATCAACAACAACCAACATCCCTCTCATGTTTCTATGGAAACAGAAAAGAAAGAAAAAATCAGAAAAAAATCTGAAAAATCAAAAGGCACCACTTCAGTTAGTGGGTTATACACATGCAAAGTTTCAGGAAGATATGAGGAACAGTTTTTGAGCTGTGCTCCGGAAACGAACCTGTTTCTGAACAAAGTCTAAATTCAACAAGTTTCTATGGAAACGAAAAAAAAAAAAAATTCAGAAATCTGAAAATATCAAAAGGCACCACTTCAGTTAGTGGGTTATACACATGCAAAGTTTCAGGAAGATATGATGAACGGTTTTGGAGCTGTGTTCCGGAAACGAACCTGTCTCTGAACAAAGTCCAAATACAACTAGTTTCTATGGAAACGAAAAAAAATAAGTTAGTGGGTAATACACATGCAAAGTTTCAGAAAGATATCGTGAACGGTATTCGAGTTCTGCTCTGGAAATGAAATGAATACGGACGGACGGACAGACGGACGGACGGACGGACAGACGGACGGGGTGATGACTATATCCCACGGTATTACATACCGGTGGGATAAAAAGCCAGCGGGAACACTGCAGATAGTCAGTGGGCTACTCACCGCTCTTCACGTTCAACTTGTCCACCCAACCAACCACCAATTGAAACAGGTCATATAATGCTACTTTTATGCTCTGGATCTTGACAAGACCGTAGAAACTACTACTTCCAGTTGCCATAGGTGCCAGTCCCTTCGCAGCCTGCCTCAAACAGTCATTCAGCAGTCCACCGGAGATCCACCAGATACAATAGGAATCAGCTTTGCCTCAGATGTAATTCGCCGCCACCGCCAGTTCAATCTGATAGTCAGGGAATTTGTCACATCCCTTACACTGTCTTGTCTTCTCACCCACGAGCGTCATGACACACTCCGCAGCTCACTCATAGCTTTGTGCAGTGAAGTCCACCCAATGGTTGGCCCCCCTGCAGTCATTCGTACTGATCCTGCACCAGGCTTTGTAGCCCTAGTTAGCGACAAGGGACTGCTCATTGAGGTGGGAAGAGTTAAGAACAAGAATAAGAACCCTGTAGCAGAGAGAGCAGTACAGGAATCATAACCGAGTTGCTACGTCAAGATCCTAAATGTAATTATGTTTCACCCCTCAACCTCTCCCTTGCCACAGCAAGTCTTAATTCACGGATTAGATCCAGAGGTTTCTCTGCTAGGGAAATGTGGACCCAACGTGACCAGCACATTAATGTTCAGCTGCCTATACGTGATATGGACCTCATCCTCAGTCAGCATGCTCAACGTAAGAACAATCATTTACCGAGTGAGCAATCAAAGACACCCAGTCTTAAGCAAGGCTCAACACCCCATGTTGATGTTGGAAGCATTGTGTATATTTACAGCGATGGATCAAAGCTGCGTGCTCGTGACCGGTATATCGTTGTTGCAATTGATAATGACTGGTGCAATGTCCGCAAGTTCACAGGAGCGCAGCTCCGCAACATCTCTTACAGAATGAAAATGTCTGAATGTTACTCTGTTGACGTCCCCACACATCGAGAACGATTTAGATCTTCTACCCACGAGGTTGAGCTACCAGCTGAAGACGACCATAACATGTTCCCAGCGTCTCACAATGCTCCCTAAAACCCTCCACCTATACCCAATGTCATCACGGAGCCACCTACAGCTGCAGAGAGAACTGAGCACTTCTGTGGCGACATGGATGATGCTGATTCACACCCTCAGGACCCTATTGGCCGTACTAATATTGCAATTGACCAGTCTGAATCTCCCACGCTCCCAGAGCTACGTCAATCTAGTCGCAGCCGTAAACTGCCTCCTCACCCTTCTGACTATATCCTGGACTAGATTTGTGCTAATACCCACTCTTATGACTGTGTCATTTTATTTCAGCATAGTCAACCTGTGTGCATGGTGATGGGGCAGAATAATTCCCTAATCTACCCTAAGATACTCTCCTCCACCAATGTTTTAATTTACTTTGTGCAAAGCTGTAGGATATAATAGGGGCAGTATAATCCCCCGAGACTTGAGGGCAGTCTACCCAGTGATAGTCTTTCACTTTGTTTTCATCTTTCAGTGTTTGATTCTGTGAAAAACAATCTTAAAGAGGAATTACCTCATTACATATGTTAGTTAAGGTTTCATTCCTTTTTGTTGCCCTGAACTTTCGTGGGTATATTTCACGAAATTTGATCGCTCCTCCCTGTAATATAGGCTGGCTGGAGTTGCCTCCCTTTGACCGTGTCGTGTACTGCGCTACACTATCCATGTAAACATGAATCTGTGACGTAATAAACATCTATGAAACTGCCCGCCATTCTTCAAGTTGTCACATGGTGTCAGAGTCGGGATTTTGAGCCGAATGGAGCAATTAAGAACCCCAAATGAACTCAGTTTCGAAGGAAACTTGTCTGAAAAC
Source organism: Gibbula magus (assembly GCA_936450465.1). Taxonomy (NCBI): domain Eukaryota; kingdom Metazoa; phylum Mollusca; class Gastropoda; order Trochida; family Trochidae; genus Gibbula; species Gibbula magus. The sequence continues at coordinate 35,933,790 of OW388294.1, read as the reverse complement.
TGGCGGAGATGGATCCAGAGCCAGCAGAACCGCTGCAAAGTCCGAAGCTGTCAAGTGTGCGACATTGCTTCACGTGGCCGGTGATGTGGCCTTGCAAGTCTACAATTCGTTAGAATGGACGAACGATGGTGATGATAAGCGACTTGATAAAGTTAAACAGAAATTTCAGCAGTACTGTGAACCGAAAAAGAACTTGACAATAGAAAAAGCATGCTTTCTTTACGAGATCACAGAAATCAGGTGAAACTATTGACCAATACGTCACTGATTCGAAAAATAAGGCAAAAAGCTGTGAATTTGGAACTTTGACTGAAAGTTTGATAAAAGACAGAATTGTTTGTGGTGTAAGCAATGATGGCATGAGAATGAGACTTTTGAGAGAACCAGACTTGGATTTAGGTCGAACTGTTGACTTGTGTAGAGCCAGTGAGGCTAGTGCTCAGCAAATTAAAGTGGTGAATGAAGAAACAAGTGAACAGAAGAACATCCATGCAATCAACAAACATGGTAATTTTCGTGATAATCAGAAGAAAAGTAAACCAAATTTCCAGGAATCAAATTCAAGTAGAGACACTCAACACAAATTTCGGCAACAGTATCCCAAGTGTCGTGCATGTGGGTACAATCACAAGAAAGATAGATGTCCTGCAGTTAGTCAAACTTGTGATAAATGTGGAGGAAAACATCATTTTGCAAAGATGTGCAAAACCAGACTTCCTAAATCTGACAGGAGAGATCAGCAGCATCGACGGGGACAGAAGTCAGTCCATACTTTGGAACAGACTGATGCAGAATGTGATGAGTTTGAGGACTTATTCATTGGAATGGTAGAAACAGACAGTGATGACGATGATGATGATTGGATGGAAAATGTGAACATTCATGGGAATAGTGTTGTTTTCAAACTTGACACTGGAGCTCAGTGTAATGTGGTCTGCAAGCAAGTGCTAGACAGTCTGAACTTAGGATCATACACTCTGCAACAGTCACATGCCAGACTTATCTCTTATTCAAGGTATAAAATCACAACACTTGGACAGATAGAACTTCCATGTAAAGTGGGGAAGAATAATACAGTTCACAATGTGTCCTTTCAAGTAGTGAAAGAAGAACGACCAAGTTTATTGGGTAAACGAATTTGCTCAAAACTTAATCTTGTACGACGTGTGAACTTGGTTGAACAACCAGCGCTTGATGAACCTGTTAAGAGTGAGCGCAATGTTCTGGGAGAATTTCCAGAATTATTCAGTGGTCTAGGATGTATGCCCGGAGAGCATCATATTGAAATCAACCCTGAAGTTACACCGGTGGTACATCCACCCAGAAAGGTACCAGCCGCACTTGTTAATCAAGTTAAATCAGAACTGAATAGAATGGAGAAAATAGGTGTTGTTGTCAAACAGACAGAACCAACGATATGGGTGAACGGCATGGTCACTGTTGTGAAGCCCCACAAGATCTGCATTTGTATCGACCCAAAAGACCTCAATAAAGCAGTGATGCGAGAACACTATCCAATGAGGACTGTGGAAGAAATCATGGCAAGACTACCAGGTGCGACTGTGTTTACCGTCTTGGATGCAGAAGCAGGTTTCTGGCAAATAAGACTTGATGATGATAGTTCTCAATTGTGCACATTCAATACACCTTTTGGACGTTACCGGTTTACACGATTGCCTTTTGGTGTGAAATCCGCGCCTGAAGTTTTTCAAAGGGCCATGTCACAGATGTTAGAAGGACTCGAAGGTGCAGAATGCATAGTGGATGACGTGTTAGTCTGGGGTAAGACCGTTCCTGAGCATGATGACAGACTGATAGCAGTTCTGAAGAGACTGTCAGAGAAAGGTGTTACACTGAACAAGTCAAAGTGTAAACTCCGAATGACTGCAGTGTCATATGTGGGTCATCTACTCACGAAGGACGGAATCAAACCTGACCCTGGAAAAGTCCAAGCGATTCGTGATATGCCTGAACCCAAGAACAAGCAAGACTTGATGAGATTTTTGGGCATGATTCAATATTTGGGAAAATTCATATCCAACCTGTCGAAGGAGACTTCAGTGTTGAGAGAACTGTTAGGCCATGACATCGAGTGGCATTGGACTGAGTCACACAAACTCTGTTTTCAGAAACTGAAGATCCGGGTGACTGAAGTCCCCATACTTCAGTACTATGACGTCAATCAACCAGTGACGTTGTCAGTGGACGCAAGTTCGGAAGGCTTAGGTGCTATGTTGTCTCAAAATGACAAACCAGTGGCTTTTGCATCCAGATCACTCACTGAAACGCAAAAGAACTATGCACAAATTTAAAAAGAAATGCTAGGAACTCTTCACGGCTGTGAAAAGTTCCATCAATACATCTACAGAAAATCAGTGAAAGTTGAGACAGACCATAAGCCGCTTGAGGTTATCTTTCGAAAACCTTTATGCCAAACACCCTCTCGTTTACAACGAATGTTCTTACGCTTGCAAAAATATGACCTTCATGTGTCATACAAACCTGGAAAAGAACTTATCGTTCCTGATGCTTTGAGTAGAGCATTTCTACCAGCAAGTGATGACTGGTATGAAGAGACTGACTATAAAGTGAACTTCATCGCCATGCTTCCTATGACCCCTGAAAAGGTGAAAGAATTCCAGGATGCTACTACAAGTGATGTGCAGTTGCAACAGCTGAAATCGGTTGTGCTATCTGGATGGCCAGATGACCGACAAGATGTTCCTGTGTTAGCAAGAGACTTTTGGAACATTCGTGATGAGATTACAACAGTTGATGGGCTATTGTTCAAAGGTATGAAGCTAATTGTTCCACAACAATTACAAGAACAAATGCTTCACAGAGTCCATGTGTCGCATTTAGGCATTGTGAAATGTCAGCAGAGGGCCAAAGACATTCTATTCTGGATTGGAATGCACAAACAGATTGAGGAATTCATTACAAAGTGTCCTGTGTGTAATGAAAACAAGAGATCAAATCCAAAACAGCCTTTACAAAGTCATGATATTCCACCAAGACCATGGGCTAAAGTCGGTGCAGATTTATTCACTTACAAAAACAGTGATTACCTCTTATGTGTAGATTACTATTCCAAATATCCTGAAATTGTGAAACTTGTTGATTTGTCAAGCAGTGCAACTATTACTGCTATGAAATCAGTGTTTGCCAGGCATGGAATTCCGGACCTAGTGATTTCAGATAATGGTCCACAGTTTTCGAGTGGAGAATTCTAGAAATTCACCAAAGAGTGGGAATTTAGCCATAAAACTTCTAGCCCTACATACCCTCAGTCTAATGGTCAGGCTGAGAGAGCCATTCAAACAGTGAAAACCCTGTTGAGAAAGGCGGAGAGAAGTGGTAAAGATGTGTATTTAGCACTTCTGGAGTATAGGAACTCACCGATCTCGATGGTATTAACTTGTCACCTGCACAAATGTTGATGGGTCGTCGTCTGAAATCGTTGCTGCCTACAACAACGTCGTTGTTGCTACCACAAGCTCAAAACCAGGCAGAAACGCACAAGAAACTGACAGAGAGACAGTACATTCAGAAGTACTACTATGATAGGCAAGGCACTACAGACTTATCTCCCCTTGCTAAAGGAGATATGGTGAGAATCCGAGAAGGCAACAAGTGGAATCCTGCCACAGTTACTGCACTTGACCAGTGTCCTAGGTCATATGTGGTCACTAATGCAGATGGTAGGAAGTATAGAAGGAACCGTAGGCATCTAAGACCTACCCCAGAGACATTCAGTCCTTTTGTACCACCATTGGAGTATATCCCTGAAATTGCTCCCCAATCTCAAACAACATTGGAACAATCCGACAACACTGAGGAAACCAGCGATGTTAATGCTGATGTCCACACCTCGAGATCAGGCAGAGTGATTAGAGTCCCCTTCAGATACCAGGACTGAACAGAATTTCAAAATGACTCTAAATCCAAAAAGACAGTGATACTTTTGACTAAGTTCATATTTCAAAAGAGATTCTAATTGTTTAATTTTAACAAATTTGGGATAAAGTGTTCAAATTGACATTTATATAAGTCTTAATTTGCTGTTACGTTTAAAGTAAAGTACAAACAACAAGACTCTAGTTTGAAGAATACTGATTTATGTTTATTAATCAGCAATGAGATTGAGAACAATTTCTCATTATGCTTTATTTTTATTATCAGTTTGTTACCAAGTTTATTGTCAATGTTGAAAGGCATTACTTAAAAGGGACAGTACAATCTCTTAAGAGGGAAGATGTAATATAGGCTGGCTGGAGTTGCCTCCCTTTGACCGTGTCGTGTACTGCGCTACACTATCCATGTACACATGAATCTGTGACGTAATAAACATCTATGAAACTGCCCGCCATTCTTCAAGTTGTCACACTCCCCTTCTGTAAAAAGGAAGAAGAAAGAGAATTACGCGACTTACGCTATGTTTTAGACTTATCCCCTTTGTGTGTTAACTCGGTTTCCCAGTCCTGGGGTTGCCGTTCTACAAGTCTGTCTGTGTGTCTCCCCATGAGTTTTGGTATAAAGTTTGGATCGAGTTTCGCTGTGTCTTGACTGTGAACGAGAAATGGAAACTTCCTCATTGGCGCATGACGTTTTATGACTGGGCTATTGAACCCAAAAGCTTGTTTTCGCGTCTCCGTGGTTATGGCTACCAGATTGCAAAGTTTGGTTGAATTTGATTCACCATTTTTTCACGTAGTAATTGTGTATCTTTTGAAAAAAATTTAAAGTCTCTATGTTGATTTTGATGTTGATGTTCTAAGTTCATTGTTAAAACAGTATTAGAATTTCGTTAATAAAATAATAAACGTGTTACTCCCAAATGCTTTAGCAAAATGCAAATATCCTCAGAGTGGTGTTTCCTCTAAATTGAATTGGGTCCGAAGATTTGAAAAGTTTTTTCAAACAATAATGCGTAGAAACCACTATTCGCTCTTTACTCCCATCACTATTGCGCATATATTGAAACCAATTCAAGCTCCCAAAGTGTATTTTGAAAAATTTCCCTGGAAGAAGTAGTGTGTGTCCGTTTGTATCCTTTATCACGACCGGAAATGACTGTTATTATTTATTGTTGATTCTTATACATTTTACATTTGCCTAGTAACTAGTTCGTTTTTAGATATTTAGATATATTTGTAAAATGTTCAAAATCACCTTTGAAAGGTCATTGTGAAAAAATATCAGGACATCGCTTATAAAATTACAAACTTGTTCTTGCCCAATGCTTCAGCTGTATATGAATACATTTTCAGCTCTTAGATGCAAATATATTCAGAGTGGTATTGAACAATTTAATATATCAACATGGCGTCGAAACCACGTGACCTACTATTCCTTTTTTCTCATCATTTCTTTATTCAGGTGTATGTAGGCCATAGGCCCATTATACATATTACATCATACAGCCAACAAGCGGCTATTGCGTTACTTATTCGCATAGAAAATGTACATAGCCAGGTTATGCAGAACACTGGAGTTATCAACAGACATCAAGGCATTAAATTTATGCAATGAAGGATAAGAATAATAATTTGCAGGGATATATAACTTACGAATATGATTGTAGGCAGAACATATTAGGATAAAATGAAACTCGTTCTCAGTGTGACCTTCATTACACATATGACAACATCTAAGGTTCCGAGGCGTATTGGTATATCTACCCGTTTCAACATTTAATTGATGCATGATTATTGTGCATCCTTTAAAAATTCTTGTGCATTTTGAAAAATGTCCCCATGTTAAAAATTGCTATTTAGATTCGAACTGGACCCTGAATGACTTGGCTGATTGGGCCCCACTTCGAAGTGCAAGCATCGTCAGAGGAGAAATTGGCAAAGGAACATGGGTTAGGGAAATTTTCGAAAGTGCCAACAACAAAAAACACAATGGCGGCAAAACGACGTAACATACGAATTCGACATGATATACGTTTTTGTTCGCCGTGTCATTGCGCTTCTTTCAAAAACAATTGCAAGACTGTAGACGCATTTTGAAATTGTTTCCCATGTTAAAAATAGACATTAAGATTCGAACTAGATCTTTATCGGCTTGGCGGATTGAGTCTAAAACTACATGGTAAGGGCTAATTGGCTGAATACTTAATTAAGTGTTTGCATTTTTTAATGAAAACAAACAAACTTGATAAAGGTTACCTACCAAATGTTTTGAGGTAACTTGTTATTCCAACAGTTGAAAGTGTGCCAACTAGCCAATGTAATCTGGATAAAGACCTCAGCGGCTTAATTATTCCATGTTTTTTAGGTTCAGTGAGCTTTTGCAAATCTTTCAGCGCTGTCAGTCTTGTCCCGCCTTGAAACATCTACAAACGAATGTTTAAACAGTATTTTAATATCGAACAAATACATATTAATTATACTAACTAGGACTGTCGCGCAAGTACAAAACATCACTATTGGCGTTCATTCCTGTGTTTGGTGGAAGACATGAACATTTGAGCAATTTCAATTTTACCTTCACAGAAAATCAAAATATCAAGTGAGGACAAGGGAAGTCCATTCTGGTATTGTCAATGCGATATGTCCCTTGAAATGTAGCCAATGAAGCCCTTTCTAAAACGCGCAAAATATTTGTATGTAACTAAAAAGATTCCGAAATTCAAACTTGAAAGGACAATCAAATATTTACTTTCATTTAAAATGTTATTGATGTACATAGGTCATTGATGGATGAATGCCACGTTTGACATTAGGTATTGAGCGATAGATATGATGCATATATCGGGCAACTCGGAGCACAGTTTCATAAATCACTGTCAACATTTCATAATCAAAGGACTTGTGATACCTTTCACTGGTACCGGTTTCACATCAGGGAGAACGTCTTTGTCTGTTGCACCTCCGTAACACGTCATCAGCAAGCGATAATTTACAAGACCTCGTCAGCTGGAGGACCATATACCATCGTTGGTGCCTATTTGTTCTGAGATCTTCACCAATATTGACTCATTAGATAAAGGTTGACACGTTACGAAAGACAACGGGACATTGTTCTTTTATTGGACGAAATAATTTTAAAGATATTCAGTGTTGATCGCTTCTTATACTTGAAGTAGTGTTTTCATGTCGTCACGTCTCCAATTTGTAACGTTATTTGTAACACAAAAATCTCATGTACCTAGTGATGACATCGGTCGTGCTCCCAATGTTGCAGATAACCCTAAATACCCAATTGCAATAAGATAACGCCACTCGATACACTGAGACAGTACACATATTGGACAATCTTTGGACGCATATCACTCAACGTATTTGCAACGTTCTCACGAGCAAGAATTTGCCTTACAAGAAAAGTGGTGTCGCATTACCACGTTAGTGAGAAAGGATTAGAACATATTTCAGACTGCATCCTTGCTAGATGTGGCAACATTGTAGTACTTTTGATGATAAAATGTTATTTTAAATTGATTTGTGAAAAAACAACATAAAATTGAATGATAGAATTATTGAAAATCTTACAGTTGTAACAAGGATGCTCACTATTCCTACGAACGTTATCATGGTGAATCTAATGTTTATAAACCGCCAATGACGTCACATGTATATGCTGAGATGTCAAGTTTAAGTTGAATGTTAGTGTGTGAGATGACTAATATTGAACAATAACTTAATTCAAACATCTATCTGCAATTGGTTTGCCAAAAGGCCGTCTCAAAACCCGAAACTTTCAAACTACTGCACACCAAACCGAGTAATCGTACAATACGGAAGTTTCTTTAGTGTGATGCAAAGCATACAACCTTTTTGTCTAGTTACAAAAGTAAACGTTTACTTTCAACTTTTCTGGACATCTAAATCACATTTATTGGTTACTGCCAGCCTGGTCGAAAACCGGACAATTTTAAACCTCTTAAGAAAGCTGCATTTTGCCATAATATGAATCCATCAGGAATTTTAAACGTGTTATTAGCATAAAGCTACGTTATTCAGCTTTATTTTGAACCATTCATTTCTCAAATATCTTTGATACTCAAAAAGTTATTAAAAAAAGAAGCGGGGTAACGTTTCTTTTGGCGTTTAGTGTATATCATGACATTTGGAGTACTTTGTTTAACACCCAAAAACTGTTTAGAAGCATACAAATGTGCCATTTCTTATTTCATAAATGTATTTATTCCCCAATATAAAATAAAAGGATATATCTTTGCATCAAATATTTTGAAAAATTAATTCTTACTGAGATCACCAAGAATGTGCATTTGCCTTAAAGCGCATTTCCCCGGATAAAATTTACCAACATTCGTTTGACTAAACCAGGCTAAATTGTACACTAATGTGCATGTGTATGCATAGTATCTTTTCCCTGAGGTCATAAAAAGTTTAAAACAATAGATTAATTAATTATTTGCGATTATAAAAAATACCGTGATTTACTTGCCGCGATCGTTCTGTTCCGTTGATGTAACCGAATGTGACGTCAACTGGGGAAAACAAACGTGACGTAACAGCCACTTGACAATGTAAACAACACAGCGCTTCACTTCGGTGATCGTTTTTTGACGATTTGGTTCAACTAATAGTGAAATTCGAATATCTGCTGTATGAAAGTATACTGGCAATGACTTACTTACTTAGGCCTGTCACCCCTCGTGGGGTATAGGCCGTCCACTACTGCTCTCCAGATTCCCCTGTTCTGGGCTTTCCTCTCCAGTTGGTTCCAGGTGTATCCGCTTTTCTTTACATCCCCTTCAAGGTCACGACGGCAGGGGTTTCTTGGTCTGCCTTTCTTCCTTTTCCCCTGTGGATTCCACGTGAGAGCCTGTCTGGTGATGCTTGTAGTGGATTTCCTGAGGGTGTGACCAATCCATCCCCATCTCCGTCTTGAAATTTCTTCCTCTGCAGGTAGTTGGCGGGTGTTCTGCCACAGGTCGGCGTTGCTGATGGTGTCAGGCCAGCGGATCAGGAGGATTCTTCTGAGACAGTTGTTGATGAAGGTCTGTGTATTATCAGTTTTGTAATCCTTCAGGTCTCTGCTCCGTATAGTCGGACTGACTTGACATTGGAGTTGAACAGTCTTATCTTGGTGTTTGTCGAGATGTTCTTCGTTCTCCATATGTTTCTCAGCTGTATGAATGCCGCTTTTGCTTTTCCTATTCTTGCCTTGACATCAGCATCTGTTCCGCCTCCCTTGTCCACAATACTGCCCAGATAGGTGAAGGTATCTGTTTCCTCTAGAGCGATGTTATCTAGTATGATAGGGTCAGTACTGTTTGCATGGACCTTTAGGATCTTGGTCTTTCCCTTGTGGATGTACAGGCCTATCTGATGAGAGCTGATGTTTAATTCGTTGGTCTTTTCTTGCATTTGGTGTCGGCTGTGGGCTAGTAAGGCTAGGTCGTCAGCAAAATCCAGGTCATCCAGCTGTTTCCACACTGTCCATTCTATGCCGTTTCTTCTCCCGGATGTTGTCCGTTTCATGATCCAGTCTATCGCAAGAAGGAAGAGGAATGGCGATAGCAGGCATCCTTGTCTCACTCCTGTTCTGACTTGGAAGCTTGGTGTGAGTTGTCCTCCATGGATTTCTTTACAAGTTGTAGATTCATATGAGCTCTTGATGATATTCACTAGTTTAGGTGGTACTTCATAGTGTCTGAAAGCTTTCTCGTAGTCAACAAAGTTAACATATAGTGATGTGTTCCATTCCAGTGACTGCTCCACGATGATCCTTAACGTAGCTATCTGGTCTGTGCAGGATCTATTCTGTCGGAAGCCAGCTTGGTTGTCTCTGAGAATGGGGTCAACTTGGTTTTTCATTCTTTCAAGGGGGACTCTTTTAAAAATCTTCCCAGGTACTGAGAGCAGTGTAATTCCCCGGTAGTTTGCGCAGTTGCTGAGATCTCCTTTCTTGGCAATCTTGACCAGGTGTCCTTCCCTCCATTCTGTTGGTACTGTTTCCTCTTCCCATATCTTGGCAAACAGAGGGTGAAGTATCTCAGATGTTGTTTCTGTGTCTGCCTTGAGTGCTTCTGATAATATGTTATCTGGGCCCGTGGCTTTACCATTCTTGAGGTGGTTGATGGCTTTTCTTATCTCCTCCTTTGATGGTGCTCTACAGTCCATATCCAGGTCTATCTCTGCTTGTCTGATGTCAGGGGGATTGCTTGGAGCTGGCCTGTTTAGCAGTTCGGTGAAATGCTCTGCCCATCTGTTTAACTGTTGTTCTGTTCCACTGATTGTGTTTCCATTCTTGTCCTTTACTGGTCTCTCTGGTTTGCTGAACTTGCAGGACAGTTTTCTTGTTGTATCGTACAGTTGTTTCATGTTGCCCTTGGCGGCTGCCTCTTCAGCTTTTTCTGCTAGACTATTGATGTAGAGTCTTTTGTCTGTCCTTGCACTCTTCTTTACTTCTTTGTTTGCCTTAGTGAAGTTCGAGCTTGCCTTTGTCTTTTCAGTTCTTGTCCGGCTGTTATTTAATAATGCCTTAATTTTCTTTCTTGCTTGGACTTTGGTTAGTGTTTCAGCTGATATCCAATCCTTATGTTGTTGTTTCTTGGGTCCGACCACTTCCTGACAGGTTGTGTTGACGATTTCCTTTGCGCGTTCCCATAGATGTTCCAGATCTTCCTCCTCTAAGTCTTGTAGCACTTGGAACTTGTTCCGGAGTATGATCTTGAACGTTTCTCTTTGTTGCGCTTGTCTCAACAGACTGACATTGTATTTCCTTCTGCTCTCTTTACCCTCACGTCTTCCAGTGTTCTTCTAAACTTTTTGGCAATACAGATATGGTCAATTTGGTTTTCTGTTTTGTGGTCTAAGGATACCCATGTTGCCTTGTGGAATGTGTTTCCACCGATGACTAAGCTGTTTGATGCACACATGTTAGCAAACCTCTCTCCATTTTCGTTCATTGTTCCAAGGCCGTGTCTCCCCATAACTTCTTCATAGCCTCTGTTGTCAGACCCTGTCTTGGCATTGAAGTCACCCATTATTATGTTGATATCCTTTGTTCTTGTCTTGTCGATGACATGCTGCAGTCTGTCATAGAAGAGATCTTTTCCTTCATCGCTAGTGTCATTTGTTGGAGCATAGCATTGGGTGATGTTGACATTCATGTTCTTCTTTTTTGTCTTGAAAGATGTTGTTATGAGTCTTGATCCATGAGCTTCCCATCCCACTAGGGCTCTTTTCGCTGTCTCAGATAGCATTAGTGCTACGCCTTCTGTGTGTGGGGAGTTGTCTTCTGGGTGTCCAGAGTAAAGTAGTGTCTCTCCTGATGATAGTCTTGCCTGTCCTGTGCGTGTCCACCTTGTCTCGCTGATTCCTAATATCATTAGGTTATAGTTCTTCATTTCAGCTGCAACTTGGGCAGATTTTCCTGTCTCAAACATGGTCCTCACATTCCATGTTCCTATGCTGATGGTTCTGGTCGATAGAAGGGTTGTCGGCTTAATGGCTTCCGTATGTTTCCGGCTTTCCCCATACTGGCAATGATGAAATAGCTAAATCTTTGTTTTGGTACCTAAATCTGAGAAGAATTTATGATCCGAAAGGACATGTCAAATTCTGCATTTCACTTGGCCTACTTCAGTAGGAGTCGTTGTCCACACTCGACACGGATTGATTTCGGTAAGTGAGTACTTGATTTCTTTCTTCTAACTATGCATAACTTGTTATGTGTATCGACTTGTTCTTTCGAAAATATACATATTACTTGAATTTTCAATCTGAACTGAGTCGAGGAAAAGAACATGTCAGTCTCTCAAAGCGTGGCTCTCGTCGAGTGTGTTTTGCAGATCCATTTTTCGATACGCTCTCACAATCTTCAAAAGTGATTAAGAATGTTTTCTGGCCCACTAGTGTTAACTGTAGCCCTTCGTGATGTATGCTCCCTGCTATGTTTTATTAAACGAAAAAGCACTCAAACTCGTCTTCTATTTCTTAATTACAAATCTATTTCACAGAAATAAATCTATTTTTCCCTTTGGATAGTTCTATTTACAAACTTAATCATTTGCATGGTGATGAAATATTTGTTTTTATATATCTGTAACTGAAAATACAGGTAGGTAAAAATTGCAAATGTTATTAATAAATGTCTTAATTTTCCATTTGATCAGATATATATACTTGACGCATACACTATTAATGATTTATCTAAAATACGTAAATTTGCCAGATACGTCATCACTAAAACACGCATGATATCAGCTGTTCGATTGATTATTTGGGAATTTACTTCCGGGTTAAGTATGAACCATTTTTAAAATTGTATCGCTCATATTGAGTATATTCCTTTTCTGTTTCTCTTCAAGTTGTCATATGCAAATGTCTTGCTAGTTTTGACATTAAATGGTCGACTGGTATGATTACTATTGCCCCCGCAGTTTAATTGTCTGATAGTGTTAGTGTTATTGAAACGGCGGCCACCATTTGCAAGGCTTTATTTTCAACAGTTGACGTCATACATTCCTTCGGGGAAAATCAAAATTTTCCGGTGTTTTCCGTAAAAAAGATGTCCCACACGTCAAAAAGCGACGTACACAGACAGTTTTCTGACTTTTTGCTAAAGTCACACATAATTTCAATGGTATTCGGATGCGAGAATATGATGTTAATTAATTGACTGACATAATGTTCGTGTCTTTGCAATGTTCATATAAACCATAGGCAGTCACTTGAAAGCATTTGGAGCAAAAGCACCCGGGAGTTGCGCTGAAGAATTCCTACCAAAACTTTCTTTGCCTGCATTGCTGCATTATTTGCATGTAATAGCCAGGATAATTGGTTTGTGAACTATACACCAAGGTATTTGTAAGAATTTGTAGTTTCAAGTTTGCCTTCATTATAATACCAGTTTTCATTTTTTGCTAGTTTTCCACCATTTTTTAATACGATTACCTGTTTTATTCAGATTAACTGTTAACTTTGTCTTCTCACAGACTTTTTCAAGTTTATATACTTGCTTTTGTAGACCAATAATAGAACTTGATATCAAGACAAAGTCATCAGCAAAAAGAAAAAGGAATAGTTGGAAGATATCTGGGTGTAATTGTATACCGTGAGCACAATTTAGTTCAATCTGAGTTGCCAATTCATTTATGAAGAAGGAAAATAAGAAGGGACTCAATACACAGCTTTGTCTGACACCCTCTTATATCTGAAAGATTTATGTTAATACATTATTATTTCTGACACAGGCTTTAACATCCTCATATATATGACGTAATAGATTACTCATTTTAGGCCTATGCTTAAGATATTCCATAAGTAATTCCTTTTCACAGAGTCAAATGCTTTCAGACAGAGAGATATATCTTAATATTACCGTGTCCCCCAAGTTTACCTTTTATTAAACTTTCATTTATCCGCTTTTTCTGTCGGTTTATAAGTTTGATAAAACATGACCCATTGCATTATTGAAAAGTATGCCCTACTCCCTTGGGAAATGGGGATCGAGCATAGTTTTCAATAATGCATACGGGCCGTGTTTTATCCCACACTAACTGGAGTTTCCTTTATATTCGATATATGTTCAAATTATTTGCAGATAATGGATAATTAGCCAGCGATTCGTTGCCCTGAGTCAAAATTTCATTATTTATTTCTTATAATTTTTATTATCAGTTCAAATATTTTGTTTTATCAGTATAAACATGCGATACAATCACGTACATCTTAACGCGAAAACGTGTTTATTTTGAATTATACTTGTGGTTGTGGAAAGGATATGCTTTATCAAAATACAAACATTCTGTAAAAATGCCGTAATTTGTCGGCGACAATGTTATTAACAATGGCTAACTTGATAGTTGGACAACCCCTTTTTAGCTCATACAGGGTTGACAGTATGGCTAATGGGGATTCTTAATTGTAGATTTCATGACCGGTGACCTCAAATTGGGTCACAGGGGTCACAACCTCAAAAACCTATTTTCATCTTCTCCAGTTCAAAAAGGTCTAGAGTGCTGAAATTTTGTGTGCAGACTCCTTTGCTAATGGGGATTCTAAATTGTAGATTTCATGACCCCGTGACCTTAAATGGGGTCACAGGGGTTACAACCCCAAAAACCTATTTTCATCTTCTTCTCCAGTTCCAAATGGTCTAGTGAGATGAAAAGTTGTGTGTAGACTCCTTGGCTAATGGGTATTCTACATTGTAGATTTCATGACCCTGTGACCTCAAATGGGGTCACAGAGGTCACAGCCATAAAAATCTATTTTCATCTTCTTCTCCAGTTCCAAAAGGTCTAGAGAGCTGAAAAGTTGTGTGCAGACTCCATGGCTAATGGGGATTCTAAATTGTAGATTTTATGACTCCATGACCCCAAATGGGGTCACATGGGTCACAACCTCAAAAACCTATTTTCATCTTCTTCTCTAGTTCCAAAAGGTCTAGAGTGCTGAAAAGTTGTGTGTAGACTCCTTGGCCAATGAGGATTCTAAATTGTAGATTTTGTGACCCCATGACCCCAAAGGGGGTCACTGGGGTCCCAACCCCAAAAACCTATTTTCATCTTCTCCAGTTCCAAATGGCCAAGTGAGATGAAAAGTTGTGTGTAGACTCCTTGGCTAATGGGAATTCTAATTTGTAGATTTGGTGACTCCATGACCCCAAATTGGGTCACAGGGGTCACAACCTTAAAAACATATTTTCATCTTCTTCTCAAGTTCCAAAAGGTCTAGAGAGCTGAAAAGTTGTGTACAGACTCCATGGCTAATGGGGATTCTAAATTGTAGATTTCGTGACCCCATGACCCCAAACTGGGTCACAGGGGTCACAACCCTAAAAACCTATTTTCATCTTCAAATGGTCTAGTTAGTTGAAAAGTTGTGTGTAGGCTCCATGGCTAATGTGAATTCTAATTTGTAGATTTGGTGACCCCATGACCCCAAACGGGGTCACAGGGGTCATAACCCCAAAACCATATGTTCATCTTCTACTCAAGTTCCAAAAGGTCTAGAGAGCTGAAAAATTGTGAGCAGAGTCCTTGGTCAATAGAGATTCTTAACTGTAGATTCGGTGACCCCATGACCTCAATTGGGGTCACAGGGGTCACAACCTTAAAAACCAATTTTCATCTTCTTCTCCAATGCCAAAAGGTCTAGAGAGCTTGAAAGTTGTGTGCAGACTCCTTGGCCAATGAGGATTCTAAATCCTGCGACCCCAAATATAGGTCACAGCATCATGACCTGAAAAGCTATTTCATCTAGAGATTGTATGTGCTCTTTAAAGGGAGCTACTTTAAAGGAAACAACAGTAATACATTAAATCTTCAAGTGTGACTTTATTTGTAGGGGATTTTATGGCCTTAAAGATAGATCAGAGACCTATTTCATCTTCTCCATTTAAAGTGCTTCCTATGTGTTATATCTGTCACCTAGAAGTTGACATTTTGAATTAGTTAATGTATATAAAGCCTGATGAGCTACAGAGCCCATGGCTCTATTTTTAACAATTGTGGTAAAAGAGATAAAGAACTTGCTATTTACCTCCAAAAGAGACTTTAAAACCACCAGGAATTGACCATGCCATCCATCTTTCTTTCCGAATTCTTTCAAGTCGCCGGATTTCAGAGTTTTGATGAACAATTTCGGGCAGGTTTTAAAGTTCTCCATAAAAGCTGTGATGTCAGCAAGTTTCTCATCGTCTGCTTGAAGCATGATAAGCTTTCTCTTGAAAGCAGATTCAAGGGATCGGTTTTGTTCAACCAAATGATAAATTCTGTGAATGACTGTCACAGTGTACATACATATCAGTTCAGACCATTCGCAGCAGTTGTCTCTCTCTTGATTTACTTTCGAGGCCTGGTCAAACAAAGTGCTTTCAATGTCTTTCAAACGTTTTTCTGGAATTTCACCCAATCCCTTTGAGAATAGAATTGTCCAAAGAACTTCCCGAGCTGTTGCTCTGACCTCATCAATAGGAACCTTGAGCAGTTTCACGATGGAAGCTAGATCTTGATCTGAGGCGACTTTGGGTAGAACTGTTGTTTGAAGCCACAACATAGTTGTACTTCGATTTTCTGCAGTGTATAGTTCAGTCATATCAATATCTTCAAGGTCCTTGGATCCAGAATCTGTGATTGACATAAATGAGCACATATGAAACATAGTTATGATGGGGATTATTAATAACTAAGTTTTACAACGCATGAAGAGTCTGACGTATCAAATGCTTTACATGTCGATGTCTCTGTTCTTATATTTAAAACAATCTCAAATTTTTAAGTATAATGAATAACACATATCTGGGGTTTACCGTGAATTTAAATATTTTTATCATCGAGTGTTCACACTTTTTGGGTAGTTATCTCAGTGGGGTCATAGAATTTTGTCATGTCATAACATCATCAGCTGGGTTCTTAAGTAGTATTAAAAATTAAACTCGTTGAGCAATATATGTCTTATACCTTTTTTAGCTCATCGTATGAGGAACAAAGTTTATATTTTCAAGATCGGCATTACTAAGAATTTTGTACCTCACGAGATGAGATAAACATGCTATTTTGTCATAAAAAGGCAGATCTTCTATTTACATGTTTAATGTAATTGTTATAGGCAAGCACTATATACACTCGGGTTTTTTAATCCAAGCAATAACCAACGGTGATAAGCCGAAACAGGCCATGACAGTATGCAACAACCTATGAAACTGATCTTAACAAATGAAGACATTTTTTTTACATTAGCAACAATACGAACATTAATTTGGTTCTCTTTTCCGAATTTTGATTTTCTTGTTGTATTTAAAAAGGCAAATAAAAACAGCCTCATACTAACAAGACTTGATACAATATAAAAGTATAAAGTACGGTATGGTACAATTCTATGCACAGATTTAACTCGTTTTGAAACTTCGGAACGCCTTAATTTCGCAAAAGATGTTGTATTATCTCTTGAACCGCTCATACATGCATCATGCAACGACCGTCCGTCGAAACGCATAGCGTACGCTGAAAATATGATAACGTTATTATTATTTTAATAATGAATAAAGACATGTGTCAAATAAACTTATGTACATTGCAAGTAGTTTGAATGTTTTGTATTTTTATGCTAGCATGTGTATTAATGATCTTATTAGATATCCTTTACTTCCGAGGGTTTTAAGTATAGGTGAAAGAATCATCCTTGCTTAAAATCATGATTTGCAAGTGTAGATTGCCTCAGACATGAACTATTCTGTTTACCTAATTCTTGCAAGTTTCTTCATAAAATATACGGTAAACGCATGAAACTGACCTATTTGAAAACTTCTACTGGGATATAATACCATCTTCACCTGAGGATTTCCCATTTTTCAAACTATTAATAGCACATGTTATTTCACTATCAGTTAATTTATTCCCATAAATTCATCTGCAGTGGTACAATCGTCACATTATTGGGCACCGTGGAGATCAACATAATCACCAACCTGTTTCCCAAAATGATCATCTCCAATTGATGTGTTATTATTAAATAGCTGCTGAAAATAATTATACCATTCGTCTACAGTTATATTTTGGTCAACGTTTTCTCTACAAAAACAATATCGTTTAATTGATTATCATGGTTGTCAAGTAAAATAAATGGGTAGTAGGGATTTGTCATGGTTATTACGAAAATACATTTATGTGGTATAGATTTATCATGGTTGTTAAGTATCGGTAATAGGTCGTACGGGCTTATCTTGACAATGGGTGGTACGGGTTTGTCATAGTTGGTAAGTAACACAATTTAGGTGGTACGGGTTTGTCACGGTTGTTAAGTAACGACTCTTATATGGTGAAATTTGTCATGGTTGTTAAGTAACGACAATTATTTTGTACGGATTTGAAATGGTTGTGAGGTAACAATCAGGTGGTACGAATTTGTCATGGTTGTTAAGTAACGTAAATGGGTAGTAGGGATTTGTCATTGTTGTTAAAAATCGGCAATAGGTCGTACGGGCTTATCATGACAATGGGTGGAACGGGTTTGTCATAGTTGGTAAGTAACACAATTTAGGTGGTACGGGTTTGTCATGGATGTTAAGTGACGACAATAAGGCGGTACGGGTTTGTCATGAATATGAAATAATGGCAGTTACGTGGTACAGATTTGTCAATGTTATTAAGTAACGTGAAAGGGGGTACAGGTTTGTCATGCATATGGTTCTAATGTAATGAAAGGAGATGATACGGATTTGCCATGGTCACTGATTTACGACATTTAGTTACAGGTTTGAAATTTATCATTTTATCAAATATTTTAAATGAGCCTTTGTGAAAAATAGGAGACTAAGTTCAAAACCAACACGAGTTTTCGAAGGTGGATCATGTTTCGAACTCGGCGAAGTCATGGTTATGGTTTTCATCAAAATCTTGTCAACTTAGAATGATTGTGTTGACGGTGCGCGCAGGGAACATTCACTCGGTGTTAAAACATAATACCGACACCTATCAGTAGGCATTCTTTAGATGTTGTCTGATGGCTAATCTTGTGGAGAAAAGATGCACTTGAAAGGGAGTTGGGACTCTTTTCATCAACATGTCTGACAGTGACGTGTGAAAGTACTTTTCACAATATCCTTACATGTGTGAAAGTTGAATCTGTTGTGTGCGTTTGCTTTGGTTTGAAATTGTAATCTGTTATGAAACATTCGGGCACAGATTGCACATTTTTCGCCTGCGTGCTTCTCTTTTGCTTTGAAATTGAGTCGTTTAATTGATACCTGAAGTACACTCGAAAAAAAGTTGCTATACACATTTCAGACTTATCGACGAATGTGTAACCATATAGTGCGAGGATACTCGTGGTTAAGTGCTGTAAACATGACTGTGCTTATTTGGGTTGTTAACAACAGTAGTACAAATAAATAATCTTCAAATTTGACCAATAAAAACGAGAAACCCTCGTGAAAAAACATCATTTATCAACAATTTAAAGAGGCATAATTATTTATCTTATCTAATTAATCTTGTAAAAGGATATTGAACGATATTTTTTAATAGTATAAAATTCATTTATTACATTTAGACATCGATTCACGAAGTGACTTTAGAATGTTTTGGTTTACACCAATATTGATTAGCCAATACCATTTTCAATGGAGCTCGAATTCACCATTTGACTAAGAACCCAAAATATTATAACGAGGTCATTCATAATATTTGGCTTTCATTTTACAAAAATGTAACGAAAAGAAACGACAATTAGGTGGTGAACGTTGGATTGTCATGGTTGCTATGAAATTTGGCGTTGCGGTTCGTCATGGTTGTTTAGTATCGACAAACTAGGTGGTGCGGTTTGTCATGGTTGTTTAGTATCGACAAACTGGGTGGTGCGGTTCGTCATGGTTGTTTAGTATCGACAAACTAGGTGGTGCGGTTTGTCATGGTTGTTAAGTATCAACAACTAGGTGGTGTGGTTTGTCATGGTTGTTAAATATTGACAACTAGGTGGTGTGGTTTGTCATAGTTGTTAAGTATCAACAACTTGGTGGTGCGGTTTGTCATGGTTGTTAAGTATTGACAACTAGGTGGTGCGGTTTGGCATGGTTGTTAAATATTGACAAAAAGGTGGTGCGGTTTGTCATGGTTGTTAAGTATCAACAACTAGGTGTTGCGGTTTGGCATGGTTGTTAAGTATCAACAACTAGGTGGTGCGGTTTGGCATGGTTGTTAAATATCGAAACCTAGGTGGTGCGGTTTGTCATGGTTGTTAAGTATTGACAACAAGGTGGTGCGGTTCGCCATTGCTGTTAAGTATTGACAACTAGGTACTGTGGGTTTGTCATAGTTTTAAGTATTGACAACTAGGTGGTGCGGTTTGTCATGGTTGTTAAGTATTGACAATTAGTTGGTGCGGGTTTGTCATGGTAGTTAAGTATTGACAATAAGGTGGTACGGGTTTGTCATGGTAGTTAAGTATTGACAATAAGGTGGTGCGGGTTTGTCATGGTAGTTAAGTATTGACAATTAGTTGGTGCGGGTTTGTCATGGTAGTTAAGTATTGACAATAAGGTGGTGCGGGTTTGTCATGGTTGTTAAGTATTGACACCTAGGTGGTGCGGGTTTGTCATGGTTGTTAAATATTGACAATTAGTTGGTGCAGGTTTGTCATGGTTGTTAAGTATCAACAACTAGGTGGTGCGGTTTGGCATGGTTGTTAAATATTGACAACTAGGTGGTGTGGTTTGGCATAGTTGTTAAGTATCAACAACTAGGTGGTGCGGTTTGGCATAGTTGTTAAGTATCAACAACTAGGTGTCGGGGTTTGGCATAGTTGTTAAGTATCAACAACTAGGTGGTGCAGTTCGCCATTGCTGTTAAGGATTCACAACTAGGTAGTGCGGGTTTGAAATGAGTGTTAAGTATTGACAATAAGGTGGTGCGGGTTTGTCATGGTAGTTAAGTATTGACAATAAGGTGGTGCGGGTTTGTCATGGTAGTTAAGTATTGACAATTAGTTGGTGCGGGTTTGTCATGGTAGTTAAGTATTGACAACTAGGTGGTGCGGGTTTATCATGGTAGTTAAGTATTGACAACTAGGTGGTGCGGTTTGTCATGGTTGTTAAGTATTGACAATTAGTTGGTGCGGGTTTGTCATGGTAGTTAAGTATTGACAATAAGGTGGTGCGGGTTTGTCATGGTTGTTAAATATTGACAGCTAGCTATAGGTGGTGCGGTTTGTCATGGTTGTTAAGTATCAACAACCAGGTGTCGGGGTTTGGCATAGTTGTTAAGTATCAA
This sequence comes from Gibbula magus, assembly GCA_936450465.1. Classification (NCBI taxonomy): domain Eukaryota; kingdom Metazoa; phylum Mollusca; class Gastropoda; order Trochida; family Trochidae; genus Gibbula; species Gibbula magus. Next base: position 35,913,098 of record OW388294.1, on the reverse strand, counting down.
CAACTAGGTGGTGCGGTTTGGCATGGTTGTTAAATATTGACAACTAGGTGGTGCGGTTTGGCATAGTTGTTAAGTATCAACAACTTGGTGGTGCGGTTTGGCATAGTTGTTAAGTATCAACAACTAGGTGGTTCGGTTTGGCATGGTTGTTAAATATTGACAACTAGGTGGTGCAGTTCGCCATTGCTGTTAAGGATTCACAACTAGGTAGTGTAGGTTTGAAATGAGTGTTAAGTATCGACAATTAGTTGGTGCGGTTTGTCATAGTTGTTAAGTATTGACAACTAGGTAGTGTTGGTTTGTCATAATTTTAAGTATTCACAACTAGGTTGTCTGGGTTTGTCATGGTTGTTAAGTATTGACAATTAGTTGGTGCGGGTTTGTCATGGTAGTTAAGTATTGACAATAAGGTGGTGCGGGTTTGTCATGGTTGTTAAGTATTGACACCTAGGTGGTGCGGGTTTGTCATGGTTGTTAAGTATTGACAATAAGTTGGTGCAGGTTTGTCATGGTTGTTAAGTATCGACAACTATGTTGTGCGGTTCGTCATGGTTGTCAAGTATCGACAACTAGGTTGTTCGGTTCGTCATGGCTGTTAAGTATCGACAACTAGGTTGTGCGGGTTTGAAATGGCTGTTAAGTATTGACAATTAGTTGGTATGGAAAAGACTTTCTTTTTTCAACTAGTTCTAATCAGGTAGGCCTTTTGGCCGTCACCACTTTTGTTTTAAGCTGAGAACCCATGTTCTGCAGTTAACTATCTTTTAAGTTTTATATTCACCAATAGTACTGATTGACTCAACAATTTGAACTTTCTACTTTTAGATCTGTTATAACTAAAACACTGAGGATGTAATATACAAAACGATATTTGTGCTTATTCGAATAATAATTTTGCTTAGAAATGAGCTTGCAATCTTGTTTTATCTTAAGCTGTTTCCAAGCCAAAATCATTCAAAATCTTCTGGAAATATCACATTATTACGCTATCTAATGATCTAATATTTTGTTTTTATCTCATCTGGCCTTTCAGCCCCGATGGGCTTATGGCATGGCACGGTGTCCAGCATCCGTCCGTCCATCCGTCCGTCCATCCTTCCGACTTTAAACTTTTCGCATTTTCGTCTTCTCTTCCAGAACCATTTGGTCTAGGGAGCTGAAATTGCGTGTACAGACTCCTTGGCCAATGGGGATTCTAAATTGTAAAATTGGTGACCCTGTGACCCCAAATAGGGTCACAGGGGTCACAACTTTAAAAACCTATTTTCATCTTCTTCTCCAGTTCCAAAAGGTCTAGAGAGCTGAAAAGTTTGGTGGAGACTCCTTGGCCAATGGGGATTTTAAATTGTAGATTTTGTGCACCCTGACCCAAAAAAGACTCACAGGGGTCACAACCTTAAAACCTTATTTTCATCTTCTTCTCCAGTTCCAAATGGTCTAAAGAGCTGAAATTGTGTGTGCAGACTCCTTGGCCAATGAGAATTCTAAATTGTGGATTTCGTAATCCTGCGACCCCAATATAGGTCACAGAGGTCATGACCTATTTTCATCTTGAGATTTTATGTGCTCTTCACAGGGAGGTAATTTAAAGGAAACAACAGTGATGAATCAAATCTTCAAGCGTGACTTTATCTGTAGGGGATTTTATCTCTGGCCTCAAAGATAGGTCAGAGAGGTAAGGACCTTAATACCTATTTCATCTTCTCCATTTAAAGTGCTTCCTGGGTGTTGTACCTCTCACCTGGAAGTTGACATTTTGAATTAGTTAATGTTTATAAAGCCTGGTGAGCTACAGAGCCAGTCGCTCTATTTTTTAGATATATGAATGCTGATGGGATATATCCCAAGGTTACCGGGTAACATGAAAAAGACCGGCAAGGTTTATTTTACTTGGTATGATTATGTTCAAGTATATCTATTTTACTATGGCCCAAGAATTCGGATCCGGTAGAGTCATCAGGTCAAACGCTTTAACAACATAGTGCAGAGCTATCACCATGTTAAAACACAAATGTTTAAACCAACAACGCAGTCAAAGGGTAATTCGTTGTTTCTTGCCATTTTCCATAACAGGTACATTAATTTCTTTGCTTGTTTCGCTGGTTCCTTTTGTGAACCTTAAATCAAAAGTAGTTATAATTATCAACTATTACAACTTCGTATACATCACAATTAAAAGGCCAATTAATTTATTTTACACTTATCACTTCAAAAGATACCAAAAAATTAGTTTGATCTTTAGTAACAGTCAGAAACGACATCTCTGTGGTGAATATCATACTCACATTGACGGGTACCGAGTTTCGATAGGTGTAATCTACTGGCCAGATAGTGCACCTCGTTTTCCTTCTTATAAAACGTCATCACTCCGACATCATCATAGAGGTCGTAGACGTCCTGATCATTACTGACGTTAGGAAGTCGCTGCCAAGAAGAGTCCGTTGGAGAACTCTCTGTAGCAGAAGATTGGGAATTCGAAGACTCATCATTGATAGACGAGTTTACATTGTCTGTTAGTTTTTTCACGATGTTGTCATAATCAGAGTCATCATACAGCCTTAATCTTGCTGCCTGGCTATAGACTCTCGGGAGGTTGCTGGGCGTTGTAGCAGTGTTGATGTAAACGAATTTCCCTCTGAGGTGGGCATCTTCAAGAAGGTATTCCACCAGGGTGAGTTTGTTTATCATATCCGGGCATAGATGGATCACTGTGTATAATGTCGAATGAACTTTCTCCTTGAATTTTTCATGAAACAGATGTGATCAGAGTCCGTAATCCCCTCTCCCCTCTTCTACACAGACAACATCGTTAAGCTCCAGGTCTTGACACATTTTCCTAAATCGCTCCATACATGAAGGTTCATTGCACGTTACAATGTGAATACCACGGGGCTTTGTGGTTGCCATTATGAACGAGTTGGGAACGTGATCAGATACGAATATTTCTATCCCTTCCCACAATGTTCAGACGGCATGCTCAGAACTTTCTTGTCCTACAAGGCATGGCCTGACTTTATCAAGCTCTGGGCGTCAAGCGTCGGGTAAACTTATTTCAAGTTTCAAGGCTCAATTCCCTCGAATCCTCTTTATTTAGACGGACGTATATCAATCTAGTGACACGCAGCTCAATACCAACGTAATAAATGGCAACAACCTGTTTATCCACATTCCTAGTGCGAATGACAAAAACAAGCTCCATCACCGAGTCTAGAAGATTTTCAATAGAGATCTCACCGTGGTTCAATGAACTTCACCTCTCTTGTACAACAGTGGCTATTGATGCGTTGTGTTTATTCAGGAGCATAACTCGCAAAGTCTAGCTGAAAGCAATTCCTAGCCACAGCCGTCGGCCAGAAAACGTTAATTAGATCGTTGTAGACAGTTTTCTGTCTAACATGAAGGAGATGATGCGAAACGACTTACATATATCGCACATTTGACAGACTCTCAGTGAAGAAGTGACGATGCTGTGATTAATTTCATCAGAAACTGAAAAATTTCCATGGATTGTAAATGAAAACCATGTTCTTAGAAGAATCATCTTGATCGAATTTCAACAAAATGTAGACAAGATAATGAATGGAATGGCATCCTCATAATCATAGCCACATTAACAAGTGGGAGTATTTTGAAGAAAACGATACACATTTAATGTTTGTGCATTAAGGTCACTAAAACCCAATCTCATCTTGCAATGGATAATTTGATTATGTTACTTAAATACAGTAAGAGAATAAATATTTCTTCATTGCCATCCAACATATTCTTGTCGAGCACGCACGATGGAAGAAATGATTGTTCAGCCTGAAAGGCCAGCTTGGCTTTTGGCATGGCTTGACCTCCGGAGTTCGTCTGTCCTTTTTCTACTTCTTCTCCTGAACCAGTGACTCTAAAGAGCTGATAATTTATGTACAGAATCCTAGACAAATGGATTCTAAATTGTAGATTTCGTGACTCTGTGGCTCAAATAAGGGCCTCACAGGCGATGGCCTAAATACCTTTTTCATCTTCTTTTCCAGTACGGACAAATTTCGCCAGCTGTTAATGTTGGCACCTCCATGGCCAAAGGTGATTCTAAATTGAAGATTTGACTCCCCTGTGACCCCAAATGTGGCTGACAGGGGTCACAATCTGTCAGAATGTATTACTTGGCATAACTAAGATATTCAACCTTAGATAATAAATCGATGAAGTCATGATGAGCTACAGTGTCCATGGCTCTAATTTTTACATGCTCTGTGAAGTAGAACGGGTTTTCAAGAATGTTGGATGTTGGATCCATATATGGATGCATAGGATATATTTAGTGGAATTAATTCTGATGAGTATTTCCCAGTTTTTTCATGGAACATTTGATAAAAAAAAAACCCACTCCTTTGTGAAAAAAACTATGTTTTTCTTCCTCTCCAGTAAGAAAAGCCATAGAAAGCTGAAATGCTGTATACAGAATCTTTTACCAATGGGGATTCTAAATTGTAAAAAATAACCACTACCAGCTACAGTCATGTCTTTCTGTGTCTGACTATGCCACATAGTACCTAGATAAGATGAAAAATGAAATCGCAGTGGTCGCTGCTTTGCTTTATGAAACCCAACAAGACCTGCAGAATATCAGCGACTGCGCCTTAGTTGTGATGAGACACCGTCAACCAAGTAGAAGAAGGTGTCGACAGTAATGAATGTGGGTAAGAGAGTGCCTCACCCTTTTTTTAGAGATAAGAACAAAATCAGTACTACCTTCTTGTCCAGAAACTGAAGTGCATAATACGATCTGATGGTACGGGATAGCTCAGTCGGCAAGAGCGCCGGTCTCACGTTGCTGAGGTCCGGGGTTCGAATCCCATCCAGGCCAAGGTGTAAAAACCTAGAGTTCACCTCTGTTAGAACTCTATAAGTGTCACCCTGGAGCCCTAGTGTGTAGTGCAACAAAAACTACGCACTTAAAAGATCCCACGAATTCATGTCAGTGGCTGAATGGTGGATGCATGAACACGTGCATACGCCGAGCTGTCGGTTATCAGCGTTCAGCAGTGTTGGACAAACTGCTGTGACTATGTGTCTCAGTTCACCCAGCTGGAAATGGGTACCCTGTGAGGCATAGAATGGTCCCCAAACTGAGCGCCACATATGGCTGCCGGTTGAATACTCCCAAGGGAGTTGAATTGGAAAAAATGATTGGACGGTGAAAGAATGCCATTGACCAGGGGAAACAATGTAAGCGCCTTGAGCAACCACTAGTGGATGGATATGTGCGCTATATAAATATCCTAATAATAATAATAATAAAATCTGCAAAGTTATATTGTTGCCTACAGATACGAGGTATTCAAGACGTCCACTACAAAAGAAGAGTGGAAACAAATAGCCAAACAGTTCCAAGATCGATGACAAGTACCATATGCCCTAGGTGCTTTTGATTGGAAACACATAAAAATCCGTGCACCTGGACAAAATGGAAGCGACATATTGTGTGTCACTAATGCACCACGACAACAAGTACATGAACCTATTGAACCAGATTACCCAAATTCAAAAGTTTAATCAAGGAAGCTGTCCTACTCCTTGTTGGTCGCTGAACATTCTTCATCTCCAAGAGGAATATGGCCGTGTAAGAATTGATCTAAAACTTCTGTATATCAAGTGGAAGACGTGTGGCGGAGAATGCCTTCTACGATCTCCTGTCCATCTAAATCGGTTGTGGTGCGGTCATGGTGAGGTCTCGGTGCGGTCCTGGACCGTCCACAGAGGCATCGCCATTGATACTTATTTGTAGCGGGAATACTCATAATTGGTCGCATGCTGTCGCTGTGGTATCGCACTTAGGTTCAGAGCGTTCGATACTGATTGCACTTTTTTGTCACCAGTGAGAAAATAGTGCGAACTCACTGCGAATTGACACGATCGTGTTGTGAGTTAATTCTGACATACGACCGTAACAAAACCACAATGAGACTAATACGAGCGCATTGCATGCACGTGCGAATTTACGATCAGTCGCATCGATCGCAAAAGTCGAAATCGCAAACCCCTCTGTGACAGTATGCGACCCATGATGAGTAAGGGAGATACGTTTTGCGAGCATAAGAATCTTCCCAAGACTTCAGGGAGACGTTTGACCAGAACTTTCCCTGACCCAATGGACATCCACGACCAGTCACCGGGAGACTCATTATTCTTCCACAGACTTAAAAATACCTAGATAAAAAGTCAAATTTTGAAAATAGTAGACGACCCCTGTTAAAAGGTTTGCTGATGTTAGTTATTACCTCAGTCAATCAATTGTGCCAAGAAATATCCCAAGAACAGAGACCTTGGTAGCGTAGAAATCATAAGTGACTTTGAAGTTTGTATAAAATGGAATTTATCTCTTCATTCGAAAAAAAATGTCGTAAATAAAAATATAAAAAATCGCGTCATCGCATCATTCTGACAGCCTGTAAAGAACAAAAACAATTATATTTATTTTTTGGGCCTTAGCAATTTTTGACCATTGACTTACTTCATGTGTTATTTGACACACAAGCGTTTAATTTCCGCACACATGGTATCATTATTCAAAATAAAAGTTGCTTGCTTCATAATGAGTTCGTTTCCTTTTTGTATTACTGCTCTTGAACGCTAAAGTGAAATAATCTCACTACACAAATAGACAAGTCTAAATAAGTTGATGTCTTATTGGGAAATTATGTGAAATTAATCAGCATATTATCCCAATTTGACTCCATCCTAGTTTGTTTAACACCTATTGAAGGCAGGAGGAGGAGAGTGAATTTATTTCTTCGAAAGATTATTTCTGCTTTATACTCACTGTAAGAAACATAAAGACATGTACAATGAATATATTGTTTCAGAAAACTTGTTTATTAAATCATAAATATTTAATCTCAGATATATTATTATAGTTATAATTTACTTCGTCTCCTCGTGTAGCAATTGGAGGGCTTGATAAATATTATTACTTACGATGACCAAAATATCGGAGTTCATAATTTCCGTACAATGTCGAGGTACAAAATGTCACTCGTTGTGATGTGATGTCATCAACAAGGAACAGTGAGCGCCTGTAGTTTGATCGCCTTCATACAGTATAAATAAATTGGAAAATATAATCTAGTCATTCATGTCAATGAATAACAATGATTTTTTTATTGAAAATATTTTTTTTAATTGCCTGAACCGTGGAGTTTAAACCAATAAAAGGCACTATACCATATGGGTAGACAACATCCAAATATAAGTTTTCAAGTTACATATATATGCTCCGGAAACGAGACAAAGTCCAAAAATCGGACCGTTTTTTGGTCAAAATTTCAAACATTATTTGAACCTTGGAGTTAAGACCCCTAAAAGGCACAACAGCACTATATGGGTTACTTCTTTACCAGATTTGAAGTTTCAAAGTCAAACAGTTTTTGAGATGTGCTCCGGAAACGAGATAAAGCTAAAAAATCGGACCGTTTTTGTTCCAAATTTCAATAATTATTTGAACCTTGGAGTCGAGACCCTTAAAAGGCACAACCGCACCATATAGGTTACTTCCATACCAAATTTTGAAGTTTCAAAGTCAAACAGTTTTTGAGATATGCTCCGGAAACGATTTCGGACGGACGAACGAACGGACGCACGGACGGACGCACACGCGGAGCGCTATATACCCCTGACCACGTCGTAGCTGGGGTATAACAATACTGTGACGTCACATTCTTCCATAACGTTGCGTTATAAACCAGGCGAGGTATGTTTGAAAATACAGTGGGGTGATTTTTTCATACAACAACTTTTGTAATAACTAAAACATTACAGGTATATAATGAGTTCATCTAAGATAAGCGATGTTGTCATTATGAAATAAGATTTAATATCTCGAAGGATATTTGTCTTAAATAAAATAGACGAGCATCATCCAAAAGAAATAGTTAAAGTTACAATCAAAATGAAATAATCACAACTGACAAAAAGGATGGATATCGTGATTTTTATTTTTGTTTAAATGAAACCATCAGTGCATATAACTTTTAACTAATGCGCATAAACATTTCCCATATTGCCTACACGTTTTGGTCAACATTTGGTCGGATCTTTTTCGCAAGGGTAGAATAGGCTATTAGAGTAACCCTTACTCCCGACCTTATCATGTTAAATAAACATGGAGGCAGGATTGAATTGAAGGCTGTGTAATAACAGAAAGTTTCAACGAGAGAAGAGTAAACATCAGATAGTTTACCGGTGTAATGGTATCATTTCAAGGTTGAAATGGGAAGCGTTCATAAAATATTGAGTGATATGAATATATTAAACTATCTATGATCTCAGCGATAAAATGTGTATATGAAACCGATAAATTAGATTATACATTTTAACACTATTGAAATCAACACAATAATGTACAATAGCACTTGTTGTAACACAAAACAGTTTTAGTCCGTACAACAATACCATAATGAAATCTATGGAACAAAAATGAAAGAAATTGATATATTCCTGTTTACAATTATATTATTAGTGCTCTTGAAGACCTCATGTTTCTAAGTTAAAAGATACATGTTTTGACTTTCTCTTGTCTAAGACATGTTTTGACTTTCTCTTGTCTAAGACGACTCTTTAACTGAATTAAATCCTATCTTTATAACAAATTGACTTGTTCTGCAAACAATTAACCACTAAATATAGAGAAAACAGTTAAGCATCCACAATTGTTGTCAACAGCAAACAGTTGTCTGATAAGTAAGAAGACAAGGTGTCAAAACGTAATAGTACCATTATCTAGTAGTTACACACCAACCCAAAACTTCTTTCAAATAACGTTTCACAACTTTTGCTTAGTTCCTATATTATGCATGATCAACGATGTTGGTGTGTACAAATAAAATTGGTAACACCAATGTTGTTTTTGACATCTCAAACACAAGTTTCGACACATGAACAATAGATTAAATTCAGAAGGATGTGAAACGAGATTAACGTGTGAACTTATAATAAATGAAAATTGTCTTGGACGATATTTCTGAATTCTGCTCATTTCAGCATGTTTAAAATCAACAGTGAAAACCTCAAAGGAACAACAACAGCGTCTGCACGAGTAATTGGCGTAGCATACTGCAATTGACTACCGTGAGTTCACTACCCTTGACCAGAGATCCTTAACCGTTTATTAAAACTTGAATTTCACCCCCCCCCCCCCCCCCCCCCCCCCCCCCCCCCCCCCCCCCCCCCCCCCCCCCCCCCCCCCCCCCCCCCCCCCCACCCCCCCCCCCCCCCCCCCCCCCCCCATCCCCCCACCCCCCTTCAAAATTCCTGGATCCGTCACTTCCCAGTAAATAACTAATCATTTTATTAATGAAGGAAACTAGCAAACAGGGCTTGCGTTTTGGAATTCAGACTGTTTGTTCCCTTTAGTCCAAATCTACCGGAAAATTAACCCTTCCCGGTGCGATATTATATTTGATCCCTTTTCAATATGCACAATCAGCTTTAATATTGATATTATAATGTATTTCAATGTAGTATAAAATAAAATGAATATATCAACACCCTTTACTTAATAAGTCAAAATACATATTATGAGGAATTCTTTTTCTTCATTCCATATCTTGAACAATTGGAAGATGACCTGGTTTATTTTCGTTTGAAATATCCAGAGATTTCAGTCCTCATATCCTCAATAGAAGAACCCGAGAAGGAAAGCTGTGACCACAGCAGCAATAACAGCAGCGATGTCTGCAACCTTCCTTGCATAAGGGTCTTCAGCCAAGGATGTCATCTTTCTCCTTATCATTTCCTTCTCTTCTGCCGTGAGCTTTGGTTTAGGGCGATCGTCAATACCACACAGCCAGTTGTATAACTTCCTGCCTACAGACTTCTTCTTGACTGAAAACCAATATATGTGATGTATGAAAACGACGTTGTATTCATTTACTAATCACTATAAGTGGTGTTTGAGAAATGAAAATAGATGATGGATAAATGGATTTTTCAAAGTACTTTGTTTAATATCACATGCAAGCTTTACACTGTTTGGAAAATATATTCATTCTTCTTCATTCTCTTAAAGGAACACACAAACGTGTGTCGTTGTCACGCATCTATGAATTGATGCGCCTACTTTGATGTAACAATCTGTTTTCAGAAGAGACATTTAGAATAAATATATCATGTTTCGAAAATGATACATTTGATCATAGATTATGCTCATGTACATGTAAATCAAACTGACGTCATTCAAGAGCGATTAAAAAAAACAGTTTTGTTTCGACATTGATCCGGCTGTATGACAGATTAGCACACTACCTCGTCTATCTACTTCTTCTTCATCATCGTCGTCCACAGCGAAGTCATCCTCGGAGTCTGTTTCCTCGGGATCTTGGAGGTCGTGTCGTGTCCACCATGTTACACGTCGGAGCTGGGACAGATACATACGCCCCAATTTCATATAAGACAATATTTTAAAATATAATCAAATATTTAAGCATTTCCATCTTATACTGACCTTTATTAAGCAATGTTTAAGTTTCTTCATAAGAAGTTGAGTGTTATCTAAGCGCTCTGGCCATTAATATTATCATTTATAGCTATCAGTGAAGAACGTCTTTCTTTGCGGAATAAACAATATATTTATTTGACATTTTATATGCATAATAGGAAATCATCAAGAAATGGAAATTGCTAATCTTGACGCTAACAGACGTCAAATGCATTGTTATTCATTTTTCCAACCCCCTAGAAGTATGTTCACAGTATCGTATTCAACATACTCCCTAATGTAAGTATGAATACCATCTATAATCTATTTGAAATTATCACTGAAAGATAGCTTGGCTCTTACGAAGGTACAATATGTAAAATACAATTTGCATACCTTCTCTGGGGGACGTTGCTTTGTCATCAACGATATGATGACGGTGGAGAGAATGGAGATGCCGGATAGAATGATGGCGAAATGAAGGAAAGCCACCTTCTTGAGGATCTCCGGTCTGTTGTCTACATCAGAGCTGCCACAGAATGGAGCGGGGAAGGCGAAATCGAGACCCATCCATATTGCACCGGCTACCAAGCTGATCATGAGACCCCAGAATGCACCCTACAATAGGACGTCAATGTTATGGGACTGGATGGGTTTGGGATCAATTAATTGTTCCTTGTACATCTAAAGTCTGTGCCCTTTAGCTCTGTAGTTTAATATTGATATTAAGAAAGTTTGGGATGTGTTTGCGTTTAATGATTATGACCCTTTCGTCAAAAGATCTGCATATCAAAATAAATATGTAGATTAAAGTCTACCACACCATATGCAATATATTTTATGAATATTAGGTCACCTTTTATTTAGTCATCAGTTACACCTATTTATTGTCATATGACGATTCAGATTAGGCCAAACTTTCTAGCAAACAATATGTTCTCATCAAGGAAATCAAAACAAGTGTAGACAACTGTTACGATCAATGAGTAAGAATCATCAAACTTACTGGTTCAGTGGTCCTCTTCCAGAAGAGCGCCAGCAAGAAGACACAGCACCAGGGAGGTGCAGTATACGAGGAAACAGCCTGGATATAGCTCCATAACTGTCCACTTTGAGCAGCCTGCAAGATTGGCAACCACAAGATACTGACTCCCACCAGCGCCAGGACCGCCACTCTACCCACGATCATCAGTTCGTGTTGTGAGGCCTTCCTTCTGAACCTTCTCCAGATGTCCATGGTGAACATGCTGCTGGCGCTGTTGAAGATGGAGGTGAGCGAACTCATCAGAGCTGCCAGGAGGGCAGCCAGCATCACGCCCTTCAGACCTGGGGGAGGCAAACACCAAGCTTAGAGAATTTATCAGCGCAGTTAGCTTTAAAGGAGGCAAATTTTAGGTAATGTATCAGAGCAACGAAGAGGACTGTCAGGTTGAGGCCCTTCAGACCTGAAGGGGACAAAACTGATTTTAGAGAATTTATCAGAGGGACCAGAATGACGCTCGTTAGACCTGAAGCACAAAATATCACAAAGAGAATATATTGAAGAAAATAAGTAGAATCATCAATGAAACGTATTGAAATTGACACCTTCATCAGAGTAATCAGGAGGGCGGAACAACGTAACTGATATATAAAAAGATGTAAGCGAAAAAACCAAAGCAAATATGTTGACAAAGAGCACAGGACCAAAACCAGTGGAATCCAATTTCCGGATACCTGGCGGATTCTCCCGTATCCTTACCCATTTGGTATCCGGGAATCCGGAAAAATATTCTCTCCCGTATACCAGATCCGCCCATATTCTCCCGGAAATTTTTCCGGAAAGTATGTTTCTAAGAATACTGGAATCCGGAGATTATACTTTTCCATATCCCAGATCCGTGTGTCTTCTCCTGGAAATATTTCCGGAAAGTATGTTTCTAAGAATACTGGAATCCGGACAGAATATCTTATCCGGATTCCCTTCTATTATTAGGAATAGACAAGTTATTGGGTAATATAACCGTCTTATGTTGAAAAAGTGTTCAAATTATTTTATGATAATTATAATGATAATAATAATTTATTACTATGTCATGCTGTTGCAATAAACTATATATACACAGCTTTACGCTACACATATAATAAAAACATTGCCTACTAGAGTCTATAAGACACAACTTTTACCTTATTGAACAACAGAAATACATAAAATGTTATATGGATATACATACATAAAGGCTAATACTTCTTGCATACCTTTCACCCAACTCACTCAAGCTGATGCAGTGACGCATACAGACTGTCACATTGATTCGCCCTAAAAGATGTTAACTGATTCACCGACCTTCATACACACTCATTATAAACTCTCCAAAAGATTCAAACACACAATCTGACACTCCCTCATACATATCTCCACTCAGACCGACACACACAGACTCACCCACATATGATATTGTCCAAGGTATTAAAACCAATAAACTTTATGAAACAAAGTCCATTTAACTTTTATAATGAAACTGCTTTCAGGGACATCAAGTATCATACACTAACAGCATTAATATATATTAACATTTTATACCAATGTTTTGTTACAATAAAATAGAGGGAGTATCTTTATGATTGTAAAGTTTGTTCTTGCTTTATTTGCCACAAAGTAAGTGCAATATGCTGGTCATCATGCTTGACCACATATCACCGATCTGCTAGTTAACAAGTGTCTGTAGCAACAGGTGGGAATGTAAGTGCTTCAGCAGTATTTCGGTACACATCAAACCATTGATAAATTTGTGCTCCTCATGACATGTGATTGAACCTTCTCAAAATTTGCATTGACATTTGCCACACAAAGAACATTCTGGCAGTCATGCTTGACCGCACATCACCTCTCGGCTAATTAACACCTTCACTAATTGGATATAAACAATTAGTGTCTCGCTGCAGTAACAGGTGAGAGCATGCTTATGCAGTGTTTGAGGGTGATTTCACCTTTGTTGACGTTTAGCTAGTTGTAAAAGCTGGTCGTTTTAGAATCCTACATTTATATATTAAAATAAAGTTTGTTAATTTAATTTTTTTCCATACAAGGTATGTGCAATATTCTGGTCATACTTGATTACACATCACCTGTCGGCAAATTAACACCTTGACTAAGTGTCTGTAGCAAGTGCAAGAATGTAAGTGCTTGAGCAGTATTTCTGTACATATCCAACTATTGATAACTGTGTGCATCTAATGATTTGTGATTGATCATTCTCAAAATTTGCCATATTTGTTAAATATTGAAAATATCAGCTATATGCTGTTTGTTTTTGTCACTATAATGGAGTTTGTCTATAATTGTGAATGTCTGTTCTGCAGTAAACAGTGGCTCTATGCATGCTCACCATAATTGTAATTAAAGGTCCATCCATTATGTTGTTTGGGGTCACATATTCCAAACGTTATAAATGGTGTTACTTTATCGAGAAGTACTGACTGTTACCGAAAACTACCATTTTGATTATACTTGGAAAATTGACGATATAAAGGTAAAAGTAGTGATTTCTGATCGAAAACCGCGCAATGCACAGCGTGTGGCGCGCGTCAATGAGTCAAACGTAATTTTGGAATCTTATATATAACAGACAAGAACATAACTCTGAGTTGATAATGTTTCATAGGTCACATAACTACTGTGCATGTAAATTGGACGTGCAGTTTCGGTTTCTGCACATGCAAAATGATATTACTCAATTTTAATTGGAAACTAGTAATTATGACATATTTAGCTATTGGGGATAAATATGCAAGTTGAGTGAACCTAGTTGTATTGTAGACAGCACATGTGGTGAAAATAAAATTTAATTTAATTAATAAAATTTTATGAAAAACAATTGATGCACCTTTAAGACATACTTGGATGCAGAAAGTCAATTAATTTCAAATGAGATTCAAAGCGATGTGTTCACTAGCTGATTTCAAATTACTAAAATCGAGCCATGCGGTCTGTAATTCACTATAGGTATTGCATTATTCCATTACATCCAAGGTTATAAGTATATAAATATAAATGCAATAATATGGTATTGACAAAGTAGTCTTTATAACATATTGGCTTTCTCCCAATGGCGATTGTTTTAGAATGTTATAGATGTGTACACTGATAAAATGGTATCTTCATTACATCATATCAATGCCTTCATCAGCGTAGAAAGGAAACAACGTTATCATATCATGCATAACGTACTGCAATATCGACAATGAAGGATGGCATAAAACACATGCAACCCAGGACGACTGTACATTAATTCATTCATAGATATGGCGATAAAACATGTTATTTCTTTTTCTTGTTTATTGTGAAAAACAAGTTCACCGACACCAACTGATATGAAGCGGCATCTAAGATCGCAGGTGCTGCCTCGAGCCTAGAACAAACTCAGCTATCTTTTTAACATTATAGGCGCATACACCAAGAAATCGACCCTCCTGTCCTGTATATAAAAATCCATCAACATACAAAGCTTTAACTTAAATCTATTCCCTCCTCCTATATCTAACTCATTCCAAATATCATTATACAATCAAGCAGATCATGCAAGCTGATCAAGGGATGGGATGTGTGTTTGAAGAGGACATTCTTGGTTTATCAATGAATATACATCACTTGATTACATAACATACACACCCGTGTGTAATATCTTCACATGACTGGGTTATGTTCAATAGAGGTTTCAAGGCTTTTAAACCTCTCTTCAACGCGATTGCTCAATGTAGCGCTACGTAACAAGGCGAGCAAATTTCGCGGAATTTGCAACGTGTCGTTCAGGAGCCCAGGTGTTACATCAACTGTCTTGCTACAATTTATCATCCATATAATAATGGGGACACCTGAATGAAAACATATAACCCGAAATAAACATAAAGATCCCAACATAAATTTAAATCCCTAAATATATTGTTGACATTGTTTGCTACATTAAAATGTTTTTCTTAACAAGGCATGTGCATAGTTCGTCCCCAGTGCGTGAAATACGCCCATTATTAAACGAAAACATTGTGTATAATTTATGTTCATACATAAATGTTAAAAACATAAAGGTCAGTCGGTAATATCTATATTTATGTTGTATCCATATAAGGTGAAAAATGAGCATATTCACAAATTTTATGTAAATGTACTTGTGTTTACAATGTGAGATACTGATTTCCTGCGTTTATTTTGAAATTCCCGTGGAAATAACGAAGTGTTTCTTGTTATATTAATGTTAATCAGTTATTTGTTTATGACATATGGACAGTGATATTAATATATCCGAAAAGGCACAGATATGTCATGGATTATGCAAGCCGATTAAAAAACGGAAATTGTGTATATTTGAAAAAGGGCATCCTGTCAGTCATTTACTTAATGTATTTAGGACAGAAGTTTTATCCGTTCAATAGGCTAATATCTTGCTTATCTCCGCCGACGGAGAGAATAAACATTTAGTTTTAATTAAAAAGATAAATTCTAAATGTCCATCAATCATCTATTTCGAACCACTTAAAGAAATGGTTCTAGCTAGATAATTGTTATGGAACAAAAATCGAGAAGACATGCCTGTTTACACACATTTGTTATTAATAGTGTACGTGCTTATTGCACAATTCAGGTGTAACATTAATGAGGGGAATATTCGTATGATTTGCTACTTGACAACTTGATAAAGACTACTACACAATCATTCAAAATAAAATAAAAACAATGGAAAGCTATACATCGGCGCTACGAGTTATGAACTCTTTGTTACCGAACAACATAACATTGTTTATTAACTTAATGATAAATTATTTCTTACTCTGTAAATATTCCAACACTACATATGTGTTATTATTTCTAACCGTTGAAATGTATGAAAATACACGAATTTAACCTAGCGTGGCAATGAAAATTAGCTTACATAAGGTGTAGTCGTTGATACAAAGTTATTAACCCTGTCAGGTTAGACAAGTAAAAGTTCTGAAATGACACGGCCGTGGTAAATGGGAAGTAAATCATATGATTGTATACTGAAAGTTTATCATTGTGTTGGTGAAGTACTTAGAATTTACATGAGTTTGTTCACTAGGAAGTTCCTATGATCCGCTAAGAATTTGTTTGTTCGGCTTACATACTATACATTGTTGAATTATATCAAATATTATCTCATCCACCAAATGTATTTCATCAAGATAGGGGGCTTCGGTTAAAGTTATTTATTGAGTAGACCTAAAGTCGTTTGCATTTATTTGCTTATATAAAATTATTGATAATTAATAAACTACAGTTAGTATTGGATCAGTTAACTCCGTTTAATGAATTAAAATTCAATTGATATTGGGCATTTAAGAAATGATTTTGATACAAATATCCAAGTCAATAATATGGTGCGGCAGTTCTCAAGAATCATTCGACAAATAAAACATAAGACCCATTGAATGCACATTTAGTACCAGTCCGTAAAATGTTTATAAACATTTTGAAATACATGTCCATACTAAATTTGTATATTTTTGAAAGTCTTTTCAACTTTAGTGGGGCTATTGGCAATTTTGTCCTGGAACCAATAGATCAATGGAGCCGGGAACTAAGCTTGCGTAATTGTAATGTATAAATATGTCGGCGCTCTTTTGCGTGAATTCATAAAACACAATTGCGGAGGCCGCCAAAGAGCTGTATAAGAGAGGCGTGTGCAAATCAATGCTGCAACGTATTGTATATAGACGCATGCGCATACACGTGATTAAACAATTAGGGCTGTTGTACATGACTGGACAGGTTCCGGTCATTGGGAACCACTTGCCATAGGTATTGATGACACCTGTACAAGCGTGATTAGCAGGGTATTCAAAGCACTGTCGTGGAGAATCGTGGAGCGTCTCTAACTTCATGTTACTGCGTAATTAAACAGTGAAGTTTAAATTCTTTCGTTTTTATATGGTCAATCTAATCTTATACATGTAGTTCTAGTGTAATGAGGGTGATTAGCAGGTGATCCAACGTTCTGTCGTACGCATGCAGTGTCTCTGACTTCCTGATAATGCGTAATTAAACACTGAAGTTTAAACTCCTTGTTTTTTAAATCGTCACTCTAATCTAATCTTTCTTTTTCTTATTTTTGTAGAAAACGCAAACCTGCATATTCAGTTTGTAAGTATATATGAATCCTGTGCGAAAGTATGACAGTTTGTAGTTATGCCTGTGTTGTCTTGTTTATATTATTGTAACGTGTGAGTGTTTCTGGACAGATATATTCGTATATGTATGCATTTTAATGTAAAAGAGTATGTGTGCCCTCTCTCTAACGTTCTCCCTCTCCCTTCCCCTTCCGTCATCCCCTTCCCTACCCTATAACAGTATGTATGTGAATCTCTCTCTCTCTCTCTCTCTCTCTCTCTCTCTCTCTCTCTCTCTCTCTCTCTCTCTCTCTCTCTCTCTCTCTCTCTCTCTCTCTCTCTCTCTCTCTCTCTCTCTCTCTCTCTCTCTCTCTCTCTCTCTCTCTCTCGTTATGAATACTATTTTTTTCATTAAAATGTTATGAATTTATTAGTATCCCCACCTATACATGAGCGTACGTTGACATCTGTGACAATTCCATTATAATTCCATTTTCAAGAAGAATAACATATTTTATGTAATTGTGACAATGCGCTACTAAACATATATAGTATACATAAGAATAAAACACATTTAAAAAGAAATACATAGGGTGATGTAAATGACCCAGTGAAACAGTATGAATTATACATGTTTAAGAAAGGATCTCACTGCTGTAAAAAATTACTGTAGTTGGTAATATATATATATTCTAAATATATAACATATTCTACCCTAACTAGTCGTATTTGATTGGCTTCTGTAAAAAAATCAGACAGTATAATTTGGCTGTACATTGTTCTGTTTACTTCGTCTCTTGCGCCAGAATACACTTGTTGCCAAGCGAGAATAACGAATGCGTTAAATTCTCCAAATACTTACATGCATGAAGATGTTGTAAATGAGCTTTTGTTGTGATTAAAATGGCACTTAATAAATAGTTTTGATAATAAATCTGAAAGCGTTTAAAAATAGACCCGAAGCGGGGAAAGTTAACAATGCAGTTTGAACAATCTATCATCACATATATCACAATTTGACATTTCAGAAACATTTCTTCAATAAATTCATTGCGCGTGACAAAATAGTTAAAGCCGGCATTATACCATCCGAAAACTATCGGAATGCAAAATACACTTATATTTTTAAAATCTACGCAATAATACCGATGTTTATTTAGAAAATATTGCAGAAATAATCTTGAATGTTGACGCCGATTGCAAAACTCTACCGTCTATAGAATAGAGTGAGCTCCGAAACTTTCGCTGTTTTCCGAGACCTTATAAGGTAGTTACGCATAATAATTCCGTTATATACCGCTGATTTTCCTAATTATGAAACATTTTGGCTACGAATATGATGATTGTTGGTCAGAGGAATATAGCCTTATAGACTGAAGGTAAAACGTTTCTAAATCCATATGTGTGATGGCATGGCTTTTCTGAATAGCTGAAAACATTCAATAGGACTGTTTCAAATATTTGAGGAAAAAAAACATGAAAATAACAACTAGGTTGATGGTAGTGCATTCCACGAGAGATCGAAAATATAACAAAATAATAGCCTTGACAGTGAACTAGTGATGAGCTCTCATGTGTATGCATGCATACTGAAATATCAAACAAACATCGCATTTCGTTCAGTATAAACATATCCCAGGAACAATTGCAGCGGTGATCATAAATTAATTATCTTGTCCCGACCGTCACTTAAGCTTCTGTGTATTTCGACATACCACTAGGTACCAGACTAATAGGGGGAGATAACCATTTTGACACCTTCATATGTTCTTATTGATCTAACGCACACGTATTATATAACATGTGATGAGAAAGGCAGTACCGACCCTCACTGAACTATTTGTGTATTTCAACAAGCTTCAATGATCACGTACATTAACAGAGTGTATAGTAAAGACTCAGTCGAATATCGTATCCATGTAAACACGCACTCATAAACTAATTATCTTAGTTTGTGTCCGCATGGATAAACACAGAAAACACGTGCATTTGCTGTCAAAAAAAGTTATTTATCACCTCGATGAGATAATCATGGTATTAACGAAAAAATATCCGCTGTATATTTTATTTCCATGAGTATTTAATTGTATTGTACATAATGAATATACACTTCGGATATTTGTTTGCAGTGATCCAACACATATGCTATTAGTTTGATTGTTGTAAACAGTAGCAATTTAACCATAAAACACATTAATTAAACATAGTATATTTATCATAACATATATCTTGTCTTCACAAATCGAACATAAGCCATATTAGTTTGCTACAATCTAAATATAATCTGAACTGTGAGACGAATGAATGAATATTCAAAATGAAGTACAGTTATTGAATAATATATGAATCGACGCAATACTTAATTATCATATTCTATAAACATGAATACACATTATTGAATGAGAGAGTTATGGAACGTAGAATTTTATGTCTCCGTATTGTATGATACATGTATTCATGATAAGACACGTGCTTACAAACCACGTATTAGAAGATGAATACGAAATACAAACGTGTAGTACGCACTCTTTTTGTAACTGCATGGATATTTAGATATAACGACACTTCCAATAACCGTACAAATTAGTGTAACGATAATAGATGTTGTTAATCGTTAAATGTAATGACCAAAGTTATGACAACTGCCTATCTGAAAGAATTTGAAATTCAAGCTGTCTTGGAGCAAATATTTACACATTACAGTGTTGTTCAGTTTCAACTAAATAAAATATGTAATTAAGCCAGGTAATATCTGGGAAATGTGTTTAATGCAAGTGGGCAAATTCATTAAATTAATCAAATCAATTAAAAATAAGCACATCTGTGTATTGTCGCAAATACTGTTAGTTCAATCTGAATACTTTGACACGTGTGTAGATGATTCAGAGCTCTTTGACCTCATTTCTGAAAGTTTGAGATATTTATCTTGAACAAGTTCATTAACTGAATCTAAATGGAAAGTCGAAAATATATTAAATTTTCGCATCAGCTTCACTGGCAAATCATTCATGTTCTGAAAGCAGTCCGTTGTATCTCTCAAAACTAAACAGCCAAAAGCCATAACCTGAGCCAAAGTTCTCAATAGATTCTTGTATGTGGCAATGCAGGTGCATGTTGGGTGTGATGAATTCTTTGCCATATTGCCTCATGACCTCTACGCAGAATTTGTTTATGAGTCTAATACCAATGTCCAAATTAGATGTGAGAGTGTGAGATGTGAAGTTATGGACGTGTGTCGCATTGTGTCATAATAAATTGGCAATGCCTCTATTGTATATTGATATACCATATATACATACTGAATGAAATGCTCTAATTATATCAATTTGTTATTGATTTGATGATTAATATAAAAAAAATTCCACTTTATGGTTTATTTTTTAAAGTATGTATTTTAATAAAATCAATATTTTTTACATTACATCTATGTTTGTGATTTGTTCATTTCTACTCGTTGTGTCATCAATGGCAAGTTCCTAGTCTTCTATCATTGAGACAATTATATTGTAAAATGCATAAACAAACTAAAATATGCTTAACAAACAGCCATTAGTTGGCCAATAAGACACTGTTAAAAATGTATCGCATATATATATACAACATGTGAAAGTAAAGGATAAAAGGAAATAAGCTATTTAAAACAACAGAAGTTGCTCCCACCTGTTGCCACAGCGAGACATTAATTGTTTACATCCAATTAGTCAAGGTGTTAATTAGCCGATAGGTGATGACCAGAATATTGCACATACCTTGTACGGCAAATAACGCAAGAACAAACTTAACAATTATAAATATACCCCCTCTATTCTATTGTAACAAACATTGATATGAAATATTGATATATATAAATGCTGTTTAATGTAAACACATGAGACAAGTTTGTGACATCAGCAGCATGCAGTGAGGTGCGGGGACAGAGTTGTCTCCCTTAATTTATTCTGAAGGTATGTCATTCTGTATGTGTCAGTGTATGATACTTGATGTCCCTGAAACCAGTTTCATTATAAAATGGACTTCGTTTCATAAATTTGATTGGTTTTGGTACCTTGCACAATATCATATGTTGGTGAGTCTGTGTGTGTCGGTCTGAGTGGAGATATGTATGAGGGAGTGTCAGATTGTGTGTTTGAATGTTTTGGAGAGTTTATTATGAGTGTGTATGAAGGTCGGTGAATCAGTTAACATCTTTTAGGGTAAATCAATGCGACAGTCTCTATGAGTCACTGCATCAGATTGAGTGAGTTGGGTGAAAGGTATGCAAGAAGTATTAGCCTTTATGTATGTATATCCATATAACATTTTAATTTATGTATTTCTGTTGTTCAA
This sequence comes from Gibbula magus, assembly GCA_936450465.1. Taxonomy (NCBI): domain Eukaryota; kingdom Metazoa; phylum Mollusca; class Gastropoda; order Trochida; family Trochidae; genus Gibbula; species Gibbula magus. The sequence continues at coordinate 35,891,212 of OW388294.1, read as the reverse complement.
TAAGGTAAAAGTTGTGTCTTATAGACTCTAGTAGGCAATGTTTTTATTATATGTGTAGCGTAAAGCTGTGTATATATAGTTTATTGCAACAGCATGACATAGTAATAAATTATTATTATCATTATAATTATCATAAAATAATGTGAACACTTTTTCAACATAAGACGGTAATATTACCCACTAACTTTGAAGGGTATACGGATAAGATATTCTGCCCGGATTCCAGTATTCTTAGAAACATACTTTCCGGAAATATTTCCAGGAGAAGACACACGGATCTGGGATATGGAAAAGTATAATCTCCGGATTCCAGTATTCTTAGAAACATACTTTCCGGAAAAATTTCCGGGAGAATATGGGCGGATCTGGTATACGGGAGAGAATATTTTTCCGGATTCCCGGATACCAAATGGGTAAGGATACGGGAGAATCCGCCAGGTATCCGGAAATTGGATTCCACTGGTTTTGGTCCTGTGGAGCACCATGCCTTTCAGACTTTAAGTGCAAAACCAACGTTAGGCTATTATTATGAAACTCATATAGTATTAATTTTGTGTTTGTGAATAAACTTAAGAAAAGCCAAACCTGTGGGCATCCTCCTGAGAACCAGGAGCGGGTATGCTATGTTGGTGCACCCTGCTTTGTTCTGGCACACTCGTTCACAGTGGTCGGGGTCCGCACAGGCAACATCCTCTGATGAAAGGAAACAATAACTCCTTTATACTGACAAGGACAAAAATTCAATCCACATAGACATAAGCTCATCAATTAACATCTGGTTTTCCAATTGACAATCCCGAACTCAAGTTTTAAAAAAAATTGCGTTAGGGACGTCAGAACAGTTCTGAATAACTTGCAATACTTTGCTTAAGTTGATGAATATGAGTAGTGATGATCACCATGAAAATCTCACCAGCGAATAGAACTCTGGCGATCATGCCAGGAACAATCCACAGAAAGAAGTTGAAGATTTTCAGGATGGCAGCGAATACGGATCCTCCCTTAGCGTGACTCATGTCCTTGGCAGATAGGCACCTCTGTACCATGATCTGTGGAATAAAACATCAAACACAATTATCGTGGACCTGGGCCATCAGAAAACTGCCCAAGGGAGTATACACGGAAATAAAACCAGTCAATAACTTGGGACTTCCATGATCGTAGCTTTCAATATGTCATAAGAATAGGTGAGCGGACTAACGTGATTCAATTGGAACGTCTCAAGATGATTATCTCCATTTCCATGGGACAATGTCCTTTCTAGGTATCAATTTAATCTTAATATACAGCTTCATTAAGATCTATCTATAAGGAGAGTAATCGTGGAAGGTATCTTGAACACGCGTGACATCATTGTGTTCAAGAATGACAAGTTATAGACATCCAGCAAATGGTATTTTCCTTAGATCTTAATGTCGAGGGAAGCAAGGTAACATTGGAGCTACATTAAAAAAAGATTGATCCACTTCCTACCTGGTCCGTGCACCACACCCAGAGACCGAGAGTAGTGAGACCGAACACAGATCCAGTCCAGGGGATGTCCCCAGTCTCCGGGTCTCTCCAGATGTGGTTGAAGTCAGACCTGGGCAGCCCACACGCGTACTTCTCAGGGTCCGCCAGGGTGTAGTTGGTAGCTGCTCGGGCGTAGTCATGCATCATCTGTTCCCAACCACCAATCTCCACAAAACCTTGAAAATACACGAAACGAACAGGCTTGAAAAATGTCATTTACTTTTTCAGAAGAAAGAAAATCATTGTCTTCAAGTACTGGTTAAACTTCACAACTGACCATATTGTATGGTATGTTGTTTTTAAGTTGTCACCAAATTGTAAACTGTTACTCTTAGGGGGGAAAGTCTCATTACCTAACCTCAGGATATTTCCGACCAAGAGGTTATTAACTTTATATGTAATCACACTGTTGACTGACGGTGAAGCCAAAGGAAAGACCTTTCTTGCAGTATAGATACGTACTGATACACATGAGAATGAAGGCCCCGATGAGGAGGATGATTGTTTGCAGAGTGTCTGTGTAAATAACAGCAGCCAAACCACCTGAAAAACATAAACAGTTGATATAATAATGATAGTAGTTGATAAAGATGCTCAATGGCGCTTTGACAAAATCAGAAATTGTCAAGGAACCCAACCTTAATCATTATAGCCTACTGAAAAAGACTTAAAATATATTGGGATAAAGCTGTCCTTAATTCCAAATATATGTTAGAGTACTTTGGTAATAAACAAAATGACGATATACTATTTTTTTTAGAAATCATTTCCAAAGCATTTCCAGTTAAAGCTTATAATTAAACTATTGATCCGATCACTCGCTTCTCTCAAAATGTTCACAGTATCTTAAAAACGGTTTAAAAGTTGAACGTTGACCCCTTGCTAACGCACCTGCTACAGTGTAGATGGCAGTGACAGCCAAGATGGCGACCACACAGATGTAGATGTTGAGACCCAGAAGCTGCTGGATGAAGATGGCACCGGAATACACTTCGCTCTGTAGGGAGGAATAATAAATAAATTCGCAATCATATTCTAACGATGTCATTGATGCCATTGACATTTGAAATACCGTTCTTAAATATCCGAATACCTTTTGTATTTCTATATATTTACATTCCTATCAACAGTGAGTAAAATATAGGTAAATTCTCAAAAAAGTTTAAGTCCTATCTTACGATGCATCCATTTTATCTTTTAAATATACAGAAGACAAATTAGATACACGCTTCCATTCAAAATCTATCATACGATGAGATTTTTAAATCAATAGTATATTATAAACATAATAAAGATCATATATGGTATAAACGACTTACTGAAAATGCTAGATCTAAACACATCAAGCAGAATTTCTGTTAAGCAAGATTTACTGACCTAGAGTGAGTTATTTTATGTACGCCTCGAAAATCCCTTAACGTCGAAAATATTCCCCGTTGCACAAAAAAGTAACATCACATCATCATAACGATTGTATAAAGTCATATGACATCTTTTAGTCGTAATCATCTCAACGTCAGTAATTAAAAAGCATGAATCCATGTCATCTAATTACGAGTAAACGAGATAAATATGATATACACATTAGATTATAGTCAAAACCTTATTACTATTACATCCTATTATTTAAGAAATGTTGAAAATAAAGTCTTAAAATAAAGTCTAAAAAAAAAGAATTTGTTTCTGGTTTCCGCCCGTATCAGTTTCAAACCCACGCTTCAGGTCTTTTTTTCAAGGTTTTCAAAAGTAAGGGGCAGATAACTTTAATTTTTTAGCCTCAGAAAACATTGGACATAGAAAATGATGGAGTGTAGGGGTGAGATTATTGACTATTTGGAATAGTAACACGTATTTATGAGGGTTTGTGCTTTATTTATATAAATAATTGTATAAATTTTGTTTGGTTAACTCTTCATACCAAAAACAAAAAATGTCGTAAAAAAAAATAATCGCGTCATTGCATCATTTTTGTAAGCCTGTAAAGACCATAAACATTTTTTTCAAATTTTGTTAGGCCTAACATGGTATAATCTCCCATTTACTATACACTTGTGGTAAATTCCCCAAAATAAATCAAAATAGTATACAAAGTGTTAGTTATTTTTTAAAAAGTTGTTTTGAAAATGTGTTTACAAAAATATAAATGCAAGTAATGCAAATGCAATTGAAATTATGATTAAAACTCACAGTGATCTTGGTGAGAATGTAGAGGATCAGAGCCAGAACAGACAGGTAGATCCTCAGTCTCTTTCCTCCAAACCTCTTCTTCAGGTACTCCGGCATTGTGAACGCCTGGATGGATGGTATAATTTAATGGTTTGTTAATATGACAGAATATGAAGGAACGAGGACATGAAGATGACTGTGTGGGTAGTCTTCAGTATTCAATCAACCCACCGTGATCGCTTGGAAGTAAACGGAAATGCCGTTACATTTAACCTGAATGTGCTACGTTGTATCAGAAGTGAACATTGTAAACATGATCGTGATATTTGATTTGAAAATGCATCTAGTTTGATGCATGTTGTTTAATACTTGCAGTGGTATATACTATTAAAATGCAAATGATATTGACAAACAGGCGTCAGCTGAAACACATTGTAAATAAATACCAGTCAGTATTAGTTATGGGGTTTAGACGGGAATTCAAGGCATCTCAATCAATACCAACAGTAATTTAAAACAATTAATATATGAGAAAATTACTTCAGCTGCTCTATAAATAAGGAGTGAGAGTGGCCGTCTTGGATCATTTGACTCGATTGCATGTATATTGTAATTTATCATCCAAAACTGGTTCCCACAGTAGATATCGCTTGTTGGGGATCAAACGATATCTACAAGCGATATCTACATTGTAGATATAGAGAATCTCACCCAAGTGTCTTCTGATATCAAATATATCAACACGAGTTGATTAAAGTTACAAATATCCGAGGCTTGCCGAGGATATTTTTACTTTAATCAACGATTGTTGATATATTTGATATCAGAAGACATGAGGGTGAGATTTTATTTATCATTCAAAATCATTCTTCAACAATTATTAGCAAAATAATGAACATATCTGCAACACAAAACTGCCATTTGAGGACTTCAGCAGTGAGCTCAGTGATGTCATAGCATTGTGACGTCATCAGCATTGTGGCCTCATAGCATTGTTACGTCATCAACTTTGTGACGTCATAACATTGTCAGCAGTGTTCTCAATGATGTCGAAGCCTTGTGATGTCATTAACTGATGATGTAATTGGATTATGACGATTTGATTGTAGCGATATCTACAATGTAGATATCGCTTGTAGATATCGCTTGATCTTACACAAGCGATATCTACTGTGAGAGCTAGTTTTGGATGATAAATCGCAACAATCAAATCGTCACAATCCTATTACATCATCAGCTAATGACATCACAAGGCTTTGACATCACTGAGAACACTGCTGACAATGTTATGACGTCACAAAGTTGATGACATAACAATGCTATGAGGCCACAATGCTGATGACGTCACGATGCTATGGCATCACTGAGCTCACTGCTGAAGTAGTCAAATGGCAGTTTTGTGTTGCAGATATGTTCATTATTTTGCTAATAATTGTTGAAAAATGATTTTGAATGATAAATCAAATCTCACCCTCGTGTCTTCTGATATCAAATATATCAACACTCGTTGATTAAAGTAAAAATATCATCGGCAAGCCTCGGATATGTGTAACTTTAATCAACTCGTGTTGATATATTTGATATCAGAAGACACTTGGATGAGATTCTCTATATATAGGGGATATCTCTACCATTCTCGTATATTTTATGAGTGCTTCATTAATTTTGTAACATCCAAAACCTGTCAGAATTTATAAAATATTTGGTAATCAATTATGTTAATCTATTTGTTCATTGCAACATTTATTCATAATCTTTTGATGAACAAGAAAATAATATTTGGATTGTGTAAAACTATAATACTACTTTTTGTGTCGACAGACAACTGCATTGTGCGATGATATCGACTATGAACTGCCACCGAGTGACTGAATGGTGTTCTAGGTTTGTGTTTTCTGTATAGATGCTTATATTAATGTTTTAACATTGTATATTGATAATATCTGAACTTACCCCACTGGCGACATACACAGGTACGAACACCCATCCTAGAGCGATCAGCAGGTATATAGCCTTGGATGGAAATGATGAAAAATAGAATCTAATAAATACAAAACATAGTGAAACACTGAGTTTTAAAACTACTTAATACATAACAACAGAATACATAGATGAAATTAATTTTAATTTCAGATATATGTTGGAAAAGGACTACTGCTGAAAGTGTTAGCGAAAAAATATTAAAAAACGACAAGAAGTGTAATTGAATTCATGTAGATCAAACACGTTCTGAATCTAAAGATTCTGTAGAAAAAGCATGTCCTTTAACAATTTACCACCGGTGTCAAGTATATCTCTACAATTATTAAAACTAGCATTGCCCAGAACCACGTCAGAGCACAACAAGGAGCCTTTATACAGCCTTGATTCTTCTATAGCAAGTCAATAACTACTGACATTGAAAGTTGCAGTATTTAAAAAGAAGATTATGTTCATAGGCTGGTTTCTAGTCTATCACTCACATACCACTCGTATATAGCACAGGCGAACCCGGAAGCTGCTGCCGTCCCTGCTAAACCAATAAACATGGGAGCTCCAACATTGCTGGCGTAGATCGACGCTCCGACCTGCAGAAAATGAACTCTTATATCATTTAAATACTTTGTGCATGATTTGTAGGTATGTAAGAAACTATGAGTACTTGACGAAATTTCGTTTAGGAAAATATTCTACAAGTGTTGATATCTGATTTTGACCATTCCAAATAGAAAATGACAAAATTACAAATTAGTCAACTGAAAAACAGTTGTAAATTACAAATTAGTCAACTGAAAAACAGTTGTAAATTACAAATTAGTCAACTGAAAAACAGTTGTAAATTACAAATTAGTCAACTGAAAAACAGTTGTAAATTACAAATTAGTCAACTGAAAAACAGTTGTAAATTACAAATTAGTCAACTGAAAAACAGTTGTAAATTACAAATTAGTCAACTGAAAAACAGTTTGTCTGGGCAGTCATCAGATGTTAACAATTTATTAGTCAATTCATGCACATATGTAATTACTAACTACTTTTATTCAGAGTAAACGATAATTCTTATCTACATTTATACATACAACCAATCCATGCCATTAACACCATTAACTATGTTTACATTTATTGAAGTGCGATATTTTACGTATGCTTCGCCCACAGGTTAAACTCAATAATAAAAGCAATTTTGTGTGGGTTACATACATTGTACAATTTTCACCTCTGCAAGAGTTTAGTACTCGTTGACCATTTGGTAACCTATTTTCTCTAGAATGCTATCTTTGTGATGAAAAGCTACAGGAGAAAAGAAGCCATCTTTGTTGAAAATTAATTCAACAAAAAAACACGTGCATGAATATATGCATGGACAAAAGCTATTCTTCTCGGTATTTCTCAATGTATTTCAGAAAAGTGTTTCGACGGGTAGTGAAAGGTTTCACACTCAATGCGTGTTATCATTTTTGGACAGTTTATTCATCAAGGCGTCAGCTGTTTCCCTAACTCTGAAAAGAGTAAGCCAATGGGCTTCTATTCCATTCACTTGCATTGAAACAAGTTTAGACGCCTTTTGTGTTTGTGTCATGCCGACAAAGAAATGCATTATTGTGTGCAGATATACCTTTATTTATAAATGTCAAGGCGACACTGCATATGCACTGAATGATGCAGTGTAACACACATTTCGCCAACTAGTTATGTAGCTATTATCGTGTTTAATTGAAAATGTGATATTATGAGGCTATTCAAAACATTTTCGAAACGTTCGTAGCCTTAGCAATTCGTAAATTTGATAGTAACCAATGTGTTTTCATGATCAAAGAATACAAAGAAATGTTTCCATAATTTTGTCTGCTATCATTCTAGAACCATATTCAGATATGCCAATCACCAAGACACCTCGATTACGTTTTGACGACGTTTGGTTTGAATGCAGTAACAACAATAATGGGCGTGCTTCGTCTGACATCATAATGGAACATTAACATTATTGGAGTTGTTTTCTTTTTATGTCAGCTTAGAAGTTTCTTACGTCATTCTCAACAATAACCCAGGACACAATCAAGTTAACATAATATTAAAACTATAATGTAAATCAGAACTAATATATATGTTTCGTTAACCGGAAGAAGAAAGTATTTATGATCACGTGACATACCGGAAACCAGTGCATGTTCTTGCCCGCCAGAAAGTAACCTGCGGCGCTGTCCCTGTTTGGTCGGAACGTCGACTGGAGAAGAAGAATTATGTTCTTTTATTTCATACTTAATCAGTTAGGACACATGGCCATACCCTAATATTAGAACAGTCGCGGTAACCACATTCTAAGACACCAGTATTGAATACGCCAATCAGGTTTGATATATGTTTAATGTATATGCAACCAATATGAACTAATGATGTTCAAATCAAGGTTATTCACAAGTAAAAGATCTGCCAAAAACAGATTAAAAGGTTGTGGAAAGTCATTCCGAAAATCTGTGGATGATAGATACTAAGTTGAAAGCAATCGTTCGAATTCATGAAGTAAGATATAGTCAGTATGTGTCGTATTGTCGATATTGATACATGTCTGTATTTTGGTCCAAAGCTCTTTTACTGAATAAAATGCCTGTCTGTCTGTCTGTCTGTCTGTATCGTCGAAATATGCATTGATTCACATATCTATTTGAATTTGATTTAGAAAAAGCACCACAGAACAGAACAACTACAAGATTAGTAATCGATGTCAAATCCCTAAATCATTTTAATAAAGTTGAATATCGGAAAAAGAATCTAAAGGACATACGCTCACAAAATAATAATTTTAAGCAGTGATTTAATGACAACGAAGTCGGAAACGTTAAATTGTCCATCTTTACCGCAAATTACCGGTAGTACAAGTTATACATAGCGATAGCGTGTTATACTTGTTATTCGTCATCAATGTATTGTATAATGGGTCGGCGGCCCCTTTACCAAATAATCTCTCTCTATACGGGTACTGCCAGTTGTTTTAAAGACATCCATGTAAGCGCCATATATTATGATAACCCAAAGGTTTTTTTTATGTATTTCAGTTTATGTTTTAACTATATCATAAGACAGGGTGCTCTCATTTGTCAAGGGTATCGTTGACTGTGTCTATAACACTGATTGATCACAAAAGGTTATGCACACTATTATTTTCAATAACCATGATCAGTGTTACAACGTTGCCACCAAGACTCAACATTATATATACCTCATCGGCGTTTTTCACCTGCTCAACTCTAAACAGAATTTACCATTTTACCTTTGTCTTGAACATTTAATATGTATATAAAAAAAAACAGGTAAAACGTAAAATATAAACGTTATACAGTAAGCGCACGTATGGTTATGACAAAGATGCTTAAGGATTTTTAAAATAGCGTAATTTGTCAACAATTTATTCGGATATATGAGTTTGGAAAAAAATAGCTATAATGAAATAGAAAATACATTTTTTTTAAATATTTTAATTTTTAAAATAAAACTTTACAAAAAATTTTTTTTTTAAATCTTATTCGACTCACCCAGAGCCCGACTGCAAGAACCAAAGCGAAGTAGACCCCGATGCTGACATAGTCCCCTGTTTCAATCTCTTCCACCATTATTCTTCAGGGTCTCAGATTTCCAGGTTTCATCAAGTTTTCACAGTTTCTCCAACTTCTCGCCAGATTAATTATGTTTCCGAAGGCTTTCTTTAGTTACATTAAGTTTTCCTGATTTCACTTGGTTCCCTGGACTTTGTCAGTTTTCCACCGACGCTTGAAGCATTAAATACAACCATTTAACTTCTTTCACACGTTTCAACACGCAATCTGCAGCGACCTTAAGAACTTTACAGTACACACATTGACACAAGAGGGTACCAATATATATTTGCAGCGTATGTGCATTAAAACTAGGTTAATATGAATATTTCCACCGTTAGTTCGCACACTAAATATCACCTTTCATTTCCATACTTATTGAATATGCAGACACGTGATAGGCTAGTAATATGTAGATATATGTTTCTTACTTTATGTTTGTATCGTTAACCCATTGCAGCCAAGTTGAATATAAGTACAAATGTACGTCTGGATTGCCCCCACATGTTTAGACCCTCATGTTTTGATAATGCATGTCATTATGTTCCGTAACTTTGATATATACATGTACACAACAAAGTGCTCTTCAGGTGTAAAGTTTGTCAACATTTTACATCGAACAAGATCGTGATTTAATGTGTTTAGAATGATGCATATAAGATTGTATGCAGCTGAGCAAGCTCTGGCCAATATTCAATTGTTTGAGTTTAAGTACAAAAGGGTTCGAGCCGGTCATCTTATTGAACCGATGATATTGTGTTACCTATGTGGAGGTAACATATTTCTCCATGTACACAGTACCGTATCGTACAAATATTGACAGAGTACCTGGCCAAAAGACGATCTGTTTGCTTGCCACTTTGACTAAACCTTGATTTTTTTTTGCACCAGGGGGTTCTAGGGCAGTTATGAATAGGAAAGTTGTGTGTCCTTGTCCTGTAAGAGGGGCAGTAATCCGGGAAGATATTTGTGAAGACGAAAATAAGTGAAATTGACGTTCTCTAAGATATTCTTGCAGAATGAAATATATGTCATACATGCAACAGAGAAATATCAGTTAACTTTGGATTCGTTTGCTTGCACTCGTCCATACATGTAACTAATGCCCTGTTTATACGGCGAACTTTGCACATATTCAATATTGCTTGTGGTAGTAATACTCACGCGAGTTAAAGTAAATTTACTATGCCTTCATACGTGTTAAATGTCTGCCTAAGCAAATGGGCTTCCAACTCTTTTAATTATTTAATTAATATATATTAGATGTAAACATATTAAAATGCATCAATTTATATCTGTCAACATTGGATTGACTATATCGCCCTAATTATAATGAAAATTGGATAGTCAGATGGATTTTGAAGGTCGTCGCGTGCAAGAAGGAGATTGTCCTATATATAGAGATTTTGAAGAACAATATATTTAGAGTTTCTTAAGTTCCCTAATATATTTTCTCAACCTGTGTGAAGTCACTAACGAACTTTTACTAGAATAGTGAAAATACCATATTTACTCACGGTAGTAAACATTTGCACCTGCCCTTTACTAGGTGCAAACTTGCTTACGGTAGTGAAGAATTTGCTTACGGTAGTAAAATATACACATTGCAAATGCGTCCATACGACGAATTTTGCTCATATGCGCAAATTTGCATATGTGTAATGATTTACTCATATGCAAACGCTCGCCGTATAAACAGGACTTAATACTAACAGCTGAACTAAATAGCTAGTACATAGCTGGGACACTTTCGAGAACAGATTCCCTGTTTCTTATAATTCCGATACGTATATTCGAGTCTGGATATACTTCATTTCAAAATGTGCATATGTTGTTAAGAGAATGATCCTGTAAATTTGAATATTAGTGAATGTTTCAAGATATATAACTAGATTTTTACATTTCTTAAAAACATTACATTCTTATTACATTCTTTAAAGTTGATTTTCAGTTTTTTTTAAAATCCTAAATTGCTTGTTTTCTTTGGTTTCAAGAGTCCCTATGTTGTGAAGCATTGGAAGTGCTTTAAATTCTGGCTTCTTTTAAATGAAATGTGTTTTCTAACAGCGCCACCATCTATGTTATACAAACTGTTTAATATTTCAACATAAACGTGAAGAAAATATTTCTACTCATTTAAATTGTTTAAACTCATACTAAGTCGAATTGACTTGTAAATGATATGTTGCCTATCGTGAATTGGATACATCATGGGGAGGTAACAATACATTTATAATAAAATGTATCATTCTCATTGATTACAGATTTAAAGGCTACGTGATTGATGTGAAATAGTCGCAGTGATTTAAAGGGCAACCAGAATAAACAAATTCGGTATTTGTACAACATTTGGCTAATATACGACAATGACTGTAGTCAATTACTTTGTTTGTTTTAACAGATTCAAAACTGTTCTATCTGTATTTAAGTTGTCTGGATTTGCAATTCAGATAGCTAAACGAGTTAAATGAGACTTATAATTTTATTGATTTTTTACATTATATCATCATGAGAGTTTAAGTTTGAAGGCTTCCTTTTAATGGATTTCAAAAGTTCAATGCCTTTGTGAAACTATTAATGATCCGTATTCACATGTACAAGTACGAAACCAGAGAATGAGAAAATTGATGAAGGAGAACGAGTTTTGGATTGACAAATTTTCGAAAATTGATATCAGTAATTTCACTCAAACAACTTGAAAATATATCTGCATAATTATTGTCACTTTACGTAATCACCACCATCTTTATACAAGTATGCACGTCCCTGGGCCCAAATACAGGGATATGCATTTCACATGCATATAAAGAATGCAATAAGTTCACAAACTGACAATAGGTAGATAACATGGATATATACAATCAATACGTATGCGCAAGTTACTTGTTTTATGAGTAGGTTTCAATAACATTTCTTCACTTTTATATTCGAACTGCATGTACATATCTTGTGAGACATCGGTGCGAACGTAAAATGTCATAAATGAAGCCTTGTGCACTGAAAGAACTTCAAACTGAAATTAAGCATAGAAGTCCTACCAATGATAATCGTAATCATACATTTCAGAAAAAAAACTATATCATTTACCTTGTAAAACCTCACTTGATAAAATCGAAAGAGGTTGTAAACTGAAGCGATATTTACATTGTTGAAATATTGATCAAATGTTGTATGGTGCCTGTGTTGGAAGTATTAAAGATGCATCCATTGTGTTTCAAAGAAATTCATTTCTATCTCTTTCAACAGCTTGCAAAATATTTTATTCTAAAATAAGTCCAATACTTTCATATGGGGCAGAGATTTGGGGCCTAACTATTTGTCATGTATTGAAAAAGTTCAAACTTCATTTTTTTAATATTTTCTAGGTGTAAGTAAATATGCCTCAAACATAGCTATTCAAAGTGAAACTGGTCGCAACTGTATGTTTGTCAGGAGTCAAATGAGGGCTATAAGGTATTGGCTAAAATGATTGCGCATGGAAACGAATAGATATCCCTTACAATGTTATTATGTTCTTAAAATGTTGGATGAGCAAGGTAAACATAGTTGGGTGTCTGATGTCAAAATGAGTTTATATGTTAATGGCTTTTCCTGTGTTTGGGACTACCCAAATGTTGGCAATGTTAATCATTTTATGTATCAATTTCAGGAAAGACTAAAAGACATTGCTTCACAAATTTGGTATGCAAAAATATGTGCTTCTAAATACTTATCTCACTATTCTAATGTTAAATATTTGCTTAATGTTGAAGAATATGAAGTTTCTTTACATGATAAATCTCTTAGAAGAGCATTTTGTATATTTAGAATTAGTTTACACAATTTCAATGTGCAGTTTTTACTGAGACTTTCAACAGAGTGGATGTAAATATTGTAATCAGGGGTGCATTGAAAATGAACAACATGTTTTCTTTACTTGTGAGCATTATCGTATTTTACGAGCGCATTATATGAAACAATTGCAGAATTTGTATACTGGCAATATTTCTCTACCGAATATTCTTAACTGTCAAAATGAAAATGTTCTAAATTTAACTTCTGTATATTTGTGTAAGCTATTTAAATATAGAAACAAGTGACTCATTTGATACTGTCAATTACATTGTAACATAGGCCATATTGCCCACATTACTGAATAACATCTGTCTGTCTGTCATTGTGTTTCATAAAAAAAAATATTTCGCTTTAATACGTGTCAACATACGATATGCGCTGATTTCAGTTGAAACAATTTCACTCAACTTCCCGAATATTATTGATATTATCATATTTACTACTTTCCAATTAAAATTGAACAACATCATTATACATGTGCAGAAACCGAAACTAAACGCCCCATGTACATGCACAGTAGTTATATGACCTATTCAACATCTGTCTTTTTGTCTGTTGTAATTAAGTTTCGAAAATTACGTTTGACTAATTGACGCGCGCCACACGCTGTGCATTGTCCGGTTTTCGATCCGAAATCGATACTTATACCTTAAATCGCCGGTATACCGAGTCGACTTGCATTAAACAGCAATTTTCGGCTAAAGTCAGTACTTCTCGATAAAAAAAACCCACAAATTATCACATGGCACATGTGACCCCAAACAACACAATGGATGTACCTTTAAACTGGTTAAGGAGATACTCCTGTCCCTTATGGCGAATCTTATGATAAATAAAGTGAAACCCCAAACCTTGTATGTTATGCATTCTTACTCGGACAAATACTAACGACAGCGTGTCCTTTAGAACTTGAAGCATCTTCAAAACATAGATCATATCAGGCAAACATATTCAGGTAATTTCATTTTCAGGTAGTTCAAGACAATGAGAAATAATACCAACAGGACAAAAGAGGTAGAAGGATTCGGCAAGACGGATTCCACCTCTGTCCTGTGACCACTCTTTAAATATGAGGTGTAGTTAAAACAAAATTAGTGATTTCATCCATATATATTCATGTATATGTTCAAAGACACGTGGAGTTCTGAAGTTGCTAGTTCAAAGAGTATATTGGTATTTAAGGTAAAATGTTATGAAATATGGAAATTATGTTAGAAGAAGATGTTATCGGCACAACGTACATTCTTGAACTTTAAATCGATGCTTAACATTGTTGCTGGAAGATGTCATAAACCAAGTCAGAAAACCATCTCTCTCTCTTTCAGTCGTGTCCATCACTCGTTCGAAATATATTGCCATGCTTTACCTATAGTTTCTTTTGCTTGTTAGTGTATATACACGCTTTTTTAATATATCGTTCTTAAAGGAACGTTAATGAATGAAGAATATTAAGGCACTGTATAGTGAACTGTACTGTACGCTATTGTATGTAAGTTTTAAAATTGCAAAAGTGGTAGAGATTGATGTATAGGTTTTCTATTGAATAGAGAATAATTCTTTATGTATTGTTCGAATCCCAACAGGTTTCCAGCAACTTTGTCAGATATTATGAACTGTTCTATACACAGTTGGGTTTAGGTGTGATGTGACATTACAATCAGTCTGTTGAATGATGACAGTTTCTGTTTGCATATCAGCCCATGGTTTGTCATATCATTAGTAAACGTCAGAGAACATGTTGAGCTATTGGTACTGTAGAGTACAGATGGTTACCATTGCAAAGTCAATGGGTATCAGTTCGCAAAAATGCACGTCACATGTTGTCATGGTAACATGATCTGCAAGACCTTGTAACATTCAAATTTCTCGTGCTGAAATCCGAGACTTGCTCTGTGAAAAGGACCCCAAATTGTGACTCCAGCCTCAATGTTTAAGAAGTTAATGCTTGACTAAAAACGTGAAATTTTCGGAAACTGGGATATTTGCCGATTGCATGCTAAACAGTTTTAAGGACTGTAAATGTGCTCGTGGAACACATTGGTACCGATAAAGAACGAATACCATGAAGTTTTACCAAAATGAGACCCATAGAACCATTCTGAATGAAATTCAAAATTACGCCATAACGTCAAATCAGCATCAGCAAAGACAGGGGTTTTGCATCAAACAACTTCATGGGACTGTTTGCAAAAGTTCCAATTGCATTTAAAAGCACGTTGGGCCCTTCATCATCTGAACAAGAATGTGGCTGTTTCCCAGAGAATGCTTATGGCACAAGATAATGTTCTGCAGAAGTTCTTCACCAGTATTGACTTTCGTTATGTCTGCATGTTGTTCAACACTTTATTAACATCATGTCAATAAAATTTGAATGCTTTGATATTATAAATTTGCTCAGTACAGCATTATCAGTAATTACGAAATTCTTACAGTGGACTCGCGTTCTTTTGCTGTTCAGTATATATGCATTGTGATTGCTTAATCTTAGAAAGACATTAAGTTCATTCTTCGTTATGGATGGCTACTAATTGGTGGTCTGTTTATATGTACAGGATACATAATACAGGATACATATGCTAACCACTTCTGTTTCAAAGCTTCAAGGCACCAGGAAAATGTCTCTTTATCTCAAAACAAAAACCAGATAGATATGAAATAATAACATATGTTATTTATTGCAGGAGACCTGTGCTGATACACTTCCTAAACATCGCCCTCAATGAACAACGAAGATTCTTTTCACTTTTAAAACTGATACAAAATATGGATATCATCCAAAATAAGTGCCATGGTGCAAACGCCATCGGTATATTGACATTAACAATATATCTGATAACTGTAACTGAGATATATATATGTATAACTTTAATATTAACTTTTAAAAGCATATAAATGGCATTAGTACAAACATGCAAGGTAAAAAAACAAGGACAATTTACATGTTTTGAAAATGCAAATTGTGTTAGATGTTAACATAACAATTTGAACGAACGAAGTCCAATTAGATGTGCGTCCCTGGAACAACAAGAAAAAGTGAGCATGGCTCACATACCCCCGCCATTCGCTATCCGTCCATTGAGTATCATATATGATACTATGTTTAAAAAACAGATTCAAGCATCATAATATTGTCCAAAATAGTTTTGGGAACTGGCTTTGTTATTACAAAATTTTATTCACCAAGAAATAATATTTTTCAAGTAACTTAATTGTTCCCATTAGGGCATCAATTACAGATTCAAGGGCAATAACTCCGTAAAAAATAATATTTCAGAATGGACTTTAGAATCGATGAAGAGTATCATCTGGACTACCTACATGTTAAATTTCATTCACCTAAATGTAATAGTTGCCGAGAAAACTTGTCCCAATTGGAGCATCACAGCTCTTTTGGTACTAAGTTCAATTTCAACTTTCCAAAAAGTGACGTTTCCGTGGAAACGACCAAAAATGTAAATCTCATAGAATTGAAAATTGTCTGTGCGCGATGGGAAAAACATGGTTAACAACTGTATAAAGTTTGGTTGATGTACCTTTGACGGTTTTTGAGAAAATTGACCGGACGGAAGGACGGACGGACGGAATGACCGCTATATCCCCGCTTACTTCGTAGCGGGGGTATAATTAGATGTACATCGATAACGAGGCTCATCCGTTCATGATTGAAATTGTGGATAAATGACCTAGATGCAGTAACACATAATTATCATGTGAAGAGCTCATCCAAAGTAACCCAACAAGAAGGTAACGACAAGGAAGGCAGCTATTGCAGCCATGTTTGTTATTTTTTTTGCAGAAGGATTCTCG
Source organism: Gibbula magus (assembly GCA_936450465.1). NCBI lineage: Eukaryota > Metazoa > Mollusca > Gastropoda > Trochida > Trochidae > Gibbula > Gibbula magus. The sequence goes on along the minus strand of OW388294.1, from coordinate 35,874,323 downwards.
GTGATTGACGTCATCTTTTCCCGAATGATCTCCCTTTGTTCTGGTGTAAGTTTTGGTTTGGGGCGGTTATCCAGACCACAAACCCAGTTATAAATCCTCCGCCCTTTCGTTATCCTCTTCAGTTCTGGAAAAGGGACAACATTTGAATCACATTAATGGCGTAATAATAGTAGAACACATGCACTCATATACAATTCTCTATATACATAAACTTGCTCAGAGCAATATTGAAGCAGGCAGAGGAAACTGTTAAGGCTCGTTCACACTGTGCGATTTGAAGTTACAAATGTAGTATCGGCACAATTTGTAAGTCGATACGACCTGAATGTTCTAACAATGCAACTGAAGTTGGGTACTACAAGTCGTAACCACAAATCATAGCGTGAAAATGGGCCTTAATGACAAGAGTTATTTAGGGTTCAAAATACTCACTATGAGTTTCGTAATCCAAGTCTTCTGGCTCGTCTTCAGTATCAGATTGTTCACGATCTTCTGAAGCGTTGAGGGTCCAGTAGGTTACCCGTCGTAACTGTTGACAAAACAGGTAACACGTAACTTCACTTTCAGTAAGTAACATTGCTTTTTATTACATACTTTAGAGTGTGTTACTCAATTCTATCAGTGAAATAAACCCTCTATCAAGCTACAGTGGCGATAACCTTTATCACCACTCTACTGAGTGACGATAAACTTTATGACCTTCATGAAGTATGACCTTCAGAATACACGCCATGTTTTCAGGACCATTGCATCATTTGGACGTACCAATTATACCTTTCCTTATACCTTTAGGTAAACAATGCAAGAACAACGATGGAAGAAATGAATAGATTGCTTGCACAACGGAGTAAAATTGGTTTGATATTGATTGGTTGATTGATTGATTGGTAAAATACATGTTGTAAAAACAAGAACGGTTTTCGGTCATTTGGAGAGAAATTTGTGGAAAATATTGTTGCAACTAAAAATAATAACCTTCATAACCATGATACAACATGACCATCTATCAAATTAGTAAATTGTGACCCAGATTTTATACTAATCCAAATACGATTGACAACACTTTGAAAACGTGGAACTGGTTTATGACCATGGAATCCTCGGTGTAATACACTAATGGAAAAAATAATACCTTTCGAGACTGCACTATAAGCTGCAATCATGTGTTCAGACTCTTATATACACTCATACTCTCAAATAGGGATAACAATAATATTGTAGGTTTGATGACTCTGTGATACGCCCTCAAACCAATCAACGTCTTTTTCTCAAAACGACATGTATTAGAAAGCTTATATCTTGTGTAAAAACTTATTGGCAGATGGGACTCCAGATTAGGTCACAAAGGTTACAGCCTGGACGCATGTTTTCGTCTTCTTTTCAGGTGCTAAAAGTCTAAGAGGGCAAACATGGAGTTTACAGACGCACTGGCCAAAGTGGAATATAACTTGTACATTTGTTACCCCTTTGGACAACTATTTTTGGTTGGGTTAGTTTTTCAAATGTATTATGTAAAGCCTAATGAGCTATAGAACCATTTGACATACATGAACGATGATACATCTTTAAAATGTGTATCGAAGTTGAATATCATATGAATATGTAAACGTTTGTGAACCAGATATTAAATGTATAATATTAATAGTATCTAATATAACAGTCTTTTTTTTATCAAAATAGAAAAAAAGATTCAACTACAACAGCATAATCCTTTAATTAATTGTACTCGCCTTTTCCGGTGGTCTAGGTGTTGTACACAGAGAGATGGCAGCTGTAGAGATGACGCAGATACCAAACAAGATGAAGCCGAAGTGTAGGAAGTTGACCTTTGCGAGCACTTCCGGTCTAGTGTCTGGCTCGAAACTACCACACGGTGAGCCTTGGTATGAAAACTCCATGATCAACCGTGCTGCTCCTACAACTATTCCGATAATCAGACCCCAGAATGCGCCCTGAAAGATTGTTTGGGAAAAGAAAAAAAACGATGTCCGAGAACTTTTATACGCACATATTGAAAGGGAGAAGGGGGTTGGGAAAGACACCTTTGAAAATGGGCCATTTTACGGGCTTTAAGTCATTTTCAGAATATTTAATGGGCCAATCCCCTTTGTGGCAATAGTACAATTTTAAAAAATTGCAAAATGGCCCATGGCCCCTCCCTTTCCCAAACCTTGTGAGTCCATCACATTTTCAGGACTTAGTGGGTCCTAACTGAAGAACGAAGCAACCTGCCGAAGATGGCAACTCACTTGCTCAGTCGTCCTCTTCCAGAATATCGCCATCACATACACGCAGCACCAGGGCGGGAACGTGAAGGAACCCACAGCAGCTATGTAGTTCCATAGTTGTCCATTCTGGGTTACCTGAAGAACTGGAAGCCACAAGATACTGACTCCCACCAGCACCAGGACGGCCACTCTACCCACGATCATCAGTTCGTGTTGTGATGCCTTCCTTCTGAACCTCCTCCAGATGTCCATGGTGAAGACACTACTGGCACTGTTGAACACTGAGGTTAAGGAGCTCATCAAAGCAGCTAGTAGAGCAGCAAGCATCACTCCCTTGAGTCCTGAAAAACGACATGGCGTTATACTCTAATGAATAACATTAACTCCAAAGGATCATTCATTCATGATGTGCGATAATGTAATTGTCAATTTACCATGAGGAGCATAGCACACCTGCAACCCTTCGATGTAGCGTTAGGAATAGGATTATGGATTTCATTTGTTATGATTTGGATTATGGATTATCGAAGGTAAGTGTTCGTTAAAGAGTTTGAAACTGGATATGGATCAGGGGTGTGGTTGGAGTTAAGGACATCCTCTTGGTTAGGTACCTATGGTTTGGGTTAAGGCCAATGTTTAGGGTTAGGTTTAGGGTTACAACTATAGAATAGGAATAAGCCAAATGACAAAAGTCAAGGATGTAGGTACGTTACGGTTTAGAATTTGGAATTAGGTTAGAGGTAGAATAAGTGTAACGAGTATGCTTTGTTTTGGCTTGAGTTAGGGCTCAGACCAAGGTCAGAGTTCTGGTCAGAGTTCTGGTCAGTGTTGTGGTCTGGTTCAGGTGAAAGATTGGTTCTTGGGCTGTATCTACCTACCATTCTGACCTAGCTCATTACCAAGCATTAGTGTGCAATCGACCAGGGTGTCGTGGTTACCATACTGTTATTGCTATGTTGGGTCAATGTGAAGACGAAAATGATAAATTCCTGATGAGCAATATCTCGATGATATTTAGACACATCTGCACTGCTGTACGGGATGAAGATCATCACTATTCCTACCTACCAGTGGGCATCCTCCTGAGCACGAGGAGCGGGTAGGCGATGTTGGTACATCCGGCTCGGTTCTGACACACTCGTTCACAGTGGTCGGGATCAGCACACGCAACCTCGTCTACGAATTGCAAAGTCATAAAATCAACGGAAGAGAGGGATATCAAGCATTAAAAAAACGAATCAAGATTTACTTCGCTTTCAACTTAAACTTAATTATAGGGGTATTTCAAATAGAACAGAAAATTTATTTTTAAGAAATCTGTTCAAAGCTCCATAAATGGAAATATCCTCACGTGGATTGAACATATGTTCAGGTACTAAACGGGTCCATTTAGGGATTTACTCCAGCAAGTGATATTGATGAAATACTGATAGAAGGAAGTACTCGCCAGTGAACAGAATCCTGGCAATCATGCCTGGTACGATCCAAAGGAAGAAGTTCAGGATCTTCAGGAAGGCTGCCAGGACTGTTCCTCCTTTAGCGTGACTGAGGTTTTTAGCTGCTAGACATCTCTGAACCATGATCTGGTTGTGGAGTAGACCACAAGGATAAACAGGGGATACAAAACGTGCTTTAATCAACGAGATGACGATTTGGTATATGTGGGGCGAAGAGTGAGCAACAAACGTGTATGTACCGCTAGGGTATGATGTTGAAATAGAGTAAAAACTTGGGAAATTATTGAGCATGTTGCTAATCCTCCAGTAATGATTTAGAACATGATGTAACAGTGATTCAGGACTAGTAACTTGGTTTTTCTGATGCTAGTGATTTCCAACTAGTGATGTTTTACTTATCGTCGGACTCCTGATATCAATCCCAAAACTAAATAGCCATACCATATAGATAACAACTGACAATAGCGTGCATATGAAACTAAACAGATAAATGTTATGGGAATCTCTTTTGATAAACTATGACACCACTTAGAAGTAAGTTACCTGTTCTGTACACCACACAACAATCCCCATGGTGCTGAGACCGAACACAGCCCCTGTCCAGGGTATGTCTCCAGTTTCCGGGTCTCTCCAGATATGGTTGAAGTCGGACCTGGGTAAGCCACAGGAGTAGTTGACTGGGTCAGCCAGGGTGTAGTTGGTGGCTGCAGTCGTGTACTTGGTCATCATTGCATCCCAGCCTCCAACCTCCTGGACACCTGCACCAGGGCGAGAGGAAATGGTCATTTACGTACATAAGATTACATGCCTGTATCCATTTTCCAATGTGATGAAACAGAACAATGGTCATATACAATGTATATCATATGTGCACCTACGTTCTTTGCTGATTTGTGTATAACCTCGCTATTGCTAGGGTAATACAAAATTTCACTGGCTTCCTTAAAACAATGTAACGCTCTGATAACAATCTCTTTATCTCTCCTCTTTCCCATATATACATATTCTATGAAGAAGCTGAAAACGTTTGTCAAACTCATCTCAGTCGGAACATTTATAATGAAATATTTTCTTTCATTGCTGGTTATTGTAAACGGCTTTGAAACACACTTTACATTTCATGATATCACAAGTGAATGAAAACACATTCCATTTACTTTGATTTAACGTTGATGAGAATAATTATATATCCCTCTCGATCCTTCGAATTTCGTCTCGAAAGCATATCTCGTTCGTATTGTCTCTTGGCAAATGTAAGGCTTAAGGTTAGTTACAGCTCTATTGTTCTGAAACTCACTTAGAACCATGAGTATCGAAGAGCCGATGAGGAGAATGATTGTCTGTAGAGTGTCTGTGTAGATAACAGCAGCCAAACCACCTGGAATGTGAAATATCCTCTTGAAAGTTCATTTACTTGTAAACAATATTCTATGTGTAGCTGTAATACATCGTACATTAAATGATACGCAGCTGCATAGAATCCAATGTTTGTTATGTAATGATGTTCAATTCAAGATATAAAGATTAAACATCTGAAAAGGCGTTTTTTTTATTTTATTTGATTGTTTCTACACATGTAAACTTGTGTCACAACACCGTCAGTAACTTCCCCCGCAAGGCATGACTAGCGCTCCATCACTGTCTTATCTTAGCCTTGCTCCATGTCGTCTCAGCCAGGTAAATCTACACTGACGGGCAAAATAAAGTATATGGCTCAGTTGTATTTAGCATATGTATAATTTTAAAATTCAAATATCTCGAGTTTTTGACGTCGTATTCAAAAACGGACTAGTTTGTGAAATTAGTCCAAAACATTAAATCAGTCAAGGAATACCTCTACGCGGTTTGAATTTTTTTAAATTAAAAGTTAAAATTTAAATTTTGAAATCCCCCAAATTAATTTTGATAAAACACAACTGTTCATCGACATATAACACATACTCTGTGTGAAAATCAATAAATGTGCTACATCCTGCACACATATACAACATTTTGAACATGGTAGGGGTCATGTTGGTGTAAATTTAATTTATTACCCCTGTCTACTTTAAATAATGATATTTTAGTTAAAAAATAAAACAGTCACCAATTAAGTCATTCAACTAATGCTGAAAGGTGTTATTATATCGTGTCATAATCAAATGTATCTCATTTCTTTAAAATATTGAATTAATCGAAAACAAGTGAGTGTTATACTTTCTTTTGCCCGTCAGTTTAGTTGAGTTTGTAAACACTCCTTTTCACAGTGTCATCAAATCATATTTCCTTGACAGCATTGACATTATCACAGATTTCTTAGTACTTTTATCTAAAATTGCGAAAAACTATCAAAGTACAGTAGATCCCATCTTCCCACGGCAAGGTGAAAATGTATCGAGATCTCTCCATTTTTTACCTTGCCTTCAACCTAGGCAGAAGTGGTGAAACGAATCAGCGACACCTATTGTGATCACGAGTTACGCCCTTTACCATTTGCTAACATACAGCCAATGAAATCGCCGTTTACATTCGGTACCAATTAAAAATAGCGACGATCGACACAGACACAGAGGCAATACAACTGATTGGCTTATCCGATTAGCCTGCAGCACGTTAAAATCTTAGCACTGAAAATGCGAGGGTTGAGGTCAAGGGCGGAATGAGAAGATATGGAAATCTTTTCATTACGCCTGTGACGTTGTGCATGAAGATGAGTAGATCCTAATGACTGTACCTATGACTGTGTAGACAGCAGTGACGGCCAGTATGGCGAGCACACACACATACAGGTTGAGACCGAGCAGCAAACTGATGAACAGGGCACCAGAGTATATCTCACTCTGAAACATAGAGGCAAAATCAAAGTGTCTTTGACATTACAATATATCTTTGAGTTGATCGAGTAGAATACACATATATTGGGTTGAATCTTATCTATCGTCATTCTCTTCTTTCAGGTTGAGGGTTAAGATAAATGCTAAACACGGTTCACTAAAATACCGTTTTCATTAAACTCGTGAAAGAATAAATATCAAACTCACTTCAGCTCGTTCGGTCCAAATCATTTACTCGTTCAAACTGCACTATACGGAATATCCTTTAATAACTTCAAAGTCTAAGATATTGAAGTTTTTATTAATATCATGAAATCTATTAATAATTTACTTAGATTAAGATTTACGATTGACAAAGATATCTACGTGTTATTATCATCAAACCTATTAAAGTGAAAGAGTATATACACACGGATATTCTGGTGAGGATGTAGAGACACAAGGCCAGCACCGAGAGCGATACACTCAGTCTCACTCCCCCGAACCGCTTCTTCAGGTACTCAGGCGACGTGAAGGACTGTTGAACAAACATACTGTAAACCATTGAATAATCTCCCGGCGAGTAATTATTTCAAACAACGATATATAAATATCTGCAATATTTAAATTGAAAAAAAATGCATATTATTATTGGAAATATCTTATTGTGAATATATTTATATATGTTTATATGATGGACATATTTAAAAGGGAAATGTTCATAACATTTTACTAAATTCAGCCCGACGATTATTCAAGGCTTTCAAGGTGCTTGTCTACAATAGCATGCTTAGCTATAGGCTTATTATTTTCCAAATGCACAACATGAAACGTGCACCATACGATAATTACACACCTCGCTACGCTTGTCCGCTTGGTAATGTACTGTATAGAGACAGGCCGTGCCCCGTGGATAATACTTACCCCACTGGCGACGTAGACAGGTAGGAAGACCCAACCTAAAGCAACAAGCAGGTAAATAGCCTGAAATAAATTAAAGGCACCATATCATACAAATCGGTATTAGGACAAACACATAGAATTGATATTTATTTGTACTACTTCAAATACTTACTATTTATCTAATCTTTATTCACATTAAGTCTAAAATTATTTTGAATTTTCTCTCTGAATATCAAACCAGAGTATTGTCATGCTTTTTACTGAAGCCTCCAATGGTATAGGATGGAACTACAAACACGACAGAAGTACGTACATGCCACTCGTAGATAGCTACGGCGAACCCGGAAGCTGCTGCTGTCCCGGCCAGGCCGACAAACATGGGAGCTCCAACATTACTGGCGTATATAGATGCTCCTACCTGCAGTAGAGATTGTTTTATCAAGTCAACTGTCTAGCTGTTTAAGCAAGTTTCCCTATAGGGGCTGCTTACTGACCTGACATCACAAACCACGTGTTATTTCTAGCGAATGCATCAACAATGGCTGATTATAACAAAGCGAATAACTCCTAAATGAAATCCAGTGAATTGTCAAGTTATGAGTAAACTTTATCGGTTGAAGTCCGGTTCCGGATTCGTACATCCAATTATAACACACAATATAACAGTTATTATCTCAATTAGACATGTTTCAGTCATGGACAGCGAATAACATATATAGAAAAGAACAAAATCTAATTTAGCTTTTTAATTGTCAGCTCTTCCATTCACTAATCTTGCTGCCAACTCGAAGTTTCCATGGACCACGTGACAAATGACGTCACGATGTGACGAAAGCAGTTCCCATAGGGCCCATATCACCACTGTTTAAGACTTGCTGCATATTGTCACAATTCGTGGCTTAATGGCAGCGCCCTCTACCGGTATCTCCAGTTACCTTCCTAGACAAACATACAGTCCCTGAATACAAGATTTGAACTAACCTTTTCATATAAAATAAAATGAAAAGGAGTTCTGAACAATAATTAATATCCTAGAGCTTAGGAATCTAGACTTGCTATAATTTTCTAGACTGGGCTGGTCGTCAATTGAACATATTGTTCTTGGGGGACAGACTAGTTACCTCCGTCACCCGAGCCTATCGGCGATGCTGTTTAATAATAAATTTCAGTACAAACTTAAACATGTGGATACTCTATTCTTGATGTTACTGTAACAGTAGAGAATCGATGCTGAAAGTTGCTTGAGGTGATTTAAAAGGAAATACCTTTTGAATATTTGACAAGATACTTGATGACCTTTTGAATATTTGACAAGATACTTGATGACCTTTTGAATATTTGACAAGATAATTGATGACCGTTTGAATAGTTGACAAGATTCTGGCTGATCTGCAAAGAACCTTATGAAACAAAATGGGATATGTTTTCTTTTGTACTTCAGCTTAGTAGTTTTTTACTTACTTACTAATAACCCAGGACACAATAATTTGAAAACGTATATTATAAATCAGTACTTATATCTGTGTTTTGTTATAACCGGTAGTATAAAGTATCAATGATCACGTGACATACCGGAAACCAGTGCATGCTCTTTCCCGCCAGAAAGTACCCAGCAGCGCTGTCTCTGTTGGGTCGGAACGTCGACTGAATTAGAAAGAATGAAAGAATGTAATTTGTGTAAAATAAATCATGTAATCTATCACCGTCTGAATTGCAATAAAAAGTTCCAATCTAATTAAAATCAGATCGAACCTCACTCGCTGCAATCTTGATCTGACTACTGTTCGGCAGTGGGTCATATCATGTGACTATGACTGTAACCTTTCACCTTCCTTAAGTCCAACCAGTCACAACCCCGCTTAGATCCTAGCCTCGTCACTGATTGGTTAGGGTGAAAGGTCACTAGACATGTCCTCTACGGAGCAGTACCCAGATCAAGAATTTATCGTTTTAAGCTTAATAAAAGTTCAAAGTTGTTTCTCTTTTTAGAGTAACAGAAGTGTTCAATATATGAGGATAATTTAATTACTTTCCCATCTGGGCCTAGATTCGTGACACTCTCCCAGTGTTTAGATTTTCCTAATTACTATACATTGACATTGATTTCGAAAAGCGAGGTATGTGCAAAGATTCTTAGCTTACTCTATCGCTATCCATTTCTATTTTATATTACACAGCACAGTGGTGTAGTGGTTAGCATGCTTGCCTCTCACGCCAACGGCCCGGGTTCGAATCCCGATGGAGACACCAAACATTTGTGACCTGGGTCTTATACTGTGTTGTGCCCCTGGGCAAGGCACTTCATCCACATTGCACTCAGTCCACCCAGCTGTTTAAATGGGTACCTGAACATGGGAGGTACGGACCTATATGGTAGCGCGGAGCGCTTAGTAGCGGCACCGAAAGTACAATTCCTTCAGGGTAATAATTGAGCAGTGCTTGCACTGGATATTAGGCGTTAAAATGTATATTATTATTATTACACAGTGAGATAGTCGGTTCTATCATATACATTCAACCGCAAAAGAAACGTCACCATACAACATGCAAAGTAATTCAATCCATGAGTGATGAACACGACTGAAAAAGAGATACAGAATGTCTTCAGAAGCCAACTAATCTAATCTTGAATTTTCAAAGCAGTATCTGTTCAGATTTCTGAGGAACACGCGTTTTGAAAATTGTCATTTTCGAATCTTCTTACCTCGACGAGAAAGGAGAGTCAAAAAGGGTCATTTTTGGCTTGTTTTATGTCGTCCTACAGTAAAGACGCGTCAACAAAATTAAGTTCAAGAAGGTTAGTTATGTTGACAACATATTTTATTAATTACATTTCTACATTTTACACAATTTTAAATGCCAAACATTCTGGCCAAAACCCTTTTGGAAAAGAGATTTCAGCACCCCAAGTGTATTTGAAGTGACATAAAAGTTATCATACGCTGATGCATGAAATTGCGTGTAGTTATTTATGAAACACGTGTCTATCGAATACATTCAATATCTACTTTCTCAGACAGCAGTATTTCGATTTTTACACTGTTGGAAATGTGGTGACGTTTCTTTTGCGGTTGAGTGTAAATACTATCAGGCTACAGTGGCGATAACCTGAATAAGTTGAACGTCTCTATATCATTATATACACAGTGTACACGTATATAGTTGTTTCGGGTGTTAATATTATCATTGTTCATTCATACGGTCACAATAAATACAATATTAATGTATACTGAGCCTACGCGTATAACCATGTGCTATCTGATCTCTGCCTGACAGTAGCGAGGTGAACAAACAATAACTATGTCCAAAAGGAAAGAAATAATACACTTAAATTAATTAAAACGATCAGCTGGTAAAGATCAATAATTTTCACGTGTTACTAGCTGCTTATTATTCTTATTTCACTATACCCTGATAAGCTACTTATGATGCGATCAAAGTTCGTTATTGATTTGCGTGATCGCTGAACTTTTGGTTGTTAATTTTGTTATTTAATTTTGTTCATATTTTCCCTGAAATGCACTTTTACACTAGAGCACGATCAGGCAACGACTTGAACAAAAAATCGTAGCTCATCGTGTAAAGCGTGAGGGACCAAAACTCAAACTCGTGGTGAATAGAAGAGATCTGAATGATCGTGAGGCATTTTGATCGTTGAAATATATTAAACATGTTAAACATTTATCCAGGATAATGCCGTTTCTATAAAAGATAATTTCAGAACGCTGCAGCACTTAGTAGACTTTTGGGCATCGGCATAGATTATTTCACAAAGCGCCCTTTAACATGTCAAAAGCATGAAAATGGTTATGGCACCTTACTGATCTTTAGATACTATTCGAAGATGTTGGTGTTATGGTGACTCATCTCACATATATTCATAAACTTTTCACGATCATGAAGATCTGCCACGAACTTGGATCTCACCATATAGCAGTCAGGTCTTGGCTTATGTAAACGTAGCATAAAAAGATCGGTTTCATTTTGTCCTATTATTTAACCCGAAGTTCTAGGTTTACTATAGGCCACGATTAAACTACCGTATGATGGGTTGCGATGCGATGACGCATTACAAGATGCGTTTCGTGGCCAACGTGGCCTAATCGTGGTCTATCTGATATTACTTCACCAAATCACTACGGCATTCACAGGGAGTCTTTTGAAGGGACATACATTGTATTGTTGTAGTCACATATGCCAAACGTTATAAATGGTGTTAATTTATCGAAAAGTACTGACTGTTGTCGAAACTAACCATGTTGATGATAATCGACTCAATATAGTGATTTTACCGAAAACCGTCGATGTCCCACGGCTAGCGCACGTTAAACGTAATTTTGGAACCTTATTTACAACAGGCGAAAGGATAAATGTTGGTTTCTAGTGTCAAATAGGTCATATAACTACTGTGCATGTGGTTTCTGTTTCTGCACATATATAATATATAAGTTGGTCGATTTTAATTGGACACAAGCAGTTGTTATATATTTTGGATGAATATTCAATTTGAACGAACTTATTAAAACTGAAACACACATCAGCACACATGGTAGTTTAACGCGTATTAAAGTCACAATACGTATTAGGTTGGATACAACTGTTGAGCAACAGGGGGTGCACATTTCCACAACTCAACATGGCCCTGGAGGAGGAAGAGATGATCTCGTTTGGTGAGCGACAGGGTTCCATTGTCTTCACTAGAGCTTCAATGGTACTTTTTTGTGTTCACGTGTAAAGGTGAGGTGGGGAGCGCCCCCACCGCCTCTGTATCCGCCCCTGGAATGTCACTTCATTAGACTTACCCAAATTCCCACAGCAAGAACCAAGGCGAAGTACACAGCGATGCTGACATAGTCAGGTGCTTCCAGTTCTTCCACCATAGTAAACTCCAGCTCCTGCTTAGAACTTACTGAAATCAAACGAATGCTTTTCATATACGTATACAATACCACCCATGGAGAATGTAGAACATTTAAATCATAAATAAACATTACATCAGGTATGGCTTAAGCAACGAATTTTGCATACAATAATTATATGATCTTAATGAGCCATTGAGTATTTTTCACAATATGGCACCATGGTGGTGATGACGTGAAAACGGTATGGTACCATGATGGTGTGTGTTAATGTGACAACGCTATGGTACCATGATGGTGATGTGGTGACAACGCTATGGCACCATAATGGTGATGTCGTGACAACGCTATGGAACCATAATGCCGATGTTGTGACAACACTTTTTAACCATATTATGGTTATGATATGACAACGCTACGGCACCATAATGGTGATGTCGTGACAACGCTATGGCACCATAATGGTGATGTCGTGACAACGCTATGGCACCATAATGGTGATGATGTGACAACGCTATGGCACCATAATGGTGATGTCGTGACAACGCTATGGCACCATAATGTTGATGATGTGACAACGCTATGGTACCATAATGGTGATGTCGTGACAACGCTATGGAACCATAATGCCGATGTTGTGACAACACTTTTTAACCATATTATGGTTATGATATGTCAACACTACGGCACCATAATGGTGATGTCGTGACAACGCTATGGCACCATAATGGTGATGTCGTGAAAACGCTATGGCACCATAATGGTGATGATGTGACAACGCTATGGCACCATAATGGTGATGTCGTGACAACGCTATGGCACCATAATGGTGATGATGTGACAACGCTATGGCACCATAATGGTGATGTCGTGACAACGCTATGGAACCATAATGGTGATGTCGTGACAACGCTATGGCACCATAATGGTGATGATGTGACAACGCTATGGCACCATAATGGTTATGTCGTGACAACGCTATGGAACCATAATGCCGATGTTGTGACAACACTTTTTAACCATATTATGGTTATGATATGACAACGCTACGGCACCATAATGGTGATGTCGTGACAACGCTATGGCACCATAATGGTGATGTCGTGACAACGCTATGGCACCATAATGGTGATAGTGTGACAACGCTATGGCACCATAATGGTAATGTCTTGACAACACTTTTTAACCATATTATGGTGATGACATGACAACGCTATGGCACCATAATGGTGATGACATGACAACGCTATGGCACCATAATGGTGATGACATGACAACGCTTTGGCACCATAATGATGATGTCGTGACAACGCTATGGCACCATAATGGTGATGATGTGACAACGCTATGGCACCATTATGGTAATGTCTTGACAACACTTTTTAACCATATTATGGTGATGACATGACAACGCTATGGCACCATAATGGTGATGACATGACGATGCTATGTCACCATAATGGTGATGACGTGACAACGCTATGGCACCATAATGGTGTTGCGTGACAACGCTATTGCACCATAATGGTGATGACGTGACAACACTTTGCAACCATGATTGTGATGACGTGACAACGCTTTGGTACTTTGATGGTTATGTCCTGACAACACTTTGGCACCATGATGGTGATGTCGTGACAGCAATGGCACCATGATGGTGATGACGTGACAACGTTATGGCACCATGATGGTGATGACGTGACAACACTGGCACCATGATGGTGATGACGTGACAACGTTATGGTATCATGATGGTGATGACGTCAACATGTTATGGCGTCACGGAGATCAACGGTAGAGAATGACAGTATTGTGTTTTTGATAGTTTTTTTAAAGTGATTTTGAGGGATTTTGAAAATAAGTACATTATAAATACAAAAACTTTAAACAACTCGTCTTGATATATTTGATATAATAATACATTCTCCATGTTCTAATATATGTTTTACAGAGAACATGGACATCATTAGGAGTTAGGGTATTTATAAGGCCGTTAGAGATGACAAATAACAATGCTTTGATAAGTTGTCCTAAATGATTGTCAACAATGACAAATATACTACTGTTTGGTTTAGTTGATCCCAAATCAGTGTTAAAGAAGACGGATAACACAGTTTCGCATATAGTTGGTGCCAAATGCTGCTATATCTGTCAATAGCTTATATTTAGTTATGTGAAAACTATCGAAATACCCAGGAACGACACAAAAACATGCTTCATTTGGAAAACGTAACACAAAATACAAAGAGAGTTTAGATATGCAAGCTATATTCATACACGCCTGGACAAATAAAAATTAAATATATTAGACTACTGATATGTGACCCCTGGATGAACAAATAAACATAGGTACTAGACGGGAAATGCAATAAACACTGTCAGACTTGTCAATTTGGGACAAACCCACATTTGCTATTCGATGACATTTTTCAAATTTACACAATTAAACGATCTCCTTACAAAGTCTCCTTGGCTGCGTATTGCAGCTGCATCCCGAAAGTTTGTTCACCTACTTGTGTAAACCTTTCAAAAATCTTGTAATTGATTATGTCTTTTAGGCATCGTGTCATGGCAGAAATGAAACTGATAATTTTATGTTTTAGTTAAGAAGTGACGATTACATGTACCATAACATAATCTTATTTTATAATTCACAGTCGACAGTCGTTTTGGCAGCGCGTTGAAGTGATCAGGGGTCAACATTTCATATTCACTCGTTAAAATATACAATAGGTTTGCAGCAGCGTCAAACACTAGTAACGTATTTGTTCGCATTTTCACACTCATCACATGCATCATATACAACTCTTGAATCATGATAACAGATTCTGCAGATTAAATGAATACAATACCTTAGACAACCAAATTACAAATAACAGGAAATGTCAGTTAAGGAATCCATAATTCTCAGCAATACAAAGAAGCATCATTTCGTTTTTCACTCTGTTGAAAATTATGTAACGTTTCTTTTGATCGGGTGTATAGTAAATGTGCCATATTCGATTCATCATAAGCGGCAGTGAGCATTGCCATGTCGATGGCACAAGTCAATAGCATTTGTTGTTATTTTAACATAATATCCTAAGTTAAAACATCCTACTTACAGCTCGCTGGTTTCTATCAGTTGACAATACTCTAACAACAGTTTCTCTATCGTTCATTGTTTTAAGTAGCCTGGTTGGTTCAGTGTGCAGACAAATTAGCGATGTCAGTCAGTGAGTTTCTCCAGTTTACAGGAAGTGATGATCCTGAACTGATATATTTGACTGTGGCATGCGATAAATTACAGAGTGTAATAAATCGCATTTCATACAATTAAAATTGTGAAAATGTATGCAATAAATCACATGCCACTACTATCAGCTGTTGTATACTATTCTGCTGTATACGTTATGTACAATGAATACGGTTGATTCTAGGACAAAAGCCCCTGAGGACAAAAGTTCCCAAGGACAAAAACCCCTGATAACATTTGCTCACCCGGACAAAAGCCCCAGTTTTAAAATTGTCAAAGAGAGCAAAACACAAGCTTGTCATTATTTTTTAGGCTTAATTCAGCAACTTTTTTTCCACAATCATTTATTACGAAGATGTACCACGAATTTACAAAAAATATTGTGATACCACGTGGCTTGGATATCACATGTTAATCTTCTAGGCCGTTGTTTGGTACAAGAATTATTTTGTAAAATGAATGATTATGGGGATAAAGGAGAGGTATAAAATAAATGAGAGAGAAGAAAGAGATAAAGATAGAGATAAAGAGAGATAGATGACAGACTAAGTTGAGAAACAGCCGGACCATTTTCTAATAAACGTTTCGTCATCTTTGCCAAATATATATCTTTCTATGTTGTAGCTATATTTTATTAGTTGAATGGCCTGATCGTCGAGGTGCATGTTTACATTTGTATATGTACTTCTCAAGGACAGTAAATAGATGGTTTATTAAAATGCGTCCATTCAGAAACATTCTTTAAGCAATTTAACATTAAGTTGAATTAATAAAATTATACTTTAATATTTTTTTTACTTTAACTTTCGTCTGGACACATTACGGTTTTTATCTGCGGGTTTTCCTTAGTACCGATAAGTAAAATACCGGTACCTGTTAAGTAAACAATTTTGATGAGTCCATTGAACTGTTCGTAAAGTTTCCACTGTATACTGCTCTATATAATTGTGTATATGATATGTTTTAAACGGTATAATATTGATACCGAAACGTTGCAGTCTGTGGATCAACCTCCCTAAGCAAGGCTCAACTCTTGCCAGTCCCCATAACTGGCTGACTTAAGCCTTGCCGCATTTCTTTAAGCTTTACGTGTTAGGAAATCAGAGCACACTACGCATTTCAGGTGCAGCGCTCCATTATTTTAGCACAGAAAAGTAAGGGAAATACTGCAATTCTTAAATCAGTCAGTTTTGGAAACTGGCGACTACTGTCTTGCTGAAGAAAGTTGTCTTAGGATAAAGAAGTTAAATATCTTTAAAATACTTTACTTTATTGCCCTTTTAGAATGGCATTCAAACTGTTTATAAACACACCAGTGAATTGGCTTTAAAACTGTTAAGAATGAGCCTCAAATAAAAAAAAATAATAATTTATGTGAACTACCAAACACCATATAATCATACCCCCGTCACCAATGCCATGCCATATGCCCATTTGGCTTTTCAAGCCTCGTGAGCTAAAATATGTATGTATGACTCTGTAAACTGTATAAAAGATTGAGGCAATGATACACTAAATGTCAGTAGATGAACCACATACTGATCATGCATCACATGTATGGCATGCACCGCATTTTCTCACGCACAACATTTGCACTTGTCTGGCATACCGTAAAACATTAAAAATGCAGTTGGGTAGCAGTTGCACTGATATGTAATTGATACATTCCACTGAATTAAACTGAACTACATTTGAATTAAAGAGGTAGGATACAAATTGCCAACATCAAATTTAAAATTGTTACATTTGGTATTATTTGAAGAAAAAAAGTTCCCTCAATTTGAATATGTTCAACGCATTTGTTCAACAATTGGAAAACTTTGTGGTACCAGGTGTTCAAATAGTTACGACAATAAAAAGGTCCCTCAAAAGTATAATGTTTCCAATTAAATTACTAATGAGTTTTTGTTATTTTTATGCAGATAAGCCCGTATTGATAAGACATCAAACATTTTTTTTTGTGAAGGCAATATGTAGTAATTCAATGATTAATGAACGTTTAACACGTTATAAAAAATATGTGTAATAATACATCAATCATAAAGACCATTTATCAAGTCAAAATGACATATTTCAAAGTAAACTTATACAATATTAGAATAAAATATGTTACAAGAGAATCACGAATTAAACACAAATTAGCAAATTCATTTCTTTTCACGTTGTAGCACGTTTTTTAGCATATATTATTTTACATTTATGGCTCATGCGATTTTGAGAGTTCAGACAGCAAGATGGTTGACCATACCATCAATGTGCCATATTTAAAACTCTTGTCTGAGTGTATAGGTATCACTACATCAGTCTGGCCACTTGTGAACACCTTAAAAAGTCCGCTCGATTGCTTAAACCAACCATGTGCATTCGTTTTAGAACACCTTTCAGGAACATTATTTAGCAATTGGTAACACTTGGTTACCTTATTTCAGTAGAGACGGTCTTTAAAGAGGTTATACAGCAAAATGAAAACAAAATATAATTCGCGCTATTTCAACAGTAGTTTTCCTACAGGTAACAAAACAATCTTTGAATTTCTAAAGCGCTTGCAAGACATTGTTAAAGACAAAAACGACAAGGTCATGCAAAGTTAATATCGTTATATTGTTACGAACTGTAATCAGCATGTAAGGCAGAAGATACAAATATTAACAATTATCATGAAACACGGAAAAAAGAAACATTTGTGTTAACAATTTACCTTGCAAATGGGAAAAAGACAAACGATTATCTATGAACACAGTGTTCGTGTAAAACAACGTATATTAAACTGTTTGAGATGCATTTGAGAAGGTTTTGAAGTAGATATAAAATACATATCCAAATTAAAACTGTTTGCAACAAAACTCCTGGGTAAATACCAAATGGACAATTAATAACTAAACTGGACAACATAAGTTAGTAGTATTGGATGATTTGTGATTAATAATTCATTATAATATCAAGTAATACATACATCATTATTCATGATTCCAAAATTTCAAAATATCCCATGCTATTTTTGTCCAGTATATTAATTATTGCTCATAGAGTCAGTCAAAACCGCTATCAAGTGAGCTTGATAACATGAGACTCGGACAGTAACCCTTTTATCCATTGCTATACGGCGGAGGAACGCAAAGATGTTAAAAAAACATAACTGTTTCTAATTCATGACATTTGTATGTAAGTGCAAGAGTATAAGAATATTATTGTAGACTTAACTTAAGTCCATGATTAGCAAAATTAACTCTCAGGGACAGTCTCCTAGTTATAGTCACCAGTACAATCTAAAATACAAAAAAGGAGAAATGCTGTTACTAATTATTGTATTAAAATCAAAACCATAAAACCACAACTGACTCCATTCCAAGGACGAAATATTCTGTTGGTACCAATGATTAACCCAAAGTCTACTTACTGCTATCGTGAACTGTGTCCGTGAAGTGCTGTTATGCAGCGTTAAAACTGCCAATTCGTCATATTATCGTTTTACTGGTACTGGATGCATGGTCACATTCAACTATTAAACACAACTTGGAGTAGCCTCTCTTACAGTCTCCTTAATATAAAACATATCCATATTACCACAGAGCATTATAGTTTACATTATAGTCTCAAGATGACACCAAAAAGGGCCCATTTTCTTTTTTCTTTTAAAATGAAGTTACATTCGCCCTTTTAACACTTATTGTTATATAACTCACGGGACTAAGAGCTGCATCCCAAAAGTTTGTTAACCTACGTGTGTATCTTAGTGCAAATATCATGTACATTGGCTTTCATTGTGACGTCAATTAAAGTACATCAATTACAATGATACAATGACTAAAATATCCTATATCTATGTGTAAATTAATCATTCCCACACTTACCAAGTGGTCGCCAGGTCAGTGGTGCAAGATTTTTTACTTTGGCATTATGGTATAGATGGAAGGGGTCAATAATTTAAAAATAGAGCCATTGGCTCTGTAGCTCATCAGCCTTTAAAATAATAAAATATTAATAGTTACTTATATGAAATATGATAAAAGTTACTAAAAGATGGTTTGACAAAATAAATATTACATACAATTTTTAATTTTTAATTTTCAAGTCTCAACTTCTCTTTCTAAACAACCTTTTCTCAAAGCACATGTTAGAATTTACATATTAACCTCCCTATGAAGAGCACATAAAATCTCAAGATGAAAATAGCTTTTCAGGTCATGACCTCTGTGACCTATATTTTGGGTCGCAGGGTCTCGAAATGTACAATTTGGAATCCCAATTGGCCAAGGAGTCTGTTCATAACATTACAGCTTTCTAGACTTTTGGTACTGGAGAAGAAGATGGAAATAGGTTTTTAGGGTGGTGATCCCTGTGACCCTATTTGTGGTCACAGGGTCACCAACTCTACAATTTAGAATCCCCATAGGCAAAGGAGTATGCACATACAATTTCAGCTCTCTAGAGTTTTAGGTTCTCGAGAAGAAGTAGAAATAACAGACGTTTACACACAGACGGACGGACGGACGGACGCCGGACACCACGCCATGCCCTGCCATAAGGCCATTGGGCCTTTCAGGTCTGATTGGCTAAAAATTCAAATTTCCTTAATCTAAAATAAAAGTTTCTACGGCGAATAAATGAGGAAAATTAATCACAAGTACATTGAATGAGATTAAGAGGGAAAACATTATCAATATTATATTTATAAGAAAATATAAACTGTAGTTTTGTTGACCCGTGGTCACTTCAAAGAGCTGCCAAAACATTTACCGTTTACTATGAGGTATGAAATTGAAATATGTTATGGAATATTCAACATTTACCAAAGTCAAAATGCAAATGATCTTTTCGTTGAAACGATGTTTTAAAGACATCCACTATTTCATGATCTTTTCACTTAGAAACACGAGTAGGTGAACATACTTTCGGGAGGCAGCGGTACATCATGTCAAAGAACATTGTCTCCTGATGTTTGCTTGCTTGAATATATTACATGTACTTCAATTCATGTTACCGGTAATCAGGGTCCTCTTAAAGCTATCATTTCTCTGTTTATATTGCCTCCTTAAATAGGTTCCTGGCCGTTTAACTTCACCAGAAAGTAGGGTAGATATCGAGATGTCCATGGCCTGGTTTAGTATAGGAAGTTCAAGTTTGAATCATCCATTGGCTACAAATGTAAACGTTGATACAAGCACAAGACTTGAAGAGTCGGTTAGGACAACATTGCTATTGTTAAGAACATTCTATCGACAAAGTCTAATGATTAAATTGCATAATTCACTAACTTTGAAATATACTCTCTTTTGAAAGGTTTAATAGTTTTTTTTGTATTGATATAGTATATTATGTAAACAAACTGTGTTTATGAGGTACAGAAATAAAAACATGAGACAGTTTTGTATGTCATACTTTGTCTCTGATACATGCGAGAGCTGCGCAAGATAGAAACATACCTGGAACTGGAAGAGAATTCGGAACACCAGGGCTCTGTTCCATAACAGCGAGCGCTTATAATTGCTCCCCATTGATCGCTCAATGTAGCGCTCAAGTAGCGCTCAAGTAGCGCTCAAGTAGCGCTCAAGTAGCGCTCAAGTAGAGCTCACTCTCTCCTGAACGACACGTTGCAATTCCTCGATGTTTGCTCGCCTTGCTACGTGAGCAATCGCGTTCAAGAGAGGTTTAAAAGTAATTGCTAATTGTGCCTTTGCATAGACATAAAGACCAGTATGGCGTCCTCTGTGCGACTGAAATACATAACAGATCGCCGTTGAAGGTTTAAGGGAGTCACAATGGATGCTAAGATCGTGAGGAGGTGGTCCCAGAGCTGTTGAGACATCGCGAATGATCGCCAAGGACGAGAACGCCAACACATTTGAACATGCTCAAAACTTCCGGCGTTGAGCCTGATCGCTCAACGGTTGCTGCCATGCAGGAGACAGAAAGGTCTATGGTCGGAAAGGACGATTGGTGATCGCCATGTTAGAAATTCGCATATGAGGGACGATGCCTGTGCGTCCCTTGTACATTCCTTCTGCATTCCGTGTACAATCACCGACTGTCATTATCACGGCCACTCTGCCTCCAGCGACCACGGCAAACTTTGTGCCACCATGACAATTTCTGTGCCTTCTTTCTGCTTTCATTCAGCCTTCTTTGAGCGTCCCAGTAATTTCTTTCTATAAATAGATGATCGATTCTTACATGTTTCCTTTTTTGTAGACATATCATAGAGATAAGACATGGCACCAAACGTTATGTTTGGCAACTATATTCAAATTATATTATGCAATGTAGAAAATTAATTAATAAAAGATGTTAGCGATCTAATTTATCTTTTTGGAGTTTAATTCGTCACTGTAAGTCGTCATAAAACAAGACAAAAATACCTTTTTAATATCCTCCAACGATTTAAAAACAAAACAACATGTTTTAAGAAGCTGGGTTTTTTTCTCAGAAATTGGAACAGATTACTTTTCAAAAATTTAATCCAGCTGACCTCTGAAAATGATGTACCGGGGTTTTCCGAGAGCAAGCCCTCTCGTTTAGAAGCCCATGGGCTACTATTGAGAAAATGTTTCCAAATAGAAACCCATGGGCTTCTATTCAATTCCAAAGTTTGCCCAATGAGAGTGGCCTGAGCTTGCCTCCACTTTCTACAAAACAAATAGTCCATGTTAATTGAGTTGTATAATGATTTGTTAGAAACCCCGTACATGATGTGCAGGTGGTGCTGATTGCGACGATCCGTTGTGTGATGCATTGACTCATTTGAAACTCCAATTCTCATGAACAAATCGTCAACATTACCGTACAGTTTAGTTTACAAGAGTGACAAGAGTTACCACACGTTTCGTTTTCTTAGCCATTGCAATACTCCTGAAAGTTATGCTTTCACTTATTGTCTCATGATCATTATTCCATATGGCTGTCCCTTTAAAATAATTTCCGAATACAAGCCCATGTTTCCGAATATAAGCCCGGGTTTCTATTTTGTGTGTAAGTTCACTCGTCAAAAACCCTGTTTTCCGTATAGAAGCCCTGGGCTTGCTATCGGAAAACCCCGGTAGCCCAGGGCTCCGTTCCATAACAGAGAGCGCTTAAATTGTTCATTGATCGCTAAACGTAGCGCTCAAGTAGCGCTCAAGAAGCGCTCTTTCTCTCTTGAACGACACAGTGCATATTCCTCGAAGTTTGCTCGCCTTGCTACGTAGCGCTACATTGAGCAATCGCGTTCAAGAGAGGTTTAAAAGTAATCGCTAATTGAGCCAAACCTCTCTTGAACACGGCCCTCTCTTGAACACGGCCCTGTTTCGGTTGTTTGTATTCCCCGTGAATTTAAATATCATGCATGTTTGTTTATTTTTATATAATATATTTGTCTTCTGCAAACAGCATTGACCATGTTGTGCAGCAGCAGAGCCTGTTGTCATTGACGATTGGAATGGAACTAGACAAATGCACACAAGTGAAGATTATTATTAACCCTATCTATCCCTCCAGGGATCGCTGAAGTAATGGATAACACCTGAATGCGAGGGCGTACTAGCAAAGAGAAGCCTTTGCAATAGGAACGACCCCGAAGGTCTTCCCGTAGGCAAAGGCTTCTCTTTGCTAGAATGCCCGAGGATGAGGGTGCAATCTATTTTCTTTACCAAAAATAACTACCGTGAGTGCAGTTGTCTTAGTCTTTTACTGCAGGTGGTCCAAGTAGATAAAGCGCACATAAAATATTATGGAAGGTATCCGACAGCAGAATACTAACCAACACTCAACCCTTCCCAGTAACCAATCCTTCGTGGTCTAGTGGTAGAGCCTTGGGCTACAAAGCGAAAGGTTGCGGATCCCGCAGTCTGGTTAAAATAAGTGAATTTATTGTCACTTAACTTCAGGTTCAACTTCAAAGTACGAAGTGTCAACGCCAATGAGCCAATATGAAATACGTTTAGGGGTCAGATTGACAAAATGTGTCTGTAATCTCACTTGTCATGTCACCTGTACACACGATTTAAAAGGAGGGTTCTATCGGCGTATTTTTTGTGGAAACGAAATTCCAGAGGATATCCCCGTTTACACTAATATGCTACTAATAAATAAATAAAACACATTTAAGTTAAGATATATTAACACAGGTAATATTTTGATGAATTTTTATTTCACAACTTAATAAAGACAAGCGTACATTTGTTGAAAAATAAAAACAATGAGAACTGAAGCCATTCATCGGCGCTGCGAGTGGGGAAAAGTTTGCTACGGCATGACAGCAAATTGTTTATTAGTTTTATGACACACTATTCGTTACTATGTGAACTTTCTATCAGTGTATATCTTTTATCATTAAAATGTTGTAAAATTAGGTATAATATTGCGTGTTTTCATTTCACGTAATGCACAAAATCCAATATGGCGGATTTTGCCGACAGAATGGCCCCTTTAAGTCATCCAGAGCGTTAAAAGTAGTCAGTTGAAATGAACAGTGTTTACGGATAAATGAACGTTAACAGACGGACGAATGCATGGACGCTGGATGCCATCCATCAACCCATAGGGCCTTTTGCTCTGAAGGAGATAAAAACGGGAAAGGCAATTAAATGCGTATAGTTACAGCTGGTTATATAAAAGAGAAAACATAGCAGAATAACAGAAACAAAAACATTTATTTTCAAAGTATATTTATTCATAAGAAAAATAATGGATAAAGCTACAAATGATCCTATTACTATTCAACAACGCTTTTATTAAAAACCCAAATGAGTCAATGTGCTTATATATTTTTTATTAATTGTAGAAGACTAATTATACTCATTTGAGGTATTCATTTTAATACCATATCATCGAAACAATACAATGATATTAGGATTGTTTGATACAAACATCACATGACAAGATGCATTAATCACCTTTTAACACCCACAATGCGGGTTTCGCTTAGAAATAGCGTTAGCAAGACATACATGTCTGTATACCCTACATAAAGAGCCTACCATATGGCCTATATTTCTTAAAAATAGCATTGAAAGACATATATACCCTATCATTTATGGCGTTTTCGCTTAGAAATAGCGTTAGAAAGATACATATGCCAATAGACAATACCGTATAAGTCGTGTATCGCTTAAAAATGAAAGATTATAAAAATCTCAAAATTTATAGACCATATCCGACACAGACATATTTCTGTCAAAAGTTACTTCTAAGTGATAACGCACTTGAGTAACCTACGTACATGTAGGAGGGACATGACAGTGTTAGGCATCGCTTTCACAAAGAGCAGACTGAAGTTACCAAGTTATTAGTTATTCTTTCAAAATGCGTCTATGAAATATGATAATAATATATAATGCTAACAGATGAATTATAAATATATAAAAACAAAATTGTACATCTAGATACATACAAATCGTTATATAATTATATCAGGTAACACCCTCAGTAAAAGAATCCCAATAAGAACGTGGTGATGGTAGCGGCAGTGATGGCGGCTGCTGTGGCCAATCTTCGAGATGTAGGGTCCTCGGCAAGTGACGTCATCTTTCGACGGATTATTTCTATCTCCTCGGGGGAGAGCTTTGGTTTGGGTTTATCGTCTATACCACACAACCAATTGTATACGCGTCTGCCAACAGTCTTTTTCTTACCTGGAAATATATGATAAGATAAAATGATGGTCCTGTAGTTTCCGCAGATAGGTGTCATAATTACTCAGCACATGATAGTTTAACACAAGAACTTTTCAGTTTTAATAATTGTGGATATTCCTCTACCGATCAAAATTTAAAAAATTAGTCCATTATTTACTAAAACTATTTAAGTAAAAAAGTAAAAAATAAAATAATTTATAGCATGTCTCCAATTAAAACAGAGTCGCCTGGCAAACTGGGACGGGAAGGAAGCCCTTATGAAACAGGTCGGGGAGTATACTGTTAAAAGCTCGATTTATACATATTCGATAGATCATAGACTGGCCCATAAGAACAATATAACAATATACTTACGTCTGTAGTCAGGTTCATCATCGTCCACAGCGAAGTCATCCTCGGAGTCTGTTTCCTCGGGATCCTGGGGGTCGTGTCGTGTCCACCATGTTACACGTCGGGGCTGGGACAGATACAGGTTTTATTTAACCAGAATTATTGGCAATGAACACTTATAACTTCAGGGCGATTGTATATAAGAACACAAGTAAAGAAAATAAAAATCCCAAAATCTAAAAATCTCAATTCAAAATTGCAAAACATAATTATGTTACAGAAAAGTATGCCATTTACCATGTGTCATGTAATTTTGAATTAGTTTTTATTCTTGGTTACGTCATTTCATTTTACATTTTGCATTGTGTTCTTTTGAAACAGGTTCAACGGGTCAATATAGCTAGCACGATATTGGTCCACTGTGTAACCATGCCGTATGTATGAACTAAGGCAAACGTACCTTCTCAGGAGGTCTTGGTTTGGTGATGAGGGAGATGAGGACGGTTGAGATGACGGACACTCCGGATAGGATGATGGCGTAGTGCAGGAAGACGACCTCGGTAAGGATGGCAGGTCTCGTATCCGTGTCGAAGCTGCCACACAGAGGGGCGGGGTAGGCGAAGTCGAGACCCATCCTGACTCCTCCAGCAACAAGGCTGATCATCAGGCCCCAGAAGGCACCCTGGTGGAATACAGCGAGCATACTTGATACAGTTTGTCAAGTATCACATGCATCTTAAACTATCTGTAATGTACGCCCCAGTCCGCCATTACATCTAGGAATAATCTATCTGCTCCGTGTCGTGCAAGCGCAAAAATCAACCAATCATAATTGCTTTTCTCTTGTTGTCGCGTGTTAACGTATATTGGACAATGCTGATATCAAGCAGCAAACATTAATATTCCCATAAGGTACTTAAATTCGTACTAGGAAGTAGCCTGAGTAACTGAACTAACGTTGAATAGAAGATTGTGTTTGAATTGGCCTTTATATCATACCAGATTCAAATGCAAATATCACATCAATGCTTGAATGTCGAATATTTTTACGGTTTGAAGAAGGCTTTGTAATGATACACATGCATGTACACTCAATCCCGAGAACACCTTGACGTTCCTGTTCAAATTAACATAACCCAGCTTTTTAGTACCCACCGGCTCTGTAGTTCCCTTCCAGAAGAGCGCCAGCAAGAAGACACAGCACCAGGGAGGTGCTGTATAAGAGGAAACAGCCTGGATATAGCTCCACAACTGTCCACTTTGAGCAGCCTGTAGGATGGGCAGCCACAGGATACTGACTCCCACCAGCGCAAGGACGGCCACTCTACCCACGATCATCAGTTCGTGTTTTGAGGCCTTCCTTCTGAACCTCCTCCAGATGTCCATGGTGAACATGCTGCTGGCGCTGTTGAAGATGGAGGTTAGGGAGCTCATCAGAGCTGCCAGGAGGGCAGCCAGCATCACGCCTCTCAGACCTTAAGAAGACAGACACCAAAGTTGATCAATTTATCAGAGCAAACTGCAGGGCGACCAGAGTGACGCATTTGAGACTTTGAGGAATACAAGGAGTACAACTTGAAATCTTATTTTACCCAAAACATCTGACCACCTAGCTCATGACCAGGCATTTGTGTGCAATCGATCAGGCTGTCGTGGTTATCACCGAAACTTACCATACTGTTATTGCTATGTTGGGTCAATGTGAAGATGAAAATGATGAATACCTGATGAGCCATATCTCGATGATATTTAGACACATCTCCACTGCTGTACGAGATGAAGATCGTCACTATTCCTACCTACCAGTGGGCATCCTCCTGAGTAGGAGGAGCAGGTAGGCGATGTTGGTACATCCGGCTCGGTTCTGACACACTCGTTCACAGTGGTCGGGATCAGCACAGGCAACGTCATCTGCAACGCAAATTGACTATCCACATAAGAAATTCACAGTGTGGGTGAAGATTACCTGAAAGCTGCTGTAGACTCATAAACCACGGTGTTTATTAAACGGTTTTTGTGATGGAGCTCATTAACCTTTAAAGAGAATCCGGGCGATCATGCCTGGAACGATAAAGAGTTTTAAATAACCTTTGAAGAGAATCCTGGCGATCATGCCTGGCACAATAAAGAGCTTATTTACCTTTGAAGAGAATCCTGGCGATCACGCCTGGCACAATAAAGAGCTTATTTACCTTTGTAGAGAATCCTGGCGATCACGCCTGGCACAATAAAGAGCTTATTTACCTTTGAAGAGAATCCTGGCGATCATGCCTGGCACAATAAAGAGCTTATTTACCTTTGAAGAGAATCCTGGCGATCATGCCTGGCACAATAAAGAGCTTATTCACCTTTGAAGAGAATCCTGGCGATCATGCCTGGCACGATGAAGAGGATGAAGCTGAGCATCTTGAGTACAGCAGCGAACACAGCTCCTGCCTTGGCGTGACTCATGTTCTTAGCCGAGAGGCACCTCTGTACTGTGATCTAGGGTAAGAGAGTTATGGCATCAGTGGTGTTCATGTTATTTCATTCTGACAATAATACAAATTCTCATGGTCTAGTATTATACTAACACAGACAAAATATTGAATTAATTAAATTACTTCACTTGTGTTTTGCAGTCATTATTTGAAATATTGTAGATGGCACTCTGAAAAGGTTTTAAGGCTCTCCGGATTATCTTTGGAAATCTGGTCGAGTCCAAAGTTTGTCGCGACAATAAAAGTGTCGCGACTGACAATTTTTTTACAAACAAATTTCATTATTTAAATGCCCTGCATGAGTTCTCTGGAAATTTTCAGGTTAAAATTATTTTTTTCAATGGAATATTTCCATTGGAATTTTTTCCAATGGAAATTTTTATTCCAATAGAATTTTTCCAATGGAAATATTTTTTCCCATGGAATTTTCCCAATGGAAATTTGTTTTCCAATGGAATTTTTGTCCATTGGAATTTTTTTTTTTCCAATGTGGAAAAGGGTGGAGGGATTAGTCATTGAAGGCAGTTTTCATAATAATGAATTTATGAAATATTATAATTCTTTTTTTTTCAATTTGGAAATGAAATGTTGATTTTAATAACATATATTGAGTTAGATGAAATATTGATTTTGGAAAAAATATAATGTTTGTGAAATGTTGACTTTGGAAATATTTATTGACTTTGGTGGAAGTTTTACTTTGATACAATATTGAATTTGATGACATGTTGAATTTTAAAATATTTTTTAGTTATGTGAATTGTTGACTTATGAAATATTTTTTTACTTTTGTGAAAGTAAAATGTAGAGTTTGTAAAAGATATTTTGAATCTAGTGAAATGTTGACTTTGATCAAGTATTTATTTGGTGAAATGTTGACTTTGATCACATATTGACTTTGGTGAAATAATGACTTTGAAAATATTAATTGACTTTTGTGAAAGTTTAAATTATATAAAATGTTGACTTTGGTGACATGTTGCTTTTGAAAAAGATATTTTGCATTCAGTGAAATATTGACTTTGATCAGGTATTGACTTTGATGAAATGTTGACTTTGAAAATTTAACTTAAATAAGATGTTGACTTTGAAATAGATTTTTTTGAATTTAGCGAAATGTTGACTTTGATCAAGTATTTATTTGGTGAAATGTTGACTTTGAAAATATTTATTGACTTTTGTGAAAGTTTAATTTAAATAAAATGTTGACTTTGATAAAGATATTTTGTATTAAGTGAAATATTGACTTTGATCAAGTATTGACTTTGATGAATTGTTGACTTTGAAAAAGATTTTTTGAATTTAGTGAAATATTGACTTTGATCAGATATTGACTTTGGTGAAATAATGACTTTGAAAATATTTATTGACTTTTGTGATAGTTTAACGTAAATATGTAAACTTTGAAAAAGACATTTTGAATTAAAGGAGATTATTTGTAAAGATTTATATTTTGTTATAGTAAAATATACTTTAAAAAACATATTCCCCCGAAAATAATATGGAAAGCCGTGTTTAATTACTAATTACGCGATATAACAACCGCACCGACTGTTGCCTGTGCGTGTATGCATATTTGCCGGTAGCCTTCGGCAGGTTTTGGCTGTGACGTCAGAGATGCTCTACGGCCAGCCTTGGTCCTAAGCGCAGTGAAAGGAAAAGCATTAGAGTAGATGAAGGATCGGTTGCATACGTAGAATTCGGGTAGTTTCGAACTTGATATGGTATATTGTGCAGCGTTGGTGTGCAGTAATTCACCAAAGCCTGGACAGAAGTTTATATATTTTTAATTTTCAAGTGAAAAGACGGATGCAGCGCGGCGAAAGGTTTGGATAGTGTCAAAGAGGAAAGAAGGACCGAAAACCGTCCGAATCTGTCTCACTATGTTCAGAGCATTTTGAGGCGTTAAATTAAAACAGTTTTATAAATAAGTAATAGCTAATCTTAGAGTACTCGTAATTAACTTTTATTAGGATATAACTTATAAATGCCTTCTTATGGGATGTGTCATCCTCGATTACTCAGGGTTTTATATATGCTCCAGCGGAGAGTAACGGAGCATATATAAACCCTGGGTACCACCGAGGATGGGGATGTGTAGGCCGTGCTCTGACTGTGAAACTTATTACACAGTTGTATAATTAATATTTGTCATTGGCTAATAACTGTACTGGATTAATTTCAATTAAATATAACCAACGTTTCAGCTCAAATGGCATTGTCAAACACCAAAAATATGTCCTGGTTATAAATCATTTTAAAACTATTGTAATAGTCAACGCTAAAATGATATCTGTCGCTTATATTACACCCCACCATCCCCACTTACTAAATTCTAAATCTTACCCCCAACTTTTGAACCCTTCCTACGTTTGATTCCGGTTTTTTTAAATATATTTACTAAAAATGCATTTCCACTGATTGTATATGTTCACAATATTACAACAAATGATTATTGCAAAACTAATAAGTTTCAGTGTTCAATCCTTGTGGGTGCTTGGTTTGTGTACTTGTGATAGGTGAACACGTAACTGTTTAGCAACTCAAGTTGAATAAATTACTGTAAATCATTACACATATGAAAATTTGCTCATGTGAGCAAAATACGCAATATTGACGCATTTGCATATATATATATATATTACCACCGTAAGCAAATTTGCACCTAGTCCGGGGCAGTTGCAATTATTTACTACCGTGAGTGAATATGGTATTTTAACTATTCTAGTAACAGTTCGTCGTTTACAGACATAGTGACTTCACATCGGTTGAGGAAATATATAAGAGAACTTCAGAAATTCTTAATACTTTTTTTTGCACGCGATGAACTTAGAAATCTATCTGACTATCCGATTTTCATTATAATTAGGGCGATAAAGTCAAACAAATGTTGACAGATTTATATCAATGTCATTTATTTAGTTTACATCTAATACATGTATATTAATTGCCATGTTTTAGGAATTCTCTTTTCATATATTAAAGGAGTTGGAAGCCAATTTGCTTAGGCAGAAATTATGCACACATGAACGTATAGTAAATTTACTTTTACTCACGTGTGTTTATTACTACCATAAGCAATATTGCATATGTGCAAAGTTCGCCGTATAAACAGGGCTATAGTATCTATCTGGAAATATCTGATTAATCTAACCAGTTACA
This sequence comes from Gibbula magus, assembly GCA_936450465.1. NCBI lineage: Eukaryota > Metazoa > Mollusca > Gastropoda > Trochida > Trochidae > Gibbula > Gibbula magus. The sequence continues at coordinate 35,843,269 of OW388294.1, read as the reverse complement.
TTACGTTATTGCAGGCTTCTAATATTACGAGTTCCTTATTATCGTGTTTGTCCGGTTTTCGTGACTGCCAAATCTCTTACATAGCTACTGTCTATCTTACTTGATTAGGATTGAACAGTGGTTTGTACATTTGATTTAAATAATAATATTTAATATCAATACGTTTTTAAAGCAAACATGCTTTGAATAATCGAGAATCAAGATGGTTCATGTTGTCCTGTGTAATTGGTTACTTCAGAGGTACAGTTTATATACGAATAAAGGAAGTATAATTTGTAGTCACGTAGTTAAATAAACTACATATAAGTTGTTGACACCCATGTTATCTACATATACATGTAGACAATAAATATTTAATATACGGCATAATTCACTTCTAATTGTGAAATTGTAACGTTACAGTTTGTCAGTCCCTACGTACGAATCTGTATTTACAAGTCTCTCACTGTTGACTTCTGACAGCTCATCCTCACTTGATTCCTGGTGTTCAACTCAATGTTGATTCACAATAGTTTCACACTGATAAGGATGGATATTATTTATGTGAGATGGTTGAAAATCAACGCTGCCATCGCTATCCGAGGAAGCCATAACAACACTAAGAACGTAGAAAATACACTGCATCAGCGCGCAGGAGAGCATCTTTGACATCATATCACGTGACTGCTGCCAGCCTGATTAACTCTCGGGGATTTCCGGAAAACGACTCGCACAGAAAACGGTTTTTCAACGTTTCTACATAAAATGTCGCATTTTGATAATTTTTTTGACACACTTTGTCTTAAACAATACTGTTGAACATGTTAAAACAAAGTTTTTCTCTAATATTCTCCTTTAAGTGAAATATTGACTTTGATCAAGTATTGACTTTGATGAAATGTTGACTTTGAAATTTTTTATTGACTTTTTATATTGACTTTGCTGACATATTTGTTTTGAAAAATATATTTTGAATTTAGTGAAATATTGACTTTGGTCACATATTGACTTTGATGAAATGTTGACTTTGGAAATATTTATTGACTTTTGTGAAATTCAAACTCAAATAAAAAGTTGACTTTGAAAAAGAAAATTATCAAGTGTCCTTCCCCTAAAACATATATTGAGATTATAGATATGTAGTATTTTTTTAATAAGACGTTTTCACAATATATTCTCCTATCAAATATTCACCTTTGCGAAATGTTGACTCTTGAAATATTAATTGCGTTGATAAGGTTTCTATCTATTGACTTTTTAAAAGTTGAACACTAATGTCTGGCTAAAGGTGGATGTTTCAGACAGTATGCGTTAGGTCATTTGACTAGGCTATTGCCCACATTACATCAGTCACCATGACTGATTATTTATACACACCTGATTGCAGATTACATATATATAACGATAGAACAATTGCAATTTAATCATGCAACTGAGGTTTAAGGGATATATCAGACTTGTGTATTGACTCTCAGAATACCCTACGGCGTCCCTCTCGGTATTACGTAACATGTATATTCAATCAACTCATTAAGGCCAACAGGTAAGTAATTACCAGTTCAACGGCATTGACCCAGCAGCTAGGTGTTACAAGAACACAAATGTAGTCAGACTTCAATAGAGTGACCACATGAGAACTTATTTGTTTCCGATCTGTGTGCATTACACTGCAAATTTATCTGCGATCAGATGACATTCTCGACCATGAACTAATAGCGCTTGGTAAAGGTATTGAGAATGTTTAGGTTGGACTTAACAAACGTAAGTTATGTAACTTTAACATATCAGATAATGAATTTCTTTTGTTGTTGTTACAGGCGAATAGTTATAATATGCATAATATTATCCATGTAGGATTTGCTGACTTTTAAGAGACTGACTTTGGTGACTGGAAACTATTTATTGACTTATAGCCTAATAAGGTAAACATGATTCTAAATCCCTATATGTGACGTCATGGCTTTTCGGAAAGATTTAACACTTTCAATTGGACATCAAAGGCTGATGTTTCAAATATGTCCAAACCCATGTATATCACAACTAAGCTGATGTTGGTGCATTCTATGTGAGACACAAACTATTTTCATTGCTTTGACGGTTATTAGCTCGTGATTGACCTCTCATGTGTAACATATGCATACCGAAATACTGAATCAACATCGCATTTCATTCGATATAAACACATTCCAAGAAAAACATGGAGTGATTGTGACAAGGAAGTAACCAATATTTAATTTAAAGCGATAATATAGTATTTTAACGGTATTTAAGTGTGCTGTGTATTAGAAAGTCCCAGGTCTTACATAATGTGCATGCAGCAAGGAACGTCTCCCCGAAAGTAGCCATGGGAATTCGCGTGTTGATGTAATTACAGGTAGCGGGAATGACCATTAACTAATTATCATGTACCGACCCTTACTTAATTGTTTGTGTATCTCCTTCCAGAATATTAGGGGTGGCCAGCATTCCGACACGTTCAAATGTTCTTATATATCTAATGCACAAGTATTATATAACATGTGTTCTTAGAGAGGCAGTAATGAAACTTCAATTATCATGTACTGTAACAGATTGTTTAGTGACATCTTGACGTTGAAAAGATATCCCGAGTTTGATGACATGTTGACTTTGGAAATATTGAATGACTTTGGTAAAAGTTTATCTTTAATGATATGTTAACTTTGGTGACATATTGACCTTGCGAAGATATTTTTAGTTTACTGAATTGTTGACTATCAAAAGATTGACTTTGGTGACATGTTGACTTTGAAATATTTGTTGGCGTTGTTGAAGTTGGAATTTAATGACATTTTGAAAACACAAATGTCTGGCTAAAGGAGCGCGTTTCAGACAGTAATTCTTTAGCGTTTATCCATCAAGTCAGTGAACCGTATATCCTGAACATCCCAGTGACAACTTGTGTGTATCTCTGAGTCAACTCAACATGTGTCACGGTTCTCAGATTGAAATAACAGTATTGGCGACAATACACATTCGTACGTATTTTTAGATTGGTTTATGGTAATACCCGCACAGACTGCCCCCTTGCAATACACACATATCCCAGTATATCCAGACTTGCATATTATATTTAACTCGTTAAGAGCGCGACTTGGCTCCTCACAGGATGACTAGTGATGGTAATTAGATACTTCAATACTGTACTGTATACACACTGGTTGATTTCAGAAAGTGTAATACCGCCGCACATATGACGTCACAATAGTTCGAGGTTATGACGTCACAATGGGAGTAACGTCGTCACAGTGGTATCGAACTTGCGGGAATCATAGTTTCAGAGCTATGTCGGCTATTTCGCTGGATTATAGGTGGCGAGTAATAAACAGAATACTAAACTTCCTTCTATTTAATACAATTTTTATTAAACTCGTGAATGATTGGTATCAAACTCGCTTTCGCTCGTTGTATACAAAATCATTAACTCGTTTAATAAAAATGGTATTAAATAGAAGGTCGTTTAGTATTCTCTATATATTACGTTTCAAATAGTGTTTATGGTTGTTGGAAGTGTCATAATATCTAAATATTCATGCAGTTACATAAACATTGCATTCTACACGTTTGTATTTCGTATTCATATTGTAATCAATGATTTGAAAGCACGTATCTTATCAGGTTATCATACATACATTTATTATACATTACCGAGACATCAAAATCCATGTCCCATAACTCTCCCATTTCCATTTTGTGTCTTCATGTTTATAGAAAATGATAATTAAGAATTCCGTCGATTCTTACATTATACAATAGGTGTACTTTATTTTGAATATTCATATATGCATATATATGAGATCTTTTTAAATGTACAACAAACTAAAATGGCTTATGCTTATGCTTATGATTTGTGACGGCAAGAAACATTTTATGATAAATACGATGTTTAATCAATGTTTTTTTACAGTTAAATTGTTAATGTTTTACATAAATCAAACGAATAGAAAATGTGGTCGATCTCTGGGAAAGAAAATCCTATGCGTCTATCCATGACCTCGTGATATACAGCACAATACAATTAAATACAAATATAAATATATATATGATACATGTCTTTCTTGTCTAACTGATTTTCTTGATTTATACCAGGATTATCTCATCGAGTGAAGTACAATTTTATATTTTCGCATGCAGCGACGGCGCAAGTGAGAATATATAACTCTTCCACCTCACGAGATGAGGTGAACATGATATTTGTCAAGAATTGACAGATATTCTATTTATTATATCAATTCTGTGTTGTATGTTTAAATTGACCAGATTTCAACGGCATCGGTTTTAACGACATCATACATCACAACCTTAAATGTGGAGCTACTAAATGCCTTTTTCCAACAGCGAATGTATGTGTTTTATGTGTTCATTTATACATAACACAATAAGATAATAATATATGATTTCCAATAGACGTAGATACGATAATCGACTGACTGAGCGTTTACAATTCACAATCTGTTACAGTACATGATCATTGAAGCTTTATTACTGCCTTTCTAGGATCACATGTTATATAATACTTGTGCATTAGATATATAAGAACATTTGAACGTGTCGGCATTTTGGCCACCCCTAATAGTCTGGTAGGAGATACACAAACAATTAAGTGAGGGTCGGTACATGATAATTAGTTAATGGTCATTCCCGCTACCTGTATATAATTACATCAACACGCGAATTCACATGACCACTGACGGGGAGACGTTCTCTGCTTTCATGCACATTATGTAAGACCTGGGACTTTCTAATACACAGAAAACTTAAATACCGTTAAAATCATTATATTATCGCTTCAAATAAATTTCGTTACTTCCTTTGTCACAATCACTCCATGTTTTTCTTGGAATATGTTTATATCGAATGAAATGCGATGTTGATTCAATATTTCAGTATGCATATGTTACACATGAGAGGTCAATCACTAGTTAATAACCGTCAAAGCGATGAAAATAGTTTGTGTCTCACATAGAATGCACCAACATCAGCTTAGTTGTGATATACATGGGTTTGGACATATTTGAAACAATCAGCCTTTGATGTCCAATTGAAAGTGTTAAACCTTTTAGAAAAGCCAAGACGTCACATATAGGGATTTAGAATCATTTTTACCTTATTAGGCTATAAGCCAATAAATAGTTTCCAGTCACCAAAGTCAATCTCTTAAAAGTCAGCAAATCCTACATGGATAATATTATGCATATTATAACTATTCGCCTGTAACAACAACATAAGAAATTCATTATCTGATATGTTAAAGCAGGGACATTATATACAGGGACTAGTCTCTTCTGCTCGTTACATGATCATTTCTACCAGGGACATTATATACAGGGACTAGTCTCTTCTGCTCGTTACATGATCATTTCTACTGAGCGATCCAATTAGACCTCTCCTCGTCGCGCTTCAACGCACAAGCGACTTGGTGCTTGCGTAAGCGCTTGTTTTGTTATCGCACTGTATTGTTGTAACCAGTTGGTTTTTCCGAGTCTTGCCGACTCGCCCGTGCGTCAATCGGCAATCTTCGTAAAGTCAAGAAACATAAAAGTAACCTCCCTTTGAAACTGTAACAACATCGATAGTGTCTATCTCCAAGGAGATGAATGATTACGTGAATCGAAATAGAATTGGTAATAAAGAAATTATTATACTCAAAGGTGTGCTATATATGATTGTTACAAAATTACGAAAATGCACATTTATTTTTTAAATGTGATATGACATAGAATATATATACAATGTTAGGTTACCTAGTGCTTTGGAATACTTGATGTTATACACATGTATTATTCTATTATTTTTTAAGTTGGTTACTGTTTATTGATCTTCAGAAAAAATTAAATAAAACATGAACTTATATAATAAAAAAAGTAATTATTTATTATTTATGCCGATGCTACAACATGACAGAAAGGCCATTCATCAAGGAGTTCGTTTCGAACCGGTACATTCTACATGAATGTAGGAAAGACAGTACAAGGTGAAAAGAAACATATTCTCCATGTTCTGTGCAGACAAGATGGCGAACTGACTCGCTATTTAACTACAAAGTACGAGCGTATTACATGCTGACTACTTTCCCCTAAAATAACAGTTTGACACAAACGCATAAAAAAACCATTCATCTTTCGCACAGTTGATATTTTAGAATGTATCCCCTTAGGTAAAAGTAAAAGTTTTCATTTTTCCTCGAACCATTCTAAATATCATATCTCATCTGTCCAGACAAAATGGCGGACTGACTCGCCATTTTAACTGCAAAGTACGAGCGTATTACATGCTGGCTTCTTTACCCTAAAATACCAGCTTGACGCAGTTACATCCGAGAACTATTCATTTTTCGCTAACTTAATATTTTAGAATTTATTGTCTTAGGTAAAAGTAAAAGTTTTGGATTCCGCTTGTCTTGAACTGTCAACTGTCACTATTGTTTATATAGTGATTAACTGGATATACTAGGGTGCTACGCCAGTTATTAGCGCAATGCAGGCGCCAAGTCAAGATGTGCGTTGGACCATGACGAGGTGAGCTCCGCGAGCTAATTGCTTTGTTGCTAGTCCCTCTATATAAGGTCCCTGGTTACGTTTGTTAAGTCCAACCTAAACATTCTCAATACCTTTACCAAGCGCTATTAGTTCATGGTCGAGAATGTCATCTGATCGCAGATAAATTTGCAGTGTAATGCACACAGATCGGAAACAAATAAGTGCTCATGTGGTCACTCTATTGAAGTCTGACTACATTTGTGTTCTTGTAACACCTAGCTGCTGGGTCAATGCCGTTGAACCGGTAATTACTTACCTGTTGGCCTTAATGAGTTGATCGAATATACATGTTACGTAATAGCGAGAGGGACGCCGTAGGGTATTCTGAGAGTCAATACACAAGTCTGATATATCCCTTAAACCTCAGTTGCATGATTAAATTGCAATTGTTTTATCGTTATATATATGTTACCTTCAATCAGGTGTGTATAAATAATCAGTCATGGTGACTGATGTAATGTGGGCAATAGCCTAGTCAAATGACCTAACGCATACTGTCTGAAACATCCACCTTTAGCCAGACATTCCAGTGTTCAACTAAAAAAATTCAATAGATAGAAACCTTATCAACGCAATTAATATTTCAAGAGTCAACATTTCGCAAAGGTGAATATTTGATAGGAGAATATATTGTGGAAACGTCTTATTAAAAAAATACTACATATCTATAATCTCAATATGTGTTTTAGGGGAAGGACACTTGATAATTTTCTTTTTCAAAGTCAACTTTTTATTTGAGTTAGACTTTCACAAAAGTCAATAAATATTTCCAAAGTCAACATTTCATCAAAGTCAATATGTGACCAAAGTCAATATTTCACTAAATTCAAAATATCTTTTTCAAAACAAATATGTCACCAAAGTCAATATTTTATATAGGTTAAACTTTCGCAAAGGTCAATAAAAAAATTCAAAGTCAACATTTCATCAAAGTCAATATGTGACCAAAGTCAATATTTCACTAAATTCAAAATATCTTTTTCAAAACAAATATGTCACCAAAGTCAATATTTCATATAAGTTAAACTTTCGCAAAAGTCAATAAAAAAATTCAAAGTCAACATTTCATCAAAGTCAATATCTGATCAAAGTCAATATTTCGCTTAATGCAAAATATCTTTCTCAAAAGCAACATGTCACCAAAGTCAACAGTTTATACAAGTTAAACTTTCACAAAAGTCAATAAATATTTTCAAAGTCATCATTTCACCAAAGTCAATATGTGATCAAAGTCAATATTTCATTAAATTCAAAAACTCTTTTTCAAAGTCAACATTTTATTTAAGTTAAACTTTCACAAAAGTCAATAATTATTTCCAAAGTCAACATTTCATCAAAGTCAAAACCTGATCAAAGTCAATATTTCCCTTTATGCAAAATATCTTTTTCAAAAGCAATATGTCACCAAAGTCAACATTTTATATAAGTTAAACTATCGCAAAAGTCAATAAATATTTTCAAAGTCATTATTTCACCAAAGTCAATATGTGATCAAAGTCAACATTTTACTAAATTCAAAAAAATCTTTTTCAAAGTCAACATTTAATTTAGGTTAAACTTTCACAAAAGTCAATAAATATTTCCAAAGTCAACATTTCATCAAAGTCAATACCTGATCAAAGTCAATATTTCACTAAATTCAAAAAATCTTTTTCAAAAACAACAATTCATCAAAGTCAATACTTGATCAAACTTCCGGCTGCGCATGTGTACGAGAAGGACGTGTTTTAACTGAGCTCCTGCGGAGCTCGCGGAAATTTCAAAATCCATGTCCATCAACGTGTATTTATGAATATTATTCATTGAATTAGGTAAATACACGAAAGCAATGTGAAGCAGACCTAAACAAACATACTTTTTTGTAAAATAATATTGTTCATATTATAAACCTTGGACTCTATCAACCGCGTGAGTAGGCCTACATCTTCAAACAGATATGGGGAAAACACGAAGTGGCTCACCCCCTACTACACTAACCATAGAAGAAGCTATATTACAGTCTGAAAAACGTATTTCTTCACAAATTTCTGATGTCAAAACCGACTTAGGCAATTTCAGAAAAGAAATTAAAGAAGACATGTCAAAACTATCAAAGCGGGTTGACGCCATAGACAACGGACTTTCCTACCACGAGACTGAAATTACAGAGCTAAAACAACAAAATGCTGCGTTGCAACAACAACTTGAAGATCATATCACCATGTACGAGAACAAGCTGCTCTACAGGGAGATTACAGACAGAAAAGGTAACTTACTTTTCTATGGCATCCCTAAAACACCCAAGGAAAATACGGAAAGAGTTCTGCGTAATTTCATGGAGGACGAATTAAATCTACCGGCTGAACGCGTGAGTGAAATCTATTTTAAAAACGTACACTGTCTACCTAAAAAGCCCTACGCAGAAGACCCCAAACCTAATGCACCCCCAGCTATAATAGCGGCTTTTCTGTGTATCCCGGATCGTGATGACGTCTTCGTGGCAGGCCGTATGTTGAGAGGCACAGGCAAGTCCATCAAGACTGATTTGCCGCCAAAATTGAAAAAGCAACGGGCAATACTGTCCAGGAAATCCCAGGAACTCTACGATAAGGACAAGCTATACACCCGTGTGCGTCTGGTGGGCGTGGAACACATCGTGGAGACCCGTGACCCTAGGAAGCCAGGCTCAGCTTGGCAACGTTATGATATAAACATTGATCACTACTTTAAGTGACATATTATGATAAAATGACAATCATAAACTATGATATTAGTGTTTCAAGGTGGACACTTATGGATATTGCAGTTATTTACAGAAGGTAGATAACTATACATCAATTTATTGTTTATGTGTGATAATCAAATAACCATGCGGTATTTAATTTTTGAGTTTCCAAGATTGATCATTTGAGTACCAACAAACCCCAATGTAACTTGACCTGCATTTTAAGAACAATTCTTATGTATAATGTATATGCGCAATCGCCATCTCAGCAAATGTCACGCTTGACATGAATATTCAATCAAATATATCGATGATGTTGATCCCCTTGTAGGCATAAATAATACCCTTACATGTATCTTTGACTATTTTGTGTTCGTGCACTCGCCTTTTTATCTAAACAGTTACGCTTCTGTTTAAAAAAATCCCATGAACATCATTGCCCGCGATCGCATTGAAAGCACAATATTGTGCCTTTGTTGACATGAATTCTTTGTTTATAAATGCGCGATCGCCTATTTGGCATTGACATTGCTTCATTTTGTTCATCATAATTGCTTTGTTTTAAGCGAGCTCTGTGCAGGCACAATTTCGGCATCGCTTCTTTCTTTTGTTTATGATATTTTTTTGTTTTTAGATGGACGAGCGCTGTGTGGGCATAATTTCATCATTATTATGTTATGAAAATTCCTTGTTTGTAAACGCGCGATCGCCTTTGAGGCATAGCTTCATTATGATGTTTATGAAAGGTTTTGTCCATAAGTACGCGATCACTTTGCACAATTACATCATCCTTTTGTTCATGAAAATTATTTGACTAGGAATGCGTTATCGCATTTAAGTCTCATTCTTTTTTGATGAAAAATCTTTGTTCATTAATTAACATCCGACTTGAAGGCGCAACGTATTTTGTTTGCTTATGAAACGCTTCGGATTATAAATATATAAACCTCTGGTAGGTGACACATCTTGCCTATGTTTAAAATAACCATTGTTATTTATGCGTGCCATAGCCACAAAATCATACTGACAAGTTTCTCCCTTAATCATGCTAAATTGAATATCACCATGATTTATATGTCAAATCTCAACAAAACATCAAATTATTACTTTCAACATACCTTGAAGATGTCAAATAATGTTTTTCTTCGGGTATAATCCATGTGTATAATATAGTCCTCAATTCAGTTTTTTTTATTATGACAAAGTATTTTCATGTCACTGTATTTTGCAAGCCACCACGACGGGCAAGCAGTCGGTAATAGCACGTGCATCACGCGCATTCCTAAATCATGCACGGTTGCGTCCTCCGCAGTAAATTTGATTTTTCCGCGAGCTTCGGCAGAGCTCAAACTTTCCTTTATACCTATGCTTTTCTTTATTTTACTCCTTTTAAGTTTTGGAAGTTTATTTGAAAAACAGGTATTTACATACATGGTTTCCCAGATTGAATGTACAGTTTTTGACATGGCTACTGAAAACACGATTTTTATCATTTATCAATGTCTAACTTGAAAATAATAACTCATAACTGCAGAGGCCTGCAAAATAATTTTAAAAGGAAAAAAGTTTTCAAATTCCTTAAAAGTAAAAGGGCAAATATATATTGTCTACAAGATGTGCATTTTACGTCAAAACAAATTCAAACAGTTAAACAACAGTGGGGCTATAACCAATGCTATGTTAGTTCATATACAAGTAATGCAAGAGGAACAGCAATCTTATTTAACAACAATTTTGAGTTTAAGGTTATAGATGCTAAATATGACAAAGGAGGAAATTATGTTGCCCTTAAAATACTAATGAAAGAAAAAACCTACACGATTATCAATATCTATGGCCCTAATACAGATTCTCCAGGCTTTTACGAACACATTGAGACCCTTATCAAGGACTTTGACAGTGATGAAATATGCCTATGTGGTGATTTTAATCTTGTACAAAATCCACAAAAAGACACTTTTAATTACAAAACTATAAACAACCCTAAAGCTAGAGAAAAAGTTTTAGAAATTATGAACTGTTTTGATCTGAAAGATGCATGGAGAGAAAATAATACTGAATCCACTAGATACACTTGGCGACAACCTACTCCATTGAAACAAGCACGACTTGATTTCTTTCAACTCTCGCACAACTTTTTCCTATCGGTTGAAAAATGTGAAATTTTACCAAGTATTGATTCAGACCACTCAATCGTTGAGTTATCTCTAAAATCATATGAACTACCACGTGGAAGGGGTTTTTGGAAATTTAATAACTCACTACTATATGACAAAAAGTATGTAGATATGACCAAAGAAACTATCAAATCCACACTGAAACAATACGAAATTTACGAAAACGGAAACGTTACATACTCTATAGACGACCAATTACTATTCGAAACAATACTTTTAATGATCCGGGGAAAGACAATTTATTATTCTTCGACAAAAAAGAAAATACAAAACAAAATGGAAGTTGATCTCCAAAACGAACTAAATGATATGGAAATTGATCTAGATAGAATAGAAAACGTAAACGACAAAGCCAATGTACTGGATAATATCAACGACATAAAATTAAGGCTTGACGAAATTGATAATAATAAAATGCAAGGCATGATTATTAGATCAAAAGCTAAGTGGATTGAAAAGGGAGAAAAACCTACAAAATACTTTTTGAAACTTGAATCGAGAAACTTTTTGAATAAATCGTTGATAGAAATAGAAAAACCAGATGGATCTAGGATTACTGAAAACGAAAGTATAATCAAGGAAACTAGAAATTATTATCAAAAACTTTACCAATCTGAAGATGTTTCCCCAATTGATCTTAGCGACATTTGCCAAAACTATGACATACCTAAACTAAACGAAAATCAGAAACAGACTTTAGAAGGAAAACTAACCTTAATCGAATTAACAAAAGCACTGAAAGGAATGAAAAATGATAAAAGTCCAGGTCCGGATGGCTTTACTTCTGAATTCTACAAATTCTTTTGGAAAGATATAGGTATATATCTACTTAACTCTTTAAATACTGGATACGTGAAAGGAAGACTTTCAATTTCACAAAAGCAAGGTTTAATTACCTGTATTCCTAAGGGCAACAAACCCAAAAAATATCTAAAAAACTGGCGCCCCATCTCGCTTCTAAACTCTTCGTACAAAATTGAAGCAGCGGCAATCGCAAATAGAATAAAAAATGTACTTCCGTCCATAATACATGAAGACCAGAAGGGTTTTGTGAAAGATCGATATATAGGGGAGATAACCAGGTTAGTTTACGACATTATGGAACACACTGAAACATTCCAAATTCCAGGATTGTTACTTCAAATTGATTTTGAAAAGGCTTTCGACTCAATTGATAGAAACTATCTTTGTAATGTTCTAAACTTTTTCAATTTTGGACAAAACATCATTGATTGGATCACAACTTTCTATAACGATATTGAATCAAGAGTCTTGGTAAATGGTTTCCCATCGTCACCTTTTAAAATTGAACGAGGTTGTCGCCAAGGCGATCCAGTAGCGCCTTACCTATTTATCCTCTCTGTCGAAATTTTAGGCATTCTAATTAGAAATAACGTTAACATCAAAGGAATAAGCATAGGAAATATAGAATATCTGTTGGCGCAATTCGCTGATGATACATCATTAACACTTGATGGAATTGAAAAATGTTTATACGCTGTTCTACAAACACTGCAATTTTGCGCGCGCTTTTCTGGTTTAAAGGTTAATGTGGAAAAAACAAGATTGATATGGCTAGGATCCAAAAAACGATCTCGTCTCAAATTATGTAAAGAATGGAACCTTGACTGGTCGCAGACCGATTTTAAACTTCTAGGAATAAATTTCAGCATTGATATGGATCGTATGAGTCACATAAACTATGAAGAAAAGTTTACACAAATAAAGCATTTAATGAACATTTGGTTAGCAAGAAACCTTACTCCTTATGGTAGAAACACAGTTTTAAAATCTCTCCTTCTGCCAAAGTTAAACCATCTATTCTCTTCACTTCCTCGTCCCCCCGAATCGGTTTTAGACAAATTCCAGAAAGAGTGTTTTAGATTTATATGGAGAAATAAACCAGATAAAGTTAAAAGAGATGCCATAGTACTTAGACCTGAACATGGAGGCATGAAAGTCCCCATAATTAGATATGCGATATCTTCACAAAAACTAAAATGGGTACAGAGATTACTTAGTACCTCATCAAATTGGAAAGCATTACTAATGCACAGACTACAAACTCCAAATCTAATATGGATTTCTGATAAAACATATATTGAAAATAAAGTGTTATCTATCATTTCAAATACTTTCTGGATAGAGGTGTTTAAAGACTGGTCCAATATTGTTTGTAGGTACAAAAAACATGTTAAAAGCCAACAAGATTTACTCTCTCAGAGTTTATGGTATAACGATAACATAAAAGTATTTTATACAGTAGCTGGGTAAAACAAGGTATTGTATTCATAAATGATTTATTAGATGAAAACGGTAGATTTTATTCCAAAGAAGATTTATGTATTTTATATTCTCTTGATATAGATTTTCTTACTTATGAAGGTCTTAAACGTGCAGTTTTATACTATGCAAACTCTGTAGGTATTCCTATATCTGGTTGTAAGTTGAGCGACCCGGTATACCCTTTCACAATCAAATGTACAAATACTCTTTTGGGTCACCAGAAAATATATGACATGCTACTTGATTCACACTTTGTCACGCTCCCTTGCTATGGTAAATGGGAACAAGTCACTGGTTCACGCTATAACGATTTTGATTGGGAATGTTTTAACTCTATTGCAAATAAATGTACTCTCAGTACCGATTTAAGATGGCTACAAAACAGAATCATTCACCGAATACTGCCAACGAAACATTTCCTCTATAAAATAAATTATGTTGATAACCCAAAATGCACTTTTTGCAATGAATCTGATGAAACTATATACCATATGTTCTGGGAGTGTGGCAAGGTAAACAATATATGGCGTGAACTAAAGATGTGGCTCAACACTGTAGATGTACAACTAAGTTTTACAATTTCTCAGGTATTGTTTGGAGTTAAAGGAAAAAATAACTATGCATTAAATGCTATGATCCTATTAGCAAAAAACAACATATACAACTGCAGTAAAAAAGGATGTATACCAAATATAATTTATATCAAACGACAAATCATCCAGTATTATAATATCACAAAATACATATATATCAATCTTGACCAGGAAACCTATTTCCTAAAATTGTGGTCTATTTTACATGTACTACTTAGATCTAACGAGTAGACAATCAATTGTTTCTTGATAGCATTGTATCGTTGTTTTCTATGTTTGACTGTATGCAAATGTATACTTTTACATGTCACCTTGTATGTATACCTGGAAAAAAGTTAAATAAATGATAAAAAAAATAAAAAAAATACTTGATCAAAGTCAATATTTCACTTAATACAAAATATCTTTATCAAAGTCAACATTTTATTTAAATTAAACTTTCACAAAAGTCAATAAATATTTTCAAAGTCAACATTTCACCAAATACATACCTGATCAAAGTCAACATTTCGCTATATTCAAAAAAATCTATTTCAAAGTCAACATTTTGTTTAAGTTAAACTTTCACAAAAGTCAATACTTATTTTCAAAGTCAACATTTCATCAAAGTCAATACCTGATCAAAGTCAATATTTCACTTAAAGCAAAATATCTTTTTCAAAAGCAACATGTCACCAAAGTCAACATTTTATATAATTTAAACTTTCGTAAAAGTCAATAAATATTTTCAAAGTCATGATCATCATTACACCAAAGTCAATATGTGATCAAAGTCAACATTTCACTCAATTAAAAAAAATCATTTTCAAAGTCAACATTTTATTTAAATTAAAGTTTCACAAAAGTCAATGAATATTTTCAAAGTCAACATTTCACCAAATAAATACTTGATCAAAGTCAACATTTCACTAGATTCAAAATATCTTTTACAAACTCTACATTTTATTTAAGTAAAACTTTCACAAAAGTCAATAAATATTTCAAAAGTCAATAATTCACATAACTCAAACAATATTTTAACTTGTCATCAAATTCAATATTTTATCAAAGTAAAACTTCCACCAAAGTCAATAAATATTTCCAAAGTCAACATTTCACAAACATTATATTTTTTCCAAAATCAATATTTCATCTAACTCAATATATGTTATTAAAATCAACATTTCATTGAAAACTTCACCAAATTCAAAAAAATAGAATTATAATATTTCATAAATTCATTATTATGAAAACTGCCTTCAATGACTAATCCGACCACCCTTTTCCACATTGGAAAACAAAAATTCCAATGGAAAAAATTCCATTGGGAAACAAATTTTCATTGGAAAAATTCCATCCGTTCGTCCATCCTTCCGTCTGTAAACCTTTCGCATTTTCGTCTTCTCCCCCAGAACCATTCGGTCTAGGGAGCTGACATTTTTTGTACAGACTCCTTGGGGATTCTTAATTGTAAAATTGGTGACCCTGAGACCCCAAATGGGGTCACAGGGGTCACAGCTTTAAAAACCTATTTTCATCTTCTTCTCCAGTTGCTGAGCTGAAAAGTTGTGTGGAGACTCCTTGGCCAATGGGGATTTTAAATTATAGATTGTGTGACCCCCTGACCCAAATTAGGGTCACAGGGGTCACAACCTTAAAGGTACATCCATTGTGTTTCATAAATTGTTATTTGGCTTGAATACGTTCCAACACACCATACGTGCTGTTTACAATACAAACAAATTCACTAAGCTTGCAAATTCATCCCCAATCGCCAAATATGTCATAATTTCTAGTTTCCAATTAAAATCGAGTATCATCATGTGCAGAAACCGAAAGTGCATGTCCTATTTACACCCACAGTAGTTATATGACCTACTAAACATTATCAACCCAATTTTTATACTTCATGTGGTTCAAATAAGATTCCAAAATTACGTTTGACTCATTGGCGCGCGCCACACGCGGTGCACTGTCCGGTTTTCGATCCGAAATGGACACCTTTACCTTCATATCGTCAATATACTAAGTCGAGTATCATCAAAATGGTAGTTTTCGGTAACAGATGGTACTTCTCGATAAAGTAAGACCATTTATAACGTTTGGCATATTTGACCCCCAACAACACAATGGATGTACCTTTAAAAACCAGTTCCAAAAGGTCTAGAGACCTGAAATGTTGTGTGCAGACTCCTTGGCCAATGATAATCCAAATTGTAGATTTCTTAATCCTGCGACCCAAAAATATAGGTCTCAGAGGTCATGACCTGAAAAGCTATTTATCTATGACTTTATTTGTAGGGGATTTTATCTCTGGCCTCAAAGATAAGTCAGAGGGGTAAGGACCTTAATACCTATTTCATCTTCTCCATTTAAAGTGCTTCCTATTTGTTGTACCTCTCACCTGGAAGTTGAATTGACATTTTGAATTAGTTAATGTTTATAAAGCCTGGTGAGCTACAGAGCCAGTGGCTCTATTTTTTTTATATATGAATGCTGATGGGATATATTCCAAGGTTACCGGGTCACATGAAAAAGACCCAAGGTTTATTTTACTTGGTTTGTTTATTTTCAAGTATGTCTATTTTACCATGGCCCCAGAATTCGGATCCGTATTGCATGACAGGTAGAGTCATCACGTCAAACGCTTTAACAACACAGTGCAGAGCTATCACCATGTTAAAACACAATTGTTTAAACCAACAACGCAGTCAAGGGGTAAATCGTTGTTTCTTGCCATTTTCCATAACACGAACATACATTTCTTTGCTTGTTTCGCTAGTAACGTTGCTTTAAAGTCATCAAGTCATAACCAAGTCATAACCCAAGCTCAGAAAGCCGCTCCAAATCCCTCCTTTTCAGTTTACCTAAAACCAGTTTTAAAATGTGGTGAATAAATTAAATGTTTATGTCCGAAAGACTTCAAGAAATTTGAAATATAAAATGATAGGAAAGATAAGAAGTAAAGCGACATGGTTTCGGGGGTCAGGGGTGGGGACTGGGGGGGGGGGGGGGGGATCCCCCCCCCCCCCCAGTCCCCACCCCTGACCCCCGAAACCATGTCGCTTTACTTCTTATCTTTCCTATCATTTTATATTTCAAATTTCTTGAAGTCTTTCGGACATAAACATTTAATTTATTCACCACATTTTAAAACATATTTTGAGGGAGTTATACTTACACTTTTAAATCATCTGTTTATTTGTTATAGCTTTCAGCGTAAGTAAGTATAATTCCCGTCGGCGAAACCACCAACCGTGGAGCTGACCTTAAACTCCTACACGTCAACAACAGCAACAACAACGTATTTTGCGTTGTAGCCTGCTCTTTGCCGATAGGGTTGGTTCTAGATGGCAGTTGGGATGAGGGTATAGTGTCCTCATGCACACGTTGGTCTATCGCTTCGAAGTCCGACTTGGTAAGGGAAATGGATTTGTCTGTACTAGTTGAGTGAATGGTACATTCCATGCTGGTAGTTGATGTTCTCCCGGCATAGGTTCGTTTAACTATTCTTATATCGAGGGTACTACGCCGAAGGTAAGGGAGGGAACATTCACTCTAAATGGGAGAATCATAATTATTTCGATAATATACTTAAACAAAGCGTTACACTACTCTGAAGATATTTGCATCTAAAAATAAGCGCTGCAACTTAGATGTATATACAACTGAAGCAATGGGTAATAACAAGTTATTTTATTAGCGACCTCCTTATGCCTTTTTCATAATTACCTTTCAAAGTAATGTGACTTCGACCATTTGAACAAGTTTGACGTGATGAAGATTTTTTTGAAGCGTCACGTGCAAGAGTTGCTTCCCTTAGACCATGATGCTAATGTGAGCAGGCATACTGACACTATTACCCCAATTAGAAAAAATGGCAAATAGCCCGATAGTGTATATGACTAATGAGCTTTCAAAATAATTTCATAAAATTTTACTTTCATTTTTATGTGTGAACACTGAACGGGAAATTCACACTTTCGGTTTGGCATACATTGTGTTGTTGGGGTCAGTCCTGATAAACGTTATAGATGGTGCTATTATATCGAGAACTGAATGTTCCCGATAATTACCAATTTGAAGACAGTCGACTCAGTATAGTACGTGACGATATATATGTAAAAGTAGTTCTGGTCGAAAACGGGACACTGCATCACGATTAACACACCACTATTAGCCAATAGTAATTTTAGAAGCTATTTTATAACACAGAAAAAGACAAATTTAGGTTGATAATGCTTGATAAGTCTGTGCATGTAAATCGGGCTGTAGTTTCGTTTTTCACATGTTTAATGATGTTGTTCTATTTTAATTGGGAATTAGTAACAGCTAGAGCCGCATGTATTATCAAATCTCCCTCTTATCGCAACAGTTCACAAATTGACTTCACACAAGTTATAAGATTCGCATTAGGTGTAATGCACAAATACATTGGTAATAAATTCGTTATCTTTACATAATAGAGAGTTATTAAGGAACACATCACGAGTCAATGAATTTACACTTCATTCATTCATAAACAAGATTCATAGTACGCTAATTCCATATAAGGCAAGATGGTTTTTCATGCGCCAAAAGAGTTCCGCTTCCATCATTCATACATTACGCATGTGGCAATTGATTAACAAACTCATCAATGAAACTACGCTCGTTTTAAGCAAGTTTTTCACACAGTATACCTATTGTAACCATTGAATGCGTTTTCTAAAACCAGCTAAGGGTAACGGATTTGAGTCATCATTGTCTCGTATCCACAAACATTTATTCTACCGTTTCTAATACTTAAAAAGCCCTGTTCTACATCTTCATTGTCTTTGCATTTCTTAGTGATTTCAGTTCTATTCGTTCTCTTTTCCTTTAATTCAAACATTATTATTAAATGGTATTCTACCTAACCAGTACGCCAATTGCTCCCTTTTGAAAATAGGTCTGAAACAACCACTTCCGGTCTATTCATTTACGTAAGTACACGCTCACACCATTGTATATAGTCAGTCACACAAATGTTCGATTTTAAGATGTAAACTTTGGGTCTCAATACTCCTAGAGATATGCTAGAGACTTGAAACTTGTTTTAAAAAAATACGCAGCAACATAGGACAGACGTCTTTATTAAAACAATTGAAACGCTGAATCCGCCTTTTCGTCGCTTGCGACTATATTTTAATTTGTGTTTTAAGCATATTTCTTTAAATGGGGATATCCTCTCAATTTCGATTCTTCAAAAAAATACTCCGATAGAGCACCTCGTTTTACCCTTTTATAAACGTCAGGACCTGTAATAATATTATTTTTATGCGCCGTGATATTTTATATAAATATCATGTATTATATTCCATATATCTGACTGTATACACCAGGACCTCATACCTACCTTTTTGTATATACCTATTTACAAAATGTAGGTAGGCCCTATTTACAAAAAGGTAGATAAACTGTGGTGCTCCTTTTATAGTAGTAACATGTGAGACAGAAATAAAGTGTTCTGCCTGTCTTTTGTCTGTATGTCGTGTGAAAACAATAGGCGCCGAATAGACGCAAAATGGTATGTTAACAAGATAATGCCACTCAGAAGTTTGGCCTGTGTGTTAACATCTTACCACAATGTTTCTCTTCATTTGGTTTAAAGGTTTAACAATGTTGATGTCAATAAACATGTACATGTATGTTTTCAAGTTTCAAGTTAAAATCATGTATGGTTAATTTTTGGACAGCTGAGTGATTAATCTTCTGAAATATGAATAGAGGCATGTCTTGAATTGACAACGTGGCTGAAGGTGGTACCTAAACATAACTGCTTCTTGACATGATAACCACAACACAGTCTTTTAGCATGATACAAATTTGGCATTTACAAATATGAACAACTAAAATGTGCGTTGCTTTCCCTACATGACATAATCTCCTGGCTGTGTACTAAATGTGACAATATGATTATTTCTCCACAATGTATGAAACCTATGTTTGCACTGGTTATTAGATGTACACATTTATTCACAATTTCTCAAAGGATTATTTTATTTTGCCAGAACGTCCTGTTGACCTCATATAAGAGAGATCATGTTCAGGAATAGCTTGCTTTTTGCTGAAGAATTTATTTCCCTCTTTTGTAGAACATTCGGGAAATTAAATCGACGTGTTCCATTCAAGGCCTTTGAGCAGCATAAATGGTTGAGGTATTCACAATCAACTGATGCATTGTATTGCGCACCACGTCACATGTTTGGATCGAAGTACAGCAAACAAACTTCTTTTTCATCATCACCCGTTACTGATTGGACAAAGTTTTACACTGTCATCAAGCGTCACTTGCAAGACTGTAGCTAAACACACACTAGATTACAGTACAAAAAACCGAGTGGTTTTGCGGGAAATCGTTGAGACAGTTATTTTATGTGGTCGACAAAACATCTCAATACGTGGTCACCCAGAGGAGGACAACAACTTCATTGCTATCTTGGAATACAGAGCAAGAACTGATCCAATTCTTGCAGAGCATCTCGAGAATCGAGATCCAAGGATTTGATACTTGTCACCCCAAATTCAAAATGAAATAATTGATCTTGTGGCCTGTCAAATACGTGAAGATCTTGTCACGAAGTGCGACAATGCTCCTTGTTTTGCACTCATTGCAGATGAGGCTACAGATGCATCAACAAAAGGAACAAGTCGCTATCAAGTTCTTACATTCTGAACCTGAAGGTAAACATGAGGTCAGGGAAGATTGCTTGGTTTAACCAAAGCTGAGAGCACTACTGGTGAGGCTTTAGCACATAACTTTATTACATCGTTAGAAAGCTTTGGCATCGACATCACAAAAATGAAAGGTCAGGTTACGATGGTACTTCAAAAATGGGAGGAGTTCATCGTGGCGTCAAGCAAGGATACAAGCCTTGTTGCTGTGCTCAATATGTGCATTGTCATGGGCATTGCCTAAATTTGGCAATTGTGCATGATTCATCTGAACAGTAAGTTCGCAATATGATGAGTACAGTTCAAGAAATTAATTTTGCATTTTCCTATTCTGCCAAGCACATGGGTCAGTTCCAAGAAAGCCTCAACTCTACACCACATGAGATGAAGCAGAGAGAGAAGCTGCGAACGCTTTGTGAGACGAGATTGTCTGCAAGGGCTGATGCCTTACACACTTTCTTGAGCTGCTTTGACGTTGTTGTGGATGCGTTAGACAACCTCAAAGACCTTGGCGATAACAAAGCATCAAGTCATCTCAACAACATCATGAGATTTGATTTCATCATTGGTTTGGTCACTGTTGAACATGTTCTTCAATCTACAATTGTTTTTTCCAAGTTTCTGCAGAAGAAGTCTGTTGATCTTGTGGAGGCCGTTGATGAAGCAAAAGTAGTCAAAGCAGTTCTCAGAGGCGAGCGTGATGATGATGATGACGTGTGGGGGGAGCTTTTTCAGAAAGCTGTTGAAGTCGGACATAAGCATGAGGTTGAGGCAAGGATCCCACGGTTAGCTTGGCGACAGCGACAGAGAGTAAATGTTCCGGCTGAAACAGCAAGCATATACTACAAGAGAGCACTATACCTCCCTTTTGTTGATCACTCACTCTCAGAGATAGAAGATCGGTTTGTCGCTCCAGAGGGGCGTTTTCTACCACAGGGTCTGATTCCCTCAAAACTTCATGTCCAGCATCAGATACTGAATCAGTATGAGGTTGAACTTCCAGATCATCAAGGAGCAGAGAATGAAATTCACAGATGGATCATAAAATGGAGCCAACTAGACAGAAAAAGCTTGAAGGAATCAATCAAGACTTCTATCCTAACATTTACACCATGTTAGCAATTCTTCTGACAATGCCTGTGACAACTGCCACTGCTGAGCGCTCATTTTCCATAATTAGGCGGGTGAAAACCTACTTGCGCTCGGCAATGGGACAGGACAGGTTTAGTAGCCTGTGCTTGATACATGGTCACAAGAATTTCTCTGTCAGCATTGATGACGTCATTGCCAAATTTGCAGGACAGAAATCTCGGGAAGTCGGGATATGTTGGGACGAAACATTCCTCAGATCGATTTTCAGCTGACGTGATGCATTGAATCATCTAGTTTGTTTGTTTGTCTGGATTGATTATTAAACAGTTCAACATATTTTGCTGTTTTATTTTTTAATAATAAAGGGGCGTTTCGTCACCTGGCAATCTCATGAAAATAATATCTTAAAACACACACTTGCACTACAAAAGATCCTATTTCGACCAACCGTCCCTGTCATGTAAATTAAGATGTGGTAACAGTGAACTATCGACGGTCTTCATTAAACGTTTTCAAATCAACATTATCAACACTGCATAAATCAGAAGAACGAATAATGATAAATAATGACAAAATATTTAACTTTTGTAGATGTAAAAGTTCATCAAATTTAACTTTCTAAAAATGTGCAAATTCCAGTTGAAAATGCAGGAAATTGCGTCTTCATGCGCCCTCAACAATTGGTAGCATTCAATATTTCCCTACACTTGTTATTTACCTTAGCTACGTCCCTGGTGAAGGAGATGATGCGACACGACTTCACATATATCGCAGATTTGACTCTCAGTGAAGAAGTGACGATGCTGTGATTAATTTCCTCAGAAAATGAATAATTTTAATGGATTGTAAATGAAAACCATGTTCATAGAAGAATCATATTGATCGAATTTCAACAAAATGTAGACAATATAATGAATGGCTTCCTCAATAACCATAGCCACATTTACAAGTGGGAGTATTTTGAAGAAGACGATCAAAATTTAATGTATGTGCATTAAGGTCACTAAAACCCAATCTCATCTTGCAATGGATAATTTGCTTATGTTACTTAAATGCAGTAAGAGAATAACTAGTTCTTCATTGCCATCAAACATATTCTTGTCGAGCACGCACGATAGAAGAAATGATTGTTCAGCCTGAAAGGCCCGATGAGCTTTTGGCATGTCTTGACCACCGGAGTTCGTCTGTCCGTTTTTCGACTTCTTCTCCTGAACCAGTGACTCTGGAGAGCTGATAATTTATGTACAGAATCCTAGACAAATGGATTCTTAATTGTAGATTTCGTGACTCTGTGGCCCAAATAAGGGCCTCACAGGTGATGGCCTAAATACCTTTTTTCATCTTCTTCTCCAGTACGAAAAACTCTCGCAAGCTGTTAATGTTGGCACTGACTCCGTGGCCAAAGGTGATTCTAAATTGTAGATTTGGTGACCCTGTGACCCCAAATGTGATTGACAGGGGTCACAATCTGTCAGAATGTATTACTTTGGATAACTAAGATATTCAACCTTAGATAATAAATCAATGAAATCATATGAGCTACAGAGCCCATGGCTCTAATTTTTATATGCACTGTGAGGTAGAGCGGGTTTTGTTGGATGTTGGATTCATATATGGATGCATAGGATATATTTAGTGGAATTAATTCTGATGAGTATTTCCGAGTTTTTTCATGGAACATTTGATAAAAAAAAACCCACTCCTTTGTGAAAAAAACTATGTTTTTCTTCCTCTCCAGTAAGAAAAGCCATAGAAAGCTGAAATGCTGTATACAGAATCGTTTACCAATGGGGATTCTAAATTGTAAAAAATAACCACTACCAGCTACAGTCATGTCTTTCTGTGTCTGACTATGCCACATAGTACCTAGATAAGACGAAAAATGAAATGGCACTGGTCGTTGCTTTGCTTTATGAAACCCAACAAGACCTGCAGATTATCAGCGACTGCGCCTTAGTTGTGATGAGACACCGTCAACCAAGTAGAAGAAGGTGTCGACAGTAATGAATGTGGGTAAGAGAGTGCCTCACCCTTTTTTTAAGAGATAAGAACAAAATCAGTACTACCTTCTTGTCCAGAAGCTGAAGTGCATAATACGATCAGCAAAGTTATATTGTTGCCTACAGATACGAGGTATTCAAGACGTCCACTACAAAAGAAGAGTGGAAACAAATAGCCAAACAGTTCCAAGATCGATGACAAGTACCATATGCCCTAGGTGCTTTTGATTGGAAACACATAAAAATCCGTGCACCTGGACAAAATGGAAGCGACATATTGTGTGTCACTAATGCACCACGACTACAAGTACATGAACCTATTGAACCAGATTACCCAAATTCAAAAGTTTAATCAAGGAAGCTGCCCTACTCCTTGTTGATCGCTGACTCCTTTGCCTTGAGAACATTCTTCATCTCCAAGAGGAATATGGCCTTGTAAGAATTGATCTAAAACTTCTGTATATCAAGTGGAAGACGTGTGGCGGAGAATGCCTTCTACGATCTCCTGTCCATCTAAATCGGTTGTGGTGCGGTCATGGTGAGGTCTCGGTGAGGTCCTGGACCGTCCACAGAGGCATCGCCATTGATATTATTTGTCTCGGGAATACTCATAATTGGTCGCATGCTGTAGCTGTGGTATCGCACTTAGGTTCAGAGCGTTCGATAATGATTGCACTATTTTGTCACCAGTGAGAAAATAGTGCGAAGTCACTGCGAATTGACACGATCGTGTTGTGAGTTCATTCTGACATACGACCGTAACAAAATCACATTGAGATTAATACGAGCGCATTACGTGCACGTGCGAATTTACGATCAGTCGCATCGATCTCAAAAGTCGAAATCGCAAACCCCTCTGTGACAGTATGCGACCCATGATGAGTAAGGGAGATACATTTTGCGAACATAAGAATCTTCCCAAGACTTCAGGGAGACGTTTGACTAGAACTTTCCCTGACCCAATGGACATCCACGACCGGGAGACTCTTTATTTTTCCACAGACTTATACATACCTAGATAAAATGTCAAATTTGGAAAATAGTAACGACCCCAGTTAAAAGGTTTGCTGATGTTAGTTATTACCTCAGTCAATCAATTGTGCCAAGAAATATCCCATGAACAGAGACCTTGGTAGCGTGGAAATCATAAGTGACTTTGAAGTTTGTATAAAATGGAATGTATCTCTTCATTCGAAAAATAAATGTCGTAAATAAAAATTTAAAAATCGCGTCATCGCATCATTCTGAAAGCCTGTAAAGAACAGAAACAATTATATTTATTTTTTTGGCCTTGGCACATTTGACCATTGACTCACTTCATGTGTAATTTGACACATAAGCGTTTAATTTTCGCACACATGGTATCATTATTCAAAATAAAAGATGCTTGCTTCATAATGAGTTCGTTTCCTTTTGGTATTACTGCTCTTGAACGCTAAAGTGAAATAATGTCACTACATAAATAGAGAAGTCTAAACAAGTTGATGTCTTATTAGGAAATTATGTGAAATTAATCAGCATATTATCCCAATTTGACTACATCCTAGTATTGTACACCTATTGAAGGCAGGAGGAGGAGAGTGAATCTATTTCTTCGAAAGATTAGTTCTGCTTTATACTCAATGTAAGATACATAAAGACATGTACAATGAATATATTGTTTCAGAATACTTGTTTATTAAATCATAAATATTTAATTTCAGATATATTATTATAGTTATAATTTACTGCGTCTCCTCGTGTAGCAATGGAGGGGCTTGATAAATAGTATTACTTACGATGACCAACATATCGGAGTTCATAATTTCCATACAGTGTCGAGGTACAAAATATCACCCGTTGTAATTTGATATCATGAACAAGGCAAAAGTAAGCGCAGCTCACATACCCCGCCTGTAGTTTTATGATTTCGTACATGTGTATGCACCTTTTATACCCTGTTCATAGAAGCATTCAGTTCATGCAAATGCTGCTTGAATTTTGCTACATTTGAGTGATAATGCGTTTGGGTGATAGCCAAACAAATGAAAAGTTTTTATTTTCAAGCAAAAATGTTCACATAAATAATCGTCTGTGTTCCTAAATACTATTAAGTCATTTGACAACACAGTAAACTCGTTTTCAATAAGGTCAAATACGAGAAAAGAGCTTTAATGACTAGAAAAACATATTTCATAAGTTTCACACTTAAATTTACTCAATAACAGTATGTTCATCATTTAGGGGTTATGATGTAAAGCATACAACCTTTTTGTCTAGTCACAAACGTAAAAGTTTATAATTACTTTCAACTTCTTCTGGACACATCTAAATCACATTTATTGGTTACTAGCAGCCTGGTCGAAAACCGGACAATTTTAAACTTCTTAAACAAGCTGCATTTTGCCACAATATGAATCCATCAGGATTTTTAACGTGTTATTAGCATAACGCTACATCATTCGGCTTTCTTTTGAACCATTCATTTCTTAAATATATTTGATAATTAAAATGTTATTAAAAAAAGAAGTGGGGTAACGTTTCTTTTGGCGTTTAGTGTATATAATACTATGACGTCACATTCTTTCATAATGTTGCGTTATAATTGAGGCGAGGGTAGGTAGGTAACGTAGGTTTGAAAATACAGTGGGGTGCTTTTTTCATACAGCAACTTTGGTAATAACTAAAAACATTACAGGTTTATATGAGTTCATCTAAGATAAGCGATGTTGTCATTATGAAATAAGATTTAATATCTCGAAGGATATTTGTCTTAAATTAAATAGACGAGCATCATCCAAAAGAAAGAGTTAAAGTTAATTAATAAAACAATGAAAATGAAATAATCACAACTGACACAAAGTATGGATATCGTGATATTTATTTTGTTAAATGAAACCAGCAGTGCATATAACTTTTAACTAATGCGCATAAACATTTCCTATATTGCCTACACGTTTTGGTCAACATTTGGTCGGATCTTTTTCGCAAGGGCAGAATAGGCTATTAGAATAACCCTTACTCCCGACCTTATCATGTTAAATAAACATGGAGGCAGGATTGAATTGAAGGCTGTGTAATAACAGAAAGTTTCAACGAGAGAAGAGTAAACATCAGATAGTTTACCGGTGTAATGGTATCATTTCAAGGTTGAAATGGGAAGCGTTCATAAAATATTGAGTGATATGAATATATTAAACTATCTATGATCTCAGCGATAAAATGTGTATATGAAACCGATAAATTAGATTATACATTTTAACACTATTGAAATCAACACAATAATGTACAATAGCACTTGTTGTAACACAAAACAGTTTTAGTCCGTACAACAATACCATAATGAAATCTATGGAACAAAAATGAAAGAAATTGATATATTCCTGTTTACAATTATATTATTAGTGCTCTTGAAGACCTCATGTTTCTAAGTTAAAAGATACATTTTTGACTTTCTCTTGTCTAAGACATGTTTTGACTTTCTCTTGTCTAAGACGACTCTTTAACTGAATTAAATCCTATCTTTATAACAAATTGACTTGTTCTGCAAACAATTAACCACTAAATATAGAGAAAACAGTTAAGCATCCACAATTGTTGTCAACAGCAAACAGTTGTCTGATAAGTAAGAAGACAAGGTGTCAAAACGTAATAGTACCATTATCTAGTAGTTACACACCAACCCAAAACTTCTTTCAAATAACGTTTCACAACTTTTGCTTAGTTCCTATATTATGCATGCTAAACGATGTTGGTGTGTACAAATAAAATTGGTAACACCAATGTTGTTTTTGACATCTCAAACACAAGTTTCGACACATGAACAATAGATTAAATTCAGAAGGATGTGAATCGAGATTAACGTGTGAACTTATAATAAATGAAAATTGTCTTGGGCGATATTTCTGAATTCTGCTCATTTCAGCATGTTTAAAATCAACAGTGAAAACCTCAAAGGAACAACAACAGCGTCTGCACGAGTAATTGGCGTAGCATACTGCAATTGACTACCGTGAGTTCACTACCCTTGACCAGAGATCCTTAACCGTTTATTAAAACTTGAATTTCATCCCCCCCATCCCCCCACCCCCCTTCAAAATTCCTGGATCCGTCACTTCCCAGTAAATAACTAATCATTTTATTAATGAAGGAAACTAGCAAACAGGGCTTGCGTTTTGGAATTCAGACTGTTTGTTCCCTTTAGTCCAAATCTACCGGAAAATTAACCCTTCCCGGTGCGATATTATATTTGATCCCTTTTCAATATGCACAATCAGCTTTAATATTGATATTATAATGTATTTCAATGTAGTATAAAATAAAATGAATGTATCAACACCCTTTACTTAATAAGTCAAAATACATATTATGAGGAATTCTTTTTCTTCATTCCATATCTTGAACAATTGGAAGATGACCTGGTTTATTTTCGTTTGAAATATCCAGAGATTTCAGTCCTCATATCCTCAATAGAAGAACCCGAGAAGGAAAGCTGTGACCACAGCAGCAATAACAGCAGCGATGTCTGCAACCTTCCTTGCATAAGGGTCTTCAGCCAAGGATGTCATCTTTCTCCTTATCATTTCCTTCTCTTCTGCCGTGAGCTTTGGTCAATACCACACAGCCAGTTGTATAACTTCCTGCCTACAGACTTCTTCTTGACTGAAAACCAATATATGTGATGTATGAAAACGACGTTGTATTCATTTACTAATCACTATAAGTGGTGTTTGAGAAATGAAAATAGATGATGGATAAATGGATTTTTCAACGTATTCTGCCACTTTGTTTAATATCACATGCAAGCTTTACACTGTTTGGAAAATATATTCATTCTCTTAAAGGAACACACACACGTGTGTCGTTGTCACGCATCTATGAATTGATGCGCCTACTTTGATGTAACAATCTGTTTTCAGAAGAGACATTTAGAATAAATATATCATGTTTCGAAAATGATACATTTGATCATAGATTATGCTCATGTACATGAAAATCAAACTGACGTCATTCAAGAGCGATTAAAAAAACAGTTTTGTTTCGACATTGATCCGGCTGTATGACAGATTAGCACACTACCTCGTCTATCTACTTCTTCTTCATCATCGTCGTCCACAGCGAAGTCATCCTCGGAGTCTGTTTCCTCGGGATCTTGGAGGTCGTGTCGTGTCCACCATGTTACACGTCGGAGCTGGGACAGATACATACGCCCCAATTTCATATAAGACAATATTTTAAAATATAATCAAATATTTAAGCATTTCCATCTTATACTGACCTTTATTAAGCAATGTTTAAGTTTCTTCATAAGTAGTTGAGTGTTATCTAAGCGCTCTGGCCATTAATATTATCATTTATAGCTATCAGTGAAGAACGTCTTTCTTTGCGGAATAAACAATATATTTATTTGACATTTTATATGCATAATAGGAAATCATCAAGAAATGGAAATTAATAATCTTGACGCTAACAGACGTCAAATGCATTGTTATTCATTTTTCCAACCCCCTAGAAGTATGTTCACAGTATCGTATTCAACATACTCCCTAATGTAAGTATGAATACCATCTATAATCTATTTGAAATTATCACTGAAAGATAGCTTGGCTCTTACGAAGGTACAATATGGAAAATACAATTTGCATACCTTCTCTGGGGGACGTTGCTTTGTCATCAACGATATGATGACGGTGGAGAGAATGGAGATGCCTGATAGAATGATGGCGAAATGAAGGAAAGCCACCTTCTTGAGGATCTCCGGTCTGTTGTCTACATCAGAGCTGCCACAGAATGGAGCGGGGAAGGCGAAATCGAGACCCATCCATATTGCACCGGCTACCAAGCTGATCATGAGACCCCAGAATGCACCCTACAATAGGACGTCAATGTTATGGGACTGAATGCGTTTGGGATCAATTAATTGTTCCTTGTACATCTGAAGTCTGTGTCCTTTAGGTCTGTAGTTTAATATTGATATTAAGAAAGTTTGGGACGTGTTTGCGTTTAATGATTATGACCCTTTCGTCAAAAGATCTGCATATCAACAATAAATATGTAGATTAAAGTCTACCACACCACATGCAATATATGTTATGAATATTAGGTCACCTTTTATTTAGTCATCAGTTACACCTATTTATTGTCCTTTGACGATTCAGATTAGGCCAAACTTTCTAGCAAACAATATGTTCTCATCAAGGAAATCAGAACTAGTATTGACAACTGTTACTGTCAATGACTAAGAATCATCAAACTTACCGGTTCTGTGGTCCTCTTCCAGAAGAGCGCCAGCAAGAAGACACAGCACCAGGGAGGTGCTGTATACGAGGAAACAGCCTGGATATAGCTCCACAACTGTCCACTTTGAGCAGCCTGTAGGATGGGCAACCACAGGATACTGACTCCAACCAGCGCCAGGACCGCCACTCTACCCACGATCATCAGTTCGTGTTGTGAGGCCTTCCTTCTGAACCTCCTCCAGATGTCCATGGTGAACATGCTGCTGGCGCTGTTGAAGATGGAGGTGAGCGAACTCATCAGAGCTGCCAGGAGGGCAGCCAGCATCACGCCCTTCAGACCTGAAGGAGGCACACACCAAGGTTAGAGAATTTATTAAAACAGCTAGCTTTAAAGGAGGCAAATTTTAGATAATGTATCAGAGCAACGAAAAGGGCTGTCAGGTTGAGGCCCTTCAGACCTGAAGGGGACAAAACTGATTTTAGAGAATTTATCAGAGCGACCAGAATGACGCCTGTCAGACCTGGAGCACAAAATACCATCAAGAGAATATATTAAAGAAAATAAGTAGAACCATCAGCGAAACGTATTGAAAAACGACGCCTTCATCAGAGCAATCAGGAGGGCAGAACAACGGAACTTTAATTGATATAAAAAGATGTAAGCGAAAACCCAAGGAAATATGTTGACAACGAGCACCATGCCTTCCAGACTTTCAGTGCAAAACTAACGCCGTTATTATTATTATGAAACTCATATATATCAGTTTTGTTTGTGTGAATAAACTTAAGAAAAGCCAAACCAGTGGGCATCCTCCTAAGAACGAGGAGCGGGTATGCTATGTTGGTGCACCCTGCTTTGTTCTGGCACACTCGTTCACAGTGGTCGGGGTCCGCACAGGCAACATCCTCTGATGAAAGGAACAAATGCTCATTTACATTGAGAAGGACAAAATGCAATCCACATAGACATAAGCTCATCGATTAACATCTGGTTTTCCAATTGGCAATCCCGAACTCCAGTTTAAAAAAAAATTGCGTTAGGGACGTCAGAACAGTTCTGAATAACTTGCAATACTTTGCTTTAAGTTGAGGAATATGAGAAATAATGACCACCATGAAACTCTCACCAGCGAATAGAACTCTGGCGATCATGCCAGGAACAATCCACAAAAAGAAGTTGAAGATTTTCAGGATGGCAGCGAATACGGATCCTCCCTTAGCGTGACTCATGTCCTTGGCAGATAAACACCTTTGTACCATGATCTGTGGAATAAAACATCAAACACAATTATCGTGATACTTGGCAATAAAAAAATGTCCAAGGGAGTATACACGGAATTAAAACCAGTCAATAACTTGGGACTTCCATGATCGTAGCTTTCAATATATCATAAGAATAGGTGAGCGGACCAAAGTGATTCAATTGGAACGTCTCAAGATGATTAGCTCCATCTCCATGGGACAATGTCCTTTCTAGGTATCAATTTAATCTAAATATACAGCTTCATTAAGATCTATCTATAAGGAGAGTAATCGTGGAAGGTATCTTGAACACGCGTGACATCATTGTGTTCAAGAATGACAAGTTATTGACATCCAGCACATGGTATCTTCCTTAGATCTTCATGTCGAGGGAAGCAAGGTAATATTGGAGCTACATTCAAACAAGATTGATCCACTTCCTACCTGGTCCGTACACCACACCCAGAGACCGAGAGTAGTGAGACCGAACACAGATCCAGTCCAGGGTATGTCTCCAGTCTCTGGGTCCCTCCAGATGTGGTTGAAGTCGGACCTGGGCAATCCACACGCGTACTTCTCAGGATCCGCCAGGGTGTAGTTGGTAGCTGCTCGGGCGTAGTCATGCATCATCTGTTCCCAACCACCAATCTCCACAAAACCTTGAAAAATAAATAAAAACAGCATTTACATTTTCAGGAGAAAAAAAACTATATTATATTATCAACTTATTAGCCATATAACGTGATACTTGAAACGACTTTTCAAAACCGTATCACCCGGTACGAGGGACTTACAACATTGTTAGTCTCTCCAGGAGGGTTTACACAGACAGTTGTAAACCCTGTAAGAAGGAATTATAATGATTGTAAACCCTGATATATTTGCTAAGATGACGGCTTGAAAGTAAAGATTTGAAGAAACTAACTAGGACTAATTTTTTTTTTTTTTTTTAAATTTACGACAGAATATGTACAGCAAATGTTTTGCAGAAAGTGTGACTCGAAACCGTATTCATTATCACATTGAGTAACTGATCTAATGCCTTAGTCTACTGCACCAACGGGGCAGATGAGATTTCACTGTACAAAAGCAACTCATATAGCGCGGCTGTGAACAGGCTGATATCAGCCAGGGATCCTCAATATAACGCCAGGGATCCTCAATATAACGCTCTGACAATTAAAAGCCTGTTTTACACTTTAAAACGGTTGATGATATAGAGAAACCATGATACCGGATGTATCGCATCCTCGGGTTTTTCCTTCCTATCAGGGTCCACAACCTTTCCATATCCTCGGTATCATGGTTTCTCCTTATTTTATATACTACAAATATGAGTTAAACTTTAGAAGGGACGGTATGTTGTTTTTTAAGTTTATCAACAAATTGTAAACTGCTAGTCTTTGGGGAAAAGTGTCAATACCTAACCTCAGAATGTTTTCCGACCAAGAATTCATAACTTTGGGTGCAATCACACTGTTGACTGACGGTGTAGCCAAAGGAAAAACTTTTCTTGCAGTATAGATACTTACTGATACACATGAGGATGAAGGCCCCGATAAGGAGGATGATTGTTTGTAGAGTGTCTGTGTAAATAACAGCAGCCAAACCACCTGAAAAACATAAACAGTTGATATAATAAGGATAGTATTTGATAAAGATGCTCAATGGCGCTTTGACATATCAGAAATTGTCAAGGAACCCAACCTTAAATCATTATAGCCTACTGAAAAGGGTTGTTTTAAGGAGACTTAAAACATATTGGGATAAAGCTGTCCTTACTTCCAAATATATGTTAGAGTACTTTGGTCATAAACAAAATGACGATATACTATTTTTCAGAAACATGATAGATTCTGAAAACGACATTTCTCGGCATCATTTCCAGTTAAAGCATATAATTAAACTATTCATCCGATCACCCGCTTCTCTCAAAATGTTCACAATATCTTAATTACGGTTTAAAAGTTGAACTTTGACCCCTTGCTAACGCACCTGCTACAGTGTAGATGGCAGTGACAGCCAAGATGGCGACCACACAGATGTAGATGTTGAGACCCAGAAGCTGCTGGATGAAGATGGCGCCGGAATACACTTCGCTCTGTAGGGAGGAATAATAAATAAATTCGCAATCATATTCTAACGGTGTCATTGATGCCTTTGATATTTTTTTAAAATTCAAAACTGGTGAAATACCGTTCTTAAATATCCGAATACCTTTTGTATTTCTATATATTTACCTTCCTATCAACAGTGAGTAATAGATAAATTCTCAAAAGAGTGTAAGTTCTATCTTACAATGCATCCATTGTATCTTTTAAATATAGAAATTAGATAGACGCTTCCATTCAAAATATATCATACGATGAGATTTTTAAATCAATAGTATATTATAAACATAATAAAGATCATATATGTTATAAACGACTTACTGAAAATGCTAGATCTAAACACAAAAAAAGCAGAATTTCTGTTAAGCAAGATTTACTCACCGAGAGTGAGTTATTTTATGTACGCCTCGAAAATCCCTTAACGTCGAAAATATTCCCCGTTGCACAAAAAAGTAACATCACATCATCATAATGATTGTATCAAGTCATATGACATCTTTTAGTCGTAATCATCTCAACGTCAGTAATTAAAAAGCATGAATCCATGTCATTTAATTACGAGTAAACGAGATAAATATGATATACACATTAGATTATAGTCAAAACATTATTACTATTACATCCTATTATTTAAGAAATGTTGAAATAAAGTCGTAAAATAAAGTCGTAAAAAAAAAGAATTTGTTTCTGGTTTCCGCCCGCATCAGTTTCAAACCCACGCTTCAGGTCTTTTTTTCAAGGTTTTCAAAAGTAAGGGGCAGATAACTGTAATTTTTTAGCCTCAGAAAACATTGGACATAGAAAATGTCCAACGTTTCTGTTGAGATGGAGTGTAGGGGTGAGATTATTGGCTATTTGGAATAGTAACACATATTTATGAGGGTTTGTGCTTTATTTATTTATTTATTTAATTGTATAAATTTTGTTTGGTTAACTCTTCATACCAAAAACAAAAAATGTCGTAAAAAAAAATAATCGCGTCATCGCATCATTTTTGTAAGCCTGTAGAGACCATAAACATTTTTTTTTAATTTTGTTAGGCCTAACATGGTATAATCTCCCATTTACTATACACTTGTGGTAAATTCCCCAAAATAAATCAAAATAGTATACAAAGTGTTAGTTATTTTTTAAAAAGTTGTTTTGTAAATGTGTTTACAAAAATATAAATGCAAGTATTGCAAATGCAATTGAAATTATGATTAAAACTCACAGTGATCTTGGTGAGAATGTAGAGGATCAGAGCCAGAACAGACAGGTAGATCCTCAGTCTCTTTCCTCCAAACCTCTTCTTCAGGTACTCCGGCATTGTGAACGCCTGGATGGATGGTATAATTTAATGGTTTGTTAATATGACAGAATATGAAGGAACGAGGACATGAAGATGACTGTGTGGGTAGTCTTCAGTATTCAATCAACCCACCGTGATCGCTTGGAAGTAAACGGAAATGCCGTTACATTTAACCTGAATGTGCTACGTTGTATCAGAAGTGAACATTGTAAACATGATCGTGATATTTGACTTGAAAATGCATCTAGTGTGGTGCATGTTGTTTAATACTTGCAGTGGTATATACTATTAAAATGCAAATGATATTGACAAACAGGCGTCAGCTGAAACACATTGTAAATAAATACCAGTCAGTATTAGTTATGGGGTTTAGACGGGAATTCAAGGCATCTCAATCAATACAAACAGTAATTTAAAACAATTAATATATGAGAAAATTACTTCAGCTGCTCTATAAATAAGGAGTGAGAGCGGCCGTCTTGGATCATTTGACTCGATTGCATGTATATTGTAATATATAGGGGATATCTCTACCATTCTCGTATATTTTATGAGTGCTTCATTAATTTTGTAACATCCAAAACCTGTCAGAATTTATAAAATATTTGGTAATCAATTATGTTAATCTATTTGTTCATTGCAACATTTATTCATAATCTTTTGATGAACAAGAAAATAATATTTGGATTGTGTAAAACTATAATACTACTTTTTGTGTCGACAGACAACTGCATTGTGCGATGATATCGACTATGAACTGCCACTGAGTGACTGAATGGTGTTCTAGGTTTGTGTTTTCTGTATAGATGCTTATATTAATGTTTCAACATTGTATATTGATAATATCTGAACTTACCCCACTGGCGACATACACAGGTACGAACACCCATCCTAGAGCGATCAGCAGGTATATAGCCTTTGATGGAAATGATGAAAAATAGAATCTAATAAATACAAAACATAGTGAAACACTGAGTTTTAAAACTACTTAATACATAACAACAGAATACATAGATGTAAAATGAATATCATATTATCAAAATTACGCATATGCCACGAATGTCCAAAATTGTGTCTCCTCTAATATGCCTGATAAAATTAATTTTAATTTCAGATATATGTTGGAAAAGGACTACTGCTGAAAGTATTAGCGAAAAAATGTTAAAAAACGACAAGAAGTGTAATTGAATTCATGTAGATCAAACACGTTCTGAATCTAAAGATTCTGTAGAAAAAGCATGTCCTTTAACAATTTACCACCGGTGTCAAGTATATCTCTACAATTATTAAAACTAGCATTGCCCAGAACCACGTCAGAGCACAACAAGGAGCCTTTATACAGCCTTGATTCTTCTATAGCAAGTCAATAACTACTGACATTGAAAGTTGCAGTATTTAAAAAGAAGATTATGTTCATAGGCTGGTTTCTAGTCTATCACTCACATGCCACTCGTATATAGCACAGGCGAACCCGGAAGCTGCTGCCGTCCCTGCTAAACCAATAAACATGGGAGCTCCAACATTGCTGGCGTAGATCGACGCTCCGACCTGCAGAAAATGAACTCTTATATCATTTAAATACTTTGTGCATGATTTGTAGGTATGTAAGAAACTATGAGTACTTGACGAAATTTCGTTTAGGTAAATATTCTACAAGTGTTGATATCTTTTGATTTTGACCATTCCAAATAGAAAATGACAAAATTACAAATTAGTCAACTGAAAAACAGTTGTAAATTACAAATTAGTCAACTGAAAAACAGTTTGTCTGGGCAGTCATCAGATGTTAACAATTTATTAGTCAATTCATGCACATATTTAATTACTAACTACTTTTATTCAGAGTAAACGATAATTCTTATCTACATTTATACATACAACCAATCCATGCCATTAACACCATTAACTATGTTTACATTTATTGAAGTGCGATATTTTACGTATGCTTCGCCCACAGGTTAAACTCAATAATAAAAGCAATTTTGTGTGGGTTACATACATTGTACAATTTTCACCTCTGCAAGAGTTTAGTACTCGTTGACCATTTGGTAACCTATTTTCTCTAGAATGCTATCTTTGTGATGAAAAGCTACAGGAGAAAAGAAGCCATCTTTGTTGCAAATTAATTCAACAAAAAAACACGTGCATGAATATATGCATGGACAAAAGCTATTCTTCTCGGTATTTCTCAATGTATTTCAGAAAAGTGTTTCGACGGGTAGTGAAAGGTTTCACACTCAATGCGTGTTATCATTTTTGGACAGTTTATTCATCAAGGCGTCAGCTGTTTTCCTAACTCTGAAAAGAGTAAGCCAATGGGCTTCCATTGCATTCACTTGCATTGAAACAAGTTTAGACGCCTTTTGTGTTGTGCAGCATACGTAACTAAAATATAATTTGCTTATTCATGCCGACAAAGAAATGCATTATTGTGTGCAGATATACCTTTAAATGTCAAGGCGACACTGCATATGCACTGAATGATTGCAGTGTATCACACATTTCGCAAACTAGTAATGTAGCTATTATCGTGTTTAGTTATAAATGTGAGGTTATGAGGCTGTTCCAAACATTCTCGAAAGGTTCGTAGCCTTAGGAATTCGTAAATTTGATAGTAACCCATGTGTTAACAATGGACTTGAGAAGTTCGTAGGTCTACGAACATTTCGAGAATAAGGACAATAAAAATACACATCCCAATATTTTCATGAACAAAGAATACACAGAAAAGTTTCCCTATTTTTGTTTGATATCATTCTAGAAGCATTTTCAGATATGCCAATCACCAAGACATCTCGATTACGTTTTGACGACGTTTGGTTTGAATGCAGTAAGAACAATAATGGGCGTGCTTCGTCAAATATCATCATGGAACATGAACATTATTGGAGTTGTTTACTTTTGTATTTCAGCTTAGTAGTTTCTTCCGTCATTCTCAACAATAACCCAGGACACAATCAAGTTAACAAAATATTAAAACGTATAATATAAATCAGAACTAACATATTTGTGTTTATGATCACGTGACATACCGGAAACCAGTGCATGTTCTTGCCCGCCAGAAAGTACCCTGCGGCGCTGTCCCGGTTTGGTCGGAACGTCGACTGGAGAAGAAGAATTATGTTCTTTATTTCATACTTAATCAGCTAGGACACATGGACATACACTAATATTAGAACAGTCGCGGTAACCACATTCTAAGACACCAGTATTGCATACGTCAATCAGGTTTGATATATGTTTTAATGTATATGCAACCAATATGAACTAATGATGTTGAAATCAAGGTATTTCACAAGTAAAAGATCTGCCAAAAACAGATTAAAAGGTTGTGGAAAGTCATTCCGAAAATCTGTGGATGATAGATAATAAGTTGAAAGCAATCGTTCGAATTCATGAAATAAGATATAGTCAGTATGTGTCGTATCGTCGATATTGATACATTTCTTATTTTGGTCCAAAGCTCTTTTACTGAATAAAATGTCTGTCTGTATGTCTGGCTGTCTGTCTGTCTATATCGTCGAAATATGCATTGATTCACATTTGAATTTGATTTAGAAAAAGCACCACAGAACAGAACAACTACAAAATTAGTAAACGATGTCAAATCCCTAAATCATTTTAATAGAGTTGAATATCGGAAAAAGAATCTAAAGGACATACGCTCACAAAATAATAATTTTAAGCAGTGGTTTAATGGCAACGAAGTCGGAAACGTTAAATTGTCCATCTTTACCGCAAATTACCGGTAGTACAAGTTATACATAGCGATAGCGTGTTATAATTGTTATTCGTCATCAATGTATTGTATAATGGGTCGGCGGCCCCTTTACCAAATAATCTCTCTCTATACGGGTACTGCCAGTTGTTTTAAAGACATCCATGTAAGCGCCATATATTATGTAGTTTTGTAACATGTTATAACGACATCATAAGACAGAATGCTCTCATTTGTCAAGGGTATCGTATCAACTCACCCAGAGCCCGACTGCAAGGACCAAAGCGAAGTAGACCCCGATGCTGACATAGTCCCCTGTTTCAATCTCTTCCACCATTATTCTTCAGTGTCTCAGATTTCCTCAGGTTTCATCAAGTTTTCACAGTTTCTCCAACTTCTCGCCAGATTACTTTCTTTAGTTACTTTTAGTTTTCCTGAATTTCACCTGGTTCCCTGGACTTTGTCAGTTTTCCTCCGACGCTTGGAGCATCAAATGCAACCATTTAACTTCTTTCACACGTTTCAACACGCAATCTGCAGCGACCTTAAGAACTCTACAGTACCGCATAGACACAAGAGGGTACCCATATATATTTGCAGCGTATGTGCATCAAAACTAGGTTAATATGAATATTTCCACCGTAAGTTCGCACACTAAATATCACCTTTCATTTCCATACTTATTGAATATGCAGACACCTGGTAGGCTAGTAGTATGTAGATATATGTTTCTTACTTTATGCTTGTATCGTTAACCCATTGCAGCCAAGTTTTATATAAGTACAAATGTACGTCTAGATAGACCCCACATGTTTAGACCCTCATGTTTTGATAATGCATGCCATTATGTTCCGTAACTTTGATATGTACATGTACACAACAAAGTGCTGTTCAGGTGTAAAGTTTGTCAACATTTTACATCGAACAAGATCGTGATTTAACGTGTTTAGAATGATGCATATAAGATTGTATGCAGCTGAGCAAGCTCTGGCCAATATTCAATTGTTTGAGTTTAAGTACAAAAGGGTTCGAGCCGGTCATCTTATTGAACCGATGATATTGTGTTACCTATGTGGAGGTAACATATTTCTCCATGTACACAGTACCGTATCGTACAAATATTGACAGAGTACCTGGCCAAAAGACGATCTGTTTGCTTGCCACTTTGACTAAACCTTGATTTTTTTGCATATGGGGGTTCTAGGGCAGTTATGAATAGGAAAGTTGTGTGTCCTTGTCCTGTTAGAGGGGCAGTAATCCGGGAAGATATTTGTGAAGACGAAAATAAGTGAAATTGACGTTCTCTAAGATATTCTTGCAGAATGAAATATATGTCATACATGCAACAGAGAAATATCAGTTAACTTTTGATTCGTTTGCTTGCACTCGTCCATACATGTAACTAATGCCCTGTTTATACGGCGAACTTTGCACATATTCAATATTGCTAGTGGTAGTAATATACATACGCGAGTTAAAGTAAATTTGCTATGCCTTCATACGTGTTAAATGTCTGCCTAAGCAAATGGGCTTCCAACTCTTTTAATTATTTAATTAATATATATTAGATGTAAACATATTAAAATACATCAATTTATATCTGTCAACATTGGATTGACTATATCGCCCAAATTATAATGAAAATTGGATAGTCAGATGGATTTTGAAGGTCGTCGCGTGCAAGAAGGAGATTGTCCCATATATAGAGATTTTGAAAAACAATATATTTAGAGTTTCTTAAGTTCCCTAATATATTTTCTCAACCTGTGTGAAGTCACTAACGAACTTTTACTAGAATAGTGAAAATACCATATTTACTCACGGTAGTAAACATTTGCACCTGCCCTTTACTAGGTGCAAACTTGCTTACGGTAGTGAAGAATTTGTTTACGGTAGTAAAATATACACATTGCAAATGCGTCCATACGACGAATTTTGCTCATATGCGCAAATTTGCATATGTGTAATGATTTACTCATATGCAAACGCTCGCCGTATAAACAGGACTTAATACTAACAGCTGAACTGATCAGGGTCCGTATTCGCGAAAGTATCCTAGCAGTAGGATATCCTAACGTTTATCCTAAGGGTTGAAATAATGTCCTTTCTTATTCTCGAAAGATATCCTATCGTTAGGATATCCTAGTTCTTGTTCTAAATAGCTAGTACATATCTAAGCTGGGACACTTTCGAGAACAGATTCCCTGTTTCTTAGAATACCGATACGTATATTCGAGTCTGGATATACTTCATGTCAAAATGTGCATATGTTGTTAAGAGAATGATCCTGTAAATTTGAATTTTAGTGAATGTTTCAAGATATATAACTAAATGTTTACATTTCTTAAAAACATTACATTCTTATACCATTCTTACAAATTGATTTAAAGTTTTTTGAAAATCCTAAATCGCTTGTTTCCTTTGGTTTCAAGAGTCCCTATGTTGTGAAGCATTGGAAGTACTTTGAATTCTGGCTTCTTTTAAATGAAATGTGTTTTCTAACAGCGCCACCATCTATGTTATACAAACTGTTTAATATTTCAACATAAACGTGAAGAAAATATTTCTACTCATTTAGATTGTTTATTATGATGGCCGAGAGGGGACATCGCTCTTTCGCCCTCTGGCATCAACGTGATAAAGCGAAAGAGCGATATTGCCACATGACATAGTAAGTCGAATTGACTTGTAAATGATCTGTTGCCTATCGTAAATTGTATTCATCTTGGGGAGGTAACAATACCTTTATAATAAAATGTATCATTCTCATTGATTACAGATTTACAGACTACGTGATTGATGTGAAATAGTCACAGTGATTTAAAGGGCAACCAGAATAAACAAATTCGGTATTTGTACAACATTTGGCTAATATACGACCATGACTGTAGTCAATGACTTTGTTTGTTTCAACAGATTCACAACTGTTCCATCTGTATTTAAGTTGTCTGGATTTGCAATTCGGATAGCTAAACGAGTTAAATGAGGTTTTTTTTATAAACATAATATCATCATGAGAGTTTAGGTTTGAAGGCTTCATTTTAATGGATCAATGCCTATGTGAAACTAGTAATGATCCGTATTTACATGTACAAGTACGAAACCAGAGAATGAGAAAATTTATGAAGGAGAACGAGTTTTGGATTTACAAAATTTTATAAAAATTAATATCAGTAATCTCACTCAAACCACTTGAAAAGATATCTGCTTAATTATTGTTAATTTAAGTCATCATCACCATCTTTATACACGTATGCACGTCCCTGGGCCCAAATACAGGGATATGCATTTCATATGCATATAAAGAATGCAACAAGTTTACAAACTGACAATAGGTAGATAACATGGATATATACAATCAATACGTACATGTATGTGCAATTTACTTGTTTTATGAGTAGGTTTCAATAACATTTCTTCACTTTTATATTCAAATTGCATGTACATATCTTGTGAGACATCGGTGCGAACGTAAAATGTCATAAATGAAGCTTTGTGCACTG
Organism: Gibbula magus; assembly: GCA_936450465.1. Lineage (NCBI taxonomy): Eukaryota > Metazoa > Mollusca > Gastropoda > Trochida > Trochidae > Gibbula > Gibbula magus. The sequence continues at coordinate 35,801,123 of OW388294.1, read as the reverse complement.
AAAGTACTTTAAACTGAAATTAAGCATAGAAGTCCTACCAATGATAATCGTAATCATACATTTCAGAAAAAAAACTATATCATTTCCCTTGTAAAACCTCACTTGATAAAATCGAAAGAGGGTGCAAACTGAAGCGATATTTACATTGTTGAAATATTCATCAAATGGTGTATGGTGCCTGTGTTGGAAGTATTAAAGATGCATCCATTGTGTCTCAAAGAAATTCATTTCTATCCTTTTCAACAGCTTGCAAAATATTTTATTCTAAAATAAGTCCACTACTTTCATATGGGGCAGAGATTTGGGGCCTAACTATTTTTCATGTATTGAAAAAGTTCAAACTTCATTTTTTAAATATTTTCTAGGTGTAAGTAAATATGCCTCAAACATAGCTATTCAAAGTGAAACTGGTCGCAACTGTATGTTTGTGAGGAGCCAAATGAGAGCTATAAGGTATTGGTTAAAATAATTGCGCATGGAAGCAAATAGATATCCCTTACAATGTTATAATGTTTTTAAAATGTTGGATGAGCGAGGTAAACATAGTTGGGTGTCTTATGTCAAAATGTGTTTATATGTTAATGGCTTTTCCTATGTTTGGGACTGCCAACATGTTGGCGATGTTAATCTTTTTATGTATCAATTTCAAGAAAGACTAAAAGACATTGCTTCACACATTTGGTATGCAAAAATATGAGCTTCTAAATACTTATCTCACTATTCTAATGTTTAATATTTGCTAAATGTTGAAGAATATGACGTTTCTTTAAATGATAAATCTCTTAGAAGAGCATTTTATAAATTTAGAATTAGTTAACACAATTTCAAATATGCAGTTTTTACTTAGATGTTCAACAGAGCGAATGTAAATATTGTAATCAGGGGTGCATTGAAAATGAACAACATGTTTTCTTTACTTGTGAGCATTATCGTATTTTACGAGCGCATTATATGAAACAATTGCAGAATGTGTATACTGGCAATATTTCTCTACCGAATATTCTTAACTGTCAAAATGAAAATGTTCTAATATTAACTTCTGTATATTTGTGTAAGTTATTTAAAATTTAGAAACTAGTGACTCAATTGATACTGTCAATTACATTGTAACATAGGCCATATTGCCCACATTACTGAATAAAATCTGTCTGTCATTGTGTTTCATAAAAAAATATTTCGCTTTAATACGTGTCAACATACGATATGCGCTGATTTCAGTTGACACAATTTCACTCAACTTCAATTTTCATCCCCAATCGTCAAATATATCATATTTACTACTTTCCAATTAAAATCGAACAACATCATTATACATGTGCAGAAACCGAAACTACACGTCCCATGTACATGCACAGTAGTTACATGACCTATTCAACATCTGTCTGTTGAAAAAACCACCTTTCCGGGGGTCCAACTTTGGTAAACTTATAGTATGTTCTAAAATACACTAAACCCTACCAGAATCAGTTGAGAAACATTTTGTACCATAATCTGTCTACATCTATCTATCTCTATATCTATCTATCCATCTATCCATCTATATCTATATCTATCTATCTATCTCTCTCTCTATCCATCTCTATATCTAACTATCTCTATATCTATCTATCTATCTCTATATCTATCTCTATATCTTTCTCTATATCTATCTCTATATCTATCTATCTATCTCTATATCTATCTCTCTATATATCTATCTATCTATCTATATCTATCTATCTATCTATTTATCTCTATCTATCTATATATCTCTATCTATCTCTATATCTATCTCTATCTATCTATCTCTATCTATCTATCTATCTATCTCTATCTATCTCTCTATCTCTATCTATATCTATCTATCTATTTATCTATCTATCTATCTCTATATTTATCTATCTATCTATCTCTTTATCTATCTATCTATTTATCTCTATATCTTTATGTCTATCTATCGCTATATCTATCTATCTATCTCTATCGCTATATCTATCTATCTATATAAATATATATATATATATATATATATATATATATATATATATCTCTATATCTATCTATCTCTATATCTATCTATCTCTATATCTATCTATCTATCTATCTCTATCTATATCTATATATCTATCTATATATCTATCTATATATCTCGCTCTCTCTATCTCTATATCTATCTCTATCTATCTATCTATCTCTATCTCTCTATTTATCTATCTATCTATCTCTATATTTATCTATCTATCTATCTCTATATCTATCTATCTATTTATCTCTATATCTTTATGTCTATCTATCGCTATATCTATCTATCTATCTCTATCGCTATATCTATCTATCTATATATATATATATATATATATATATATATATCTCTATATCTATCTATCTCTATATCTATCTCTATATCTATCTATCTCTATATCTATCTATCTATCTATCTCTCTATCTATATCTATATCTCTATATCTATCTATATATCTATCTCTATATCTATCTATCTCTATATCTATCTCTATCCATCTATCTATCTCTATCTATCTATCTATCTCTATCTATCTATAGCTATCTATCTATATATCTATCTATCTCTATATCTATCTATCTATATATCTCTATATCTATCTATCTCTATCTATATCTATCTATTTATCTATCTATCTCTATATTTATATATCTATCTATCTATCTCTATATCTATATGTCTATCTATCGCTATATCTATCTATTTATCTCTATCGCTATATCTACCTATCTATCTATATATCTATCTCTATATCTATCTATCTCTATATCTATCTATCTCAATAGCTATCTATCTCTATATCTATTTATCTCTATATCTATTTATCTATCTCTCTATCTATATCTATATCTCTATCTATATCTCTATATCTATCTATATATCTATCTATATATCTCGCTCTCTCTATCTCTATCTCTCTCTGTCTCTCTCTATCTCTCACTATCTCTCTCTATCTCTCTCTCTCTCTCACACACACACACACACACAGTCGTGTTCATTACGATATGAAGTTAATGAATGAAGAATATTAACGCACTGTATAGTGAACTGTACTGTATACGCTATTGCATGTATGTAGCAAAAAGTGGTAGTACATTGATGTATTGGTTTTCTGTTGTAGAGAAATAATGTTTTATGTATTATGTTCGAATCCCAACAGGTTTCCAGCATCTTTGTCAGATATAGGGAACTGTTCTATATACAGTTGGGTTTAGGTGTGATGTGACATTACAATCAGTCTGTTGAATGATTACAGTTTTGTTTCTGTTTGTCATATCATTAGTAAATATCAGAGAACATGTAGAGCTATTGGTACTGTAGAGTACAGATGGTTACCATAGCAAAGTCAATAGGTATCAGTTCGCGAAAATGCACGTCACATGTTTTCATGGAAACATTATCTGCATGAGCCTGGTAAATTTTTTAATTTCTCGTGCTGTAATCCGAGACTTGCTCTGTGAAAAGGACCCCAAATTGTGACTCCAGCCTCAACGTTTAAGAAGTTAAAGGCGCTGTAGCACGTTTTTTGCAAATTTTATTTTTTCAAATTTCTCATTTATAATGATTGTTTATGTCATTTATATTTACTTTAGAGGGTAAAACATCTTATTACACAAACCAATGATCCGTAGCGGTAATAACGGTGTTGCGTATAAAGCCAAAATTGCATGGCGGCCATTTTATTGTGAACACATTTTATTATATTCGAATGACAGAAAAAATTCCCATGGCTTTACGGAACCATGTACACACATTTGCAACTTGATTTTCCGAAGAGAGAAGGGTGTTTTACTATTGTTGACATTTTTTTTCAAATACATTTCATCGACTTATTTCAGTAAAAAAAACGTGCTTCAGCACCTTTAATGCTTGACAAAAAAAAGTGAAATTTTCGGAAACTGGGATATTTGCCGATTGCAATCTGAACAGTTTGCAAGGACTGTAAATGTGCTCGTGGAAAACCTTGGTACCAAAAAAGAACGAATACCTTGAAGTTTTACCAAAATGAGAGCCATAGAATCATTCTGAATGAAATTCAAAATGACGTCATAACGTCAAATCAACATCAGCAAAGACAGGGGTTTTGCATCAACTAGAAATATGTTCATGTGATGCACTGTGATGTCCCCCGCTCCGATTTTCAATCAAAACTAATCATCGAACCCTTACTTAACAAAGCCAGAGGGAGAAAAAACAATTTTACTTTAATCGAAAATGTTACTCTATTAGCATAAATCAACTGCACATAAAAAAAGAAAATAGATGGTAATTAATCAGGCAGGTCCCTACCCCCAATTTGCACTAAGTTAAAATTGTGTCCATGGAAAACGAGAAATAAAAAAATCAGAATAACCAAAGTAGCAAAAGGCACAACTCTATCACTAGGTCTAAGCAAATACAAAGTTTGGTGAACAAATATTGAACGGTTTTGGAGATAGAGGCCGGAAAAGGTCCCAGTCTGATTAAAATCGACGGTTTTCCGTGAAATAAAAATTGCAAAATAGTGCATCTACCGGGATACGAACTCATATCGGTAGAAAGTTCCACGCCAAACCGTCTGAAAACAGCCCGTAGACTCGCGTGTTCGAGCGCAATTCAGGTAGCCAATCAAGTCAAGTCAAGTCAAAGGAGTTTATTTGTAGTGAGGCCATGGGCCCATGTACAAAAATACAAAACAAACATAATATATACGTGTAACATACAAATACACTTTAAAGTGTTTCTAGATACATATTTCTTTTGATAAAGGCATGATAGACATAATACTGTATACATTTGATAAGGTTTTCCTGTACATAATAATGTTTTAAACTTATGAAAAGAGCAGTTTTTCCAAAAGTATTCCGGAATAAATGTTTTCCGCGAATCTTTGTAGAGATCGCATACAAGAAGGAAATGATATTCGTCCTCTACACCAGTTTTACAAATGGAACATATACGTTGGCGATGTTCTATTGATTGCCATCTACCTTTATTATAATTTAGTGCTAAAACATTACATCTAAATTTGGCATACGTTGAACGTACCTTATTTTCAACTGTAACGTACAGATATCGTTCTGGTTCAAACGATAATTTATATTCTCTGTACATTACATATCTTGAACTATTTTGTAATGTAGACATCCAAGTCTGGTAAAATTCATTTATTAAGGAATCTTTGAACAATTGTAAAAAAAGCCACTTCATCTCCAACAAATTGGTTTATCTATACATATCCAAACCCATGTGAAAACAAGATATTCTTTGTGAATGAGACCCAATCAAAAGACGCCCAACAAATGCTTTCGGTGCGAGAAGCTAGGGGCAGATAACTCCAAACAGCTATCCTTTGGTCTGTTCCGAATGCTTTCAAAACAGTGACCGTTTAAAAACTACGTTGTGATTGGTCAGCTATTTGACTGGGCTTTGGCTGTGCTAAACTGGTTCGGAACATGCGCCTATACGGGATGTTCTCAGACCTTGTGGAGAGGAATCTACAGAACCTGTTCGTATCCCGGTCTGTTCGTATCCCGGTAGATGCAAAATTTTGCAAATGTTATTCCTCGGAACAAGGTCGATTTTAATCAGACTGTAAAAGGTCCCTACCCTCAATATGCGCCAAGTTCAAATTGTTTCCATGGAACCAGAAAAAATCCAAAAAATCAGAATAACCAAAATAGCAAAAGGCACCACTCCACCACTAGGTCTAACAACATACCAAGTTTCGTAAAGAAATACATGATAGATTTTGAAATAGAGGCCGGAAAACGTCCCTACCCCCAATATGCACTAAGTTGAAATTGTTGCAATGGAAACCAGTAAAAATAAAAAATAAATCAGAATAGCCAAAATAGCAAAAGGCACCACTCCACCACTAGGTCTAACCACATACCAAGTTTCGTGAAAAGATATTGAACGGTTTTTGAGATATGGCCCGGAAAAGAAAGCATTTCGGAATGACGGAATGACGGACGGAGGTGAAAACATTATGTCTCCCGAAAACATGTTCGGGGGACATAACAACTTCATGGGAGTGTTTGCAAAAGTTCCAATTGCATTTAAAGGTACATCCATTGTGTGGTTGGGGGTCAAATATGCCAAACGTTTTAACTGGTGTTACTTTATCGAGAAGTACCAACTGTTACCGAAAACTACCATTTTGATGATACTCGACTTAATATATTGACGATATGAAGGTAAAAGTGTCGATTTCTGATCGAAAATCGGACAATGCAGATAGATATGAAATACTAACATATGTTATGTATTGCAGGAGACCTGTGCTGATACATTTCACAAACATCGCCCTCAGTGAACAACGAAGATTCATTTCACTTTTTAAACTGATAAACATATGGATATCATCCAAAATAAGTGTCATGCTGAAAACGCCCTCGGTATATTGACAGTAACAATATATCTGATAACTGTAACTGATATATAACTTTATATATAACTTTAATATTAACTTTTAAAAGCATAAACAATGGCATTAGTACATACATACAAGGGACAAAAACAAGGAAGATTTATATGTTTTGAAAATGAAAATTGTGTTATTTTAACATAACAATTGAAGTCAATTGGAACAACAAGAAAGAAGTGAGCATGGCTCACATACCCCCACCATTCGCTATCCGTCCATTGAACATCATAGATGTCAAGGGTACTATGTTTAAAAAAACAGATTCAAGCATCATAATATTGTCCCAAACTATTTTTGGGAACTGGCTTTGTTATAACAGAATTTCATTCACCCAGAAATAATATATTTCATGTAACTTAATTGTTCCCATTAGGGCATCACGGTGGTAATTTGTACCAAGTGCTATTACACATTCAAGGGCAATAACTCCGTAAAAAATAACATTTCAGAAATGGACTTTGAACTCGATGATCTGGACTACCTACATGTTAAATTTCATTCACCTAAATGTAATATTTGCCGAGAAAACTTGTCCCAATTGGAGCATCACAGCTCTTTTGGTACTAAATCCAATTTCGGATTCAAGGGCCATAACTCAGTAAACAAACAATTTTTCGGAACTGGTTTTCGAACTCGATAAAGAGTATGGTCATGAGTACTCACAACCAATATTTCATTCACCTAGGTTCAATAGTTTCCGGCAAACCTTGTCCGGATGGAACAAAATAAAAGTCCAAAAAGTGAAAATACCAAAATTGTATATCTCAGAGAACTGAAAATTGTCTGTGCGCTATGGGAAGAACATGGTTAACAACTTTACAACGTGTTGTTGATGTACCTTGGACGGTTTTTTAAAAAATTGACCGGACGGAAGGACGCACGGACGGACGGACGGACGGACGGACGGAATGACCACTATATCGCCGCTTACTTCGTAGCTGGGGTATAATTAGATGTACATCGATAACGAGGCTCATCCGTTCATGGTTGAAATTCTGGATAAATGACCTACTGTAGATGCAGTATAACATAATTATCATGTGAAGAGCTCATCCAAAGTAACCCAACAAGAAAGTTACGACAAGGAAGGCAATTATTGCAGCCATGTTTGTTATCTTTTTTGCAGAAGGATTCTCGGCGATTGACGTCATCTTTTCCCGAATTATCTCCCTTTGTTCTGGTGTAAGTTTTGGTTTGGGGCGATTATCCAGACCACAAACCCAGTTATAAATTCTCCGCCCTTTCGTTATCTTCTTCATTTCTGGAAAAGAGATAACATTTGAATCACGTTAATGGCGTTATTATAGTATACACAGGCACTCATAAAGTATTCTATATATACATAAACTTGCTCAGAGCCAATACTGACGCGGAGGAAAGTGCTAATGCTCGTTCAAACTTTGCGATTTGTTATTACAAATGTAGTATCGGCAAAATTTGTATTTACATAAGATGGTATAAGTCGATACGACCTGAATGTTCTAACAATGCAACTGAAGTTGGGTACTAAAAGTCGTAACCACAAATCGTACCGTGAAAACGGGCCTTAATGACAAGAGTTATTTAGGGTTCAAATTTCTCACTATGAGTTTCGTCATCCAAATCTTCTGGCTCGTCTTCAGTATCAGATTGTTCACGATCTTCTGAAGCGTTGAGGGTCCAGTAGGTTACCCGTCGTAACTGTCGACAAAACAGGGCCGTGTTCAAGAGAGGTTTCAAAGTAATCGCTCGATTAGCGATTACTTTTAAACCTATCTTGAACGCGGTTGCTCAATGTAGCGCTACGTAGCAAGTCGAGCAAACTTCGAGGAATTTGCACTGTGTCGTTCAAGAGAGAAGAAGCGCTATTTGAGCGCTACATTGAGCGATCAATGAACAATTTAAGCGCTCGCTGTTATTGAACGGAGTCCTGGTAACACGTAACTTCACTTTCAATAAGTAGCATTGCATTTTATTACATACTTGAGAGTGTGTTACTCAATTCTATCAGTGAAATAAACCCTCGATCAAGCTACAGTTGCGATAACCTTTATCACCACTCTACTGAGTGACGATAAACTTTGTGACCTTCATGAAGGATGACCTTCAGAATACACGCCATGTTTTCAGGACCTTTGCATCTTTTGACGTACCAATTATACCTTTCCTTATACCTTTCCTTATACCTTTAGGTAAACAATGCAAGAACAACGATGGAAGAAATGAATAGATTGCTTGCACAACGAAGGAAGGTTTGATATTGATTGGTAAAATACATGTTATAAAAACAAGAAAGGTTTTCGGTCATTTGGAGAGAAATGTTCAATGTGGAAAATGTTGTTGCAACTAAAAATAATGACCTTCATAACCATGATACAAAATGACCATCTATTAAATTAGTAAATTGTGACCCACATTTGATACTAATCCAATTCAAATGCGATTGACTACACTTTGAAAACGTGGAACTGGTTTATGACCATGTACTCCTCACCGCAATACATCAATTGGAAAAAATAATACCTTTCGAGACTGCACAAATTCTCCAAAAACTATAAGCTGCAATCATGTGTTCAGACTCTTATATACTCTTATACTCTCAAATATGGATAACAATTATATTGTAGGTTTGATGACTCTGTCATACGCCCTCAAACCAATCAACGTCTTTTTCTCAAAACGACATGTATGAGAAAGCTTATATCTTGTGTACAAACTTATTGGCAGATGGGACTCCAGATAAGTTCACAAAGGTTACAGCCTGATCGCATGTTCTCGTCCTCTTTTCAGGCGCTAAAAGCCTAAGAGGGCAAACATGGAGTTTACAGACGCACTGGCCAAAGTGGAATATAAATTGTACATTTGTTTTCCCTTTGGACAACTATTTTTGGCTGGGTTAGTTTTTAAAATGTATTAGGTAAAGCCTAATGGGCTATATAACTAGTTGACATATACATGAACAATGACACATCTTTTAAATGTGTATCGAAGTTGAATATCATATGAATATGTAAACGTTTGTGAACCAGATTATTAAATGTATAATATTAATAGTATCTAATATAACAGTCTTTTTAACAAAATAGGTTCCGTATCTTACATCCCAAGATTCAACTACAACAGCATAATCTTTTAATTAGTTGTACTCGCCTTTTCCGGTGGTCTGGGTGTTGTACACAGAGAGATGGCAGCTGTAGAGATGACGCAGATACCAAACAAGATGAAGCCGAAGTGTAAGAAGTTGACCTTTGCGAGCACTTCCGGTCTAGTGTCTGGCTCAAAACTACCACAGGGTGAGCCTTGGTATGAAAACTCCATGATCAACCGTGCTGCTCCTATAACTATTCCAATAATCAGACCCCAGAATGCGCCCTGAAAGATGGTTGGAGAAAAGAAATAAAACGATCAGAACTTTTATACGCACATATTGAAAGGGCGAAGGGGATTGGGAAAGACACCTTTGACAATGAGCCATTTTACGGGCTTTAAGTCATTTTCAGAATATTTAATGGGTCAATCCCCTTTGTGGCAATAGTACAATTTCAAAAAATGCATGGCCCCTACCTTTCCCAAACCTTGTGGGTCCATCACATTTTCAGGACTCAGTGGGTCCTAACTGAAGTACGAACAACCTGCCGAAGATGACAACTCACTTGCTCAGTCGTCCTCTTCCAGAACATCGCCATCACATACACGCAGCACCAGGGCGGGGACGTGAAGGAACCCACAGCAGCTATGTAGTTCCATAGTTGTCCATTCTGGGACACCTGAAGAACTGGAAGCCACAAGATACTGACTCCCACCAGCACCAGGACGGCTACTCTACCCACGATCATCAGCTCGTGTTGTGAGGCCTTCCTTCTGAACCTCCTCCAGATGTCCATGGTGAAGACACTACTGGCACTGTTGAACACTGAGGTTAAGGAGCTCATCAAAGCAGCTAGAAGAGCAGCAAGCATCACCCCCTTGAGTCCTGAAAAAACGCCATGGCGTTATACTCTAATGAAAAACATTAACTCCAAAGGATCATTCATTTATGATGTGCGATGATGTAATTGTCAATTTACTATGAGGAGCATAGCACACCTGCAACCCTTCGATGTAGCGTTAGGAATAGGATTATGGAATTTCATTTGTTATATTTGGATTATGGATTATCGAAGGTAAGTGGCCGTTACAGAGTTTGAAATTGGATATGGATCAGGGGTGTGGTTGGAGTTGAGGAAATTCTATTGGTTTGTTTTGATTTGAGTTAGGTCTCAGACCAAGGTCAGAGTTTTTGTCAGGTTCAGGTGAAAGATTGGTTCTTGAACTGTCTCTACCTACCAGTGGGCATCCTCCTGAGCACGAGGAGCGGGTAGGCGATGTTGGTACATCCGGCACGGTTCTGACACACTCGTTCACAGTGGTCGGGATCAGCACAGGCAACCTCGTCTACGAATTGCAAAGTCATAAAATCAACGGGAGAGAGGAATACCAAAAAAAAGGAATCAAGATTTACTTCCCTTTCAACTTAAACTTAATTATAAGGTTATTTCAAATAGAACAGAAAATGTATTTTTAAGAAATCTGTTCAAAGCTCCAGAAATGGAAATATCCTCACGTGGATTGAACATATGTTCAGGTACTAAACGGGTCCATTTAGGGATCTACTCCAGCAAGTGATATTGATGAAATACTGATAGAAGGAAGTACTCGCCAGTGAACAGAATCCTGGCAATCATGCCTGGTACGATCCACAGGAAGAAGTTCAGGATCTTCAGGAAGGCTGCCAGGACTGTTCCTCCTTTAGCGTGACTGAGGTTTTTAGCTGCTAGACATCTCTGAACCATGATCTGGTTGTGGAGTAGACCACAAAGATAAGTAGGGGATACAAAGCGTGCTTTAATCAACGAGTTGACGATTTTGGTATATGTGGGGCGAAGGGTGAACAATAGACGTGTATGTACGCTAGGGTATGATGTGGGAATAGAGTAAAAACTTGGGAAATTATTGAGCATGTTGCTAATCCTCCAGTAATGATTTAGAACATGATGTAACAGGGATTCAGGACTTGTATCGTGGTTGTTTTGATGCTAGTGATTTTCAACTAGTGATGTTTTACCTGTGGTCGGACTTCTGATATCAATCCCAAAACTAAACAGCAATACCATATAGATAACAATCGACAATGGTGTGCAGATGAAACTAAACAGATAAATGTTATGGGAATCTCTTTTGATAAACTATGACACCACTTAGAAGTAAGTTACCTGTTCCGTGCACCACACAACAATCCCCATGGTGCTGAGACCGAACACAGCCCCTGTCCAGGGTATGTCTCCAGTTTCCGGGTCTCTCCAGATATGGTTGAAGTCGGACCTGGGTAAACCACAGGAGTAGTTGACTGGGTCCGCCAGGGTGTAGTTGGTGGCTGCAGTCGTGTACTTGGTCATCATTGCATCCCAGCCTCCAACCTCCTGGACACCTGCATCAGGGCGAGAGGAAATGGTCATTTATCTACATAAGATTACATGCCTGTATCCATTTTCCAATATGGTGAAACAGAACCAGGGTCATATACAATGTATACCATATGTGCACCTACGTTCTGTGCTAATTTGTGTATAACCTCGCTATTGCTCGGGTAGTACAAAATTTCACTGGCTTCCTTAAAACAATGTAACGCTCTGATAACAATCTCTTTATCTCTCCTCTTTCCCATATATACATATTCTATGAAGAAGCTGAAAACGTTTGTCAAACTCATCTCATTCGGAAAATTTATTATGAAATATTTTCTTTCATTGCAGGTTATTGTAAACGGCTTTGAAACACACTTTACTTGTCATGATGTCACAATTGAATGAAAACACACTCCATTTACTTTGATTTAACGTTGATGAAAATAATTATATATCCCTCTCGATCTTTCGAATTTCGTCTCGAAAGCATATCTCGTTCGTATTGTCTCTTGACAAATGTATGGCCAGTTGTACAGCTCTATTGTTCTGAAACTCACTTAGAACCATGAGTATCGATGAACCGATGAGAAGAATGATTGTCTGTAGAGTGTCTGTGTAGATAACAGCAGCCAAACCACCTGGAATATGAAATATCCTCTTGAAAGTTCATTCACTTGTAAACAATATTCTATGTGTAGCTGTAATACATCGTACATTAAATGATACGCATATGCATATACTCCAATGTTTGTTATGTAATGATGTTCAATTCAAGATATAAAGATTAAACATCTGAAAAGGCGTTTTTTTTTATTGTTTTCACACATGTAAACTTGTGTCCCAACACCGTCAGTAACTTCCCCCGCAAGGCATGGCTAGCGCTCCATCACTGTCTTATCTTAGCCTTGCTCCATGTCGTCTCAGCCAGGTAAATCTATACTGACGGGCAAAATAAAGTATATCGCTCAGTTGAATTTATCATATGTATAATTTTCAAAGTCAAATATATCGAGTGTTCGAGTTTGTGAAATTAGTCCAAAACATTAAATCAGTCAAAGAATACCTCTACGCGGTTTGAATTTTTTTAAATTAAAAGTTAAAATTTAAATTTTGAAATCCTCCAAATTAATTTTGATTAAACACAACTGTTCATCGACATATAACACATACTCTGTGTGAAAATGAATAAATGTGCTTCGGCCTGCACACATTTACAACAATTTGAACGTGGTGAGTGTCATGTTGGTGTAAATTTGATTTATTACCCCTGTCTACTTTAAATAATGATATTTAAGTTAAAAAATAAAACATTCACCAATTAAGTCATTCAAACAATTGCCGAAAGGTGTATTATTGTATCGTGTCATAATCAAATGTGTCTCATTTCTTTAAAATATTGAATTAATCGAAAACAAGTGAGTGTTATACTTTCTTTTGCCCGCCTGTTTGTAAACATTCCTTTTTACAGTGTCATCAAATCATATTTCCGTGACAGCATTGACATTATCACATATTTTCTCAGTACGTTTATCTATAATATCTAAAAGCTATCAGAGTACAGTAGACCACAATGACTGTACCTATGACGGTGTAGACAGCAGTGACGGCTAGTATGGCGAGCACACACACATACAGGTTGAGACCGAGCAGCAAACTTATGAACAGAGCACCAGAGTATATCTCACTCTGAAACATAGAGGCAAAATCATAGTGTCTTTAACAATACAATATATTACCTTGAGTTGATTGAGTGAAATACACAATGTCATATATTGGGTTGAATCTTATCTACCGCCATTCTCTTCCTACATAGCTTACTCCCGTGTAGAAATGTGAAGAGAGTAATGAATGGAGCTACTGCCTAGAAGTGAGGTCATACGATTGTGACACCACCACGTTTATGATGTCATTGCATTGTTGAGGGGGGTTCGAGGTTGGATATAATGATATGAGACCTTGCCAGACGATGAACTGAGTGCTATCATACTTCAGGTGGTTTGATGTTGAGGGTAAAGATAAAATCATGCTAACCTGGGTTACTGAAATATCACTTTCATTAATTCGTGAAATATCACACTCAATGTCGCTCGTTCAATCCAAATAATTTACTTAGATTAAGATTTACGATTGTCAAAGATATCTAAGTGGTATTATCATGAAACCTATGAAAGTGAAAGAGAATACACACGGATATTCTGGTGAGGATATAGAGACACAAGGCCAGCACAGAGAGCGATACACTCAGTCTCACTCCCCCGAACCGCTTCTTCAGGTACTCGGGCGACGTGAAGGACTGTTGAACAAATATACCGTAAACCATTGAATAATCTCACGGCGAGTATTTATTTCAAACAACGATATATAAATATATTCAATATTTAAATTGAAAAAATGCATATTATTATTGGAAATATCTTATTGTGAATATATTTATATATGTTTATATGATGGAAATATTTAAAAGGGAAATGTTCATAAGTTTATTAACATTTTACTAAATTCAGCCCGGCGATTATTCAAGGCTTTCAATGTGCTTGTCTACAATAGAATGCTTATCTTTAGGCTTATTATTTTCCAAATGCACAAAATGAAACGTGCACCATACGATAATAACACACCTCGCTACGCGTGTCCGCTTGGTAATGTACTGTACAGAGACAGACCATGCCCCGTGGATAATACTCACCCCACTGGCGACGTAGACAGGTAGGAATACCCAACCTAAAGCAACAAGCAGGTAAATAGCCTGAAATAAATTAAAGGCACAGTATCATACAATTCGGTATTAGGACAACTCATAGAATTGATATTTCTTTGTACTACTTCAAAAACTTACTATTTAACTAATCTTTATTCACATTAAGTCTAAAATCATTTAAAATTTTCTCTCTGAATATCAAAATCAGAGTATTGTCATGCTTTTTACTGAAGCCTCCAATGGTATAAGATGGAACTACCATCACGACAGAAGTACGTACATGCCACTCGTAGATAGCTACGGCGAACCCGGAAGCTGCTGCCGTCCCGGCCAGGCCGACAAACATGGGAGCTCCAACATTACTGGCGTATATAGATGCTCCTACCTGCAGTAGAGATTGTTTTATTAAGTCAACTGTCTAGATGTTTAAGCAATTTTCCCTTCAGGGGCTGCTTACTGACGTGACATCACAAACCACGTGTTATTTATAGCGACTGCATCAACAATGGCTGATTATAACAAAGCGAATAACTCCTTAAAACAAATCCAGTGAATTGTCAAGTTATGAGTGAACTTTATCGGTTGAAGTACGGTTCCTTGGATTCGTACATCCAGTTATTACACACACTATTACAATCATTATCTCAATGTTTTAGTCATGGACAGCGAATAATATATGTAGAAAATAACAAAATCTAATTTAGCTTTTTAATTGTCAGCTCTTCCATTTACTTAACTTGCTGCCAACTCGAAGTTTCCATGGACCACGTGATCATTACAAATGACGTCACGAGCTAAGGAATCTAGACTTGCTATAATTTTCTAGACTGGGCTGGTCGTCGATTGAACATATTGTTCGTGGGGGACAGACTTGTAACCTCCCTTACCCGAGCCAATCGGAGATGTTGTTTAATAATAAATTTCAGTACAAACTAATACATGTGGATACTGACCCTGGATACTCTATTATTGATGTTACTGTAACACTAGAGAATCGATGCTGAAAGTTGCTTGTTGTGATTTAAAATGAAGTACCTTTTGAATATTTGACAAGAAACTTGATGACCTTTCGAATATTTGACAAGATACTTGATGACCTTTTGAACATTTGACAAGATTATCGCTGATCTGTAAAGAAGCAACCTTATGAAACAAAAGAGGGTGTGTATTATTTTGTATTACAGTTTAGTAGTTTCTTACTTCATTCTTAACAATAACCCAGGACAATATAATTTAAAAACGTACTAATACCTGTGTTTCGTTATAACCGAAAGTATAAAGTATGCATGGTCACGTGACATACCGGAAACCAGTGCATATCCTTTCCCGCCAGAAAGTACCCAGCAGCGCTGTCTCTATTGGGTCGGAACGTCGACTGAATTAGAAAGAATGTAATTTGTGAAAAAAACATCATGTAATCTATCACCGTCTGAATTGCAATAAAAAGTTCCAATCTCATTAAATCAGATCGAACCTCACTCGCTGCATTCTTGATCTGACTGCTGTTCGGCAGTGGGTCATATCATGTGACTATGACTGTAACCTTTCACCTTCCTTAAGTCCAACCAATCACAATCCCGCTTAGATCCTAGCCTCGTCACTGATTGGTTAGAGTGAAAGGTCACTAGACATGTCCTCTACGGAGCAGTACCTAGATCAAGAATTTATCGTTTTATCTCATTTTAAATAAATGTGCCAGGACTATTACCAGAAATACTCCGATTTGAAAACTTTCATAATAAAAGCAAAAAAACAACATCTTTATTGTGGATACACACGATGTTTCGGGATATATGCTTAATACAAGTTAATTTTGTTTCTCTTTTTACAGTAACAGAAGTGGTTACTATATGAGGATAATTTAATTACTTTCCCATCTGGGCCTAGATTCGTGACACTCTCCCAGTGAAATGTCCTATTTACTCTACATTGACATTAGTTTCGAAAATCTAGGAAAGTGCAAAGGTTCCTAGCTTACTCTTGTGAGTACACAGTGAGATAGTCGGTTCTATCATATACATTCAACCGCAAAAGAAACGTCACCATACAACATGCAAGGTAATTCAATCCATGAGTGATGAACACGACTGAAAGAGAGATACAGAATATCTTCAGAAGCCAACTAAACTAATCTTGAATTTTCAAAGCAGTATCTCTTCATATTTCTGAGAAACACGAGTTCTGAAAATTGTCATTTTCTATCTTCTTATCTAGACGACATAGGAGAGTCAAGCAGGTTTTGTTTGGCTTGTTTTATGTCATCCTACAGTAAAGACGCGTCAATATAATAAAGTACAAGAAGGTTAGTTATGTTGACAACATATTTTATTAATTTCATTTCTACATTTTACACACTTTTGACTTAAATGCCAAACATTCTTGCCAAAACCCTTAAAAGCGATTTCAACACCCCAAGTGTATTTGAAGTGATATAAAAGTTATCATACGCTGATGCATGAAATTAAGAGTACTTCTTTATGAAACATGTGTCTATCGAATACATTCAAAATCTAATTTCTCAGACAGCAGTATTTCTATTTCACACTGTTGAAAATGTGGTGACGTTTCTTTTGCGGTTGAGTGTAAACACTATCAGGCTTCAGTGACGATAACCTGAATTAGTTGAACTTATAAACGTCTCTATATCATTATATATTCAGTGTACATGTATATCGTTGTTTCGGGTCTTAATATAATCATTGTTCGTTTATACAGTCAATAAATACAACATTAATGTATACTGAGCCCACGCGTATAACCATGTGCTATCAGGGCTCCGTTCCATAACAGCGAGCGCTAATAATAGCTCAATGTAACGCTCAAGTAGCGCTCAAGAAGCGCTCATTCTCTCTTGAACGACCCAGTGCATATTCCTCGAAGTTTGCTCGCCTTGCTACGTAGCGTATCATTGAGCAATCGCGTTCAAGAGAGGTTTGAAGTAATCGCTTATTGAGCGATTACTTTAAAACCTCACTTGATCATGGCCCTGATCTCTGCCTGGCGAGGTGAACAAACAATAACTATGTCCAAAAGGAAGGATATAATAGACTTGAATCAGAAAACGATCAGCTGGCAAAGATAAACCATGTTCACGTGTTACTAGCTGCTTATTATGCTTAGTATGCTTATGTCACTATACCCCGACAAGCTACTTATGATGCGATCAAAGTTCGTTATAGAGTAGCATGGTCGCTTAACTTTTGATTGTCATATTTTGTGCGGTTTTAATCGCTGAAATGCATTTTTACACTAGAGCACGATCAGGTAACGACTTGAAAAATAGCATCGAAAATCATAGCTCATCGTGTAAAGCGTGAGGGACCAAAACCCCAACTCGTGGTGATTAGAAGAGATCTGAATGATCGCGAGGCATCTTGATCGTGGAAATATATTAAACATGTTAAATATTTATCCAGAGTAATGCTGTTTCTATAAAAGATAATTTCAGAACGCTGCAACACTTAGTAGACTTTTGGGCATCGGCATAGATTATTTCACAAATCGCCCTTGAACATGTTTAGATCAAAAGCGTGAAAATGGTTATGGCACCTTACTGATCTTTAGATAATATTCGAAGATGTTGGTGGTATGGTGACTCATGTCACATATATTCATAAACGTTTCACGATCATGAAGATCTGCCACGATCTTGGATCGCACCATGTAGCAGTCAGGTTTTGGCTTCTGTAGACGAAGACCGAAACCTCTGTCGTCCGAATGCTCTACCTCACACAGCGTGCCGCATACTGCTATCCAGTGGGGTTGCAGGTAGAATCTCTCGACCTACTGTAAACGTAGCATAAAAAGATCGGTTTCATTTTGTCACGATTATTTAACCCGAAGTTCTACGTTTACTATAGGCCACGATTACCATTACAAGATGAGTTTCGTGGCCAAGGGGGCCTAATCGTGGTCTAGTGTAAACGCAGTACTGCTCCGTGAATAGATGTCGGACTGTCTGCGGGCGATCTGTCAGATAATACGTACTTCACCAGATCACCACGTCATTCACAGGGACTCTTTTGAAGGGACATACATTGTATTGTTGTAGTCACATATGCCAAACGTTATAAATGGCGTTAATTGATCGAAAAGTACTGACTGTTGTCGAAACTAACCATTTTGATGATAATCGACTCAGTATAGTGACGATATAAAAGTCAAAGTAGTGATTTCTCACCGAAAACCGACGATGCCCTACGGCTAGCGCACGTTAAACGTAATTTTGGAACCTTATTTACAACAGGCCAAAGGATAGATTTTGGTTTCTAGTGTCCAATAGGTCAAATAACTACTGTGCATGTAGATGGGGCATGAAATTTCTGTTTCTGAACATATATAAGATATAAGTTGATCGATTTTAATTGGTACCAATCAGTTATTATATATTTTGAATGAATATTGAATTTGAACGAACTTATTAAAACTGAAACACATATCAGCACACATCGTAGTTTAGCGCGTATTAAAGCCACAATACGTATTAGGTTGGATACAACTACAGCTTCTGTATCCGCCCCAGGAATGTCACTTCATTAGACTTACCCAAATTCCCACAGCAAGAACCAAGGCGAAGTACACCGCGATGCTGACATAGTCAGGAGCTTCTAGTTCTTCCACCATAGTAAACACCAACTCCTGCTTAGAACTTACTGAAATCAAACGAATGCTTTGCATACAATACCACACATAGAGAATGTATAACATTTAAATCATAAATAAACAGTACATCAAGTATGGCTTAAGCAACGGATTTTGCATACAATAATAATATGATCTTAATGATCCTTTGTAATCTTTTTCATAATATGGACCCATGGTGGTGATGACGTGAAAAATGTATGGTACCTTGATGGTGTGTGTTAAAGTAACATCGCTATGGCCCAATGATTGTGATGACGTGACAACGCTATGGAAGCATAATGGTGATGTCGTGACAACACTTTTTAACCATATTATGGTGATGACTTGACAACGCTATGGCACCATAATTGTGATGACGTGACAAGGCTATGGAAGCATAATGGTGATGTCGTGACAACACTTTTTAACCATATTATGGTAATGACTTGACAACGCTATGGCACCATAATGGTGATGTCGTGACAACACTTTTTAACCATATTATGATGATGACTTGACAACGCTATGGCACCATAATGGTGATGACGTGACAAGGCTATGGGAGCATAATGGTGATGTCGTGACAACACTTTTTAACCATATTATGGTAATGACTTGACAACGCTATGGCACCATAATGGTGATGTCGTGACAACACTTTTTAACCATATTATGATGATGACTTGACAACGCTATGGCACCATAATGGTGATGACGTGACAACGCTATGGCTCCATAATGGTGATGACGTGACAACGCTATGGTATCATAATGGTGTTGCGTGACCACGTTATGGCACCATAATGGTGATGACGTGACAACACTTTGCAACCATGATGGGGATGACGTGACAACGCTTTGGTACTTTGATGGTGATGTCGTGACAATACTTTGGCACCATGATGGTGATGTCGTGACAACACTATAGCATCATGATGGTGATGTCGTGACAACGTTATGGCATCATGATGGTGATGTCGTGACAATACTTTGGCACCATGATGGTGATGTCGTGACAACACTTTGGCACCATGATGGTGATGTCGTGACAACACTGTGGCACCATGATGGTGATGGCGTGACAACACTATAACATCATGATGGTGATGTCGTGACAATACTTTGGCACCATGATGGTGATGTCGTGACAACACTTGCACCATGATGGTTAAGTCGTGACAACACTATAGCATCATGATGGTGATGTCGTGACAACGTTATGGCACCATGATGGTGATGATGTCAACATGCTATGGCGTCACGGAGATCACCGGTAGAGAATGACAGTATTGTGTTTTTGATAGTTCTTAATCAAGTGATTTTGAGGGATTTTGAAAATAAATCAATAATAAATACAAAACTTCAAACAACTCGTCTTGATATATTTAATATAAGAATACATTCACCATGTTCTAATATACATGTTTTACTGAGAACATGAACAGAATAAGGAGTATTAATAAGGGTGTTAGAGATGACAAATAGCAATGTTTGGTTTAGTTTGTGCCCAATGAGTGTTCAAATGACAAAAACAATGCTTTGATAAGTTGGTCCCAAATGATTGTCAAAAATGACAAATACTACTGTTTGGCTTAGCTGATCCCAAATGCGTGTTAAAGAAGACGGGTAACACAATTTCGCTTATATCTGGTGCAAAATGCTACCATATTTGTCAATACCTTACCTTCAGTTATGAGAAAACTATCGAAATACCAAGGATCCACACTAAATATGCTTCAATTGGAAAACGTAACACAAGCTACAAAGAGAGTCTCGATATGCAACCTATATGCATAAACGCCTGCCCTCGTCAGTTTGGACAAATAAAAAGTGACTACTGACAGGTGACCCCTGGATGTACAAATAAATATAGGCACTGGACTGGGAATGTAATTAACACGGTCAGACTTATCAATTTGGGACATAATCACATTTGCTATTCAATGACATTTTTATAATAATAAACAGATAAGATAATTAACATTTACATACTTAAGCGATCTCCTTACATAGTCTCATAAGGTGTAAATTACAGCTGCATCCCGAAAGTTTGTTCACCTACTCGTGTAGCTCAATGAAAATATATTGTAATTGATGATGTATTTTAGGTGTCGTATCATGGCGGAAAAGAAACCGATATTTTTATGTTTTAGTTAAGAAGTGACTATTACATGTACCATAACATAATCTTATTTTACAGTCGACTCTAACAGTTTTGGCAGCCCGTTGGTGTGATCAGGGGTCATCATTTCGAAAATTTCAGTTTCTAATTCCCTCGTTAAGATATACAATAGGTGTGCAACATCGTCAAAAACTAGTGACGTATTTAATTTGTTAATTTTCAAACTCATCTCATGCATCGCAGGTATCATATACAACTCTTGAATCATGATAACAGATTCCGCAGATTGTATGAATACAATACCTTAGACTACCCAATTACAAATAACAGGAAATGTCAGTTAAGGAATCCATAATTCTCAGCAATACAAAGAAGCGACATTTCGTTTTTCACTCTGTTGAAAATTATGTAACGTATCTTTTGATCGGGTGTTTAGTAAATGTGCAAAATTCGATTCATCATGAGCGGCAGAGAATATTGCAATGTCAGTGGCACAAGTTAATCGTATTTGTCGTTATTTTAACATAATATCCTTGAAACATCCTACTTACAGCTCGCTGGTTTCTATCGGTTGACAATACTCTAACAACAGTTTCTCTTGTTCATTGTTTTACATGTTTTAAGTAGCCTGGTTGGTTCAGTGTGCAGACAAATTAGCGATGTCAGTCAGTGAGTTTCTCCAGGTTACAGGAAGTGATAACTGGCATCCGATAAATTACAGAGTGTAATAAATCGCATTTTATACAATTAAAATTGTGAAAATGTATGCAATAAATCATATGCCACATGCCTACTATCAGCTGTTGTATACTATTCTGCAGTATACGTTATGTACAATGAATACGGTTGATTCTAGGACAAAAGCCCTTAGGACAAAAGTTCCCAAGGACAAAACCCCCTGATAATATTTGCCCACCCGGACCAAAGCCCCAGTTTTAAAATTGTCAAAGAGCGCAAAACAAAAGTTTGTCATTATTTTTAAGGCTTAATTCGGAAACTTTTTTTCCCACAATCATTTATTACGAGGATTTACGAATTTACAAAACTATTGTGATACCACGTGACTGGGATATCACATGTCAATCTTCTAGGCCGTTGTTTGGTACAAGAATTATTTTGTAAAAGGAATGATTATGGGGGTAAAGGAAAAATGAATGAGAGAGAAGATAGAGGTAAAGATAGAGATGAAGAGAGATAGATGATAGACTAAGTTGAGAAACAGCCGGACCATTTTCTAATAAACATTTCGTCATCTTTGCCAAATATATATCTTTCTATGTTGTAGCTATATTTTATTAGCTGAATGGCGTGATCAAAACTTATGTCTACAAGTGCATGTTTTCTTAAGGACAGTAAATAGATAGTTTATTAAAATGCTTCAATTAAAAGATTTAAGCAATTGTATATTAATTAAAATACTTTAATTAAAAAATACTACATTGAAATATATAGAAATTATGGGAGGAGGCAGGGCGCCTTTTTTGTCCGGTGGGGCTTTCGTCCGGATACCATGCGGTTCTCACCTGCATGTTTTCCTTAGTACGGACAAGTAATATACCTGTTAAGTAAACAATTTTGATGAGTCCACTGAACTGTTCGTAAAGATTCCACTGTGTACAGCTCTATATAATTTATATGATTTGTATATTTATATATTTGTATATATATGATATGTTTTTCAACGGTATAAGATTGATAACGAAACGTTGCAGTCTTGGATCAACTACCGTACGCAAGGCTCAACTCTTGCCAGTCCCCGTAACTGGCTGACTTAAGCCTTGCCGCATTTATTTAAGATTTCCGTGTTAGGAAATCGGAGCACACTACGCATTTCAAGTGCAGCGCTCGATTATTTTAGCACAGAAAAATAAGGGAAATACTGCAATTCTTAAATCAGCCAGTTTTGGAGACTGGCGACTACTGTCTTGCTGAAGAAAGTTGTCTTAGGATAAAGAAGTTAAATATCTATAAAATACTTTACTTTACTTTATTGCCCTTTTAGAATGACATTCAAACTTTTTATAAACAAACCAGTGAATTGGCTTTAAAATTGTTAAGAATGAGCCACAAACAAAAAATAATTTATGTGAACTACCAAACACCATGTAATCATACCCCCGTCACCAATGCCATGCCATATGCCCATTTGCGAATTGGCTTTTCAAGCCTCGTGAGCTGAAATATGTATGTATGGCTCTGTAAACTGTATAAAAAGATTGAGGCAATGATAGATTCATTCTCTTCCCACAGAGGTTAGTCCCTACAGTTTTCCGGTTCTACCCTCTGTTGTTTTTCGCTTGAAATCGAGAACAGAACCGAAGTCCCCTAGCGGTGGAAAGAGAAATCTCATACCGTATCCCTGGTTCTTAACCAATGAAAACTCATCTTTAATTGGTCACGTCGACAGGATAACTTCAAAGATCGAGGCATTTTGCTCTGAAGGGTCTTGCTCATTAGCATATGTCATTCGAATATGTCTGATGTAAATAACGCAAATGAACTGTTCTGGGGATTTGTCTCTGATTTGGTCTTCTTTATTTATAATTATGTTTATGATCATTAGTTTTCACAAAATCAAACAGCATAGTTCGAGGAAAACACAGAAACACAGGATATGTTTATCATTATGACGTGTCATTGGCAATTGTCACTTTTACAACGGCGTCGCTGATTGCACAACTAGATTCAATTGCAACCAATCAGGACATTCCCTTTTCGCCCCCCGATTTCAAGCGTAAAGTAACAGAGGGTAGAACCGGAAAACTGTAGGGACTAACCTCTGTGGGAAGAGAATGTGATAGACTAAATGTCAGTAGATGAACCACATACTGAACATGAATCACATGTATGTCATGCACCGCATTTTCACACGCACCACGTTTGCACTTGCCCGACATATCGTAAAACATCAAATATGCAGTTGGGTTTAGGTGCACTGGTACGTCATTGATACATTTCCAATGTAAACTGAACAACATTTGAATTAAAGAGGTAGGATACAAATTGCTCACATCAAATTTAAAATTTTTACATTTGGTATTATTTGCAGAAAAAAAGGTTCCCTAAATTTAAGTATGTTCAACGCGCCTTTGTTCAACAATTGGCAAACTTTGTGACACCAGGTCTTCAAAACATTACCTCAATAAATAAAACAAGATGTGTTTGTTAAACACGGATGACCCCGGATATACCAAAGTTATGGCCAAGGTTAAAGTTTTCTGAAGATGTCCACTGCGGCAAGGTGAAGGTCACAAGGTCAAATATGATGACCTAATTTGAAAGGTCTCATCACAAGGTATGCACATCCCAAGTATGAAAACCCTAGCTCTGAGCAATCCAAAGTTATGGCCACGGTTAAAGTTTTTGTGGACAAACACACAGACGGACGGAAAGACGGACGGACAGACTGACAGGTGAAAAACAATATACCCCCGGAATCTCCGATTCGGGGGCATAAAAAGATCTCTCTTAAAAGTATAATGTTTCCAATTGAATTATTAATGAGTTGTTTTTTTTTATGAAGATACACATCTAGGGATATGGCCATTGAAACGGATGACTTTATTATCCATATCAACCTGACATGACGTCATCGGAGGTTGATATGTACATATCGACCTAGGGAGTTATGAGATATTCAACTTCTGATGTCATAGCTGCAAGAATGAATCCTCGTCCGGATACTGAAAATCTCGGCTTCGCTTCAACTTTCAGTATCCTTTCTTCAGGTTGAAAAACACTTTAGAATAGAGAGCAAAAACAAAATTTTCTCCCCCCCCCCCCCCCCCCCCCCCCCCCCCCCACTTTCAGTATCCTTTCTTCAGGTTGAAAAACACTTTAGAATAGAGAGCAAAAACAAAATTTTCTCCCCCCCCCCCCCCCCTCCCCCCCCCCCCCCCCAACTAAAAACTAAATTTAATATTGTTATATTATTACGGACTGTTATCAGCATGTGGGCAACATATAAATGTAGAAGATACAATGTTTACAGTTATCATGAAACAAGGAAAAAGGAAAAACTACAAAATTTTGTGTTAAAGGAAGGCCGAAATAAAATATTTTCTATTGAATTCTTAACTGCAATTGGTTCTTTGGACTATTTTGTGAAAAATGAGACCCAAAAAAAGTCCATATGTTGTTCCTATATTAAACTAGAGCGGCTTAAAAACACCCAAAAACATCGTCTGCTTTTCACCCGTGACCAACAAAACAAAAATGGGGCGGGGCTTAGAGAGTTGGAAGATACCGGAAGTGACGTACGTGAAGGGACGGGGTGTAAACATTCGCTTACTATTTACAATGGCAAACACTGGGGAATCGGTCAGATAATCTGTTATATCTACGCTTTGCAATGATGCCACATCGCTGTTCTGCTGTGTAATCTGTTCGAGTAATGTAAGTTATCAAGTTTCACTTTACAAATGCACCAAAATATCGTTATATATATCAAATCAAATATAATTGGTATAAATAGTGAGAGAAGGTGGATTCATAGACGTTCGTAGACATAGGACCAAGATATGATAATATGAACGAAGTACAGTTGAGACAACGACATCAGATAGTCGGTGTTGTTGTTATTTTTTGTTAGAGATTGTTTGTGTTTAAAATAAAAAAACAAACGTGAGATAAGCACGCTGGCGAAGTAGACCCTATTGTAAGCCATCGACAATAAAAGCACTTCACAACATCCTGTTTTTAAACATCGTTAATCAACCGACAACCTAATTTACTTACTGTACATTACAAAAATCAAAATAACTCACCACATATTTTAAAACATCAAAAGAATAATACGTCTACGAATCCACCTACGAAAACATCGCATCCCAATGTTACAGTTTACGATTTAGTTATCACTTATTACACATTAAAACATTCAGAATTTCATAGTTTATAAGATAATGTTTTCAATAAAATGTGTGGTTAATCAAATATAATCAAGTAAACATCGTATTAAATTGACAATTCATCAAGAGTGTCAATTAATGTAAGAAACTTACCTTATAAACGTATCCAAAAGGACAATATGAACATCCAAATGCACATTAGACACAAAATGTTAACCTATAATTCCATCAATGACAGTACTTGGAAACAGAAGATGATCAAATAATAACCCTCTTTCAGCAAAAGTCTTTTCGCAAATGGCATGATAGTGAACCAAATAGTTATGATGATTTTACACTAAAAATAATTTCATTGGTACATTAGATTTAAACAAGAGTTTTTATTGGATAACTTGATAGAGATATGTTCATTGGCTGAAAATTTCTAGACTGAATGTCGCGTTAAGTGTATTGTGTGTCACCAAGACAGGACGTTGGCAATAAACATGACATGCTGGTCACCGACTTGTGTTATATAATTGAGTCGGTCCAGTAAACTTGTTATCTGTACAAACATAATTACACTCCTTCCTTCTCACATACTCAGCTTCTTAATTGCGTAAACTAATGTGCTGTAACAACACTTCTCCCTTTTGATCTGGAAGAAACATCTATATGGTCCGCTAAACTGAGAATTGTGTGTTGATGTGCAGAAGTGACACATAAAAGCTATCAGACCATTTCGTTTTCATTAACGATATGTTCATTAAAATGCTTCTGGTAACATAATTCTTTTATTCGATAATGTTCGTTGTCTATATCAATCTGTGTATATGTTTAGCGTGCACAATAGAGCAATCTTCATGTAAATTTCATTGAGCTTGTTGACCAATACAGTTCATTTATTTATTCATGAAAGTGAAGTGAAAAGGGTTTGCATTCCATTACATCATATATAGAATATTTTAATTGACAAACTTAAAATACAGTTATCTTTTATATTAAATACAAAATGTTATTTATAAATCTGCAACGTTGTCTCGCTTGTTTGAACAGTCAATCGTTCAGTGTATATGAAATTATACCTACCATATATATTTATTTATTAATACATACAAAACAAAATTAACATGCCGATTATTCAACATACTTTGATCAATTGATGCTACTTAATCTCTCTTCACCCGATTCCCGCGATAATCTTCTTCCCTTGTTTCAGTGTCACTTGAACATACCTTCCCCTCTAGTTCCGCGATTAATTGCTACAAACATACTATACAAAAGCGCAGAATGTATTCTAATAAAGCACGCCCCGGTTGTTGTAACCATATAAAATCGCTAGTTGAATAGTTTAGTAATCCGTTTATCGAAAATTGGGGTTGTTTTGATGAAGTTTTCTGTCTTATATGAGCAGTTTAAAAGTGGGGAAAACGCGTTAAATTATGATTAGCGGCCATGTAGAGGCTCCTTCACGTACGTCACAGCCCGATACGCTTCCGTGACCACCCCCGCCCATTTTCATTCTGGTCGCCGGGGCTTAATTGGGCACTTTTAAAAAAAGCCGTATATAAGTTATTTATGGGTCGATTTAAAAAATTTAAAATCTAGCAATTGTCAAATTGAAACCCCTTTTCAACGAATCCGAAAGTGACCATATGTCATTTCATCTAACCTATTCACACTGCAAATGGGGAAAAGACAAAAGAGATTATCTATGAACAACTAGATATAAAATACATATCAAAATACAACTGTTATCAACAAAACTCCTGGTTAAATACCAAATGGACTTTTAATACATACACTGGGCACAATTTCAAAATATGCCTAACTTTTTTTGTCAAGTTAATTAATAATTGCTGTTAGAGTCAGGCATAACAGTCATTCAAGTGAGTTTCATATCATGAGTCTCGGACAGTAACCGTTTAAACCATTGCTAGACGGCAGAGAAGTCACCAAAACATTACTGTTGCTAATTCATGACATTTGTATGTAAGTACTTAAGTCCGTGGTTAGCAAAATTAACTCTCAGGTACAGTCTCCTAGTTATAGTCACCAGTACAATCTAAAATACAAAAAAAGGGAGAAATATTGTTACTAATTATTGTATTAAAATCAAAACCATAAAACCACAACTGACTCCATTCTAAGAACGAAATATTCCGTTGGTACCAATGATTAAACCAAAATCTACTTACTGCGATCGTGAACTTTGTCCGTGAAGTGCTGTTATGCAGCGTTAAACTGCCAATTCGTCATATTATCGTTTTACTGGTACTGGATGCATGGTCACATTCAACCATTAAACACAATTTGGAGTAGCCTCTCTTACAGTCTCCTTAATATAAAACATATCCATATTACCACAGAGCATTATAGTTTACATTATAGTCTCAAGATGACACCAAAAAGGGCCCATTTTCTTTTTTCTTTTAAAATGAAGTTACATTCGCCCTTTTAACACTTATTGTTATATAACTCAAGGGACTAAGAGCTGCATCCCAAAAGTTTGTTAACCTACGTGTGTATCTTAGTGCAAATATCATGTACATTGGCTTTCATTGTGACGTCAATTAAATTACATCAATTACAATGATACAATGACTAAAATATCCTATATCTATGTGTAAATTAATCATTCCCACACTTACCAATTGGTCGCCAGGTCAGTGGTGCAAGATTTTTTTACTTTGGCATAATGGTATAGATGGAAGGGGTCAATAATTTAAAAATAGAGCCATTGGCTCTGTAGCTCATCAGCCTTTAAATATAATAAAATATTAATAGTTACTTATATGAAATATGATAAAAGTTACTAAAAGATGGTTTGACAAAATAAATATTACATACAATTTTTAATTTTTAATTTTCAAGTCTCAACTTCTCTTTCTAAACAACCTTTTCTCAAAGCACATGTTAGAATTTACATATTAACCTCCCTATGAAGAGCACATAAAATCTCAAGATGAAAATAGCTTTTCAGGTCATGACCTCTGTGACCTATATTTGGGGTCGCAGGGTCACGAAATGTACAATTTGGAATCCCAATTGGCCAAGGAGTCTGTTCATAACATTACAGCTTTCTAGACTTTTGGTACTGGAGAAGAAGATGGAAATAGGTTTTTAGGGTTGTGACCCCTGTGAC
This sequence comes from Gibbula magus, assembly GCA_936450465.1. Taxonomy (NCBI): domain Eukaryota; kingdom Metazoa; phylum Mollusca; class Gastropoda; order Trochida; family Trochidae; genus Gibbula; species Gibbula magus. The sequence goes on along the minus strand of OW388294.1, from coordinate 35,771,873 downwards.
CCTATTTGTGGTCACAGGGTCACCAACTCTACAATTTAGAATCCCCATAGGCCAAGGAGTATGCACATAAAATTTCAGCTCTAGAGTTATAGGTTCTCGAGAAGAAGTAGAAATAACAGACGTTTACACACAGACGGACGGACGGACGGACGCCGGACACCACGCCATGCCATGCCATATGCCCATCGGGCCTTTCAGGTCTGATGAGCTAAAAATTCAAATTTCCTTAATCTAAAATAAAAGTTTCTACGGCGAATAAATGAGGAAAATTAATCACAAGTACATTGAATGAGATTAAGAGGGAAAACATTATCAATATTATATTTATAAGAAAATATAAACTGTAGTTTTGTTGACCCGTGGTCACTTCAAAGAGCTGCCAAAACATTTACCGTTTACTATGAGGTATGAAATTGAAATATGTTATGGAATATTCAACATTTACCAAAGTCAAAATGCAAATGATCTTTTCGTTGAACGATGTTTTAAAGACATCCACTATATCATGATCTTTTCACTTAGAAACACGAGTAGGTGAACATAATTTCGGGAGGCAGCGGTACATCATGTCAAAGAACATTGTCTCCTGATGTTTGCTTGCTTGAATATATTACATGTACTTCAATTCATGTTACAGGTAATCCGGGTCCTCTTAAAGCTATCATTTCTCTGTTTATATTGCCTCCTTAAATAGGTTCCTGGCCGTTAAACTTAAACTTGAAAGTAGGGTAGATATCGATGGCCTGGTTTAGTATAGGAAGTTCAAGTTTGAATCATCCATTGGCTACAAATGTAAACGTTGATACAAACACAAGAGTAGGTTAGGACAACATTGCTATTGTTAAGAACATTCTATCGACAAAGTCTAATGATTAAATTGCATAATTCACTAACTTTGAAATATACTCTCTTTTGAAAGGTTAAATAGTTTTTTTTGTATTGATATAGTATATTATGTAAATAAACTGCGTTTATGAGGTACAGAAATAAAAACATGAGACAGTTTTGTATGTCATACTTTGTCTCTGATACATGCGAGATAGAAACATACCTGGAACTGGAAGAGAATTCTGAACACCAGGGCTCTGTTCCATAACAGCGAGCGCTTATAATTGCTCCTCATTGATCGCTCAATGTAGCGCTCAAGTAGCGCTCAAGTAGCGCTCACTCTCTCCTGAACGACACGTTGCAATTCCTCGATGTTTGCTCGCCTTGCTACGTGAGCAATCGCGTTCAAGAGAGGTTTAAAAGTAATCGCTAATTGTGCCTTTACACAGACATAAAGACCAGTATGGCGTCCTCTGTGCGACTGAAATACATAACAGATCGCCGTTGAAGGTTTAAGGGAGTCACAATGGATGCTAAGATCGTGAGGAGGTGGTCCCAGAGCTGTTGAGACATCGCGAATGATCGCCAAGGACGAGGACGCCAACACATTTGAACATGCTCAAAACTTCCGGCGTTGAGCCTGATCGCTCAACGGTTGCTGCCATGCAGGAGACAGAAAGGTCTACGGTCGAAAAGGACGATTGGTGATCGCCATGTTAGAAATTCGCATATGAGGGACGATGCCTGTGCGTTCCCTGTACCTTCTTTCTGCATTCCGTGTACAATCAACGACTGTCATTATCACAGCCACTCTGCCTCCAGCGACCACGGCAAACTTTGTGCCACCATGACGATTTCTGTGCCTTCTTTCTGCTTTCATTCAGCCTTCTTTGAGCGTCCCAGTAATTTCTTTCTATAAATAGATGATCGATTTTTACATGTTTCCTTTTTTTGTAGACATATCATAGAGATAAGACATGGCACCAAACAGGGGCACCAAGTCGCTTCTAAAATGGATTTTGGCCGTTATGTTTGGCAACTATATTTAAAATATTATGCAATGTAGAAAATTAATTAATAAAAGATGTTAGCGATCTAATTTATCTTTTTGGAGTTTAATTCGTCACTGTAGGTCGTCATAAAACAAGACAAAAATACCTTTTTAATATCCTCCAAAGATTTAAAAACAAAACAACATGTTTTAAGAAGCTGGGTTTTTTTCTCAGAAATTGGAACAGATTACTTTTCAAAATTTAATCCAGCTGACCTCTGAAAATGATGTACCGGGGTTTTCCGAGAGCAAGCCCTCTCGTTTAGAAGCCCATGGGCTACTATTGAGAAAATGTTTCCAAATAGAAACCCATGGGCTTCTATTCAATTCCAAAGTTTGCCCAATGAGAGTGGCCTGAGCTTGCCTCCACTTTCTACAAAACAAATAGTCCATGTTAATTGAGTTGTATAATGATTTGTTAGAAACCCCGTACATGATGTGCAGGTGGTGCTGATTGCGACGATCCGTTGTGTGATGCATTGACTCATTTGAAACTCCAATTCTCATGAACAAATCTTCAACATTACCGTACAGTTTAGTTTACAAGAGTGACAAGAGTTTCCACACGTTTCGTTTTCTTAGCAATTGCAATACTCCTAAAAGTTATGCTTTCACTTATTGTCTCATGATTATTATTCCATATGGCTGTCACTTTAAAATAATTTTCGAATACAAGCCCATGTTTCCGAATATAAGCCCGGGTTTCTATTTTGTGTGTAAGTTCACTCGTCAAAAACCCTGTTTTCCGTATAGAAGCCCTGGGCTTGCTATCGGAAGACCCCGGTAGCCCAGGGCTCCGTTCCATAACAGAGAGCGCTTAAATTGTTCATTGATCGCTCAACGTAGCGCTCAAGTAGCGCTCAAGAAGCGCTCGTTCTCTCTTGAACGACACAGTGCATATTCCTCGAAGTTTGCTTGCCTTGCTACGTAGCGCTACATTGAGCAATCGCGTTCAAGAGAGGTTTAAAAGTAATCGCTAATTGAGCGAAACCTCTCTTGAACACGGCCCTCTCTTGAACACGGCCCTGTTTCCGTTGTTTGTATTCCCCGTGAATTTAAATATCATGCATGTTTGTTTATTTTTATATAATATATTCGTCTTTTGCAAACAGCATTGACCATGTTGTGCAGCAGCAGAGCCTGTTGTCATTGACGATTGGAATGGAACTAGACAAATGCACACAAGTGAAGATTATTATTAACCCTATCTATCCCTCCAGGGATCGCTGAAGTAATGGATAACACCTGAATGCGAGGGCGTACTAGCAAAGAGAGGCCTTTGCAATAGGAACGACCCCGAAGGTCTTCCCGTAGGCAAAGGCTTCTCTTTGCTAGAATGCCCGAGGATGAGGGTGCAATCTATTTTCTTTACCAAAAAAAACTACCGTGAGTGCAGTTGTCTTAGTGTTTTACTGCAGGTGGTCCAAGTAGATAAAGCGCACATAAAATATTATGGAAGGTATCCGACAGCAGAATACTAACCAACACTCAACCCTTCCAAGTAACCAATCCTTTGTGGTCTAGTGGTAGAGTCTTGGGCTACAAAGCGAAAGGTTGCGGATCCCGCAGTCTGGTTAAAATAAGTGAATTTATTGTCACTTAACTTCAGGTTCAACTTCAAAGTACGAAGTGTCAACGCCAATGAGCCAATATGAAATACGTTTAGGGGTCAGATTGACAAAATGTGTCTGTAATCTCACTTGTCATGTCACCTGTACACACGATTTAAAAGGAGGGTTCTATCGGGGTATTTTTTGTGGAAACGAAATTCCAGAGGATATCCCCGTTTACACTAATATGCTACTAATAAATAAATAAAACACATTTAAGTTAAAATATATTAACACAGGTAATATTTTGATGAATTTATATTTCACAACTTAATAAAGACAAGCGTACATTTGTTGAAAAATAAAAACAATGAGAACTGAAGCCATTCATCGGCGAGTGGGGAAAAGTTTGCTACGGCATAACAGCAAATTGTTTATTAGTTTTATGACACACTATTCGTTACTATGTGAACTTTCTATCAGTGTATATCTTTTATCATTAAAATGTTGTAAAATTAGGTAAAATATTGCGTGTTTTCATTTCACGTAATGCACAAAATCCAATATGGCGGATTTTGCCGACAGAATGGCCCCTTTAAGTCATCCAGAGCGTTAAAAGTAGTCAGTTGAAATGAACAGTGTTTACGGATAAATGAACGTTAACAGACGGACGAATGCATGGACGCTGGATGCCATCCATCAACCCATAGGGCCTTTTGCTCTGAAGGAGATAAAAACGGGAAAGGCAATTAAATGCGTATAGTTACAGCTGGTTATATAAAAGAGAAAACATAACAGAATAACAGAAACAAAAACAGTTATTTTCAAAGTATATTTATTCATAAGAAAAATAATGGATAAAGCTACAAATGATCCTATTACTATTCAACAACGCTTTTATTAAAAACCCAAATGAGTCAATGTGCTTATATATTTTTTATTAATTGTAGAAGACTAATTATACTCATTTGAGGTATTCATTTTAATACCATATCATCGAAACAATACAATGATATTAGGATTGTTTGATACAAACATCACATGACAAGATGCATTAATCCCCTTTTAACACCCACAATGCGGCTTTCGTTTAGAAATAGCGTTAGCAAGACATACATGTCTGTATACCCTACATAAAGAGCCTACCATATGGCCTATATTTCTTAGAAATAGCATTGAAAGACATATATACCCTATCATTTATGGCGTCTTCGCTTAGAAATAGCGTTAGAAAGATACATATGCCAATAGACAATACCGTATAAGTCGTGTATCGCTTAAAAATGAAAGATTATAAAAATCTCAAAATTTATAGACCATATCCGACACAGACATATTTCTGTCAAAAGTTACTTCTAAGTGATAACGCACTTGAGTAACCTACGTACATGTAGGAGGGATATGACAGTGTTAGGCATCCTTTCACAAAGAGCAGACTGAAGTTACCAAGTTATTAGTTATTCTTTCAAAATGCGTCTATGAAATATAATAATAATATATAATGCTAACAGATGAATTATAAATAAATAAAAACAAAATTATACATCTAGATACATACAAATCGTTATATAATTATATCAGGTAACACCCTCAGTAAAAGAATCCCAATAAGAACGTGGTGATGGTAGCGGCAGTGATGGCGGCTGCTGTGGCCAATCTTCGAGATGTAGGGTCCTCGGCAAGTGACGTCATCTTTCGACGGATTATTTCTATCTCCTCAGGGGAGAGCTTTGGTTGGGTTTATCGTCTATACCACACAACCAATTGTAAACGCGTCTGCCAACAGTCTTTTTCTTACCTGGAAATATATGATAAGATAAAATTATGGTCCTGTAGTTTCCGCAGATAGGTGTCATAATTACTCAGCACATGATAGTTTAACACAAGAACTTTTCAGTTTTAATAATTGTGGAAAATTCCTCTACCGATCAAAATTTAAAAAATTAGTCCATTATTTACAAAAACTATTTAAGTAAAAAAGTAAAAAAATGAAATAATTTATATTATCATATACCTATCAATAATATGGACCATTTTGAACATACGGTACTGGTCACGGACTCCCGCCCGTATTGCCCACCCGGGCCGCAAATCCATATCAGCCATATCAGCCCTAGGGCCAAAAATCCATATCAGCCGTATTGCCCGGCTAGTAAGCAGGTTTTGCAATCAATTCACGCAAGCGCGCAAAACGTCAATAGACAGAGCCTAGTTAATGTTTTAGAGTTACGTCCCTTGTCGACCTGTCGTCGTCTGCTAGTAGGCTGTTGACAAGATTGTCATTGGCATAATGAGTACCGGAGATGATGTTTTGGCATCTCTTTCCGACAGAATAATTGAACTGGAAGGAATTTTAGAAAATGAAGACACCAACACGTTAATTCCAGGGCAAGATCGGTTTTCCGATGAAACTGATACGGTTTCGTTTGTGCAAAGCATGAAAAATGTCAACACCGTGAGAAAAACCGAAGGTGACTTGAAACTTCTGAAAACCTATTTCCATACAGTTGGGGAAGTGAGACAACCCGAAAACATTGAGCCCAATATTTTGGACAGTCTGTTAGCACGATTTTTCACAGATGTGGTATATGATAAAAAGGTTATGATATGACTGTTTTCCTTTCGCCGGTCATATCAACTTCGGCCCTCGGGCTGATATGGCAGTCTCGGATTGATATGACCGGCGAAAGGAAAACAGTCATGTAATAACCTCTTAGCATGTCTCCAATTAAAACAGAGTCGCCTGACAAACTGGGACGGGAAGGAAGCCCTTATGAAACAGGTCGGGGAGTATACGGTTAAAAGCTCGATTTATACATATTCGATAGATCATAGACTGGCCCATAAGAACAATATAACAATATACTTACGTCTGTAGTCAGGTTCATCATCGTCCACAGCGAAGTCATCCTCGGGATCCTGGGGGTCGTGTCGTGTCCACCATGTTACACGTCGGAGCTGGGACAGATACAGGTTTTATTTAACCAGAATTATTGGCAATGAACACTTATAACTTCAGGGCGATTGTATATAAGAACACAAATAAAGAAAATAAAAATCCCAAAATCTAAAAATCTCAATTCAAAATTGCAAAACATAATTATGTTACAGAAAAGTATGCCATTTACCATGTAATTTTGAATTAGTTTTTATTCTTGGTTTACGTCATTTCATTTTACATTTTGCATTGTGTTCTTTTGAAACAGGTTCAACGGGTCAATATAGCTAGCACGATATTGGTCCACGGTGTAACCATGCCGTATGTATGAACTAAGGCAAACGTACCTTCTCAGGAGGTCTTGGTTTGGTGATGAGGGAGATGAGGACGGTTGAGATGACGGACACTCCGGATAGGATGATGGCGTAGTGCAGGAAGACGACCTCGGCAAGGATGGCAGGTCTCGTATCCGTGTCGAAGCTGCCACACAGAGGGGCGGGGTAGGCGAAGTCGAGACCCATCCTGACTCCTCCAGCAACAAGGCTGATCATCAGGCCCCAGAAGGCACCCTGGTGGAATACAGCGAGAATACTTGATACAGTTTGTCAAGTATCACATGCATCTTCAACTATCTGTAATGTACGCCCCAGTCCACCATTACATCTAGGAATAATCTATCTGCTCCGTGTCGTGCAAGCGCAAAAATCAACCAATCATAATTGCTTTTCTCTTGTTGTCGCGTGTTAACGTATATTGGACAATGCTGATATCAAGCAGCAAACATTAATATTCCCATAAGGTACTTAAATTCGTACTAGGAAGTAGCCTGAGTAACTGAACCAACTTTGTATAGAAGATTGTGTTTGAATTGGCCTTTATATCATACCAGATTCAAATGCAAATATCACATCAATGCTTGAATGTCGAATATTTTTACGGTTTGAAGAAGGCTTTGTAATGATACACATGCATGTACACTCAATCCCGAGAACACCTTGACGTTCCTGTTCAAATTAACATAACCCAGCTTTTTAGTACCCACCGGCTCTGTAGTTCCCTTCCAGAAGAGCGCCAGCAAGAAGACACAGCACCAGGGAGGTGCTGTATAAGAGGAAACAGCCTGGATATAGCTCCACAACTGTCCACTTTGAGCAGTCTGTAGGATGGGCAGCCACAAGATACTGACTCCCACCAGCGCAAGGACGGCCACTCTACCCAAGATTATCAGTTCGTGTTTTGAGGCCTTCCTTCTGAACCTCCTCCAGATGTCCATGGTGAACATGCTGCTGGCGCTGTTGAAGGTGGATGTTAGGGAGCTCATCAGAGCTGCCAGGAGGGCAGCCAGCATCACGCCTCTCAGACCTAAAGAAGACAGACACCAAAGTTGATCAATTTATCAGAGCAAACTGCAGGGCGACCAGAGTGACGCATTTGAGACTTTGAGGAATACAAGGAGTACAACTTGAAATCTTATTTTACCCAAAACATCTGACCACCTAGCTCATGACCAGGCATTAGTGTGCAATCGATCAGGCTGTCGTGGTTATCACCGAAACTTACCATACTTTTATTGCTATGTTGGGTCAATGTGAAGATGAAAATGATGAATACCTGATGAGCCATATCTCGATGATATTTAGACACATCTGCACTGCTGTACGAGATGAAGATCGTCACTATTCCTACCTACCAGTGGGCATCCTCCTGAGTATGAGGAGCGGGTAGGCGATGTTGGTACATCCGGCTCGGTTCTGACACACTCGTTCACAGTGGTCATCTGCAACGCAAAATGACTATCCACATAAGAAATTCACAGTGTGGGTGAAGATTACCTGAAAGCTGCTGTAGACTCATAAACCACGGTGTTTATTAAACGGTTTTTGTGATGGAGCTCATTAACCTTTAAAGAGAATCCGGGCGATCATGCCTGGCACGATAAAGAGTTCAATAACCTTTAAAGAGAATCCGGGCGATCATGCCTGGAACGATAAAGAGTTTTAAATAACCTTTAAAGAGAATCCTGGCGATCAAGCCTGGCACAATAAAGAGCTTATTTACCTTTGAAGAGAATCCTGGCGATCATGCCTGGCACAATAAAGAGCTTATTTACCTTTGAAGAGAATCCTGGCGATCACGCCTGGCACAATAAAGAGCTTATTTACCTTTGTAGAGAATCCTGGCGATCACGCCTGGCACAATAAAGAGCTTATTTACCTTTGAAGAGAATCCTGGCGATCATGCCTGGCACAATAAAGAGCTTATTTACCTTTGAAGAGAATCCTGGCGATCATGCCTGGCACGATGAAAAGGATGAAGCTGAGCATCTTGAGTACAGCAGCGAACACAGCTCCTGCCTTGGCGTGCCTCATGTTCTTAGCCGAGAGGCACCTCTGTACTGTGATCTAGGGTAAGAGAGTTATGGCATCAGTGGTGTTCATGTTATTTCATTCTGACAATAATACAAATTCTCATGGTCTAGTATTATACTAACACAGACAAAATATTGAATTAATTAAATTACTTCACTTGTGTTTTGCAGTCATTATTTGAAATATTGTAGATGGCACTCTGAAAAGGTTTTAAGGCTCTCCGGATTATCTTTGGAAATCCGGTCGAGTCCGAAGTTTGTCGCGACAATAAAAGTGTCGCAACTGACATTTTTTTACAAACAAATTTCATTATTTGAATGCCCTGCATGAGTTCTCTGGAAATTTTCAGGTTAAAATTATTTTTTTCATTTTTTCCATTGGAAATTTTTTTTCCAATAGAATTTTTCCAATGGAAATATTTTTTCCAATGGAATTTTCCCAATGGAAATTTGTTTTCCAATGGAATTTTTGTCCATTGGAATTTTTTTTTTTCCAATCGAATTTTTTTTTTCCAATGTGGAAAAGGGTGGAGGGATTAGTCATTGAAGGCAGTTTTCATAATAATGAATTTATGAAATATTATAATTCTATTTTTTTTCAATTTGGAAATGAAATGTTGATTTTAATAACATATATTGAGTTAGATGAAATATTGATTTTGGAAAAAATATAATGTTTGTGAAATGTTGACTTTGGAAATATTTATTGACTTTGGTGGAAGTTTTACTTTGATACAATATTGAATTTGATGACATGTTGAATTTTAAAATATTTTTTAGTTATGTGAATTGTTGACTTATGAAATATTTTTTGACTTTTGTGAAAGTAAAATGTAGAGTTTGTAAAAGATATTTTGAATCTAGTGAAATGTTGACTTTGATCAAGTATTTATTTGGTGAAATGTTGACTTTGAAAATATTCATTGACTTTTGTGAAAGTTTAATTTAAATAAAATGTTGACTTTGGTGACATGTTGCTTTTGAAAAAGATATTTTGCATTCAGTGAAATATTTACTTTGATCAGGTGTTGACTTTGATGAAATGTTGACTTTGGAAATAATTATTGACTTTTGTCAAAGTTTAACTTAAATAAAATGTTGACTTTGAAAAAGATTTTTTTGGTGAAATGTTGACTTTGAAAATATTTATTGACTTTTGTGAAAGTTTAATTTAAATAAAATGTTGATTTTGATAAAGATATTTTGTATTAAGTGAAATATTGACTTTGATCAAGTATTGACTTTGATGAATTGTTGACTTTGAAAAAGATTTTTTGAATTTAGTGAAATATTGACTTTGATCACATATTGACTTTGATGAAATGTTGACTTTGATGAAATGTTGACTTTGGAAATATTTATTGACTTTTGTGAAAGTTTAATTTAAACAAAATGTTGACTTCGATAAAGATATTTTGTATTAAGTGAAATATTGACTTTGATCAAGTATTGACTTTGATGAATTGTTGACTTTGAAAAAGATTTTTTGAATTTAGTGAAATATTGACTTTGATCAGATATTGACTTTGATGAAATGTTGACTTTGGAAATATTTATTGACTTTTGTGAAAGTTTAACGTAAATATGTAAACTTTGAAAAAGACATTTTGAATTAAGTGAAATATTGACTTTGATCAAGTATTGACTTTGATGAAATGTTGACTTTGAAATTTTTTATTGACTTTTTATATTGACTTTGCTGACATATTTGTTTTGAATAAGATATTTTGAATTTAGTGAAATATTGACTTTGGTCACATATTGACTTTGATGAAATGTTGACTTTGGAAATATTTATTGACTTTTGTGAAATTCTAACTCAAATAAAAAGTTGACTTTGAAAAAGAAAATTATCAAGTGTCCTTCCCCTTAAACATATATTGAGATTATAGATATGAAGTATTTTTTTAATAAGACGTTTTCACAATATATTCTCCTATCAAATATTCACCTTTGCGAAATGTTGACTCTTGAAATATTAATTGCGTTGATAAGGTTTCTATCTATTGACTTTTTAAAAGTTGAACACTAATGTCTGGCTAAAGGTGGATGTTTCAGACAGTATGCGTTAGGTCATTTGACTAGGCTATTGCCCACATGAGTTTTAAGAGATTGACTTTGGTGACTGGAAACTATTTATTGGCTTATAGCCTAATAAGGTAAACATGATTCTAAATCCCTATATGTGACGTCATGGCTTTTCGGAAAGATTTAACACTTTCAATTGGACATCAATGTTTCAAATATGTCCAAACCCATGTATATCACAACTAAGCTGATGTTGGTGCATTCTATGTGAGACACAAACCATTTTCATTGCTTTGACGGTTATTAACTAGTGATTGACCTCTCATGTGTAACATATGCATACTGAAATACTGAATCAACATCGCATTTCATTCGATATAAACATATTCCAAGAAAAACATGGAGTGATTGTGACAAGGAAGTAACGAATATTTAATTTAAAGCGATAATATAGTATTTTAACGGTATTTAAGTGTGCTGTGTATTAGAAAGTCCCAGGTCTTACATAATGTGCATGCAGCAAGGAACGTCTCCCCGAAAGTAGCCATGGGAATTCGCGTGTTGATGTAATTACAGGTAGCGGGAATGACCATTAACTAATTATCATGTACCGACCCTTACTTAATTGTTTGTGTATCTCCTTCCAGAATATTAGGGGTGGCCAGCATTCCGACAAGTTCAAATGTTCTTATATATCTAATGCACAAGTATTATATAACATGTGTTCTTAGAGAGGCAGTAATGAAACTTCAATTATCATGTACTGTAACAGATTGTTTAGTGACATCTTGACGTTGAAAAGATATCCCGAGTTTGATGACATGTTGACTTTGGAAATATTGAATGACTTTTGTAAAAGTTTATCTTTAATGATATGTTAACTTTGGTGACATATTGACCTTGCGAAGATATTTTTAGTTTACTGAATTGTTGACTATCAAAAAATTGACTTTGGTGACATGTTGACTTTGAAATATTTGTTGGCGTTGTTGAAGTTGGAATTTAATGACATTTTGAAAACACAAATGTCTGGCTAAAGGAGCGCGTTTCAGACAGTAATTCTTTAGCGTTTATCCATCAAGTCAGTGAACCGTATCTCCTGAACATCCCAGTGACAACTTGTGTGTATCTCTGAGTCAACTAAACATGTGTCACGGTTCTCAGATTGAAATAACAGTATTGGCGACAATACACATTCGTACGTATTTTTAGATTGGTTTATGGTAATACCCGCACAGACTGCCCCCTTGCAATACACACACATCCCAGTATATCCAGACTTGCATATTATATTTAACTCGTTAAGAGCGCGACTTGGCTCCTCACAGGATGACAAGTGATGGTAATTAGATACTACAATACTGTACTGTATACACACTGGTTGATTTCAGAAAGTGTAATACCGCCGCACGTATGACGTCACAATAGTTCGAGGTTATGACGTCACAATGGGAGTAACGTCGTCACAGTGGTATCGAACTTGCGGGAATCATAGTTTCAGAGCTATGTCGGCTATTTCGCTGGATTATAGGTGGCGAGTAATAAACAGAATACTAAACTTCCTTCTATTTAATACAATTTTTATTAAACTCGTGAATGATTGGTAGTAAACTCGCTTTCGCTCGTTTCATACAAAATCATTAACTCGTTTAATAAAAATGGTATTAAATAGAAGGTCGTTTAGTATTCTCTATATATTACGTTTCAAATAGTGTTTATGGTTGTTGGAAGTGTCATAATATCTAAATATTCATGCAGTTACATAAACATTGCATTCTACACGTTTGTATTTCGTATTCATATTGTAATCAATGATTTGAAAGCACGTATCTTATCAGGTTATCATACATACATTTATTATACATTACCGAGACATCAAAATCCATGTCCCATAACTCTCCCATTTCCATTTTGTGTCTTCATGTTTATAGAAAATGATAATTAAGAATTCCGTCGATTCTTACATTATACAATAGGTGTACTTTATTTTGAATATTCATATATGCATATATATGAGATCTTTTTAAATGTACAACAAACTAAAATGGATTATGCTTATGCTTATGATTTGTGACGGCAAGAAACATTTTATGATAAATACGATGTTTAATCAATGTTTTTTACAGTTAAATTGTTAATGTTTTACATAAATCAAACGAATAGAAAATGTGGTCGATCTCTGGGAAAGAAAATCCTATGCGTCTATCCATGACCTCGTGATATACAGCACAATACAATTAAATACAAATATAAATATATAGATGATACATGTCTTTCTTGTCTATCTGATTTTCTTGATTTATACCAGGATTATCTCATCGAGTGAAGTACAAGTTTATATTTTCGCATGCAGCGACGGCGCAAGTGAGAATATATTACTCTTCCACCTCACGAGATGAGGTGAACATGATATTTGTCAAGAATTGACAGATATTCTATTTATTATATCAATTCTGTGTTGTATGTTTAAATTGACCAGATTTCAACGGCATCGGTTTTAACGACATCATACATCACAACCTTAAATGTGGAGCTACTAAATGCCTTTTACCAACAGCGAATGTATGTGTTTTATGTGTTCATTTATACATAACACAATAAGATAATAATATATGATTTCCAATAGACATAGATACGATAATCGACTGACTGAGCGTTTACAATTCACAATCTGTTACAGTACATGATCATTGAAGCTTTATTACTGCCTTTCTAGGATCACATGTTATATAATACTTGTGCATTAGATATATAAGAACATTTGAACGTGTCGGCATTTTGGCCACCCCTAATAGTCTGGTAGGAGATACACAAACAATTAAGTGAGGGTCGGTACATGATAATTAGTTAATGGTCATTCCCGCTACCCGTAATTACATCAACACGCGAATTCCCATGACCACTGACGGGGAGACGTTCTCTGCTTTCATGCACATTATGTAAGACCTGGGACTTTCTAATACACAGAAAACTTAAATACCGTTAAAATCATTATATTATCGCTTCAAATAAATTTCGTTACTTCCTTTGTCACAATCACTCCATGTTTTTCTTGGAATATGTTTATATCGAATGAGATGCGATGTTGATTCAATATTTCAGTATGCATATGTTACACATGAGAGGTCAATCACTAGTTAATAACCGTCAAAGCGATGAAAATAGTTTGTGTCTCACATAGAATGCACCAACATCAGCTTAGTTGTGATATACATGGGTTTGGACATATTTGAAACAATCAGCCTTTGATGTCCAATTGAAAGTGTTAAACCTTTTAGAAAAGCCAAGACGTCACATATAGGGATTTAGAATCATTTTTACCTTATTAGGCTATAAGCCAATAAATAGTTTCCAGTCACCAAAGTCAATCTCTTAAAAGTCAGCAAATCCTACATGGATAATATTATGCATATTATAACTATTCGCCTGTAACAACAACATAAGAAATTCATTATCTGATATGTTAAAGCAGGGACATTATATACAGGGACTAGTCTCTTCTGCTCGTTACATGATCATTTCTACTGAGCAATCCAATTAGACCTCTCCTCGTCGCGCTTCAACGCACAAGCGACTTGGTGCTTGCGTAAGCGCTTGTTTTGTTATCGCACTGTATTGTTGTAACCAGTTGGTTTTTCCGAGTCTTGCCGACTCGCCCGTGCGTCAATCGGCAATCTTCGTAAAGTCAAGAAACATAAAAGTAACCTCCCTTTGAAACTGTAACAACCTCGATAGTGTCTATCTCCAAGGAGATGAATGATTACGTGAATCGAAATAGAATTGGTAATAAAGAAATTATTATACTCAAAGGTGTGCTATATATGATTGTTACAAAATTACGAAAATGCACATTTATTTTTTAAATGTGATATGACATAGAATATATATACAATGTTAGGTTACCTAGTGCTTTGGAATACTTGATGTTATACACATGTATTATTCTATTATTTTTTAAGTTGGTTACTGTTTATTGATCTTCAGAAAAAATTAAATAAAACATGAACTTATATAATAAAAAAAGTAATTATTTATAATTTATGCTGATGCTACAACATGACAGAAAGGCCATTCATTTAAGGAGTTCGTTTCGAACCGATACATTCTACATGAATGTAGGAAAGACAGTACAAGGTGAAAAGAAACATATTCTCCATGTTCTGTGCAGACAAGATGGCGAACTGACTCGCTATTTTAACTACAAAGTACGAGCGTATTACATGCTGACTACTTTCCCCTAAAATAACAGTTTGACACAAACGCATAAAAAAAAACATTCATCTTTCGCACAGTTGATATTTTAGAATGTATCCCCTTAGGTAAAAGTAAAAGTTTTCATTTTTCCTCGAACCATTCTAAATATCATATCTCATCTGTCCAGACAAAATGGCGGACTGACTCACCATTTTAACTGCAAAGTACGAGCGTATTACATGCTGGCTTCTTTACCCTAAAATACCAGCTTGACGCAGTTACATCAGAGAACTATTCATTTTTCGCTAACTTAATATTTTAGAATTTATTGTCTTAGGTAAAAGTAAAAGTTTTGGATTCCGCTTGTCTTGAACTGTCAACTGTCACTATTGTTTATATAGTGATTAACTGGATATACTAGTGTGCTACGCCAGTTATTAGCGCAATGCAGGCGCCAAGTCAAGATGTGCATTGGACCATGACGAGGTGAGCTCCGCGAGCTAATTGCTTAGTTGCTAGTCCCTCTATATAAGGTCCCTGGTTACGTTTGTTAAGTCCAACCTAAACATTCGCAATACCTTTACCAAGCGCTATTAGTTCATGGTCGAGAATGTCATCTGATCGCAGATAAATTTGCAGTGTAATGCACACAGATCGGAAACAAATAAGTGCTCATGTGGTCACTCTATTGAAGTCTGACTACATTTGTGTTCTTGTAACACCTAGCTGCTGGGTCAATGCCGTTGAACCGGTAATTACTTACCTGTTGGCCTTAATGAGTTGATCGAATATACATGTTACGTAATAGCGAGAGGGACGCCGTAGGGTATTCTGAGAGTCAATACACAAGTCTGATATATCCCTTAAACCTCAGTTGCATGATTAAATTGCAATTGTTTTATCGTTATATATATGTTACCTGCAATCAGGTGTGTATAAATAATCAGTCATGGTGACTGATGTAATGTGGGCAATAGCCTAGTCAAATGACCTAACGCATACTGTCTGAAACATCCACCTTTAGCCAGACATTCCAGTGTTCAACTAAAAAAAGTCAATAGATAGAAACCTTATCAACGCAATTAATATTTCAAAAGTCAACATTTCACAAAGGTGAATATTTGATAGGAGAATATATTGTGGAAACGTCTTATTAAAAAAATACTACATATCTATAATCTCAATATATGTTTTAGGGGAAGGACACTTGATAATTTTCTTTTTCAAAGTCAACTTTTTATTTGAGTTAGAATTTCACAAAAGTCAATAAATATTTCCAAAGTCAACATTTCATCAAAGTCAATATGTGACCAAAGTCAATATTTCACTAAATTCAAAATATCTTTTTCAAAACAAATATGTCACCAAAGTCAATATTTTATATAGGTTAAACTTTCGCAAAAGTCAATAAAAAAAATTCAAAGTCAACATTTCATCAAAGTCAATATGTGACCAAAGTCAATATTTCACTAAATTCAAAATATCTTTTTCAAAACAAATATGTCACCAAAGTCAATATTTCATATAAGTTAAACTTTCGCAAAAGTCAATAAAAAAATTCAAAGTCAACATTTCATCAAAGTCAATATCTGATCAAAGTCAATATTTCGCTTAATGCAAAATATCTTTCTCAAAAGCAACATGTCACCAAAGTCAACATTTTATTTCAGTTAAACTTTCACAAAAGTCAATAAATATTTTCAAAGTCATCATTTCACCAAAGTCAATATGTGATCAAAGTCAATATTTCCCTTTATGCAAAATATCTTTTTCAAAAGCAATATGTCACCAAAGTCAACATTTTATATAAGTTAAACTATCGCAAAAGTCAATAAATATTTTCAAAGTCATTATTTCACCAAAGTCAATATGTGATCAAAGTCAACATTTTACTAAATTCAAAAAAATCTTTTTCAAAGTCAACATTTAATTTAGGTTAAACTTTCACAAAAGTCAATAAATATTTCCAAAGTCAACATTTCATCAAAGTCAATACCTGATCAAAGTCAATATTTCACTAAATTCAAAAAATCTTTTTCAAAAACAACAATTCATCAAAGTCAATACTTGATCAAAGTCAATATTTCACTTAATACAAAATATCTTTATCAAAGTCAACATTTTATTTAAATTAAACTTTCACAAAAGTCAATAAATATTTTCAAAGTCAACATTTCACCAAATAAATACCTGATCAAAGTCAACATTTCGCTATATTAAAAAAAATCTATTTCAAAGTCAACATTTTGTTTAAGTTAAACTTTCACAAAAGTCAATACTTATTTTCAAAGTCAACATTTCATCAAAGTCAATACATGATCAAAGTCAATATTTCACTTAACGCAAAATATCTTTTTCAAAAGCAACATGTCACCAAAGTCAACATTTTATATAATTTAAACTTTCGTAAAAGTCAATAAATATTTTCAAAGTCATCATAACACCAAAGTCAATATGTGATCAAAGTCAACATTTCACTAAATTAAAAAAAAATCATTTTCAAAGTCAACATTTTATCAAAGTCAATACCTGATCAAAGTCAATATTTCACTTAATGCAAAATATCTTTTTCAAAAGCAACATGTCACCAAAGTCAACATTTTATATAATTTAAACTTTCGTAAAAGTCAATAAATATTTTCAAAGTCATCATTACACCAAAGTCAATATGTGATCAAAGTCAACATTTCACTAAATTAAAAAAAATCATTTTCAAAGTCAACATTTTATTTAAATTAAAGTTTCACAAAAGTCAATGAATATTTTCAAAGTCAACATTTCACCAAATAAATACTTGATCAAAGTCAAGATTTCACTAGATTCAAAATATCTTTTACAAACTCTACATTTTATTAAAGTAAAACTTTCACAAAAGTCAATAAATATTTCAAAAGTCAATCATTCACATAACTCAAACAATATTTTAACTTGTCATCAAATTCAATATTTTATCAAAGTAAAACTTCCACCAAAGTCAATAAATATTTCCAAAGTCAACATTTCACAAACATTATATTTTTTCCAAAATCAACATTTCATCTAACTCAATATATGTTATTAAAATCAACATTTCATTGAAAACTTCACCAAATTAAAAAAAATAGAATTATAATATTTCATAAATTCATTATTATGAAAACTGCCTTCAATGACTAATCCGACCACCCTTTTCCACATTGGAAAACAAAAATTCCAATGGAAAAAATTCCATTGGGAAAAAAATTTTCATTGGAAGAATTCCATCCGTTCGTCCATCCTTCCGTCTGTAAACCTTTCGCATTTTCGTCTTCTCCCCCAGAACCATTCGGTCTAGGGAGCTGACATTTTTTGTACAGACTCCTTGGGAATTCTTAATTGTAAAATTGGTGACCCTGAGATCCCAAATGGGGTCACAGGGGTCACAGCTTTAAAAACCTATTTTCATCTTCTTCTCCAGTTGCTGAGCTGAAAAGTTGTGTGGAGACCCCTTGGCCAATGGGGATTTTAAATTATAGATTGTGTGACCCCCTGACCCAAAATAGGGTCATAGGGGTCACAACCTTAAAGGTACATCCATTGTGTTTCATAAATTGTTATTTGGCTTGAATACGTTCCAACACACCATACGTGCTGTTTACAATACAAACAAATTCACTAAGCTTGCAAATTCATCTCCAATCGCCAAATATGTCATAATTTCTAGTTTCCAATTAAAATCGAGTATCATCATGTGCAGAAACCGAAAGTGCATGTCCTATTTACACCCACAGTAGTTATATGACCTACTAAACATTATCAACCCAATTTTTATACTTCATGTGGTTCAAATAAGATTCCAAAATTACGTTTGACTCATTGGCGCGCGCCACACGCGGTGCATTGTCCGGTTTTCGATCCGAAATGGACACCTTTACCTTCATATCGTCAATATACTAAGTCGAGTATCATCAAAATGGTAGTTTTCGGTAACAGATGGTACTTCTCGATAAAGTAAGACCATTTATAACGTTTGGCATATTTGACCCCCAACAACACAATGGATGTACCTTTAAAAACCAGTTCCAAAAGGTCTAGAGACCTGAAATGTTGTGTGCAGACTCCTTGGCCAATGAGAATCCAAATTGTAGATTTCGTAATCCTGCGACCCAAAAATATAGGTCTCAGAGGTCATGACCTGAAAAGCTATTTATCTATGACTTTATTTGTAGGGGATTTTATCTCTGGCCTCAAAGATAAGTCAGAGGGGTAAGGACCTTAATACCTATTTCATCTTCTCCATTTAAAGTGCTTCCTATTTGTTGTACCTCTCACCTGGAAGTTGAATTGACATTTTGAATTAGTTAATGTTTATAAAGCCTGGTGAGCTACAGAGCCAGTGGCTCTATTTTTTTTATATATGAATGCTGATGGGATATATTCCAAGGTTACCGGGTCACATGAAAAAGACCCAAGGTTTATTTTACTTGGTTTGTTTATTTTCAAGTATGTCTATTTTACCATGGCCCCAGAATTCGGATCCGTATTGCATGACAGGTAGAGTCATCACGTCAAACGCTTTAACAACACAGTGCAGAGCTATCACCATGTTAAAACACAATTGTTTAAACCAACAACGCAGTCAAGGGGTAAATCGTTGTTTCTTGCCATTTTCCATAACACGTACATACATTTCTTTGCTTGTTTCGCTAGTAACGTTGCTTTAAAGAGAGTTGTTTTTGTGAACCTTAAATCACAAGTAGTTATAATTATCAACTATTTCAACTTCGTATTCATCACAATTAAAAGACCATTATTTCTTCTACACTTATCACTTCAAAAGATACCAAAAATTTAGTTTGATCTTTAGTAACAGTCAGAAACGACATCTCTGTGGTGAACATATCATACTCACAATGACGGGTAGCGAATTTCGATAGCTGTAATCTACTGGCATTATCATAGAGTTCGTAGGCGTCCTGATCATTACTGACGTTAGGAAGTCGCTGCCAAGAAGAGTCCGTTGGAGAACTTTCTGTAGCAGAAGATTGGGAATTCGAAGACTCATCATTGATAGACGAATTTACATTATCTGTTAGTTTTTTCACGATGTTGTCATAATCAGAATCACCAAACAGCCTTAATCTTGCTGCCTGGTTATAGACTCTCGGGAGGTTGCTGGGCGTTGAAGCAGTGTTGATGTAAACGAATTTCCCTCTGAGGTGGGCATCCTCAAGAAGGTGTTGCACCTGGATGAGTTTGTTTATCATCTTCGGGCATAGATGGATCACTGTGTCACTGTCTTGACACATTTTCCTATATCGCTCCATACATGAAGGTTCATTGCACGTTACAATATGAATACCACGGGGCTTTGTGGTTGCCATTATGAACGAATTGGGAACGTGATCAGATACGAATATTGATATCCCTTTCCACAAAGTTCAGATGGCATGCTCCGAACTTTCTAGTTTTACAAGGCATGTCCTGACTATATCAAGCGCTGGGCGTCAAGCGTCGGGTAAACTTATTTCAAGTTTCAAGGCTCAATTCACTTGAATCCTCTTTATTGAGACGGACGTATATCTTATATTGGTGGCACACAGCTCAATACCAACGTAATATGTTATGGCAACAACCTGTTGATCCACATTCCTAGTGCGAATGACAAAACAAGCTCGAATTACCGAGTCTAGAAGATTTCAATACTGATCTCACCGTGGTTCAATGAATTCGCCTGTCTTGTATTACAGTGGGTATTGATGTGTTATGTTTATTTCAGGAGCATAACTCAAACACCGTAAGGTCTAGCTGAAAGCAATTCCTAGCCACAGCCGTCGGCCAGAAAACGTTGCTTAGATTGTTGTAGAGTTTTCTGTCTAACATGAACAGGGGCGTAGTGCCATAAAGGCAAAAAGGCAATTGTCTACACATAATATATTAGTTAAAAAAATTTTTTTATTTTTTTTATTAAATTCATATTAAAATATTCAAGCAAGGCAAGTTGAAAACGTGTTTTTTTTTTAGACAAGTATAAAGGTTTGCAAAGTTATTACTTAAAATATATCTAAAAAGTAGTCGGCGAACATGAGGCTCGACCCTAGGTATTCGGTTTCCTGAATAGAGCACTCTAGACATTGCATGGTCAGTTGTGTCCCTTCATAAACAAAGGGGCATAACATGTACATGGCGTGATTCAGCGTGTTGAGATGCAAAGTAAAATTTCGGACACATTACGGCCTAGTTTTGGGGTTGGCCACCTACTCCAAAATCCACAAACTTAACTGAGCCTTTTGTGGAAGGAAAAACTCCAGTTGAATCCAGTGGTGCACCTCCGTATCCAGATTTAGCGGCACTGAGTGAAAAAGAAGCTTCAAAACCCGTTACAAAACAAGCCATTTTAACAGGAGAGTGGTCAAATTCACACACGTTTAAATTTCCTCAAAGGTACAAATTGAGTTTTTAGATCAATATTTTACAAGTCAATCTATCAAATCTGAGATATCGTTAACTATCTTGTTTGGTTTCCATATGGAGTCAGAGAAACGTTAACTATTAGAACAAGTTTTGCCAGGTAATACTGTACAAATAATCACATGGTCGTCTCTTGATGTTTCATGATTTCATTGTTGGCAGTAGAAAAATACCAGATTAATAATAAGATTAAATTGTTTTTAGCTCATCAGGCCTGAAAGGCCCTATGGGCTTATGGCATGTCATGGCGTCCGGCGTCCTTCCGTCCGTAAACTTTTCGCTTTTTCGACTTCTTCTCCAGAACCAATGACTCCACAGAGCTGAAATTTTATGTGCATACTCCTTGGCCAATGGGGATTCTAAATTGTAGATTTCGTGACCCCGTGACCCCAACTGAGGTTACAGGGATCACATCCTTAAAAAACCTATTTTCATCTTCTTTTCCAGTTTCAAAAGGTCTTGAGAGCTGAAAAGTTGTGTGCATACTCCTTGGCCATGGGGATTCTAAACTGTAGATGTTGTGACCCCGTGGGGTCACAAGGGTCACCTCCTTAAAAACCTATTTTCCTCTTCTTCTCAAGTTCCAAAAGGTCTAGAAGTCTGAAAAGTTGTGTGCATACTCCTTGGTCAATAGGGATTCTAAATTGTAGATTTCGTGACCCTGTGGCCTCAATTTGGGTCAACGGGGGTCACAACCCCAAAAACCTATTTTCATCTTCTTCTCCAGTTCCAAAAGGTCTAGAGAGCTGAAAAGTTGTGTGCAGACTTCTTGGCTAATGGGGATTCTAAATTGTAGATTTCGCGACCCTGTGACCTCAATTGGGGTCAACGGGGGTCACAGCCCCAAAAACCTATTTTCATCTTCTTCTCCAGTTCCAAAAGGTCTAGAGAGCTGAAAAGTTGTGTGCAGACTCCTTGGCTAATGTGAATACTAAATTGTAGATTTTGTGACCATGTGACGCCAAATAAGGTCTCAGGGGTCACAACCCTACAAACCTATTGTCATCTTCTCCTCCATTAAGAAAAGCTCTAGAACAAGCTGAGAAAATTTATAAGAACAATACAGATCCTGATGAGCTAAAGAGCCCAAGGCTCTATTTTTAAATTTATGATGAGGGGCAAATACTATTGCAAAAGTCATCGAAATTAAAAATGTATAACAAACATAACTAAGTCTATAACATGAAACTATGATATCTCCCACATGCTGTATGTCCTCGAAATGAGGCCTTGGGCTTGTGAAATATAAATTCGTCAATATATTACCTATATTAATATATTTAAGGATTCAGCATTTATGCTGAATCCTTACTGTTATTGGCGTGTTTTTTTATTATTTGAACCGATTTTGTGAATGGCACTTTGGCAAGAAGGACTGCAGCTATAACAACCAAACTTTACATTATGATAGCCCTTACAATGAAGTTGATCCTTCCAGTATTTGGGCTCAATTGATTATGCCATTAAAGGTCCAGTTCGAATCCAAATTTCGATTTTTAACATGGGATTTTTCTCAAAATGCACCTAGAGACTCGAAACCTTTTCCAAAAGATCCGCAATGACCTTACGAGCAATAAAGTAAATCATGGCGAAGTCGTCAGTCACGTGGTTTAGCCGCCATCTTGGATTTTTAAAACTTTTTCAAATTTTCGGACCCTATGTACCTTTGCGGAAACACCACTCCGAAGATATTAGCACCTAAGAGCTGAAACTTTATTTATTTATAGCTGACACATTTGGGAATAACAAGTTTGTTCTTGTTTGTGCGAATTCCTAATACTGTTTTCCCAGTGACCTTTCAAAGTCAGGCAGATTTTGAAAACCGCGAACTTTCAAGGGGCGATAATTAAAAAACCAACCCATCGAATTGAAAGATTTTTTCAGGAGAGTAAGACAGGACTATGGTCTTTATGATCCAATAATAAAATCGCTCGCGTCATTTCCGGTCATAATAAAGAAAAACTTTTAACATTGGATTTTAAAAAAAATCCACTTAGAGACTTGAAACTTTTTGCAAAAGATGAATCATGACGAATTCGTAGGTCACCTGATTTAGTCGCCATTTTGATTTTGACATTTTAATTTTTGCTCTAAATAATCTCAGGGCCACACTAGAGACTCGCAACTTGTTTTAAAAGATGTCGAAGGTCAGCTGGTTTTGACGCCATTTTAAAATTTTAATGTTTTCAAATGTTTTGATCCTGTGCATTTTTGCGGAAACACCAGATTTATAAGCAGCTGAAGCATTGGGGAACAACAAGTTTCATATCTTATTAGCGAACTCCTATTAATTTTTTCACACTTACCTTTTTAAAGTATGATAACTTTGAATATTTACTTAGGTTCTTAAACAATCTAATTTTCTTATTTCCCCAAAAGACATACATTTTACTGAACAATAAGTCATACCAGTTCGAGTTAAAATCTATTCTACGCATAATGTGAGGTAAAACCTGTTCGAAATTCATATGATATTTACACAATATTCGATTTAGATGATTTTGCAAGTGTAAAGAATCATGCTAAGATACGAATAACGGACAACAGTATCAACACTGTCTGCTTCATTGTGGCCTTACTGGAAATCTTTAAAATTCTTATTTCACCAAAGATGCACACACATGTTATTAAGCTGTAAGTCATACTAGTTCGAGTGGAAATGTATTCTACGCGATCTGAGACATACATACTGGAAGGAATTTATATTATATTTACACACTAGTTGAATTAGGTGATTTTGAAGTGTAAAGACACATGCTTAAACTCGGATAACCGGACAACAGTATCGACAATGTCTGGTTCATCGTGGCCTCCCTGAAACCTTTAAAATTCTAATTTCTCCACAGATATACATGCTACTATGTACTTAATCATACCAGTTCTAGTGAAAAGCTAATCCGCACGGACTGAGAGATACATCTTCGAAAAAACTCATACGATATTTACACTGTAGTCGATTTAGATGCACCAAGTCACAACCCAAGCTCAGAAAGCCGCTCCAAATCCCTCCTTTTCAGTTTACCTAAACTGTGACGTCAGTAATATGGCTCGAAACATCAAAGTTTTCCTTAATTGGTGGATTCGATCCGCTTTTGGAGGTTTGTTTGTACCATGTCTGTTAACTGCCGTGTGTCTTCTGTTAGGGGGATTTTTTTATTATTTGAACCGATTTTGTGAATGGCACTTTGGCAAGAAGGACTGCAGCTATAACAACCAAACTTTACATTATGATAGCCCTTACAATGAAGTTGATCCTTCCAGTATTTGGGCTCAATTGATTATGCCATTAAAGGTCCAGTTCGAATCCAAATTTCGATTTTTAACATGGGATTTTTCTCAAAATGCACCTAGAGACTCGAAACCTTTTCCAAAAGATCCGCAATGACCTTACGAGCAATAAAGTAAATCATGGCGAAGTCGTCAGTCACGTGGTTTAGCCGCCATCTTGGATTTTTAAAACTTTTTCAAATTTTCGGACCCTATGTACCTTTGCGGAAACACCACTCCGAAGATATTAGCACCTAAGAGCTGAAACTTTATTTATTTATAGCTGACACATTTGGGAATAACAAGTTTGTTCTTGTTTGTGCGAATTCCTAATACTGTTTTCCCAGTGACCTTTCAAAGTCAGGCAGATTTTGAAAACCGCGAACTTTCAAGGGGCGATAATTAAAAAACCAACCCATCGAATTGAAAGATTTTTTCAGGAGAGTAAGACAGGACTATGGTCTTTATGATCCAATAATAAAATCGCTCGCGTCATTTCCGGTCATAATAAAGAAAAACTTTTAACATTGGATTTTAAAAAAAATCCACTTAGAGACTTGAAACTTTTTGCAAAAGATGAATCATGACGAATTCGTAGGTCACCTGATTTAGTCGCCATTTTGATTTTGACATTTTAATTTTTGCTCTAAATAATCTCAGGGCCACACTAGAGACTCGCAACTTGTTTTAAAAGATGTCGAAGGTCAGCTGGTTTTGACGCCATTTTAAAATTTTAATGTTTTCAAATGTTTTGATCCTGTGCATTTTTGCGGAAACACCAGATTTATAAGCAGCTGAAGCATTGGGGAACAACAAGTTTCATATCTTATTAGCGAACTCCTATTAATTTTTTCACACTTACCTTTTTAAAGTATGATAACTTTGAATATTTACTTAGGTTCTTAAACAATCTAATTTTCTTATTTCCCCAAAAGACATACATTTTACTGAACAATAAGTCATACCAGTTCGAGTTAAAATCTATTCTACGCATAATGTGAGGTAAAACCTGTTCGAAATTCATATGATATTTACACAATATTCGATTTAGATGATTTTGCAAGTGTAAAGAATCATGCTAAGATACGAATAACGGACAACAGTATCAACACTGTCTGCTTCATTGTGGCCTTACTGGAAATCTTTAAAATTCTTATTTCACCAAAGATGCACACACATGTTATTAAGCTGTAAGTCATACTAGTTCGAGTGGAAATGTATTCTACGCGATCTGAGACATACATACTGGAAGGAATTTATATTATATTTACACACTAGTTGAATTAGGTGATTTTGAAGTGTAAAGACACATGCTTAAACTCGGATAACCGGACAACAGTATCGACAATGTCTGGTTCATCGTGGCCTCCCTGAAACCTTTAAAATTCTAATTTCTCCACAGATATACATGCTACTATGTACTTAATCATACCAGTTCTAGTGAAAAGCTAATCCGCACGGACTGAGAGATACATCTTCGAAAAAACTCATACGATATTTACACTGTAGTCGATTTAGATGCACCAAGTCACAACCCAAGCTCAGAAAGCCGCTCCAAATCCCTCCTTTTCAGTTTACCTAAACTGTGACGTCAGTAATATGGCTCGAAACATCAAAGTTTTCCTTAATTGGTGGATTCGATCCGCTTTTGGAGGTTTGTTTGTACCATGTCTGTTAACTGCCGTGTGTCTTCTGTTAGGGGGATTCCCCCCCCCCCCCCCCCCCCCCCCCCCCAGTCCCCACCCCTGACCCCCGAAACCATGTCGCTTTTCTTCTTATCTTTCCTATCATTTTATATTTCAAATTTCTTGAAGTTTTTCGGACATAAACATTTAATTTATTCACCACATTTTAAAACATATTTTGAGGGAGTTATACTTACACTTTTAAATCATCTGTTTATTTGTTATAGCTTTCAGCGTAAGTAAGTATAATTCCCCGTCGGCGAAACCACCAACCGTGGAGCTGACCTTAAACTCCTACACGTCAACAACAGCAACAACAACAACGTATTTTGCGTTGTAGCCTGCTCTTTGCCGATAGGGTTGGTTCTAGATGGCAGTTGGGATGAGGGTATAGTGTCCTCATGCACACGTTGGTCTATCGCTTCGAAGTCCGACTTGGTAAGGGAAATGGATTTGTCTGTACTAGTTGAGTGAATGGTGCATTCCATGCTGGTAGTTGATGTTCTCCCGGCATAGGTTCGTTTAACTATTCTTATATCGAGGGTACTACGCCGAAGGTAAGGGAGGGAACATTCACTCTAAATGGGAGAATCATAATTATTTCGATAATATACTTAAACAAAGCGTTACACTACTCTGAAGATATTTGCATCTAAAAATAAGCGCTGCAACTTAGATGTATATACAACTGAAGCAATGGGTAATAACAAGTTATTTTATTAGCGACCTCCTTATGCCTTTTTCATAATTACCTTTCAAAGTAATGTCACTTCGACCATTTGAACAAGTTTTACGTGATAAAGATTTTTTTGAAGCGTCACGTGCAAGAGTTGCTTCCCTTAGACCATGATGCTAACGTGAGCAGGCATACTGACACTATTACCCCAATTAGAAAAAATGGCAATTAGCCCGATAGTGTATATGACTAATGAGCTTTCAAAATAATTTCATAAAATTTTTACTTTCATTTTTATGTGTGAACACTGAACGGGAAATTCACACTTTCGGTTTGGCATACATTGTGTTGTTGGGGTCAGTCCTGATAAACGTTATAGATGGTGCTATTATATCGAGAAGTACTTAATGTGGCCGATAATTACCAATTTGAAGACAGTCGACTCAGTATAGTACGTGACGATATATATGTAAAAGTAGTTCTGGTCGAAAACGGGACACTGCATCACGATTAACACACCACTATTAGCCAAAAGTAATTTTAGAAGCTATTTTATAACACAGAAAAAGACAAATTTAGGTTGATAATGCTTGATAAGTCTGTGCATGTAAATCGGGCGGTAGTTTCGTTTTTCACATGTTTAATGATGTTGTTCTATTTTAATTGGGAATAAGTAACAGCTAGAGCCGCATGTATTATCAAATCTCCCTCTTATCGCAACAGTTCACAAATTGACTTCACACAAGTTATAAGATTCGCATTAGGTGTAATGCACAAATACATTGGTAATAAATTCGTTATCTGTACATAATGGAGAGTTATTAAGGAACACATCACGAGTCAATGAATTTACACTTCATTCATTCATAAACAAGATTCATAGTACGCTAATTCCATATAAGGCAAGATGGTTTTTCATGCGCCAAAAGAGTTCCGCTTCCATCATTCATACATTACGCATGTGGCAATTGATTAACAAACTCATCAATGAAACTACGCTCGTTTTAAGCAAGTTTTTCACACAGTATACCTATTGTAACCATTGAATGCGTTTTCTAAAACTAGCTAAGGGTAACGGATTTGAGTCATCATTGTCTCGTATCCACAAACATTTATTCTACCGTTTTTAATACTTAAAAAGCCCTGTTCTACATCTTCATTGTCTTTGCATTTCTTAATGATTTCAGTTCTATTCGTTCTCTTTTCCTTTAATTCAAACATTATTATTAAATGGTATTCTACCTAACCAGTACGCCAATTGCTCCCTTTTGAAAATAGGTCTGAAACAACCACTTCCGGTCTATTCATTTACGTAAGTACACGCTCACACCATTGTATATAGTCACACAATTGTTCGATTTTAACATGTAAACTTTGGGTCTCAATACTCCTAGAGATATGCTAGAGACTTGAAACTTGTTTTTAAAAAAAACGCAGCAACATAGGACAGACGTCTTTATTAAAACAATTGAAAAGCTGAATCCGCCTTTTCGTCGCTTGCGACTATATTTTAATTTGTGTTTTAAGCATATTTCTGTAAATGGGGATATCCTCTCAATTTCGATTCTTCAAAAAAAATACTCCGATAGAGCACCTCGTTTTACCCTTTTATAAACGTCAGGACCTGTAATAATATTATTTTTATGCGCCGTGATATTTTATATAAATATCATGTATTATATTCCATATATCTGACTGTATACACAAGGACCTCATACCTACCTTTTTGTATATACCTATTTACAAAATGTAGGTAGGCCCTATTTACAAAAAGGTAGATAAACTGTGGTGCTCCTTTTTTTGTTGAAGTGTTCCTCATGAATCGCTGCTCTATTGTAGTAGTAACATGTGAGACAGAAATAAAGTGTTCTGCCTGTCTTTTGTCTGTATGTCGTGTGAAAACAATAGGCGCCGAATAGACGCAAAATGGTATGTTAACAAGATAATGCCACTCAGAAGTTTGGCCTGTTTGTTAACATCTAACCACAATGTGTCTCTTCATTTGGTTTAAAGGTTTAACAATGTTGATGTCAATAAACATGTGCATGTATGTTTTCAAGTGTCAAGGTAAATCATGTATAGTTAATTTTTGGACAGCTGAGTGATTAATCTTCTGAAATATGAATAGAGGCATGTCTTGAATTGACAACGTGGCTGAAGGTGGTACCTAAACATAACTGCTTCTTGACATGATAACCACAACACAGTCTTTTAGCATGATACAAATTTGGCATTTACAAATATGAACAACTAAAATGTGCGTTGCTTTCCCCACATGACATAATTTCATGGCTGTGTACTAAATGTGACAATATGATTACTTCTCCTCAATGTATGAAACATATGTTTGCACTGGTTATTAGATGTATACATTTATTCACAATTTCTCAAAGGATTATTTTATTTTGCCAGAGCGTCCTGTTGACTTCATATAAGAGAGATCATGTTCAGGAATAGTTTGCTTTTTGCTTAAGAATTTATTTCCCTCTTTTGTAGAACATTCGGGAAATTAAATCGATGTGTTCCATTCAAGGCCTTTGAGCAGCATAAATGGTTGAGGTATTCACAATCAACTGATGCATTGTATTGCGCACCACGTCACATGTTTGGATCGAAGTACAGCAAACAAACTTCTTTTTCATCATCACCCGTTACTGATTGGACAAACTTTTACACTGTCATCAAGCGTCACTTGCAAGACTGTAGCTAAACACACACTCGATTACAGTACAAAAAACCGAGTTGTTTTGCGGGAAATCGTTGAGACAGTTATTTTATGTGGTCGACAAAACATCTCAATACGTGGTCACACAGAGGAGGACAGCAACTTCATTGCTATCTTGGAATACAGAGCAAAAACTGATCCAATTCTTGCAGAGCATCTCGAGAATCGAGATCCCAGGATTTGATACTTGTCACCCCAAATTCAAAATGAAATAATTGATCTTGTGGCCTGTCAAATACGTGAAGATCTTGTCACGAAGTGCGACAATGCTCCTTGTTTTGCACTCATTGCAGATGAGGCTACAGATGCATCAACAAAGGAACAAGTCGCTATCAAGTTCTTACATTCTGAACCTGAAGGTAAACATGAGGTCAGGGAAGATTGCTTGGTTTTACCAAAGCTGAGAGCACTACTGGTGAGGCTTTAGCACAGAACTTTATTACATCGTTAGAAAGCTTTGGCATCGACATCACAAAAATGAAAGGTCAGGTTACGATGGTACTTCAAAAATGGGAGGAGTTCATCGTGGCATTCAAGCAAGGATACAAGCCTTGTGCGCTCAATATGTGCATTGTCATGGGCATTGCCTAAATTTGGCAATTGTGCATGATTCATCTGAACAGTAAGTTCGCAATCTGATGAGTACTGTTCAGGAAATTAATTTTGCATTTTCCTATTCTGCCAAGCACATGGGTCAGTTCCAAGAAAGCCTCAACTCTACACCACATGAGATGAAGCAGAGAGAGAAGCTGCGAACGCTTTGTGAGACGAGATGGTCTGCAAGGGCTGATGCCTTACACACTTTCTTGAGCTGCTTTGACGTTGTTGTGGATGCGTTAGACAACCTCAAAGACCTTTGCGATAACAAAGCATCAAGTCATCTCAACAACATCATGAGATTTGATTTCATCATTGGTTTGGTCACTGTTGAACATGTTCTTCAATCTACAATTGTTTTTTCCAAGTTTCTGCAGAAGAAGTCTGTTGATCTTGTGGAGGCCGTTGATGAAGCAAAAGTAGTCAAAGCAGTTCTCAGAGGCGAGCGTGATGATGATGATGACGTGTGGGCGGAGCTTTTTCAGAAAGCTGTTGAAGTCGGACATAAGCATGAGGTTGAGGCAAGGATCCCACGGTTAGCTTGGCGACAGCGACAGAGAGTAAATGTTCCGGCTGAAACACCAAGCATATACTACAAGAGAGCACTATACCTCCCTTTTGTTGATCACTCACTCTCAGAGATAGAAGATCGGTTTGTCGCTCCAGAGGGGCGTTTTCTACCACAGGGTCTGATTCCCTCAAAACTTCATTCCTTGACTGCAGATGTCCAGCATCAGATACTGAATCAGTATGAGGTTGAACTTCCAGATCATCAAGGAGCAGAGAATGAAATTCACAGATGGATCATAAAATGGAGCCAACTAGACAGAAAAAGCTTGAAGGAATCAATCAAGACTTCTATCCTAACATTTACACCATGTTAGCAATTCTTCTGACAATGCCTGTGACAACTGCCACTGCTGAGCGCTCATTTTCCATAATTAGGCGGGTGAAAACCTACTTGCGCTCGGCAATGGGACAGGACAGGTTTAGTAGCCTGTGCTTGATACATGGTCACAAGAATTTCTCTGTCAGCATTGATGACGTCATTGCCAAATTTGCAGGACAGAAATCTCGGGAAGTCGGGATATGTTGGGACGAAACATTCCTCAGATCGATTTTCAGCTGACGTGATGCATTGAATCATCTAGTTTGTTTGTTTGTCTGGATTGATTATTAAACAGTTCAACATAACATATTTTGCTGTTTTATTTTTTAATAATAAAGGGGCGTTTCGTCACCTGGCAATCTCATGAAAATAATATCTTAAAACACACACTTGCACTACAAAAGATCCTATTTCGACCAACCGTCCCTGTCATGTAAATTAAGATGTGGTAACAGTGAACTATCGACGGTCTTCATTAAACGTTTTCAAATCAACATTATCAACACTGCATAAATCAGAAGAACGAATAATGATAAATAATGACAAAATATTTAACTTTTGTAGATGTAAAAGTTCATCAAATTTAACTTTCTAAAAATGAGCAAATTCCAGTTGAAAATGCAGGAAATTGCGTCTTCATGCGCCCTCAACAATTGGTAGCATTCAATATTTCCCTACACTTGTTATTTACCTTAGCTACGTCCCTGGTGAAGGAGATGATGCGACACGACTTCACATATATCGCAGATTTGACTCTCAGTGAAGAAGTGACGATGCTGTGATTAATTTCCTCAGAAAATGAATAATTTCAATGGATTGTAAATGAAAACCATGTTCATAGAAGAATCATATTGATCGAATTTCAACAAAATGTAGACAATATAATGAATTGAATGGCTTCCTCAATAACCATAGCCACATTTACAAGTGGGAGTATTTTGAAGAAAACGATCAAAATTTAATGTATGTGCATTAAGGTCACTAAAACCCAATCTCATCTTGCAATGGATAATTTGCTTATGTTACTTAAATGCAGTAAGAGAATAACTAGTTCTTCATTGCCATCAAACATATTCTTGTCGAGCACGCACGATAGAAGAAATGATTGTTCAGCCTGAAAGGCCCGATGAGCTTTTGGCATGTCTTGACCACCGGAGTTCGTCTGTCCGTTTTTCGACTTCTTCTCCTGAACCAGTGACTCTGGAGAGCTGATAATTTATGTACAGAATCCTAGACAAATGGATTCTTAATTGTAGATTTCGTGACTCTGTTGCCCAAATAAGGGCCTCACAGGTGATGGCCTAAATACCTTTTTTCATCTTCTTCTCCAGTACGAAAAACTCTCGCAAGCTGTTAATGTTGGCACTGACTCCGTGGCCAAAGGTGATTCTAAATTGTAGATTTGGTGACCCTGTGACCCCAAATGTGATTGACAGGGGTCACAATCTGTCAGAATGTATTACTTTGGATAACTAAGATATTCAACCTTAGATAATAAATCAATGAAATCATATGAGCTACAGAGCCCATGGCTCTAATTTTTATATGCACTGTGAGGTAGAGCGGGTTTTGTTGGATGTTGGATTCATATATGGATGCATAGGATATATTTAGTGGAATTAATTCTGATGAGTATTTCCGAGTTTTTTCATGGAACATTTGATAAAAAAAACCCACTCCTTTGTGAAAAAAACTATGTTTTTCTTCCTCTCCAGTAAGAAAAGCCATAGAAAGCTGAAATGCTGTATACAGAATCGTTTAGCAATGGGGATTCTAAATTGTAAAAAATAACCACTACCAGCTACAGTCATGTCTTTCTGTGTCTGACTATGCCACATAGTACCTAGATAAGACGAGAAATGAAATGGCACTGGTCGTTGCTTTGCTTTATGAAACCCAACAAGACCTGCAGATTATCAGCGACTGCGCCTTAGTTGTGATGAGACACCGTCAACCAAGTAGAAGAAGGTGTCGACAGTAATGAATGTGGGTAAGAGAGTGCCTCACCCTTTTTTTAAGAGATAAGAACAAAATCAGTACTTCCTTCTTGTCCAGAAGCTGAAGTGCATAATACGATCAGCAAAGTTATATTGTCGCCTACAGATACGAGGTATTCAAGACGTCCACTACGAAGAGTGGAAACAAATAGCCAAACAGTTCCAAGATCGATGACAAGTACCATATGCCCTAGGTGCTTTTGATTGGAAACACATAAAAATCCGTGCACCTGGACAAAATGTGTGTCACTAATGCACCCCGACTACAAGTACATGAACCTATTGAACCAGATTACCCAAATTCAAAAGTTTAATCAAGGAAGCTGTCCTACTCCTTGTTGGTCGCTGACTCCTTTGCCTTGAGAACATTCTTCATCTCCAAGAGGAATATGGCCGTGTAAGAATTGATCTAAAACTTCTGTATATCAAGTGGAAGACGTGTGGCGGAGAATGCCTTCTACGATCTCCTGTCCATCTAAATCGGTTGTGGTGCGGTCATGGTGAGGTCTCGGTGCGGTCCTGGACCGTCCACAGAGGCATCGCCATTGATACTTATTTGTCGCGGGAATACTCATAATTGGTCGCATGCTGTCGCTGTGGTATCGCACTTAGGTTCAGAGCGTTCGATACTGATTGCACTTTTTTGTCACCAGTGAGAAAATAGTGCGAACTCACTGCGAATTGACACGATCGTGTTGTGAGTTCATTCTGACATACGACCGTAACAAAACCACATTGAGATTAATACGAGCGCATTACGTGCACGTGCGAATTTACGATCAGTCGCATCGATCGCAAAAGTCGAAATCGCAAACCCCTCTGTGACAGTATGCGACCCATGATGAGTAAGGGAGATACGTTTTGCGAGCATAAGAATCTTCCCAAGACTTCAGGGAGACGTTTGACCAAAACTTTCCCTGACCCAATGGACATCCACGACCGGGAGACTCATTATTCTTCCAAAGACTTATAAATATCTAGATAAAATGTCAAATTTTGAAAATAGCAGACGACCCCTGTTAATAGGTTTGCTGATGTTAGTTATTACCTCAGTCAATCAATTATGTCAAGAAATATCCCAAGAACAGAGACCTTGTTAGCGTAGAAATCATAAGTGACTTTGAAGTTTGTATAAAATGGAATCGCATCATTCTGACAGCCTGTAAAGAACAGAAACAATTATATTTGACCATTGACTTACTCCATGTGTAATTTGACACATAAGCGTTTAATTTTCGCACACATGGTATCATTATTCAAAATAAAAGATGCTTGCTTCATAATGAGTTCGTTTCCTTTTTGTATTACTGCTCTTGAACGCTAAAGTGAAATAATTTCACTACACAAATAGAGAAGTCTAAACAAGTTGATGTCTTATTAGGAAATTATGTGAAATTAATCAGCATATTATCCCAAGTTGACTACATCCTAGTATTGTACACCTATTGAAGCACAGGTGAAGTTTAGCGCAAATACGTTGCGCAACAGAGATGAACGACCAGTTTTCCCTATGTGCGAACGAAGTGAGCAAAGGTTGGCAACGTATTTCTCTCGACTCGAATCGAAATAATTTTCAACTATCAAAATTCATTGTCCCAAAAATTCAAACTCGACACCCATTTGAACACAGGGTCGCGCTCTCTTAATCCCAACCCCATATGTTACATTTACTCACGTAAAACATATACAATTAATTATTTTAAGCGCCCAAAGAGGCTTCTAAATTCGTTCTTCGGCACCATTCTCACTCGCAAATATCGGAGTTCATAATTTCAGTACAATGTCGAGGTACAAAATATCACTCGTTGTGATGTCAACAAGGAAAAGTGAGCGCCTGTAGTTTGATCGCCTTCATACAGTATAAATAAATTGAAAAATAGAATCTAGTCATTCATGTCAATGAATAACAATGATTTTTTTTATTGAACATACTTTTTGAAATTGCCTGAACCGTGGAGTTTAAACCAATAAAAGGCACTATACCATATAGGTAGACAACATCCAAATATAAGTTTTCAAGTTACATATATATGCTCCGGAAACGAAACAAAGTCCAAAAATCGGACCGTTTTTTTATCAAATTTTCAAACATTATTTGAACCTTGGAGTTTAGACCCCTAAAAGGCACAACAGCACTATATGGGTTACTTCTATACCAGATTTGAAGTTTCAAAGTCAAACAGTTTTTGAGATGTGCTCCGGAAACGAGATAAAGCTAAAAAATCGGACCGTTTTTGTTCAAAATTTCAAAAATTATTTGAACCTTGGAGTCGAGACCCGTAAAAGTCACAACCGCACCATATAGGTTACTTCCATACTAAATTTGAGGTTTCAAAGTCAAACAGTTTTTGAGATATGCTCCGGAAACGATTTCGGACGGACGAACGAACGGACGCACGGTCGGACGGACACGCGGAGCGATATATATTAGCTGGGGTATAACAATACTGTGACGTCACATTCTTCCATAACGTTGCGTTATAAACGAGGCGAGGGTAGGTAGGTAACGTATGTTTGAAAATACAGTGGGGTGATTTTTGTAATAACTAAAACATTACAGGTATATAATGAGTTCATCTAAGATAAGCAATGTTGTCATTATGAAATAAGATTTAATATCTCGAAGGATATATGTCTTAAATAAAATCATCCAAAAGAAAGAGTTAAAGTTAATTAATTAAACAATGAAAATGAAATAATCACAACTGACAAAAAGTATGGATATCGTGATTTTTATTTTTTTTTAAATGAAACCATCAGTGCATATAACTTTTAACTAATGCGCATAAACATTTCCCATATTGCCTACACGTTTTGGTCAACATTTGGTCGGATCTTTTTCGCCGCAAGGGTAGAATAGGCTATTAGAGTAACCCTTACTCCCGACCTTATCATGTTAAATAAACATGGATGCAGGATTGAATTGTAATAACAGAAAGTTTCGACGAGAGAAGAGTAAACATCAGATAGTTTATCGGTGTATTGGTATCATTTCAAGGTTGAAACGAGAAGCGTTCATAAAATATTGAGTGATATGAATATATTAAACTATCATGATCTCCGCGATAAAATGTGTATATGAAACCGATAAATTAGATAATACATTTCAACACTATTGAAATCAACACAATAATGTACAATAGCACTAGTTTTACTCGTTCTAACACAAACAGTTTTAGTCCGTACAACAAAAATCTGTGGAACATAAATGAAAGAAATTGATATATTTCTGTTTACAATTATATTATTAGTGCTCTTGAAGACCTCATGGACTAAGTTAAAAGATACATGTTTTGACTTTCTCGCGGATTGCAGTACTAAGCCGACTTTTTAACTGAATTCAACCCAATCTTTATAACAAATTGACTTGTTCTGCAAACAATTTACCACTAAATCTAAAGAGAAATATAGAGAAAACAGTTAAGCATCCACAATTGTTGTCAACAGCAAACAGTTGTCTGATAAGAAAGAAGACAATGTGTCAAAACGTAATAGTACCATTATCTAGTAGTTACAAACAAACCCAAAACATCTTTCAAATAACGTTTCACAACGTTTGCTTAGTTCCTATATTATGCATGATAAACGATGTTGTGGTGTGTAAAAATAAACTTGGTAACACCAATGTTGTTTTTGACATCTGAAACACAAGTTTCGACACATGAACAATAGATTAAATTCTGAAGGTTGTGAAACGAGCCCAACAGGTGAACTTATAATAAATGATAGTTTTCCTGGACGATATTTCTAAATTCTGCTCATTTCAGCATGTTTAAAATCAACAGTGAAAACCTCAAAGGAACAACAACAGTGTCTGCACGTGTAATTGGCGTAGCATGCTTCAGTTGACTACCGTTAGTTCACTACCCTTGACCAGAGATCCTTAACCGTTTATTAAAACATTCAGGTACCATTTCACCCCCCCACCCCCCTTCAAAATTCCTGGATCCGTCACTTCCCAGTAAATACCTAATCATTTTATTAATGAAGGAAACTAGCATACAGGGCTTGCGTTTTGGAATTCAGACTGT
This sequence comes from Gibbula magus, assembly GCA_936450465.1. Classification (NCBI taxonomy): domain Eukaryota; kingdom Metazoa; phylum Mollusca; class Gastropoda; order Trochida; family Trochidae; genus Gibbula; species Gibbula magus. The sequence continues at coordinate 35,734,620 of OW388294.1, read as the reverse complement.
TTGTTCCCTTTAGTCCAAATCTACCGGAAAATTAACCCTTCCCGGTGCGATATTATATTTGATCCCTTTTCAATATGCACAATCAGCTTTAATATTGATATTATAATGTATTTCAATGTAGTATAAAATAAAATGAATATATCAACACCCTATACTTAATAAGTCAAAATACATATTATGAGGAATTCTTTTTCTTCATTCCATATCTTAAACAATTGGAAAATGTGCTGGTTTATTTTCGTTTGAAATATTCAGAGATTTCAGTCCTTATATCCTCAATAGAAGAACCCGAGAAGGAAAGCTGTGACCACAGCAGCAATAACAGCAGCGATGTCTGCAACCTTCCTTGCATAAGGGTCTTCAGCCAAGGATGTCATCTTTCTCCTTATCATTTCCTTCTCTTCTGCCGTAAGCTTTGGTTTAGGGCGATCGTCGATACCACACAGCCAGTTGTATAACTTCCTGCCTACAGACTTCTTCTTAACTGAAAACCAATATATGTGATGTATGAAAGCGATGTGGTATTCAATTAATATATGTGATGTATGTGAAGTGACAATGGCCATAGATGATTGGTAACATGGATTTTTTAAAAAGCTATTCAACCACTGCGTTAATATCCTATTACACTGACTGAAAAATATCTTAAGTCACACACAGTCGCTTGTCGTCGTCTCGAATCTATGTATTGACGTACTCACTTTGACGTAACATTCTAGTTGGGTTTTTTTTAATTTACATTAAGCATTCCTTGTTTGGAAAATGATACATTTGATTGAGATAGCTAAAGTTTACAGGGTATTACATTTTGATACAACGTTAACTCATATAATTCAAGTGTTATTTTAAAATAATATGATGTTTTGTTTCGACATTGATCCGGCTGTATGACATAGATTAGCACACTACCTCTTCTATCTACTTCTTCTTCATCATCGTCGTCCACAGCGAAGTCATCCTCGGAGTCTGTTTCCTCGGGATCTTGGAGGTCGTGTCGTGTCCACCATGTTACACGTCGGAGCTGGGACAAAGACATACGCCCAAATTTCATATAAGACAATATTTTAAAATATAATCAAATATTTAAGCATTTCCATCTTATACTGACCTTTATTAAGCAATGTTTAAGTTTCTTCATAAGTAGTTGAGTGTTATCCAAGCGCTCTGGCCATTAATATTATTCACACGTACATTTATAGCTATCAGTGAACAACGTCTTTCTCTGCGGAATAAACATTATTTAGCTGACATTTTATATGCATAATAGGAAATCATCAAGAAATGGAAATTGCTAATCTTGATGCTAAAAGACGTCATATGCATTGTTATTCATTCTACCTACCCCCTAGAAGTATGTTCATAGTATCTTATTCAACATACTCCATAATGTAAGTATGAATATCATCCATAATCTACTTGAAATTATCACCAAACGAGAGCTAAGTTTTGCTCTTACGGAGGTAAAAAACGAAAAATACGATTTTCATACCTTCTCTGGGGGACGTTGCTTTGTCATCAACGATATGATGACGGTGGAGAGAATGGAGATGCCTGATAGAATGATGGCGAAATGAAGGAAAGCCACCTTCTTGAGGATCTCCGGTCTGTTGTCTACATCAGAGCTGCCACAGAATGGAGCGGGGAAGGCGAAATCGAGACCCATCCATATTGCACCGGCTACCAAGCTGATCATGAGACCCCAGAATGCACCCTACAATAGGACGTCAATGTTATGGGACTGGATGGGTTTGGGATCAATTAATTGTTCCTTGTACATCTGAATGCTGTGCCCTTTAGCTCTGTAGTTTAATATTGATATTAAGAAAGTTTGGGACGTCTTTGCGTTTAATCAGTTATGATTATGACCCTTTCGTCAAAAGATCTGCATATCAACAATAAATATGTAGATTAAAGTCTACCACACCACATGCAATATATTTTATGAATATTAGGTCACCTTTTTTGGAGTCATCAGTTACACCTATTTATTGTCATATGACGATTCAGTTTAGGCCAAACTATCTAGCAAACAATATGTTCTCATCAACGAAATCAGAACTAGTGTTGACAACTGTTACTGTCAATGAGTAAGAATCATCAAACTTACCGGTTCAGTGGTCCTCTTCCAGAAGAGCGCCAGCAAGAAGACACAGCACCAGGGAGGTGCTGTATACGAGGAAACAGCCTGGATATAGCTCCACAACTGTCCACTTTGAGCAGCCTGTAGGATGGGCAACCACAGGATACTGACCCCCACCAGCGCCAGGACCGCCACTCTACCCACGATCATCAGTTCGTGTTGTGAGGCCTTCCTTCTGAACCTCCTCCAGATGTCCATGGTGAACATGCTGCTGGCGCTGTTGAAGATGGAGGTGAGCGAACTCATCAGAGCTGCCAGGAGGGCAGCCAGCATCACGCCCTTCAGACCTGGAGGAGGCACATACCAAGGTTAGAGAATTTATCAAAGCAGCTAGCTTTAAATGAGGCAAATTTTAGATAATGTATCAGAGCAACGAAAAGGGCTGCCAGGTTGAGGCCCTTCAGACCTGAAGGGGACAAAACTGATTTTAGAGAATTTATCAGAGCGACCAGAATGACGCCTGTCAGACCTGGAGCACAAAATACCATAAAGAGAATATATTAAAGAAAATAAGTAGAACCATCAGCGAAACGTATTGAAAAACGACGCCTTCATCAGAGCAATCAGGAAGGCGGAACAATGGAACTTTAATTAATATATAAAAAGATGTAAGCGAAAACCCAAGGAAATATGTTGACAACGAGCACCATGCCTTCCAGACTTTTGGTGCAAAACTAACGCCGTTAGGCTATTATTATGAAACTCATATATATCAGTTTTGTTTTTGTGAATAAACTTAAGAAAAGCCAAACCAGTGGGCATCCTCCTGAGAACGAGGAGCGGGTATGCTATGTTGGTGCACCCTGCTTTGTTCTGGCACACTCGTTCACAGTGGTCGGGGTCCGCACAGGCAACATCCTCTGATGAAAGGAACAAATGCTCATTTACATTGAGAAGGACAAAATGCAATCCACATAGACATAAGCTCATCGATTAACATCTGGTTTTCCAATTGACATTCCCGAACTCCAGTTTAAAAAAAATTTGCGTTAGGGACGTCAGAACAGTTCTGAATAACTTGCAATACTTTGCTTTAAGTTGAGGAATATGAGAAATAATGACCACCATGAAACTCTCACCAGCGAATAGAACTCTGGCGATCATGCCAGGAACAATCCACAAAAAGAAGTTGAAGATTTTCAGGATGGCAGCGAATACGGATCCTCCCTTAGCGTGACTCATGTCTTTGGCAGATAAACACCTCTGTACCATGATCTGTGGAATAAAACATCAAACACAATTATCGTGATACTTGGCAATAAAAAAAATGTCCAAGGGAGTACACACGGAAATAAAACCAGTCATTAACCTTGTACTTCCATGATCGTAGCTTTCAATATATCATAAGAATAGGTGAGCGGACCAAAGTGATTCAATTGGAACGTCTGAAGATGATTATCTCCATCTCCATGGGGCAATGCCATTTCTAGGTATCAATTTAATCTAAATATACTGCTTCATTAAAATTTATATATAAGGAAAGTAATCGTGGATGGTATCTTGAACACGCGTGACATCCTTGAACATGATGTCGACAAGTTCTTGATATCCGGCACATTTTCCTTAGATCTTAATGTCGAGGGAAGCAAGGTAACATTGGAGCTACATTAAAAAAAGATTGATCCACTTCCTACCTGGTCCGTGCACCACACCCAGAGACCGAGAGTAGTGAGACCGAACACAGATCCAGTCCAGGGGATGTCCCCAGTCTCCGGGTCTCTCCAGATGTGGTTGAAGTCAGACCTGGGCAGCCCACACGCGTACTTCTCAGGGTCCGCCAGGGTGTAGTTGGTAGCTGCTCGGGCGTAGTCATGCATCATCTGTTCCCAACCACCTATCTCCACAAAACCTTGAAAATACACGAAACGAACAGGCTTGAAAAATGTCATTTACTTTTTCAGAAGAAAGAAAATCATTGTCTTCAAGTACTGGTTAAACTTCACAACTGACCATATTGTATGGTATGTTGTTTTTAAGTTGTCAACAAATTGTAAACTGCTACTCTTAGGGGGAAAAGTCTCATTACCTAACCTCAGGATATTTCCGACCAAGAGGTTATTAACTTTATATGTAATCACACTGTTGACTGACGGTGAAGCCAAAGGAAAGACCTTTCTTGCAGTATAGATACGTACTGATACACATGAGAATGAAGGCCCCGATGAGGAGGATGATTGTTTGCAGAGTGTCTGTGTAAATAACAGCAGCCAAACCACCTGAAAAACATAAACAGTTGATATAATAATGATAGTATTTGATAAAGATGCTCAATGGCGCTTTGACAAAATCAGAAATTATCAAGGAACCCAACCTTACATCATTATAGCCTACTGAAAAGGGTGTTTTTAAGGAGAGACTTGATATTGGGATAAAGCTGTCCTTAATTCCAAATATATGTTAGAGTACTTTGGTTATAAACAAAATGACGATATACTATTTTTTTTAGAAATATGTTAGATTCTGAAAATGACATTGTATTTCTCGGCATCATTTCAAAAGCATTTCCAGTTAAAGCATATAATTAAACTATTCATCCGATCACTCGCTTCTCTCAAAATGTTCACAATATTTTAATTACGGTTTAAAAGTTGAACTTTGATCCCTTGCTAACGCACCTGCTACAGTGTAGATGGCAGTGACAGCCAAGATGGCGACCACACAGATGTAGATGTTGAGACCCAGAAGCTGCTGGATGAAGATGGCGCCGGAATACACTTCGCTCTGTATGGAGGAATAATAAATGAATTCGCAATCATATTCTAACGATGTCATTGATGCCTTTGACATTTAAAAAAATTTAAAAACTGTTGAAATACCGTTCTTAAATATCTGAATACCTTTTGTATTTCTATATAGTTACATTCCTATCAACAGTGAGTAATAGATACATTCTCAAAACAGTGCAAGTTCTATCTTACAATACATCCATTTTATATATATACAGAAGACAAATTAGATAGACGCTTCCATTCAAAGTCTATCATACGATGAGATTTGAAAACAATAGTATATCATAAACATAATAAAGATCATAAATGTTATAAACGACTTGCTGAAAATGCTAGGTCGAAACACATCAAGCAGAATTTCTGTTGTATAAGATTTACTGACCGAGAGTGGGGGATTTTATGTACGCCTCGAAATTCTCTTAACGTAGAAAATATTCCCCGTTGGACAAAATAAAGTAACATCACATCATCATAATGATTGTATCAAATTATATGACATCTTTTAATCGTAATTATCTCAACGTCAGTAATTAAAAAGCATGAATCCATGTCAATTAAGTACGAGTAAACGAGATAAATATGATATACACATTAGAATATAGTCAAAACCTTATTACTATTACATCCTATTATTTAAGAAATGTCGAAAATAAAATTTATAAAATATGTTTGTTGAAAAAATAGGTAACGGACAAACTAAAAAATACTTGGGCCCAAAAAAAGAATTTTGTTTCTGGTTTCCGCCCGCATCAGTTTCAAATCCACGCCTAAGGTCTTTTTGTCTAGGTATTCAAAAGTAAGGGTCAGATAACTGTATGTTTTAAGCCTCAGAAAACATTGGACATAGAAAATGTCCAACGTTTCTGTTGAGATGGAGTGTAGGGGTGAGATCATTGACTATTTAGAATAGTAACACATATTTAAGAGGGTTTGTGCTTTTTTTTAATATAAATAATTGTATAAAAAAAATTTGTTAAACTCTTCATACCAAAACAAATGTAAAAAAAATATATCGCGTCATCGCATCATTTTGGTCAGCCTGTAAAGACCAGAAACATTTTTTTATTTTTTTTAGACCTTGTGGTACATTTCCCAAAATAAAACAAAATAGTATACAAAGTGTTGGTTATTTTAAAAATACTTGTTTTGAAAATGTGGTTACAAAAATATAAATGCAATTATTGCAAATGCAATTGAAATTATGATTAAAACTCACAGTGATCTTGGTGAGAATGTAGAGGATCAGAGCCAGAACAGACAGGTAGATTCTCAGTCTCTTCCCTCCAAACCTCTTCTTCAGGTACTCCGGCATTGTGAACGCCTGGAGGGATGGTATAATTCAATGTTTTGTTAATATGACAGAGTGTGAAGGAAGGAGGACATGGATATGTGTGGGTTGTCTTCAGTATTCAATCAACCCTGTTGTGATCGCTTGTGAGTAAACGAAAATGTTGTAACATTTAACCTGAATGTGCTACGTTGTATCAGAATTGTACATTGTAAACATGATCGTGATATTTGATTTGAAAATTCATCTAGTTTGATGCATGTGGTTTAATACTTGCAGTGGTATATACTTTTACCACAAACAGGCGTCAGCTGAAACACATTGTAAATAAATACCATTCATTATTAGTTACGGGTTTTAGATGGGAATTCAAGGCATCTCAATCAATACCAGCATTATACAATTTAAAACAATGAATATATGAAAATATGAGAAAATTACTCCAGCTTGTCTATAAATAAGGAGTGAGAGCGGCCATCTTGGATCATTTGACTCGCACCTGACTCGATTTTATTGCAATGATATCGATTATGAACTGCCATCGAGCCACTGAATGGTGTTCTAGGTTTGTGTTTTCTGTATATGCTTATATAAATGTTTTTAAAAAGTATATCGAATAATATCTGAACTTACCCCACTGGCGACATACACAGGTACGAACACCCATCCCAGAGCGATCAGCAGGTATATAGCCTTGGATGAAAATGATGAAAAATAGAATCTAATACGTATATAATATAGTGAAACACATTTATAATTAAAACATAACAACAGAACACACTCATCATTAATATATTGTATTTTGGCGTTCACCATCGTTCGAGTGTACGTTTGCAAAATTAATGTAAATGTATCATATGGTTAAACATGCGCTCATGATACGAATTTTTTTTATCTTCTAAAATGTCTGATTAAAATCGGATAAAACATTAATTGTAATTTCAGATATCTGTCAGGCGCTGTTGGAATAGGCCTTCTGCTGAAGATGTTTTTAAAAAAAGTCAAATGGGTTTCATGTAGATCAAACACATTCTGAATCCAAAGATTATGTAGAAAAAGCATGTCCTTTAACAATTTACCTCCGGATCGGTGTCTAGTATATCTCTACGATTATTAAAACTAGCATTGTCCTGCACCACGTCAGAGCACAAGGAGCCTTTATACAGCCTGTATTCTTCCATAGCAAGTCAATAAATACTGACATTGAGAGTTGCAGTATTTAAAAAGGAAGATATGTTCATAGGTTGGTTTCTAGTCTATCACTCACATGCCACTCATATATAGCACAGGCGAACCCGGAAGCTGCTGCCGTCCCTGCTAAACCAATAAACATGGGAGCTCCAACATTGCTGGCGTAAATCGACGCTCCAACCTGCAGAAGATGAACTTTTATATCATTTGAATACTTTGTGCATGATTTGTAGGTGTCTAAGAAACTACGAGTACTTGACGAAATATCGTTTAGGAAAATATTCTACAAGTGTTGATATCTTTTGACCATTCCAAATCAAAAATAACAAAATTTCGAATTATTCAACTGAAAAACAGTTGTGTGAGCAGTCATCAGATGTTAATTTATGAGTCAATTCATGCACATATTTAATTACTAACTCCTTTTATTCAGAGTAAACGATAATTCTTATCTATATTTATACATACAGCCAATTTATTAATCCATGCCATTAACACCATTAACTATGTTTACATTTATTGAAGTGCGATATTTTACGTATGCTTCGCCCATAGGTTAAACTCAATAATAAAAGCAATTTTGTGTGGGTTACATACATTGTACAATTTCCAACTCTGCAAGAGTTTAGTACTCGTTGTATAACCTATTTTCTCTAGAATGCTGTCTTTGTGATGAAAAGCTACAGGAGAAAAGAAGCCATCTTCGTTGAAAATTAATTCAACAAAAAAACACGTGCATGAATATATGCATGGACAAATGCTATTCTTCTCGGTATTACTCAATGTATATCAGAAAAAGTGTTTCGACGGGTAGTGAAAGGTTTCACACTCAATGCGTGTTATCATTTTTGGACAGTTTATTCATCAAGGCGTCAGCTGTTTCCCTTACTCTGAAAAGAGTAAGCCAATGGGCTTCCATTGCATTCACTTGCATTGAAACAAGTTTAAACGCCTTTTGTGTTGTGCAGCATACCTAACTAAAATATAATTTGCTTATTCATGCCGACAAAGAAATGCATTATTGTGTGCAGATATACCTTTAAATGTCAAGGCGACACTGCATATGCACTGAATGATTGCAGTGTATCACACATTTCGCAAACTAGTAATGTAGCTATTATCGTGTTTAGTTATAAATGTGAGGTTATGAGGCTGTTCCAAACATTCTCGAAAGGTTCGTAGCCTTAGGAATTCGTAAATTTGATAGTAACCCATGTGTTAACAATGGACTTGAGAAGTTCGTAGGTCTACGAACATTTCGAGAATAAGGACAATAAAAATACACATCCCAATATTTTCATGAACAAAGAATACACAGAAAAGTTTCCCTATTTTTGTTTGATATCATTCTAGAAGCATTTTCAGATATGCCAATCACCAAGACATCTCGATTACGTTTTGACGACGTTTGGTTTGAATGCAGTAAGAACAATAATGGGCGTGCTTCGTCAAATATCATCATGGAACATGAACATTATTGGAGTTGTTTACTTTTGTATTTCAGCTTAGTAGTTTCTTCCGTCATTCTCAACAATAACCCAGGACACAATCAAGTTAACAAAATATTAAAACGTATAATATAAATCAGAACTAACATATTTGTGTTTATGATCACGTGACATACCGGAAACCAGTGCATGTTCTTGCCCGCCAGAAAGTACCCTGCGGCGCTGTCCCGGTTTGGTCGGAACGTCGACTGGAGAAGAAGAATTATGTTCTTTATTTCATACTTAATCAGCTAGGACACATGGACATACACTAATATTAGAACAGTCGCGGTAACCACATTCTAAGACACCAGTATTGCATACGTCAATCAGGTTTGATATATGTTTTAATGTATATGCAACCAATATGAACTAATGATGTTGAAATCAAGGTATTTCACAAGTAAAAGATCTGCCAAAAACAGATTAAAAGGTTGTGGAAAGTCATTCCGAAAATCTGTGGATGATAGATAATAAGTTGAAAGCAATCGTTCGAATTCATGAAATAAGATATAGTCAGTATGTGTCGTATCGTCGATATTGATACATTTCTTATTTTGGTCCAAAGCTCTTTTACTGAATAAAATGTCTGTCTGTATGTCTGGCTGTCTGTCTGTCTATATCGTCGAAATATGCATTGATTCACATTTGAATTTGATTTAGAAAAAGCACCACAGAACAGAACAACTACAAAATTAGTAAACGATGTCAAATCCCTAAATCATTTTAATAGAGTTGAATATCGGAAAAAGAATCTAAAGGACATACGCTCACAAAATAATAATTTTAAGCAGTGGTTTAATGGCAACGAAGTCGGAAACGTTAAATTGTCCATCTTTACCGCAAATTACCGGTAGTACAAGTTATACATAGCGATAGCGTGTTATAATTGTTATTCGTCATCAATGTATTGTATAATGGGTCGGCGGCCCCTTTACCAAATAATCTCTCTCTATACGGGTACTGCCAGTTGTTTTAAAGACATCCATGTAAGCGCCATATATTATGTAGTTTTGTAACATGTTATAACGACATCATAAGACAGAATGCTCTCATTTGTCAAGGGTATCGTATCAACTCACCCAGAGCCCGACTGCAAGGACCAAAGCGAAGTAGACCCCGATGCTGACATAGTCCCCTGTTTCAATCTCTTCCACCATTATTCTTCAGTGTCTCAGATTTCCTCAGGTTTCATCAAGTTTTCACAGTTTCTCCAACTTCTCGCCAGATTACTTTCTTTAGTTACTTTTAGTTTTCCTGAATTTCACCTGGTTCCCTGGACTTTGTCAGTTTTCCTCCGACGCTTGGAGCATCAAATGCAACCATTTAACTTCTTTCACACGTTTCAACACGCAATCTGCAGCGACCTTAAGAACTCTACAGTACCGCATAGACACAAGAGGGTACCCATATATATTTGCAGCGTATGTGCATCAAAACTAGGTTAATATGAATATTTCCACCGTAAGTTCGCACACTAAATATCACCTTTCATTTCCATACTTATTGAATATGCAGACACCTGGTAGGCTAGTAGTATGTAGATATATGTTTCTTACTTTATGCTTGTATCGTTAACCCATTGCAGCCAAGTTTTATATAAGTACAAATGTACGTCTAGATAGACCCCACATGTTTAGACCCTCATGTTTTGATAATGCATGCCATTATGTTCCGTAACTTTGATATGTACATGTACACAACAAAGTGCTGTTCAGGTGTAAAGTTTGTCAACATTTTACATCGAACAAGATCGTGATTTAACGTGTTTAGAATGATGCATATAAGATTGTATGCAGCTGAGCAAGCTCTGGCCAATATTCAATTGTTTGAGTTTAAGTACAAAAGGGTTCGAGCCGGTCATCTTATTGAACCGATGATATTGTGTTACCTATGTGGAGGTAACATATTTCTCCATGTACACAGTACCGTATCGTACAAATATTGACAGAGTACCTGGCCAAAAGACGATCTGTTTGCTTGCCACTTTGACTAAACCTTGATTTTTTTGCATATGGGGGTTCTAGGGCAGTTATGAATAGGAAAGTTGTGTGTCCTTGTCCTGTTAGAGGGGCAGTAATCCGGGAAGATATTTGTGAAGACGAAAATAAGTGAAATTGACGTTCTCTAAGATATTCTTGCAGAATGAAATATATGTCATACATGCAACAGAGAAATATCAGTTAACTTTTGATTCGTTTGCTTGCACTCGTCCATACATGTAACTAATGCCCTGTTTATACGGCGAACTTTGCACATATTCAATATTGCTAGTGGTAGTAATATACATACGCGAGTTAAAGTAAATTTGCTATGCCTTCATACGTGTTAAATGTCTGCCTAAGCAAATGGGCTTCCAACTCTTTTAATTATTTAATTAATATATATTAGATGTAAACATATTAAAATACATCAATTTATATCTGTCAACATTGGATTGACTATATCGCCCAAATTATAATGAAAATTGGATAGTCAGATGGATTTTGAAGGTCGTCGCGTGCAAGAAGGAGATTGTCCCATATATAGAGATTTTGAAAAACAATATATTTAGAGTTTCTTAAGTTCCCTAATATATTTTCTCAACCTGTGTGAAGTCACTAACGAACTTTTACTAGAATAGTGAAAATACCATATTTACTCACGGTAGTAAACATTTGCACCTGCCCTTTACTAGGTGCAAACTTGCTTACGGTAGTGAAGAATTTGTTTACGGTAGTAAAATATACACATTGCAAATGCGTCCATACGACGAATTTTGCTCATATGCGCAAATTTGCATATGTGTAATGATTTACTCATATGCAAACGCTCGCCGTATAAACAGGACTTAATACTAACAGCTGAACTGATCAGGGTCCGTATTCGCGAAAGTATCCTAGCAGTAGGATATCCTAACGTTTATCCTAAGGGTTGAAATAATGTCCTTTCTTATTCTCGAAAGATATCCTATCGTTAGGATATCCTAGTTCTTGTTCTAAATAGCTAGTACATATCTAAGCTGGGACACTTTCGAGAACAGATTCCCTGTTTCTTAGAATACCGATACGTATATTCGAGTCTGGATATACTTCATGTCAAAATGTGCATATGTTGTTAAGAGAATGATCCTGTAAATTTGAATTTTAGTGAATGTTTCAAGATATATAACTAAATGTTTACATTTCTTAAAAACATTACATTCTTATACCATTCTTACAAATTGATTTAAAGTTTTTTGAAAATCCTAAATCGCTTGTTTCCTTTGGTTTCAAGAGTCCCTATGTTGTGAAGCATTGGAAGTACTTTGAATTCTGGCTTCTTTTAAATGAAATGTGTTTTCTAACAGCGCCACCATCTATGTTATACAAACTGTTTAATATTTCAACATAAACGTGAAGAAAATATTTCTACTCATTTAGATTGTTTATTATGATGGCCGAGAGGGGACATCGCTCTTTCGCCCTCTGGCATCAACGTGATAAAGCGAAAGAGCGATATTGCCACATGACATAGTAAGTCGAATTGACTTGTAAATGATCTGTTGCCTATCGTAAATTGTATTCATCTTGGGGAGGTAACAATACCTTTATAATAAAATGTATCATTCTCATTGATTACAGATTTACAGACTACGTGATTGATGTGAAATAGTCACAGTGATTTAAAGGGCAACCAGAATAAACAAATTCGGTATTTGTACAACATTTGGCTAATATACGACCATGACTGTAGTCAATGACTTTGTTTGTTTCAACAGATTCACAACTGTTCCATCTGTATTTAAGTTGTCTGGATTTGCAATTCGGATAGCTAAACGAGTTAAATGAGTTTTTTTTTATAAACATAATATCATCATGAGAGTTTAGGTTTGAAGGCTTCATTTTAATGGATCAATGCCTATGTGAAACTAGTAATGATCCGTATTTACATGTACAAGTACGAAACCAGAGAATGAGAAAATTTATGAAGGAGAACGAGTTTTGGATTTACAAAATTTTATAAAAATTAATATCAGTAATCTCACTCAAACCACTTGAAAAGATATCTGCTTAATTATTGTTAATTTAAGTCATCATCACCATCTTTATACACGTATGCACGTCCCTGGGCCCAAATACAGGGATATGCATTTCATATGCATATAAAGAATGCAACAAGTTTACAAACTGACAATAGGTAGATAACATGGATATATACAATCAATACGTACATGTATGTGCAATTTACTTGTTTTATGAGTAGGTTTCAATAACATTTCTTCACTTTTATATTCAAATTGCATGTACATATCTTGTGAGACATCGGTGCGAACGTAAAATGTCATAAATGAAGCTTTGTGCACTGAAAGTACTTTAAACTGAAATTAAGCATAGAAGTCCTACCAATGATAATCGTAATCATACATTTCAGAAAAAAAACTATATCATTTCCCTTGTAAAACCTCACTTGATAAAATCGAAAGAGGGTGCAAACTGAAGCGATATTTACATTGTTGAAATATTCATCAAATGGTGTATGGTGCCTGTGTTGGAAGTATTAAAGATGCATCCATTGTGTCTCAAAGAAATTCATTTCTATCCTTTTCAACAGCTTGCAAAATATTTTATTCTAAAATAAGTCCACTACTTTCATATGGGGCAGAGATTTGGGGCCTAACTATTTTTCATGTATTGAAAAAGTTCAAACTTCATTTTTTAAATATTTTCTAGGTGTAAGTAAATATGCCTCAAACATAGCTATTCAAAGTGAAACTGGTCGCAACTGTATGTTTGTCAGGAGCCAAATGAGAGCTATAAGGTATTGGTTAAAATAATTGCGCATGGAAGCAAATAGATATCCCTTACAATGTTATAATGTTTTTAAAATGTTGGATGAGCGAGGTAAACATAGTTGGGTGTCTTATGTCAAAATGTGTTTATATGTTAATGGCTTTTCCTATGTTTGGGACTGCCAACATGTTGGCGATGTTAATCTTTTTATGTATCAATTTCAAGAAAGACTAAAAGACATTGCTTCACACATTTGGTATGCAAAAATATGAGCTTCTAAATACTTATCTCACTATTCTAATGTTTAATATTTGCTAAATGTTGAAGAATATGACGTTTCTTTAAATGATAAATCTCTTAGAAGAGCATTTTATAAATTTAGAATTAGTTAACACAATTTCAAATATGCAGTTTTTACTTAGATGTTCAACAGAGCGAATGTAAATATTGTAATCAGGGGTGCATTGAAAATGAACAACATGTTTTCTTTACTTGTGAGCATTATCGTATTTTACGAGCGCATTATATGAAACAATTGCAGAATGTGTATACTGGCAATATTTCTCTACCGAATATTCTTAACTGTCAAAATGAAAATGTTCTAATATTAACTTCTGTATATTTGTGTAAGTTATTTAAAATTTAGAAACTAGTGACTCAATTGATACTGTCAATTACATTGTAACATAGGCCATATTGCCCACATTACTGAATAAAATCTGTCTGTCATTGTGTTTCATAAAAAAATATTTCGCTTTAATACGTGTCAACATACGATATGCGCTGATTTCAGTTGACACAATTTCACTCAACTTCAATTTTCATCCCCAATCGTCAAATATATCATATTTACTACTTTCCAATTAAAATCGAACAACATCATTATACATGTGCAGAAACCGAAACTACACGTCCCATGTACATGCACAGTAGTTACATGACCTATTCAACATCTGTCTGTTGAAAAAACCACCTTTCCGGGGTCCAACTTTGGTAAACTTATAGTATGTTCTAAAATACACTAAACCCTACCAGAATCAGTTGAGAAACATTTTGTACCATAATCTGTCTACATCTATCTATCTCTATATCTATCTATCCATCTATCCATCTATATCTATATCTATCTATCTATCTCTCTCTCTATCCATCTCTATATCTAACTATCTCTATATCTATCTATCTATCTCTATATCTATCTCTATATCTTTCTCTATATCTATCTCTATATCTATCTATCTATCTCTATATCTATCTCTCTATATATCTATCTATCTATCTATATCTATCTATCTATCTATTTATCTCTATCTATCTATATATCTCTATCTATCTCTATATCTATCTCTATCTATCTATCTCTATCTATCTATCTATCTATCTCTATCTATCTCTCTATCTCTATCTATATCTATCTATCTATTTATCTATCTATCTATCTCTATATTTATCTATCTATCTATCTCTTTATCTATCTATCTATTTATCTCTATATCTTTATGTCTATCTATCGCTATATCTATCTATCTATCTCTATCGCTATATCTATCTATCTATATAAATATATATATATATATATATATATATATATCTATATATCTCTATATCTATCTATCTCTATATCTATCTATCTCTATATCTATCTATCTATCTATCTCTATCTATATCTATATATCTATCTATATATCTATCTATATATCTCGCTCTCTCTATCTCTATATCTATCTCTATCTATCTATCTATCTCTATCTCTCTATTTATCTATCTATCTATCTCTATATTTATCTATCTATCTATCTCTATATCTATCTATCTATTTATCTCTATATCTTTATGTCTATCTATCGCTATATCTATCTATCTATCTCTATCGCTATATCTATCTATCTATATATATATATATATATATATATCTATATCTATATATCTCTATATCTATCTATCTCTATATCTATCTCTATATCTATCTATCTCTATATCTATCTATCTATCTATCTCTCTATCTATATCTATATCTCTATATCTATCTATATATCTATCTCTATATCTATCTATCTCTATATCTATCTCTATCCATCTATCTATCTCTATCTATCTATCTATCTCTATCTATCTATAGCTATCTATCTATATATCTATCTATCTCTATATCTATCTATCTCTATATCTATATATCTCTATATCTATCTATCTCTATCTATATCTATCTATTTATCTATCTATCTCTATATTTATATATCTATCTATCTATCTCTATATCTATATGTCTATCTATCGCTATATCTATCTATTTATCTCTATCGCTATATCTACCTATCTATCTATATATCTATCTCTATATCTATCTATCTCTATATCTATCTATCTCAATAGCTATCTATCTCTATATCTATTTATCTCTATATCTATTTATCTATCTATCTATCTCTATATCTATCTATCTATCTCTCTATCTATATCTATATCTCTATCTATATCTCTATATCTATCTATATATCTATCTATATATCTCGCTCTCTCTATCTCTATCTCTCTCTGTCTCTCTCTATCTCTCACTATCTCTCTCTATCTCTCTCTCTCTCTCTCTCACACACACACACACACACAGTCGTGTTCATTACGATATGAAGTTAATGAATGAAGAATATTAACGCACTGTATAGTGAACTGTACTGTATACGCTATTGCATGTATGTAGCAAAAAGTGGTAGTACATTGATGTATTGGTTTTCTGTTGTAGAGAAATAATGTTTTATGTATTATGTTCGAATCCCAACAGGTTTCCAGCATCTTTGTCAGATATAGGGAACTGTTCTATATACAGTTGGGTTTAGGTGTGATGTGACATTACAATCAGTCTGTTGAATGATTACAGTTTTGTTTCTGTTTGTCATATCATTAGTAAATATCAGAGAACATGTAGAGCTATTGGTACTGTAGAGTACAGATGGTTACCATAGCAAAGTCAATAGGTATCAGTTCGCGAAAATGCACGTCACATGTTTTCATGGAAACATTATCTGCATGAGCCTGGTAAATTTTTTAATTTCTCGTGCTGTAATCCGAGACTTGCTCTGTGAAAAGGACCCCAAATTGTGACTCCAGCCTCAACGTTTAAGAAGTTAAAGGCGCTGTAGCACGTTTTTTGCAAATTTTATTTTTTCAAATTTCTCATTTATAATGATTGTTTATGTCATTTATATTTACTTTAGAGGGTAAAACATCTTATTACACAAACCAATGATCCGTAGCGGTAATAACGGTGTTGCGTATAAAGCCAAAATTGCATGGCGGCCATTTTATTGTGAACACATTTTATTATATTCGAATGACAGAAAAAATTCCCATGGCTTTACGGAACCATGTACACACATTTGCAACTTGATTTTCCGAAGAGAGAAGGGTGTTTTACTATTGTTGACATTTTTTTTCAAATACATTTCATCGACTTATTTCAGTAAAAAAAACGTGCTTCAGCACCTTTAATGCTTGACAAAAAAAAGTGAAATTTTCGGAAACTGGGATATTTGCCGATTGCAATCTGAACAGTTTGCAAGGACTGTAAATGTGCTCGTGGAAAACCTTGGTACCAAAAAAGAACGAATACCTTGAAGTTTTACCAAAATGAGAGCCATAGAATCATTCTGAATGAAATTCAAAATGACGTCATAACGTCAAATCAACATCAGCAAAGACAGGGGTTTTGCATCAACTAGAAATATGTTCATGTGATGCACTGTGATGTCCCCCGCTCCGATTTTCAATCAAAACTAATCATCGAACCCTTACTTAACAAAGCCAGAGGGAGAAAAAACAATTTTACTTTAATCGAAAATGTTACTCTATTAGCATAAATCAACTGCACATAAAAAAAGAAAATAGATGGTAATTAATCAGGCAGGTCCCTACCCCCAATTTGCACTAAGTTAAAATTGTGTCCATGGAAAACGAGAAATAAAAAAATCAGAATAGCCAAAGTAGCAAAAGGCACAACTCTATCACTAGGTCTAAGCAAATACAAAGTTTGGTGAACAAATATTGAACGGTTTTGGAGATAGAGGCCGGAAAAGGTCCCAGTCTGATTAAAATCGACGGTTTTCCGTGAAATAAAAATTGCAAAATAGTGCATCTACCGGGATACGAACTCATATCGGTAGAAAGTTCCACGCCAAACCGTCTGAAAACAGCCCGTAGACTCGCGTGTTCGAGCGCAATTCAGGTAGCCAATCAAGTCAAGTCAAGTCAAAGGAGTTTATTTGTAGTGAGGCCATGGGCCCATGTACAAAAATACAAAACAAACATAATATATACGTGTAACATACAAATACACTTTAAAGTGTTTCTAGATACATATTTCTTTTGATAAAGGCATGATAGACATAATACTGTATACATTTGATAAGGTTTTCCTGTACATAATAATGTTTTAAACTTATGAAAAGAGCAGTTTTTCCAAAAGTATTCCGGAATAAATGTTTTCCGCGAATCTTTGTAGAGATCGCATACAAGAAGGAAATGATATTCGTCCTCTACACCAGTTTTACAAATGGAACATATACGTTGGCGATGTTCTATTGATTGCCATCTACCTTTATTATAATTTAGTGCTAAAACATTACATCTAAATTTGGCATACGTTGAACGTACCTTATTTTCAACTGTAACGTACAGATATCGTTCTGGTTCAAACGATAATTTATATTCTCTGTACATTACATATCTTGAACTATTTTGTAATGTAGACATCCAAGTCTGGTAAAATTCATTTATTAAGGAATCTTTGAACAATTGTAAAAAAAGCCACTTCATCTCCAACAAATTGGTTTATCTATACATATCCAAACCCATGTGAAAACAAGATATTCTTTGTGAATGAGACCCAATCAAAAGACGCCCAACAAATGCTTTCGGTGCGAGAAGCTAGGGGCAGATAACTCCAAACAGCTATCCTTTGGTCTGTTCCGAATGCTTTCAAAACAGTGACCGTTTAAAAACTACGTTGTGATTGGTCAGCTATTTGACTGGGCTTTGGCTGTGCTAAACTGGTTCGGAACATGCGCCTATACGGGATGTTCTCAGACCTTGTGGAGAGGAATCTACAGAACCTGTTCGTATCCCGGTCTGTTCGTATCCCGGTAGATGCAAAATTTTGCAAATGTTATTCCTCGGAACAAGGTCGATTTTAATCAGACTGTAAAAGGTCCCTACCCTCAATATGCGCCAAGTTCAAATTGTTTCCATGGAACCAGAAAAAATCCAAAAAATCAGAATAACCAAAATAGCAAAAGGCACCACTCCACCACTAGGTCTAACAACATACCAAGTTTCGTAAAGAAATACATGATAGATTTTGAAATAGAGGCCGGAAAACGTCCCTACCCCCAATATGCACTAAGTTGAAATTGTTGCAATGGAAACCAGTAAAAATAAAAAATAAATCAGAATAGCCAAAATAGCAAAAGGCACCACTCCACCACTAGGTCTAACCACATACCAAGTTTCGTGAAAAGATATTGAACGGTTTTTGAGATATGGCCCGGAAAAGAAAGCATTTCGGAATGACGGAATGACGGACGGAGGTGAAAACATTATGTCTCCCGAAAACATGTTCGGGGGACATAACAACTTCATGGGAGTGTTTGCAAAAGTTCCAATTGCATTTAAAGGTACATCCATTGTGTGGTTGGGGGTCAAATATGCCAAACGTTTTAACTGGTGTTACTTTATCGAGAAGTACCAACTGTTACCGAAAACTACCATTTTGATGATACTCGACTTAATATATTGACGATATGAAGGTAAAAGTGTCGATTTCTGATCGAAAATCGGACAATGCAGATAGATATGAAATACTAACATATGTTATGTATTGCAGGAGACCTGTGCTGATACATTTCACAAACATCGCCCTCAGTGAACAACGAAGATTCATTTCACTTTTTAAACTGATAAACATATGGATATCATCCAAAATAAGTGTCATGCTGAAAACGCCCTCGGTATATTGACAGTAACAATATATCTGATAACTGTAACTGATATATAACTTTATATATAACTTTAATATTAACTTTTAAAAGCATAAACAATGGCATTAGTACATACATACAAGGGACAAAAACAAGGAAGATTTATATGTTTTGAAAATGAAAATTGTGTTATTTTAACATAACAATTGAAGTCAATTGGAACAACAAGAAAGAAGTGAGCATGGCTCACATACCCCCACCATTCGCTATCCGTCCATTGAACATCATAGATGTCAAGGGTACTATGTTTAAAAAAACAGATTCAAGCATCATAATATTGTCCCAAACTATTTTTGGGAACTGGCTTTGTTATAACAGAATTTCATTCACCCAGAAATAATATATTTCATGTAACTTAATTGTTCCCATTAGGGCATCACGGTGGTAATTTGTACCAAGTGCTATTACACATTCAAGGGAAATAACTCCGTAAAAAATAACATTTCAGAAATGGACTTTGAACTCGATGATCTGGACTACCTACATGTTATATTTCATTCACCTAAATGTAATATTTGCCGAGAAAACTTGTCCCAATTGGAGCATCACAGCTCTTTTGGTTCTAAATTCAATTTCGGATTCAAGGGCCATAACTCCGTAAACAAATACTATTTCGGAACTGGTTTTCGAACTCGATAAAGAGTATGGTCATGAGTACTCACAACCAAAATTTCATTCACCTAGGTTCAATAGTTTCCGGCAAACCTTGTCCGGATGGAACAAAATAAAAGTCCAAAAAGTGAAAATACCAAAATTGTATATCTCAGAGAACTGAAAATTGTCTGTGCGCTTTGGGAAGAACATGGTTAACAACTTTACAAAGTGTGGTTGATGTACCTTTGACGGTTTTTGAGAAAATTGACCGGACGGAAGGACGCACGGACGGACGGACGGAATGACCACTATATCGCCGCTTACTTCGTAGCTGGGGTATAATTAGATGTACATCGATAACGAGGCTCATCCGTTCATGGTTGAAATTCTGGATAAATGACCTACTGTAGATGCAGTATAACATAATTAGCATGTGAAGAGCTCATCCAAAGTAACCCAACAAGAAGGTGACGACAAGGAAGGCAATTATTGCAGCCATGTTTGTTATCTTTTTTGCAGAAGGATTCTCGGCGATTGACGTCATCTTTTCCCGAATTATCTCCCTTTGTTCTGGTGTAAGTTTTGGTTTGGGGCGATTATCCAGACCACAAACCCAGTTATAAATTCTCCGCCCTTTCGTTATCTTCTTCATTTCTGGAAAAGAGATAACATTTGAATCACGTTAATGGCGTTATTATAGTATACACAGGCACTCATAAAGTATTCTATATATACCTAAACTTGCTCAGAGCCAATACTGACGCGGAGGAAAGTGTTAATGCTCGTTCACGCTTTGCGATTTGTAATTACAAATGTAGTATCGGCAAAATTTGTATATACATAAGATGGTATAAGTCGATACGACCTGAATGTTCTAACAATGCAACTGAAGTTGGGTACTAAAAGTCGTAACCACAAATCGTACCGTGAAAACGGGCCTTAATGACAAGAGTTATTTAGGGTTCAAATTTCTCACTATGAGTTTCGTCATCCAAATCTTCTGGCTCGTCTTCAGTATCAGATTGTTCACGATCTTCTGAAGCGTTGAGGGTCCAGTAGGTTACCCGTCGTAACTGTCGACAAAACAGGGCCGTGTTCAAGAGAGGTTTCAAAGTAATCGCTCAATTAGCGATTACTTTTAAACCTATCTTGAACGCGATTGCTCAATGTAGCGCTACGCAGCAAGGCGAGCAAACTTCGAGGAATTTGCACTGTGTCGTTCAAAAGAGAATGAACGCTACTTGAGCACTACATTGAGCGATCAATGAGCAATGTAAGCGCTCGCTGTTATGGAACGGAGCCCTGGTAACACGTAACTTCACTTTCAATAAGTAGCATTGCATTTTATTACATACTTTAGAGTGTGTTACTCAATTCTATCAGTGAAATAAACCCTCTTTCAAGCTACAGTTGCGATAACCTTTATCACCACTCTACTGAGTGACGATAAACTTTGTGACCTTCATGAAGGGTGACCTTCAGAATACACGCCATGTTTTCAGGACCTTTGCATCATTTGGACGTACCAATTATACCTTTCCTTATACCTTTAGGTAAACAATGCAAGAACAACGATGGAAGAAATGAATAGATTGCTTGCACAACGAAGGAAGGTTTGATATTGATTGGTAAAATACATGTTATAAAAACAAGATAGGTTTTCGGTCATTTGGAGAGAAATGTTCAATGTGGAAAATGTTGTTGCAACTAAAAATAATGACCTTCATAACCATGATACAAAATGACCATCTATTAAATTAGTAAATTGTGACCCACATTTGATACTAATCCAATTCAAATGCGATTGACTACACTTTGAAAACGTGGAACTGGTTTATGACCATGTACTCCTCATCGCAATACATCAATTGGAAAAAATAATACCTTTCGAGACTGCACAAATTCTCCAAAAACTATAAGCTGCAATCATGTGTTCAGACTCTTATATACTCTTATACTCTCAAATATGGATAACAATTATATTGTAGGTTTGATGACTCTGTGATACGCCCTCAAACCAATCAACGTCTTTTTCTCAAAACGACATGTATGAGAAAGCTTATATCTTGTGTACAAACTTATTGGCAAATGGGACTCCAGATTAGTTCACAAAGGTTACAGCCTGATCGCATGTTCTCGTCCTCTTTTCAGGCGCTAAAAGCCTAAGAGGGCAAACATGGAGTTTACAGACGCACTGGCCAAAGTGGAATATAAATTGTACATTTGTTTCCCCTTTGGACAACTATTTTTGGCTGGGTTAGTTTTTAAAATGTATTAGGTAAAGCCTAATGGGCTATATAAATAGTTGACATATACATGAACAATGATACATCTTTTAAATGTGTATCGAAGTTGAATATCATATGAATATGTAAACGTTTGTGAACCAGATTATTAAATGTATAATATTAATAGTATCTAATATAACAGTCTTTTTAACAAAATAGGTTCCGTATCTTACATCCCAAGATTCAACTACAACAGCATAATCTTTTAATTAGTTGTACTCGCCTTTTCCGGTGGTCTGGGTGTTGTACACAGAGAGATGGCAGCTGTAGAGATGACGCAGATACCAAACAAGATGAAGCCGAAGTGTAAGAAGTTGACCTTTGCGAGCACTTCCGGTCTAGTGTCTGGCTCAAAACTACCACAGGGTGAGCCTTGGTATGAAAACTCCATGATCAACCGTGCTGCTCCTATAACTATTCCAATAATCAGACCCCAGAATGCGCCCTGAAAGATGGTTGGAGAAAAGAAATAAAACGATGAGAACTTGTATACGCACATATTGAAAGGGCGACGGGGATTGGGAAAGACACCTTTGACAATGGGCCATTTTACGGGCTTTAAGTCATTTTCAGAATATTTAATGGGTCAATCCCCTTTGTGGCAATAGTACAATTTCAAAAAATGCATGGCCCCTACCTTTCCCAAACCTTGTGGGTCCATCACATTTTCAGGACTCAGTGGGTCCTAACTGAAGAACGAAGCAACCTGCCGAAGATGACAACTCACTTGCTCAGTCGTCCTCTTCCAGAACATCGCCATCACATACACGCAGCACCAGGGCGGGGACGTGAAGGAACCCACAGCAGCTATGTAGTTCCATAGTTGTCCATTCTGGGACACCTGAAGAACTGGGAGCCACAAGATACTGACTCCCACCAGCACAAGGACGGCTACTCTACCCACGATCATCAGCTCGTGTTGTGAGGCCTTCCTTCTGAACCTCCTCCAGATGTCCATGGTGAAGCCACTACTGGCACTGTTGAACACTGAGGTTAAGGAGCTCATCAAAGCAGCTAGAAGAGCAGCAAGCATCACCCCCTTGAGTCCTGAAAAAACGCCATGGCGTTATACTCTAATGAAAAACATTAACTCCAAAGGATCATTCATTTATGATGTGCGATGATGTAATTGTCAATTTACTATGAGGAGCATAGCACACCTGCAACCCTTCGATGTAGCGTTAGGAATAGGATTATGGAATTTCATTTGTTATATTTGGATTATGGATTATCGAAGGTAAGTGGCCGTTACAGAGTTTGAAATTGGATATGGATCAGGGGTGTGGTTGGAGTTGAGGAAATTCTATTGGTTTGTTTTGATTTGAGTTAGGTCTCAGACCAAGGTCAGAGTTTTTGTCAGGTTCAGGTGAAAGATTGGTTCTTGAACTGTCTCTACCTACCAGTGGGCATCCTCCTGAGCACGAGGAGCGGGTAGGCGATGTTGGTACATCCGGCACGGTTCTGACACACTCGTTCACAGTGGTCGGGATCAGCACAGGCAACCTCGTCTACGAATTGCAAAGTCATAAAATCAACGGGAGAGAGGAATACCAAAAAAAAGGAATCAAGATTTACTTCCCTTTCAACTTAAACTTAATTATAAGGTTATTTCAAATAGAACAGAAAATGTATTTTTAAGAAATCTGTTCAAAGCTCCAGAAATGGAAATATCCTCACGTGGATTGAACATATGTTCAGGTACTAAACGGGTCCATTTAGGGATCTACTCCAGCAAGTGATATTGATGAAATACTGATAGAAGGAAGTACTCGCCAGTGAACAGAATCCTGGCAATCATGCCTGGTACGATCCACAGGAAGAAGTTCAGGATCTTCAGGAAGGCTGCCAGGACTGTTCCTCCTTTAGCGTGACTGAGGTTTTTAGCTGCTAGACATCTCTGAACCATGATCTGGTTGTGGAGTAGACCACAAAGATAAGTAGGGGATACAAAGCGTGCTTTAATCAACGAGTTGACGATTTTGGTATATGTGGGGCGAAGGGTGAACAATAGACGTGTATGTACGCTAGGGTATGATGTGGGAATAGAGTAAAAACTTGGGAAATTATTGAGCATGTTGCTAATCCTCCAGTAATGATTTAGAACATGATGTAACAGGGATTCAGGACTTGTATCGTGGTTGTTTTGATGCTAGTGATTTTCAACTAGTGATGTTTTACCTGTGGTCGGACTTCTGATATCAATCCCAAAACTAAACAGCAATACCATATAGATAACAATCGACAATGGTGTGCAGATGAAACTAAACAGATAAATGTTATGGGAATCTCTTTTGATAAACTATGACACCACTTAGAAGTAAGTTACCTGTTCCGTGCACCACACAACAATCCCCATGGTGCTGAGACCGAACACAGCCCCTGTCCAGGGTATGTCTCCAGTTTCCGGGTCTCTCCAGATATGGTTGAAGTCGGACCTGGGTAAACCACAGGAGTAGTTGACTGGGTCCGCCAGGGTGTAGTTGGTGGCTGCAGTCGTGTACTTGGTCATCATTGCATCCCAGCCTCCAACCTCCTGGACACCTGCATCAGGGCGAGAGGAAATGGTCATTTATCTACATAAGATTACATGCCTGTATCCATTTTCCAATATGGTGAAACAGAACCAGGGTCATATACAATGTATACCATATGTGCACCTACGTTCTGTGCTAATTTGTGTATAACCTCGCTATTGCTCGGGTAGTACAAAATTTCACTGGCTTCCTTAAAACAATGTAACGCTCTGATAACAATCTCTTTATCTCTCCTCTTTCCCATATATACATATTCTATGAAGAAGCTGAAAACGTTTGTCAAACTCATCTCATTCGGAAAATTTATTATGAAATATTTTCTTTCATTGCAGGTTATTGTAAACGGCTTTGAAACACACTTTACTTGTCATGATGTCACAATTGAATGAAAACACACTCCATTTACTTTGATTTAACGTTGATGAAAATAATTATATATCCCTCTCGATCTTTCGAATTTCGTCTCGAAAGCATATCTCGTTCGTATTGTCTCTTGACAAATGTATGGCCAGTTGTACAGCTCTATTGTTCTGAAACTCACTTAGAACCATGAGTATCGATGAACCGATGAGAAGAATGATTGTCTGTAGAGTGTCTGTGTAGATAACAGCAGCCAAACCACCTGGAATATGAAATATCTTCTTGAAAGTTCATTCACTTGTAAACAATATTCTATGTGTAGCTGTAATACATCGTACATTAAATGATACGCATATGCATATACTCCAATGTTTGTTATGTAATGATGTTCAATTCAAGATATAAAGATTAAACATCTGAAAAGGCGTTTTTTTTATTGTTTTCACACATGTAAACTTGTGTCCCAACACCGTCAGTAACTTCCCCCGCAAGGCATGGCTAGCGCTCCATCACTGTCTTATCTTAGCCTTGCTCCATGTCGTCTCAGCCAGGTAAATCTATACTGACGGGCAAAATAAAGTATATCGCTCAGTTGAATTTATCATATGTATAATTTTCAAAGTCAAATATATCGAGTGTTCGAGTTTGTGAAATTAGTCCAAAACATTAAATCAGTCAAAGAATACCTCTACGCGGTTTGAATTTTTTTAAATTAAAAGTTAAAATTTAAATTTTGAAATCCTCCAAATTAATTTTGATTAAACACAACTGTTCATCGACATATAACACATACTCTGTGTGAAAATGAATAAATGTGCTTCGGCCTGCACACATTTACAACAATTTGAACGTGGTGAGTGTCATGTTGGTGTAAATTTGATTTATTACCCCTGTCTACTTTAAATAATGATATTTTAGTTAAAAAATAAAACATTCACCAATTAAGTCATTCAAACAATTGCCGAAAGGTGTATTATTGTATCGTGTCATAATCAAATGTGTCTCATTTCTTTAAAATATTGAATTAATCGAAAACAAGTGAGTGTTATACTTTCTTTTGCCCGCCTGTTTGTAAACATTCCTTTTTACAGTGTCATCAAATCATATTTCCGTGACAGCATTGACATTATCACATATTTTCTCAGTACGTTTATCTATAATATCTAAAAGCTATCAGAGTACAGTAGACCACAATGACTGTACCTATGACGGTGTAGACAGCAGTGACGGCTAGTATGGCGAGCACACACACATACAGGTTGAGACCGAGCAGCAAACTTATGAACAGAGCACCAGAGTATATCTCACTCTGAAACATAGAGGCAAAATCATAGTGTCTTTAACAATACAATATATTACCTTGAGTTGATTGAGTGAAATACACAATGTCATATATTGGGTTGAATCTTATCTACCGCCATTCTCTTCCTACATAGCTTACTCCCGTGTAGAAATGTGAAGAGAGTAATGAATGGAGCTACTGCCTAGAAGTGAGGTCATACGATTGTGACACCACCACGTTTATGATGTCATTGCATTGTTGAGGGGGGTTCGAGGTTGGATATAATGATATGAGACCTTGCCAGACGATGAACTGAGTGCTATCATACTTCAGGTGGTTTGATGTTGAGGGTAAAGATAAAATCATGCTAACCTGGGTTACTGAAATATCACTTTCATTAATTCGTGAAATATCACACTCAATGTCGCTCGTTCAATCCAAATAATTTACTTAGATTAAGATTTACGATTGTCAAAGATATCTAAGTGGTATTATCATGAAACCTATGAAAGTGAAAGAGAATACACACGGATATTCTGGTGAGGATATAGAGACACAAGGCCAGCACAGAGAGCGATACACTCAGTCTCACTCCCCCGAACCGCTTCTTCAGGTACTCGGGCGACGTGAAGGACTGTTGAACAAATATACCGTAAACCATTGAATAATCTCACGGCGAGTATTTATTTCAAACAACGATATATAAATATATTCAATATTTAAATTGAAAAAATGCATATTATTATTGGAAATATCTTATTGTGAATATATTTATATATGTTTATATGATGGAAATATTTAAAAGGGAAATGTTCATAAGTTTATTAACATTTTACTAAATTCAGCCCGGCGATTATTCAAGGCTTTCAATGTGCTTGTCTACAATAGAATGCTTATCTTTAGGCTTATTATTTTCCAAATGCACAAAATGAAACGTGCACCATACGATAATAACACACCTCGCTACGCGTGTCCGCTTGGTAATGTACTGTACAGAGACAGACCATGCCCCGTGGATAATACTCACCCCACTGGCGACGTAGACAGGTAGGAATACCCAACCTAAAGCAACAAGCAGGTAAATAGCCTGAAATAAATTAAAGGCACAGTATCATACAATTCGGTATTAGGACAACTCATAGAATTGCTATTTCTTTGTACTACTTCAAAAACTTACTATTTAACTAATCTTTATTCACATTAAGTCTAAAATCATTTAAAATTTTCTCTCTGAATATCAAAATCAGAGTATTGTCATGCTTTTTACTGAAGCCTCCAATGGTATAAGATGGAACTACCATCACGACAGAAGTACGTACATGCCACTCGTAGATAGCTACGGCGAACCCGGAAGCTGCTGCCGTCCCGGCCAGGCCGACAAACATGGGAGCTCCAACATTACTGGCGTATATAGATGCTCCTACCTGCAGTAGAGATTGTTTTATTAAGTCAACTGTCTAGATGTTTAAGCAATTTTCCCTTCAGGGGCTGCTTACTGACGTGACATCACAAACCACGTGTTATTTATAGCGACTGCATCAACAATGGCTGATTATAACAAAGCGAATAACTCCTTAAAACAAATCCAGTGAATTGTCAAGTTATGAGTGAACTTTATCGGTTGAAGTACGGTTCCTTGGATTCGTACATCCAGTTATTACACACACTATTACAATCATTATCTCAATGTTTTAGTCATGGACAGCGAATAATATATGTAGAAAATAACAAAATCTAATTTAGCTTTTTAATTGTCAGCTCTTCCATTTACTTAACTTGCTGCCAACTCGAAGTTTCCATGGACCACGTGATCATTACAAATGACGTCACGAGCTAAGGAATCTAGACTTGCTATAATTTTCTAGACTGGGCTGGTCGTCGATTGAACATATTGTTCGTGGGGGACAGACTTGTAACCTCCCTTACCCGAGCCAATCGGAGATGTTGTTTAATAATAAATTTCAGTACAAACTAATACATGTGGATACTGACCCTGGATACTCTATTATTGATGTTACTGTAACACTAGAGAATCGATGCTGAAAGTTGCTTGTTGTGATTTAAAATGAAGTACCTTTTGAATATTTGACAAGAAACTTGATGACCTTTCGAATATTTGACAAGATACTTGATGACCTTTTGAACATTTGACAAGATTATCGCTGATCTGTAAAGAAGCAACCTTATGAAACAAAAGAGGGTGTGTATTATTTTGTATTACAGTTTAGTAGTTTCTTACTTCATTCTTAACAATAACCCAGGACAATATAATTTAAAAACGTACTAATACCTGTGTTTCGTTATAACCGAAAGTATAAAGTATGCATGGTCACGTGACATACCGGAAACCAGTGCATGCTCTTTCCCGCCAGAAAGTACCCAGCAGCGCTGTCTCTATTGGGTCGGAACGTCGACTGAATTAGAAAGAATGTAATTTGTGAAAAAAACATCATGTAATCTATCACCGTCTGAATTGCAATAAAAAGTTCCAATCTCATTAAATCAGATCGAACCTCACTCGCTGCATTCTTGATCTGACTGCTGTTCGGCAGTGGGTCATATCATGTGACTATGACTGTAACCTTTCACCTTCCTTAAGTCCAACCAATCACAATCCCGCTTAGATCCTAGCCTCGTCACTGATTGGTTAGAGTGAAAGGTCACTAGACATGTCCTCTACGGAGCAGTACCTAGATCAAGAATTTATCGTTTTATCTCATTTTAAATAAATGTGCCAGGACTATTACCAGAAATACTCCGATTTGAAAACTTTCATAATAAAAGCAAAAAAACAACATCTTTATTGTGGATACACACGATGTTTCGGGATATATGCTTAATACAAGTTAATTTTGTTTCTCTTTTTACAGTAACAGAAGTGGTTACTATATGAGGATAATTTAATTACTTTCCCATCTGGGCCTAGATTCGTGACACTCTCCCAGTGAAATGTCCTATTTACTCTACATTGACATTAGTTTCGAAAATCTAGGAAAGTGCAAAGGTTCCTAGCTTACTCTTGTGAGTACACAGTGAGATAGTCGGTTCTATCATATACATTCAACCGCAAAAGAAACGTCACCATACAACATGCAAGGTAATTCAATCCATGAGTGATGAACACGACTGAAAGAGAGATACAGAATATCTTCAGAAGCCAACTAAACTAATCTTGAATTTTCAAAGCAGTATCTCTTCATATTTCTGAGAAACACGAGTTCTGAAAATTGTCATTTTCTATCTTCTTATCTAGACGACATAGGAGAGTCAAGCAGGTTTTGTTTGGCTTGTTTTATGTCATCCTACAGTAAAGACGCGTCAATATAATTAAGTACAAGAAGGTTAGTTATGTTGACAACATATTTTATTAATTACATTTCTACATTTTACACACTTTTGACTTAAATGCCAAACATTCTTGCCAAAACCCTTAAAAGCGATTTCAACACCCCAAGTGTATTTGAAGTGATATAAAAGTTATCATACGCTGATGCATGAAATTAAGAGTACTTCTTTATGAAACATGTGTCTATCGAATACATTCAAAATCTAATTTCTCAGACAGCAGTATTTCTATTTCACACTGTTGAAAATGTGGTGACGTTTCTTTTGCGGTTGAGTGTAAACACTATCAGGCTTCAGTGACGATAACCTGAATTAGTTGAACTTATAAACGTCTCTATATCATTATATATTCAGTGTACATGTATATCGTTGTTTCGGGTCTTAATATAATCATTGTTCGTTTATACAGTCAATAAATACAACATTAATGTATACTGAGCCCACGCGTATAACCATGTGCTATCAGGGCTCCGTTCCATAACAGCGAGCGCTAATAATAGCTCAATGTAACGCTCAAGTAGCGCTCAAGAAGCGCTCATTCTCTCTTGAACGACCCAGTGCATATTCCTCGAAGTTTGCTCGCCTTGCTACGTAGCGTATCATTGAGCAATCGCGTTCAAGAGAGGTTTGAAGTAATCGCTTATTGAGCGATTACTTTAAAACCTCACTTGATCATGGCCCTGATCTCTGCCTGGCGAGGTGAACAAACAATAACTATGTCCAAAAGGAAGGATATAATAGACTTGAATCAGAAAACGATCAGCTGGCAAAGATAAACCATGTTCACGTGTTACTAGCTGCTTATTATGCTTAGTATGCTTATGTCACTATACCCCGACAAGCTACTTATGATGCGATCAAAGTTCGTTATAGAGTAGCATGGTCGCTTAACTTTTGATTGTCATATTTTGTGCGGTTTTAATCGCTGAAATGCATTTTTACACTAGAGCACGATCAGGTAACGACTTGAAAAATAGCATCGAAAATCATAGCTCATCGTGTAAAGCGTGAGGGACCAAAACCCCAACTCGTGGTGATTAGAAGAGATCTGAATGATCGCGAGGCATCTTGATCGTGGAAATATATTAAACATGTTAAATATTTATCCAGAGTAATGCTGTTTCTATAAAAGATAATTTCAGAACGCTGCAACACTTAGTAGACTTTTGGGCATCGGCATAGATTATTTCACAAATCGCCCTTGAACATGTTTAGATCAAAAGCGTGAAAATGGTTATGGCACCTTACTGATCTTTAGATAATATTCGAAGATGTTGGTGGTATGGTGACTCATGTCACATATATTCATAAACTTTTCACGATCATGAAGATCTGCCACGATCTTGGATCGCACCATGTAGCAGTCAGGTTTTGGCTTCTGTAGACGAAGACCGAAACCTCTGTCGTCCGAATGCTCTACCTCACACAGCGTGCCGCATACTGCTATCCAGTGGGGTTGCAGGTAGAATCTCTCGACCTACTGTAAACGTAGCATAAAAAGATCGGTTTCATTTTGTCACGATTATTTAACCCGAAGTTCTACGTTTACTATAGGCCACGATTACCATTACAAGATGAGTTTCGTGGCCAAGGGGGCCTAATCGTGGTCTAGTGTAAACGCAGTACTGCTCCGTGAATAGATGTCGGACTGTCTGCGGGCGATCTGTCAGATAATACGTACTTCACCAGATCACCACGTCATTCACAGGGACTCTTTTGAAGGGACATACATTGTATTGTTGTAGTCACATATGCCAAACGTTATAAATGGCGTTAATTGATCGAAAAGTACTGACTGTTGTCGAAACTAACCATTTTGATGATAATCGACTCAGTATAGTGACGATATAAAAGTCAAAGTAGTGATTTCTCACCGAAAACCGACGATGCCCTACGGCTAGCGCACGTTAAACGTAATTTTGGAACCTTATTTACAACAGGCCAAAGGATAGATTTTGGTTTCTAGTGTCCAATAGGTCAAATAACTACTGTGCATGTAGATGGGGCATGAAATTTCTGTTTCTGAACATATATAAGATATAAGTTGATCGATTTTAATTGGTACCAATCAGTTATTATATATTTTGAATGAATATTGAATTTGAACGAACTTATTAAAACTGAAACACATATCAGCACACATCGTAGTTTAGCGCGTATTAAAGCCACAATACGTATTAGGTTGGATACAACTACAGCTTCTGTATCCGCCCCAGGAATGTCACTTCATTAGACTTACCCAAATTCCCACAGCAAGAACCAAGGCGAAGTACACCGCGATGCTGACATAGTCAGGAGCTTCTAGTTCTTCCACCATAGTAAACACCAACTCCTGCTTAGAACTTACTGAAATCAAACGAATGCTTTGCATACAATACCACACATAGAGAATGTATAACATTTAAATCATAAATAAACAGTACATCAAGTATGGCTTAAGCAACGGATTTTGCATACAATAATAATATGATCTTAATGATCCTTTGTAATCTTTTTCATAATATGGACCCATGGTGGTGATGACGTGAAAACTGTATGGTACCTTGATGGTGTGTGTTAAAGTAACATCGCTATGGCCCAATGATTGTGATGACGTGACAACGCTATGGAAGCATAATGGTGATGTCGTGACAACACTTTTTAACCATATTATGGTGATGACTTGACAACGCTATGGCACCATAATTGTGATGACGTGACAAGGCTATGGAAGCATAATGGTGATGTCGTGACAACACTTTTTAACCATATTATGGTAATGACTTGACAACGCTATGGCACCATAATGGTGATGTCGTGACAACACTTTTTAACCATATTATGATGATGACTTGACAACGCTATGGCACCATAATGGTGATGACGTGACAAGGCTATGGGAGCATAATGGTGATGTCGTGACAACACTTTTTAACCATATTATGGTAATGACTTGACAACGCTATGGCACCATAATGGTGATGTCGTGACAACACTTTTTAACCATATTATGATGATGACTTGACAACGCTATGGCACCATAATGGTGATGACGTGACAACGCTATGGCTCCATAATGGTGATGACGTGACAACGCTATGGTATCATAATGGTGTTGCGTGACCACGTTATGGCACCATAATGGTGATGACGTGACAACACTTTGCAACCATGATGGGGATGACGTGACAACGCTTTGGTACTTTGATGGTGATGTCGTGACAATACTTTGGCACCATGATGGTGATGTCGTGACAACACTATAGCATCATGATGGTGATGTCGTGACAACGTTATGGCATCATGATGGTGATGTCGTGACAATACTTTGGCACCATGATGGTGATGTCGTGACAACACTTTGGCACCATGATGGTGATGTCGTGACAACACTGTGGCACCATGATGGTGATGGCGTGACAACACTATAACATCATGATGGTGATGTCGTGACAATACTTTGGCACCATGATGGTGATGTCGTGACAACACTTGCACCATGATGGTTAAGTCGTGACAACACTATAGCATCATGATGGTGATGTCGTGACAACGTTATGGCACCATGATGGTGATGATGTCAACATGCTATGGCGTCACGGAGATCACCGGTAGAGAATGACAGTATTGTGTTTTTGATAGTTCTTAATCAAGTGATTTTGAGGGATTTTGAAAATAAATCAATAATAAATACAAAACTTCAAACAACTCGTCTTGATATATTTAATATAAGAATACATTCACCATGTTCTAATATACATGTTTTACTGAGAACATGAACAGAATAAGGAGTATTAATAAGGGTGTTAGAGATGACAAATAGCAATGTTTGGTTTAGTTTGTGCCCAATGAGTGTTCAAATGACAAAAACAATGCTTTGATAAGTTGGTCCCAAATGATTGTCAAAAATGACAAATACTACTGTTTGGCTTAGCTGATCCCAAATGCGTGTTAAAGAAGACGGGTAACACAATTTCGCTTATATCTGGTGCAAAATGCTACCATATTTGTCAATACCTTACCTTCAGTTATGAGAAAACTATCGAAATACCAAGGATCCACACTAAATATGCTTCAATTGGAAAACGTAACACAAGCTACAAAGAGAGTCTCGATATGCAACCTATATGCATAAACGCCTGCCCTCGTCAGTTTGGACAAATAAAAAGTGACTACTGACAGGTGACCCCTGGATGTACAAATAAATATAGGCACTGGACTGGGAATGTAATTAACACGGTCAGACTTATCAATTTGGGACATAATCACATTTGCTATTCAATGACATTTTTATAATAATAAACAGATAAGATAATTAACATTTACATACTTAAGCGATCTCCTTACATAGTCTCATAAGGTGTAAATTACAGCTGCATCCCGAAAGTTTGTTCACCTACTCGTGTAGCTCAATGAAAATATATTGTAATTGATGATGTATTTTAGGTGTCGTATCATGGCGGAAAAGAAACCGATATTTTTATGTTTTAGTTAAGAAGTGACTATTACATGTACCATAACATAATCTTATTTTACAGTCGACTCTAACAGTTTTGGCAGCCCGTTGGTGTGATCAGGGGTCATCATTTCGAAAATTTCAGTTTCTAATTCCCTCGTTAAGATATACAATAGGTGTGCAACATCGTCAAAAACTAGTGACGTATTTAATTTGTTAATTTTCAAACTCATCTCATGCATCGCAGGTATCATATACAACTCTTGAATCATGATAACAGATTCCGCAGATTGTATGAATACAATACCTTAGACTACCCAATTACAAATAACAGGAAATGTCAGTTAAGGAATCCATAATTCTCAGCAATACAAAGAAGCGACATTTCGTTTTTCACTCTGTTGAAAATTATGTAACGTATCTTTTGATCGGGTGTTTAGTAAATGTGCAAAATTCGATTCATCATGAGCGGCAGAGAATATTGCAATGTCAGTGGCACAAGTTAATCGTATTTGTCGTTATTTTAACATAATATCCTTGAAACATCCTACTTACAGCTCGCTGGTTTCTATCGGTTGACAATACTCTAACAACAGTTTCTCTTGTTCATTGTTTTACATGTTTTAAGTAGCCTGGTTGGTTCAGTGTGCAGACAAATTAGCGATGTCAGTCAGTGAGTTTCTCCAGGTTACAGGAAGTGATAACTGGCATCCGATAAATTACAGAGTGTAATAAATCGCATTTTATACAATTAAAATTGTGAAAATGTATGCAATAAATCATATGCCACATGCCTACTATCAGCTGTTGTATACTATTCTGCAGTATACGTTATGTACAATGAATACGGTTGATTCTAGGACAAAAGCCCTTAGGACAAAAGTTCCCAAGGACAAAACCCCCTGATAATATTTGCCCACCCGGACCAAAGCCCCAGTTTTAAAATTGTCAAAGAGCGCAAAACAAAAGTTTGTCATTATTTTTAAGGCTTAATTCGGAAACTTTTTTTCCCACAATCATTTATTACGAGGATTTACGAATTTACAAAACTATTGTGATACCACGTGACTGGGATATCACATGTCAATCTTCTAGGCCGTTGTTTGGTACAAGAATTATTTTGTAAAAGGAATGATTATGGGGGTAAAGGAAAAATGAATGAGAGAGAAGATAGAGGTAAAGATAGAGATGAAGAGAGATAGATGATAGACTAAGTTGAGAAACAGCCGGACCATTTTCTAATAAACATTTCGTCATCTTTGCCAAATATATATCTTTCTATGTTGTAGCTATATTTTATTAGCTGAATGGCGTGATCAAAACTTATGTCTACAAGTGCATGTTTTCTTAAGGACAGTAAATAGATAGTTTATTAAAATGCTTCAATTAAAAGATTTAAGCAATTGTATATTAATTAAAATACTTTAATTAAAAAATACTACATTGAAATATATAGAAATTATGGGAGGAGGCAGGGCGCCTTTTTTGTCCGGTGGGGCTTTCGTCCGGATACCATGCGGTTCTCACCTGCATGTTTTCCTTAGTACGGACAAGTAATATACCTGTTAAGTAAACAATTTTGATGAGTCCACTGAACTGTTCGTAAAGATTCCACTGTGTACAGCTCTATATAATTTATATGATTTGTATATTTATATATTTGTATATATATGATATGTTTTTCAACGGTATAAGATTGATAACGAAACGTTGCAGTCTTGGATCAACTACCGTACGCAAGGCTCAACTCTTGCCAGTCCCCGTAACTGGCTGACTTAAGCCTTGCCGCATTTATTTAAGATTTCCGTGTTAGGAAATCGGAGCACACTACGCATTTCAAGTGCAGCGCTCGATTATTTTAGCACAGAAAAATAAGGGAAATACTGCAATTCTTAAATCAGCCAGTTTTGGAGACTGGCGACTACTGTCTTGCTGAAGAAAGTTGTCTTAGGATAAAGAAGTTAAATATCTATAAAATACTTTACTTTACTTTATTGCCCTTTTAGAATGACATTCAAACTTTTTATAAACAAACCAGTGAATTGGCTTTAAAATTGTTAAGAATGAGCCACAAACAAAAAATAATTTATGTGAACTACCAAACACCATGTAATCATACCCCCGTCACCAATGCCATGCCATATGCCCATTTGCGAATTGGCTTTTCAAGCCTCGTGAGCTGAAATATGTATGTATGGCTCTGTAAACTGTATAAAAAGATTGAGGCAATGATAGATTCATTCTCTTCCCACAGAGGTTAGTCCCTACAGTTTTCCGGTTCTACCCTCTGTTGTTTTTCGCTTGAAATCGAGAACAGAACCGAAGTCCCCTAGCGGTGGAAAGAGAAATCTCATACCGTATCCCTGGTTCTTAACCAATGAAAACTCATCTTTAATTGGTCACGTCGACAGGATAACTTCAAAGATCGAGGCATTTTGCTCTGAAGGGTCTTGCTCATTAGCATATGTCATTCGAATATGTCTGATGTAAATAACGCAAATGAACTGTTCTGGGGATTTGTCTCTGATTTGGTCTTCTTTATTTATAATTATGTTTATGATCATTAGTTTTCACAAAATCAAACAGCATAGTTCGAGGAAAACACAGAAACACAGGATATTTTTATCATTATGACGTGTCATTGGCAATTGTCACTTTTACAACGGCGTCGCTGATTGCACAACTAGATTCAATTGCAACCAATCAGGACATTCCCTTTTCGCCCCCCCGATTTCAAGCGTAAAGTAACAGAGGGTAGAACCGGAAAACTGTAGGGACTAACCTCTGTGGGAAGAGAATGTGATAGACTAAATGTCAGTAGATGAACCACATACTGAACATGAATCACATGTATGTCATGCACCGCATTTTCACACGCACCACGTTTGCACTTGCCCGACATATCGTAAAACATCAAATATGCAGTTGGGTTTAGGTGCACTGGTACGTCATTGATACATTTCCAATGTAAACTGAACAACATTTGAATTAAAGAGGTAGGATACAAATTGCTCACATCAAATTTAAAATTTTTACATTTGGTATTATTTGCAGAAAAAAAGGTTCCCTAAATTTAAGTATGTTCAACGCGCCTTTGTTCAACAATTGGCAAACTTTGTGACACCAGGTCTTCAAAACATTACCTCAATAAATAAAACAAGATGTGTTTGTTAAACACGGATGACCCCGGATATACCAAAGTTATGGCCAAGGTTAAAGTTTTCTGAAGATGTCCACTGCGGCAAGGTGAAGGTCACAAGGTCAAATATGATGACCTAATTTGAAAGGTCTCATCACAAGGTATGCACATCCCAAGTATGAAAACCCTAGCTCTGAGCAATCCAAAGTTATGGCCACGGTTAAAGTTTTTGTGGACAAACACACAGACGGACGGAAAGACGGACGGACAGACTGACAGGTGAAAAACAATATACCCCCGGAATCTCCGATTCGGGGGCATAAAAAGATCTCTCTTAAAAGTATAATGTTTCCAATTGAATTATTAATGAGTTGTTTTTTTTATGAAGATACACATCTAGGGATATGGCCATTGAAACGGATGACTTTATTATCCATATCAACCTGACATGACGTCATCGGAGGTTGATATGTACATATCGACCTAGGGAGTTATGAGATATTCAACTTCTGATGTCATAGCTGCAAGAATGAATCCTCGTCCGGATACTGAAAATCTCGGCTTCGCTTCAACTTTCAGTATCCTTTCTTCAGGTTGAAAAACACTTTAGAATAGAGAGCAAAAACAAAATTTTCTCCCCCCCCCCCCCCCCCCCCCCCCCCTCAACTAAAAACTAAATTTAATATTGTTATATTATTACGGACTGTTATCAGCATGTGGGCAACATATAAATGTAGAAGATACAATGTTTACAGTTATCATGAAACAAGGAAAAAGGAAAAACTACAAAATTTTGTGTTAAAGGAAGGCCGAAATAAAATATTTTCTATTGAATTCTTAACTGCAATTGGTTCTTTGGACTATTTTGTGAAAAATGAGACCCAAAAAAAGTCCATATGTTGTTCCTATATTAAACTAGAGCGGCTTAAAAACACCCAAAAACATCGTCTGCTTTTCACCCGTGACCAACAAAACAAAAATGGGGCGGGGCTTAGAGAGTTGGAAGATACCGGAAGTGACGTACGTGAAGGGACGGGGTGTAAACATTCGCTTACTATTTACAATGGCAAACACTGGGGAATCGGTCAGTTAATCTGTTATATCTACGCTTTGCAATGATGCCACATCGCTGTTCTGCTGTGTAATCTGTTCGAGTAATGTAAGTTATCAAGTTTCACTTTACAAATGCACCAAAATATCGTTATATATATCAAATCAAATATAATTGGTATAAATAGTGAGAGAAGGTGGATTCATAGACGTTCGTAGACATAGGACCAAGATATGATAATATGAACGAAGTACAGTTGAGACAACGACATCAGATAGTCGGTGTTGTTGTTATTTTTTGTTAGAGATTGTTTGTGTTTAAATAAAAAAACAAACGTGAGATAAGCACGCTGGCGAAGTAGACCCTATTGTAAGCCATCGACAATAAAAGCACTTCACAACATCCTGTTTTTAAACATCGTTAATCAACCGACAACCTAATTTACTTACTGTACATTACAAAAATCAAAATAACTCACCACATATTTTAAAACATCAAAAGAATAATACGTCTACGAATCCACCTACGAAAACATCGCATCCCAATGTTACAGTTTACGATTTAGTTATCACTTATTACACATTAAAACATTCAGAATTTCATAGTTTATAAGATAATGTTTTCAATAAAATGTGTGGTTAATCAAATATAATCAAGTAAACATCGTATTAAATTGACAATTCATCAAGAGTGTCAATTAATGTAAGAAACTTACCTTATAAACGTATCCAAAAGGACAATATGAATATCCAAATGCACATTAGACACAAAATGTTAACCTATAATTCCATCAATGACAGTACTTGGAAACAGAAGATGATCAAATAATAACCCTCTTTCAGCAAAAGTCTTTTCGCAAATGGCATGATAGTGAACCAAATAGTTATGATGATTTTACACTAAAAATAATTTCATTGGTACATTAGATTTAAACAAGAGTTTTTATTGGATAACTTGATAGAGATATGTTCATTGGCTGAAAATTTCTAGACTGAATGTCGCGTTAAGTGTATTGTGTGTCACCAAGACAGGACGTTGGCAATAAACATGACATGCTGGTCACCGACTTGTGTTATATAATTGAGTCGGTCCAGTAAACTTGTTATCTGTACAAACATAATTACACTCCTTCCTTCTCACATACTCAGCTTCTTAATTGCGTAAACTAATGTGCTGTAACAACACTTCTCCCTTTTGATCTGGAAGAAACATCTATATGGTCCGCTAAACTGAGAATTGTGTGTTGATGTGCAGAAGTGACACATAAAAGCTATCAGACCATTTCGTTTTCATTAACGATATGTTCATTAAAATGCTTCTGGTAACATAATTCTTTTATTCGATAATGTTCGTTGTCTATATCAATCTGTGTATATGTTTAGCGTGCACAATAGAGCAATCTTCATGTAAATTTCATTGAGCTTGTTGACCAATACAGTTCATTTATTTATTCATGAAAGTGAAGTGAAAAGGGTTTGCATTCCATTACATCATATATAGAATATTTTAATTGACAAACTTAAAATACAGTTATCTTTTATATTAAATACAAAATGTTATTTATAAATCTGCAACGTTGTCTCGCTTGTTTGAACAGTCAATCGTTCAGTGTATATGAAATTATACCTACCATATATATTTATTTATTAATACATACAAAACAAAATTAACATGCCGATTATTCAACATACTTTGATCAATTGATGCTACTTAATCTCTCTTCACCCGATTCCCGCGATAATCTTCTTCCCTTGTTTCAGTGTCACTTGAACATACCTTCCCCTCTAGTTCCGCGATTAATTGCTACAAACATACTATACAAAAGCGCAGAATGCATTCTAATAAAGCACGCCCCGGTTGTTGTAACCATATAAAATCGCTAGTTGAATAGTTTAGTAATCCGTTTATCGAAAATTGGGGTTGTTTTGATGAAGTTTTCTGTCTTATATGAGCAGTTTAAAAGTGGGGAAAACGCGTTAAATTATGATTAGCGGCCATGTAGAGGCTCCTTCACGTACGTCACAGCCCGATACGCTTCCGTGACCACCCCCGCCCATTTTCATTCTGGTCGCCGGGGCTTAATTGGGCACTTTTAAAAAAAGCCGTATATAAGTTATTTATGGGTCGATTTAAAAAATTTAAAATCTAGCAATTGTCAAATTGAAACCCCTTTTCAACGAATCCGAAAGTGACCATATGTCATTTCATCTAACCTATTCACACTGCAAATGGGGAAAAGACAAAAGAGATTATCTATGAACAACTAGATATAAAATACATATCAAAATACAACTGTTATCAACAAAACTCCTGGTTAAATACCAAATGGACTTTTAATACATACACTGGGCACAATTTCAAAATATGCCTAACTTTTTTTGTCAAGTTAATTAATAATTGCTGTTAGAGTCAGGCATAACAGTCATTCAAGTGAGTTTCATATCATGAGTCTCGGACAGTAACCGTTTAAACCATTGCTAGACGGCAGAGAAGTCACCAAAACATTACTGTTGCTAATTCATGACATTTGTATGTAAGTACTTAAGTCCGTGGTTAGCAAAATTAACTCTCAGGTACAGTCTCCTAGTTATAGTCACCAGTACAATCTAAAATACAAAAAAAGGGAGAAATATTGTTACTAATTATTGTATTAAAATCAAAACCATAAAACCACAACTGACTCCATTCTAAGAACGAAATATTCCGTTGGTACCAATGATTAAACCAAAATCTACTTACTGCGATCGTGAACTTTGTCCGTGAAGTGCTGTTATGCAGCGTTAAACTGCCAAGTCGTCAGGGTATAGTTTTACTGGTATTGGATGCATGGTCACATTCAACTATTAAACACAACTTGGAGT
Organism: Gibbula magus; assembly: GCA_936450465.1. Taxonomy (NCBI): domain Eukaryota; kingdom Metazoa; phylum Mollusca; class Gastropoda; order Trochida; family Trochidae; genus Gibbula; species Gibbula magus. The sequence goes on along the minus strand of OW388294.1, from coordinate 35,693,116 downwards.
AGCCTCTCTAACAGTCTCCTTAATATAAAAAATATCTATATTATCACAGAGCATTATAGTTTACATCATAGTTCCAAGATGACACCAAAAAGGGCCCATTTTCTTCTTTTTAAAAAAAAATGAAGTTACATGCGCCCTTTTAACACTCATTGTTATATAACTCAAGGGACTAAGAGCTGCATCCAAAAAGTTTGTTAACCTACGTGTGTATCTTAGTGCAAATGGCATGTACATTTGCTTTCATTGTGACGTCAATTAAATTACATCAATTACAATGACAAACATATCTTATATCCATGTGTAAATTAATCATTCCCACACTGACCAAGTGGTCGCCAGGGTCAGTGGTTTTTTTAAAGTTTTTTTTACTTTGGCATAATGAAATAGATGGAATGGGTCAACAATTTAAAAATAGAGCCATTGGTTCTGTAGCTCATAGCCTTTAAATATAATAACATATTAATAGTTACTTATATGAAATATGATAAAAGTTACTAAAAGATGGTTTGACAAAATAAATGCACATGTTAGAATGATCATATTTGTGATTGCCTCCCTTAGTCTATATATTGACTGAGTGAAGGGCACATCAAATCTGAAGAGTACTGTTCAAAACTTGCTACAATAGTTTTTTTTAGGTTGTGACCCTGTGATCCATATTTGGGGTCACAGGGTCACCAAATCTACAATTTAGAATCCCCATTGGCCAAGGAGTCTGTACACAAAACTTCAGCTCTCTAGACCTATTGGTACTGGAGAAGAAGATGAAAATAGATTTTTAAAGTCGTGACCCCTGTGACCCTATTTGTGGTCACAGGGTCACCAACTCTACAATTTAGAATACCCATTGGCCAAGGAGTCTGCATGTACAATTTCAGCTCTCTAGAATTATTGGTTCTGGAGAAGATGATGAAAATAGGTTTATGACTCTATTTGGGGTCACAGGGTCACCAAATCTACAATTTAGAATCTCCATTGGCCAAGGAGTCTTCAAACAACATTTCAGTTCTCTAGACCTTTTTGGTACTGGAGAAGAAGATGAAAATAGGTTTTTAAGGTTGTGACCCCTGTGACACCATTTGGGGTCAAGAGGTTATTAAATTTACAATTAAGAATCCCCATAGGCCAAAGAGTATGCACATAAAAATTCAGCTCTCTAGAGTTATATGTTCTGGAGAAGAAGTCCATATAACAGACGTTTACAGACAAACGGACGGACGCCGGACATCATGACATGTCATACCATAAGCCCATCGGGCCTTTCAGGTCTGATGAGCTAAAAATTCAAATTTCCTTAATCTCAAATAAACGTTTCTACGGCGAATAAATGAGGAAAATTAATCACAAGTACATTGAATGAGATTAAGAGGAAAACATTATCAATATTATCAATATTGGTCACTTCAATGAGCTGCCAAAACATTTACCGTTTACTTTGAGGTATGAAATTGAAATATGTTATGGAATTTTCAACATTTACCAAATCAAAGTCGAAATGCAAATGATCGTTTCGTTGAAACGATGTTTTAAAGACATCCAATATAACATGGTACTTAGAAACACGAGAAGGTGAACATACTTTTGGGATGCAGCGGTACATCATGTCAAAGAACATTGTCTCCCGATGTTTGCTTGCTTGAATATATTACATGTACTTCCACTCATGTCACAGGCTAACCGGGTCATCTCAGGGATATCATTTCTCTGTTTATATTGCCTCCTTTAACAGGTTTCTGGCCGTTAAACTTCACCAGAAAGTAGGGTAGATATCGAGATGTCAATGGCCTGTATTGGAAGTTCAAGTTTTTTAATCATTCGTTAGTTACAAATTGCTTTTGTTAAGAAAATTATATCGATAAAGTCTAATGATTAAATTGAATAATTCACTAGCTTTGAAATATACTCTCTTTTGAAAGGTTTAATAGTATTTTTATATTGATATAGTATATCATGTAAATAAACTGGGTTTATGATGTACAGAAATAAAAACATTAAACAATTTTGTATGTCATAGTGTGTCTATGATACATGCGAGAGCTGCGCAAGATAGAAACATACCCGGGAAATCATCTTGTAACCTTTCCCTGCTTAATGAACTCTTGAACATCGGAGAACAGTGACTAATATGATCAGTACCAATTTTACCGATAAGATCATTACCGATCAACACATCGATACCTGGAACTGGAAGAGAATTCTGAACACCAGTTTTCACCGTATGGGGCCTTTACACAGACATAAAGACCAGCCCCGTGTTCATGACCGTGCTTTACCATTGAACCGCTAGCGGCTTCTCCCTAGCACAAGTCATCTTGAACGCAGGACAGTATGGCGTCCTTTGTGCGACTAAAATACATAACAGATCGCCGTTGAACGTTTAAGAGAGTCACAGTGGATGCTAAGATCGTGAGAATGTGGTCACAGAGTTGTTGAGACATCGCGAATGATCGCCAAGGACGAGGACGCCAACACATTTGAACATGCTCAAAACTTCCGGCGTTGATCCTGGTCGCTCAACGGTTGCTGCCATGCAGGAGACTGAAAGGTCTACGGTCGGAAAAGACGATTGGTGATCGCCATGTTAGAAATTCGCATATGAGGGACGATGCCTATGCGTTCCTTGTACCTTCCTTCTGCATTCCGTGTACAATCAAAGGCTTTCATTATCACGGCCACTCTGCCTCCAGCGACCACGGCAACCTTTGTGGCATCATGACAATTACTGTGCCTTCTTTTTGCATTCATTCACAGCCTTCTTTGAACGTCCCAGTAATTTATTTCTATAAATAGATGATCGATTCTTACATGTTTCCTGTTTTTTGTAGACATATCATAGAGATAAGACATGGCACCAAAAAGGGTCACCATCTCACTATTTCTTCTCATGTCCTCTTTACAATGTTATAAGGCAAAATGTGTTCTTTTATAATCGGGGATATGATTTGAAATCAGTTCTATTTGGGAATCCAACCTGTCCTTCTGTTGAAAATAATAAACTTTTAACTTCAGTGCACATGTTCATAGATTTAACAGGCAGATTTGAGAAGTAACGTGTTACATTTATGTATTTTCATGATGAGAGACTTCTGTGGCATTTGTTGTTGGTTTGAAAGATCACATTACAATTAGTGTTATGAACTTGTTAAGATTTGTGTTAGTGTTGACTTTTGTAAATATTCATGCTTTTGTAAATACACCATGACTTGAATTGTATTATGAACACTGGAGCGGTATTCAGATAAGCTTTGAGCTTGTTTACCAATCCAGCTCTTCTAGAAAAGAAATAAATATGTTTAAACCAAAAGGGGGCACCAAGTGGCTTCTAAAATGGATTTTGGCCTTTATGTTTGGCAACTATATTTAAAATATTATACAATGTAGAAAATCAATTAATAAAAGATGTTGGCGATCTAATTTATCTTTTTGGAGTTTAATTCGTCACTGAAGGACGTCATAAAACAAGCTAAAAATACCTGTTTAATATCCTCTAACAATTTAAAAACAAAACAACATATTTTAAGAAGCTGGGTTTTTTTCTCAGAAATTTGAACAGATTACTTTTCAAAAACTTAAATTTAATCCAGCTGACCTCTGAAAATGATGAACCGGGGTTTTCCGAAAGCAAGCCCTCTCGTTTAGAAGCACATGGGCTACTATTAAAATGTTTCCAAATAGAAACCCATGGGCTTTTATTTAATTCCAAAATGTGTCCAATGAGAGTAGCCTCCCCTTTCTACAATACAAAAAGTCAATGTTTTGAGTTGTATAATAATGATTTGTAAGAAACCGCGTAGATGGTTGGCAGGTGGTGCTCGTAGTGCCGATCCGTTGTGTGATGCATTGACTCATTTGAAACTCCAATTCTCATGAACAAATATTCAACATTACCGTATAGTTTTGATTTCAAGAGTTACAAGAGTTTCCATGCGTTCCGTTTTACTTAACAATTGCAATACTCCTGAAAGTTATGCCTTCACTTTTGTCTCATGATTATAATTCCATATGGCTGTCACTTTAAAATAATTTCCGAATACAAGCCCATGTTTCCGAACATAAGCCCGGGCTTCTATTTTGTGTGTAAGTTCACTCGTCAAAAACCCTGTTTTCCGTATAGAAGCCCTGGGCTTGCTATCGGAAAATCCCGGTAGCCCTGTTTCCGTTGTTTGTATTCCCCGTGGATTTAAATATCATGCATGTTTGTTTATTTTTATATAATAATTTATATTTGTCTTCTACAAACAGCATTGACCATGTTATGCAGCAGCAGAGCCTGCTGTCATTGACTATTGGAATGGAACTAGACAAATGCACACAAGTGAAGATAATGATTAACCCTATCTCTCCCTCCAGGGATCGCTGAAGTAATGGATCACACCTGAATGCGAGGGTGTACTAGCATAGAGAGGCCTTTGCCCTAGGGGCGACCCGAGGGTTGTCCCGTAGGCAAAGGCCTATCTTTGCTAGAACGCCCGAGGATGAGGGTGCAATCTATTTTCTTTACCACAAAAAAAACTACCGTGAGTGCAGTTGTCTTAGTGTTTTACTGCTGCAGGTGGTTCAAGTAGATAAAGCGCACATAAAATATTATGGAAGGTATCCGACAGCAGAATACTGACCAACACTCAACGCTTCTCAGTCACCACTCCTTCGTGGTCTAGTGGTAGAGCCTTGGACTACAAAGCGAAGGGTTGTGGATCCCGTAGTCTGGTTATAATCGACGTTGTCCCGAGGAATAAAGCACAATAATTCATCTAAAAAAGTTTGATAAACGAGATTCCAGTTACCCATGTATATTTTAACAGATTAAAATATACATGTTGAATAAATTGTTAAGTACATGTATACATATTTCTTACATATGTTTACATCAAAGTCGACGTTTTCCTGATGCAATATTTTGTTTTGACTCAGTTGAAAAGTTGGCATAGTACATTTGGTCCGGTACTGTGTATGTATAACACTTACGGCGATACGTGAAGACACGGTGATAATTTTATACTATTTGTAACAATGTTCATTCTTGAAACTTTACAAGATTTTACGTGTAATTTTCTCGGTATTGTTCGGTTTATCTTTAAAAAAGATTTATTTATTTATTTATTTATTTATTTATTTATTTATTTATTTATATATAAGTTTTGATTACAATTCAAATAATTAAGAAATAGCTTTCATAATTTGTTTGTTCACTGGCTAATGAACGGTTTGAAAGGTGCAAATTAAACTGGTATAAATGCCGGAGCTTGTCGACGGCATTTATACTACAGTTTAACTTGAACTTTCAAACTGTTGATAAGCCAGTGAACAAACACATTATTAAATATATTTCTTATAAATTCAAACTTTGCAATTTAAGCGATTTGTAATCAGTAAATTAACTTTTGAAAATAAAAAATCTCTGCAAAAAATTTACAGTGCATAATAAAAAAAATGTTTTGTATTGTCTGAGATCGGCGCCAAGCTCCGCCCACAATAATACCGCATCACTTATGTGTCACCACGCGCAAAACGTAGTTTACAGGAATTATGATTAAAGTATTTGTAGTTTGATTGAAAGTTCGATTCATACAGCAGGTTAGAACTAAAATTCTATTTGTAGTTTGATTGAAAGTTCGATTCATACAGCAGGTTAGAACTAAAATTCAAATAGAATTCACGCTGTAAGGTTTTAAAAAGTTAAATAAAGAACAGAGCATGTGATAGCAGTGTCATATTTGAGCAATGATACAGTGATGAAGTAGTACTACAGGTTATTTTATGTAAACGTCAGAGTATGAAGGTTATCCTTTTCAGCTGTCAATTTTGTGTTTATAAGAATGTATACCGGTCACGTGACCTTGTTTAATCCAATCAGCAGAGAGCATATCGCTTAAATTTCTGAAATTCTGAAGTCTGAATTTATTGTCACTTAACTTCAACTTCAAAGTACGAAGTGTCAACGCCAATGAGCCAATATGAAATACGTTTACGGGTCAGATTGACAAAATGTGTCTGTAATCTCACTTGTCATGTCACCTGTACACACGATTTAAGTCATCCAGAGCGTTAAAAGTAGTCAGTTGAAATGAACAGTGTTTACGGACGCTGGATGCCATCCATCAACCCATAGGGTATTTTGCTCTGAGGGAGCTAAAAATTGGAAACGCAATTAATTGCGTATAGTTACACCTGTTTTATATAAAAGAGAAAACAAGAGAATAACAGAAACAAAAACAGTTATTTTCAAAGTATATTTATTCATAAGAAAAATAATGGATAAAGCTACAAATGATCCTATTACTATTCAACAACGCTTTAATTAAAAACCCTAATGAGTCAATGTTCTATGTTTTATTAAATGTAGAAGACTAATTATACTCGTTTGAGGTATTCATTTTAATACCATATCATCGAAAACAATACAATGATATTAGGATCGTTTGATACAAACATCATATGACAAGATGCATTAATCACCTTTTAACACCCACAATGCGGCTTTCGCTTAGAAATAGCGTTAGCAAGACATATACAGACGGTTGCAGATATCTTTACCTACCGCGATCAGACTGCAATCTGAATGCAGTTGACCGCGATCAGACCGCAGTCAGAACGCAGTCAGAACGCGATCAACCGGGATTAGCTTGCAGTCGGACCGCGGTTGTCCGCGATCAGAATGCATTCAGATTGCGGTTTTCAGGTAACTAATTCTGCAAGGGTCTGTATGTCTGTATACCATATGGCGTATATTTCTTAGAAAGAGCATTGAAAGACATATATACCCTATCCTTTATGGCGTTTTCGCTTAGAAATAGCATTAGAAAGATACATATGCCAATAGACAATACCGTATAAGGTGTGTATCGCTTAAAAATGAAAGATTATAAAAGACTCAAAGTCTATGGACCATATCCTACACAGACATATTTCTGTCAAAAGTTACTTCTAAGTGATAACGTACTTGAGTAACTTATGTAGGAGGGACATGACAGTGTTAGGCATCGCTTTCACTAAGAGCAGACTGAAGTTACCAAGGTATTAGTTATTCTTTTAAAATGCGTCTATGAAATATGATAATAATATATAATGCTAACAGATGAAAATGTACTCTTCTCATATGTACTCTTCTCATTATACATATATAAAAACAAAATTATACATCTAGATAAATACAAATCGTTATATAATTATAACAGGTAACACCCTCAGTAAAAGAATCCCAATAAAAACGTGGTGATGGTAGCGGCAGTGATAGCGGCTGCTGTGGCCAATCTTCGAGATGTAGGGTCCTCGGCAAGTGACGTCATCTTTCGACGGATTAGTTCTATCTCCTCGGGGGAGAGCTTTGGTTTGGGTTTATCGTCTATACCACACAACCAATTGTATACGCGTCTGCCAACAGTCTTTTTCTTACCTGGAAATATATGATAAGATAAAATTATGGTCCTGTAGTTTCCGCAGATAGGTGTCATAATTACTCAGCATATGATAGTTTAACACATTACGAAGTCCATTATTTACTAAAACTATTTAAGTAAAAAAGTAAAAAATAAAATAATTTATAGCATGTCTCCAATTAAAACAGAGTCGCCTGACAAACTGGGACGGGAAGGAAGCCCTTATGAAACAGGTCGGGGAGTATACGGTTAAAAGCTCGATTTATACATATTCGATAGATCATAGACTGGCCCATAAGAACAATATAACAATATACTTACGTCTGTAGTCAGGTTCATCATCGTCCACAGCGAAGTCATCCTCCGAGTCTGTTTCCTCGGGATCCTGGGGGTCGTGTCGTGTCCACCAGGTTACACGTCGGAGCTGGGACAGATACAGGTTTTATTGAACAAGAATTATTGGCAATGAACACTTATAACTTCAGGGCGATAAAGAGAATAAAGAAAAGAAAAATCCCAAAATCTAAAAATCTCAATACAAAATTATTGCAAAACATAATTATGTTACAAAGAAGTATGCCATTTACCCACGTGTCATGTAGTTTTGAATTAGTTTTTATTCTTGGTTTACGTCATTTCATTTTACATTTTGCATTGTGTTCTTTTGAAACAGGTTCAACGGGTCAATATAGCTAGCACGATATTGGTAAACTGTGTAACCATGCCGTATGTATGAACTAAGGCAGACGTACCTTCTCAGGAGGTCTTGGTTTGGTGATGAGGGAGATGAGGACGGTTGAGATGACGGACACCCCAGATAGGATGATGGCGTAGTGCAGGAAGACGACCTCAGTGAGGATGGCAGGTCTCGTATCCGTGTCGAAGCTGCCACACAGAGGGGCGGGGTAGGCGAAGTCGAGACCCATCCTGATTCCTCCAGCAACAAGGCTGATCATCAGGCCCCAGAAGGCACCCTGGTGGTATACAGTGAGGATACTTGATACAGATCGTCAAGTATCAATTTTATCTTAAACTATTTGTAATGTACGCCCCAGTCCGCCATTACATCTGGGAATAATCTGCCTGCTCCGTGTCGTGCAAGCGCAAAAATAAACCAATCATAAGAAGATCTGCTTGTCTCTTGTCGTCGAGTGTTAACATAAATTGGACAATGCTGATATCAAGCAGCAAACAGTAATATTCCCATAAGGTACTTAAATTCGGACTAGGAAGTAGCCTGAGTAATTGAACTAACTTTGTATAGAAGAAGTTGAATTTACCTTTCTATCATACCAGATTCAAATGCAAATATCACATCAATGCTTGAATGTCGACTTTTTTTACGGTTTGAAGGAGGCTTTGTAATGATACACATGCATGTACACTCAACCCCGATAACACCCTGACGTTCCTGTTTAAATTAACATAACCCAGCTTTTTAGTACCCACCGGCTCTGTAGTTCCCTTCCAGAAGAGCGCCAGCAAGAAGACACAGCACCAGGGAGGTGCTGTATAAGAGGAAACAGCCTGGATATAGCTCCACAACTGTCCACTTTGAGCAGCCTGTAGGATGGGCAGCCACAGGATACTGACTCCCACCAGCGCAAGGACGGCCACTCTACCCACGATCATCAGTTCGTGTTGTGAGGCCTTCCTTCTGAACCTCCTCCAGATGTCCATGGTGAACATGCTGCTGGCGCTGTTGAAGATGGAGGTTAGGGAGCTCATCAGAGCTGCCAGGAGGGCAGCCAGCATCACGCCTCTCAGACCTGGAGGAGAAAGACACCAAAGGTTATCAATTTATCAGAGCAAACTGGAGGACGACCAGAGTGACGCGTTTTAGACTTTGAGGAATACAACGAATACAACTTGAAATCTAATTTTACCCAAAACATCTGACCTAGCTCATGACCAAGCATTAATGTGCAATCGATCAGGCTGTCGTGGTTGTCTCCGAAACTTACCATACTGTTATTGCTATGTTGAGTCAATGTGAAAATGAAAAAGGATGAATTCCCGATGAGCCATATCTCGATGATATTTAGACACATCTGCACTGCTGTATGGGATGAAGATCATCACTATTCCTACCTACCAGTGGGCATCCTCCTGAGCACGAGGAGCGGGTAGGCGATGTTGGTACATCCGGCACGGTTCTGACACACTCGTTCACAGTGGTCGGGATCAGCACAGGCAACGTCATCTGCAACGCAAATGGACTATCAACATAGGAAATTCACAGTGTGGGTGAAGATTACCAGCAAGCTATTGTAGACTCATAAACTACGGTGTTTACTCAACGTTTTTGTGATGGAGCTCGATAACCTTTAAAGAGAATCCGGGCAATCATGCCTGGCACTATAAAGAGTTCAATAACCTTTGAAGAGAATTCTGGAACGATTAAGAGTTTTAAATATTAAACCTTTGAAGAGAATCCTGGCGATCAGGCCTAGCACAATAAAGAGCTTATTTACCTTTGAAGAGAACTCTGGCGGTCATGCCTAGCACAATAGAGAGCTTATTTACCTTTGAATAGAAACCCGGCGATCATGCCTAGCACAATAAAGAGCTTAAAAACCTTTGAAGAGAATCCTGGCGATCATGCCTGGCACAATAAAGAGCTTATTTACCTTTGAAGAGAATCCTGGCGATCATGCCTGGCACAATAAAGAGCTTATTCACCTTTGAAGAGAATCCTGGCGATCATGCCTGGCACAATAAAGAGCTTATTCACCTTTGAAGAGAATCCTGGCGATCATGCCTGGCACGATGAAGAGGATGAAGCTGAGCATCTTGAGTACAGCAGCGAACACAGCTCCTGCCTTGGCGTGACTCATGTTCTTAGCCGAGAGGCACCTCTGTACTGTGATCTAGGGTAAGAGAGTTATGGCATCAGTGGTGTTCATGTCATTTCATTCTGACAATAATACAAATTGTCATGGTCTAGTATTATACTAACACAGACAAAATATTGAATTAAATTACTTCACTTGTGTTTTGCAGTCATTGTTTGAAATATTGGAGATGGCATTCTAAAAAAGTTTTGATTCCGTAGGACTAACCTTATCTCCTGGCTTGAACCTGGACATATCCATGACATCAACATTAACCTTAACCTTGTCCTGAAACTAGCCCTGCCCTCTAACCCTTACCCCAACCTCAACCCTTACATTAATCCTGACCCCAACCTTTACCATAACCCCAACCCTTATCCTAAACCCAACCTTTCGCCAACCATATTCCTGAGCCTATTTCTATCCCAAACCCTTATCCAAACCTTATTGTTTACCTAACTCTAAACCCAAACTTTACCCTAACCTTGTTTCTTTTTCTCACCTTAACCTTTTCTGGGACATTAACCAGTGTTTCAACATTTTCTATAAGCCCCCCCCCTCCACTATACTGGTTCATGGTCTCATTCAAAATGTATCTACGAAACCTATTCACGTGTAAAGAAAAATATTAAATATTAAAACTTTTATTAAATGCATTGCTAAACTTGTATTGCTCCTTTGATATGAAACTTGGGATGCATGGTTAAAACTCGCACCTGGTCCGTGCACCACACCCAGATCCCGAGGGTGGTGAGACCAATGGCTGCCCCTGTCCAGGGAATGTCCCCTGTTTTGGGATCCCTCCAGATGTGCATGAAGTCATCCCTGGGCATCCCACACGAGTAGTTGACTGGGTCGGCCAGGGTGTAGTTGGTGGCGGCTGTAGAGTAGTCGTGCATCATCTGCTCCCAGCCGCCCACCTCAGTAAAACCTGGAATGTGATCATTTCCAAATGCACTTGCTTTCTACTGGTCGTAGAAATCACCATTTAAAGAGTATTTTAAATTATATTCGCAGTAATGGTATAACATGACCATTGTTTGTTTAAGCTCTTTTCGGCAGGTAACCCACCAACCTTCTGCGTTTTTGGATCATCGTTTCAGCAAAACCAAGAGTGAAATTCATATCATACACATGTTTGTATGTAAATTATGATGTATAGTGATCATTGTTGGGTCGGTTTGATATTTGGCAGGTAATCCACCAATCCTCTTCTTTGGTTTGGACAATCGTTTTGTTGGTTAATATTTAATTATTTAAGGATATGCTAAACTGATTTGTTTAAATATCATTGTCATGGAAACAATTACATGTGCGTAGTTACGGAATGACGTCATATCTAAGTAAGATATTGCTGTGTTTCTTCAGTCTCATCATATAATAATGTACTCTTGATCTATACTCACTGATTCCCATGAGAATGAAGGCCCCGATAAGAAGGATGACGGTTTGTAGAGTGTCTGTGTAAATAACCGCAGCCAAACCCCCTGGAGAGAAATAATAATGATAATTGTTACTGTTTACAAGATTAAGACAGCAACGGTTTGAGCCATGTTTTTATTTCTACAAACATGAAATAAAAATGGTTATTTATTACACGAGAGCTTGTCACCATCAGTCTGGGCCGTGTTCAAGAGAGGTTTCAAAGTAATCGCTCAATTAGCGATTACTTTTAAACCTCTCTTGAACGCGATTGCTCAATGTAGCGCTACGTAGCAAGGCGAGCAAACTTCGAGGAATTTGAACTGTGTCGTTCAAGAGAGAATAAGCGCTACTTGAGCGTTACTTGAGCGCTACTTGAGCGCTACTTGAGCGATCAATGAGCAATTTAAGCGCTTGCTGTTATGAACGCAGCCCTGGTTTGCTTGTTTCATGTGATTAATGCTAGCACAAGTATCACTTTCTGATATATTCCTGTACCTCATTTAAATGATGATTACCATGAAAATGGATGCTACAATTTAACAAATACATCTGAAACAGATATGTTTAATAAACAATTATGAAAATGACAGACCTGCCACAGTGTATATGGCGGTCACGGCCAGGATAGCTACCACGGCGAGATACAGATTAACCCCCAACATCTGCTGTATGAAGATGGCGCCCGAGTAGATCTCTCCCTGGAACAAAGTCGTCAAAAAGGTCATGAAACTTTTTCACCAAAAATTTGTGCTTTTAAAACAATTTTTTTTACCATAGAGAATCTATATTCCTAAAAAAAATCCATTCGATAATCCGGGGAACGATTACAGTAATGTTAAGCCTCTGAAATGAACATTGTCAAAAATATCAATTTTAATAGAATTGTAATTGAAATAATATGAATAGGAAATGAGTTGAAAAGGATCTCATCATTTTTGCTTTCCTTGTACTGAGGGTTTTTTAGATTTGTTTCTTGAGATAGACTTGATTTGGTCACTAGGGACAGATTACATTTGATTCATCGACGTTGTTGTTGAACGTAATCCAAGGGTTACCAACATCGTAGAAATGACGTTATAAATGTGAAACTGTGTTATTTATCAAGACTGGAAATGTGTTAGTTAATACAGTTTTCTCATTCCAAACATTTGTCAAAATATCTTGGTGATAAAGAAATGAAAACTTTATTAAAAATCTATCTAAAATGGTTTACATTGTGTACATTTGATGTGAAATGATTGTCTATCAAATTGTGAAATTTCTTTGAAAAGTCGTCAAAAGCAAGAGCAGAACTTGCACACATTTCAAACTATTTCGTCTATGCCATGATAGCCATAGCAGACCAAAGTGTCATTGAAATGTCCCAAATCATTAACATTCAACCTGGAACATAATTTTTTTAAGCACGTTTTAAAAATAGTACTTTAACATCGATTTAAAGTCCAGTGTTGCTTTTAAATGAACATAAATGATGTATTGTGAATTTAGAGTAGGAGTGATACTGCAATCACATTATTTGACTCGGCTTCATTCAGTATTTTTTGTTTTATAACTTTATATCTTTTAAGCAGATACACTCTTTACATCTACATTCTCGGTTTGAATTACAAGTTCAAAGCACACAATAAGTACACTTATTGAATGTAACAGTTTAAGCAATAATAAGTATGGCTTTTTACAGGAGCCATAATGGTATAGGCAAAATAGTAAATATATTTAAGCAAATAGGTAGTGGTAAATTGACCAGTATGTAGAGGGTACGTAATGTCCGAGTAACTCTCCATTCCTTAAAAATAATGGAGGCGAGGCCCATTATCTTCAAGGAATGGAGAGTTACGAGGATATTATCCTACTTAAATTACACTCAAAGTATTTCTCTTTTATCAAAATTTCTTTAGAATGTTAAAGAAATTAAATTTCTACTGAAAAAAATATGATGTGATGTGTAACTCTCCATTACTGAAAAATAATGGAGTGAAAGAACAATAGGATGACGTCACAAGTGTAATTTAATTCATGAATTTGGAGTAGTTTCATTGTGTCCATTTGACGTTAAATGATTGTCTATCATTTATGAAATTTCCTTGAAAACTACGAAATCGAAGAAACATCTTCATTTCGTCAAAAGCAAGAGCAGAACACATAAACAAAGCTGACCTTAGGCCTACTTGCGTATGCATTGAGCTTTGGAGGTTGTGGTGCAGTAGGAGGGGGTCTTATTTCATGTGTTTAGGAGAGCACAGAACTTATCTTTTGCTATTTAAGGTATTTAGACAAAGGTTTCCTAAATGTATTACTTCAGACATAATTTGTTTAGACCTTAGATAATAACTTTTTCAAATATTGTGCTAAAGAGCTAATGGCTCTATTTTTCAGGATTATGTTTCGAAATGTCCTACAATTGTGGAGTCTTGGATGTGTAACGTTTCATTGGGAAATACCAAGTAATTGAATATGTCAAGGTAATCAATTGCATATTGAAGCGTACCTTGCGTACTAAGATTAAATCTTGTTGTGACTGTCATATGTGAAGTTTATAGAAAAATACCAAATATAACATTTGTCAAAACCAAAATTGAATTTGAAGTGTCCGATAACATCATGCAAAAAATGTAGGCCTATACGATTTTGTAAAGTAAGTAATTGCATATTAAATTTTTCACGACGTGCCCGTTTGTTCTGAAATTCAACCGTATATATTTTACATAAAATTAATATTTTCAAAATATTATTTGAAATTTCGTTTACAATCCAGTGTGGATAACATATTGGATGAATATAAATAATGCATTACGACATCAGGGAGGTAAAGGTAGACGTACATATAGTGTGGCTTTATGGAGATGAGAGTTGACATACAATAACACAGTCTGCTGAGATCGTGTCAAGGCATTATAAGCATCTTAGATCAAACATGGGTATTTACATTGAGTTCACAGGATGGTGCCGTATTCATGAACAAAACCACCAAAGGCGTGCATAATTGTAATAAGATCTTATACTTATATAGACTGGTGTCCGAATTCTTGGGAGCAGCAGTTCACACTGGTCATCAAAGACGTATTGTACAGGAGTGTTTATATGAACTGTAAGCTCTCAATAACTACTACACATCCGAATGCATTTGTTTTGACGAGAAATTTGGTATGCAGGGGGATTTATTAGGGAAGGTGTATTTAGATTATGTATGTTAATTCACATGCATCCAATTTGAAAGTAGTCCGTTAAATGGCAAAATGGCATATACATTTCTTCATTGATATTACATTTTAGAAGTTGATGAGATGAAGGAGAACGAGGCTGAAGGATAGTCAGCGTCGTATTGCATTAGAGAACCTGCTTAGAAACGTCGCATTGTTACAAAGAAGTTAAATATCCATAGTACTTGTTATTCGACATTGCAACTGTTACACATAGTACTTTGTAATCAAATGGATAGGTTGATAACGCCAAGGTGTCAAATACTTCATTATATAGAATGTATAGGCCTTGTTTAACTTGAAATGAATGCATGGCGCAGTTTTTTCTTCGAAAATATATAAGCAACCAAGTTTATTCGGGTAATTAATCCTGTTAAAATGACAGCGACAAATATTACACAGTGCGGAGAGATAAGCAATGTTTAACCTATTTAGATATATTCAGAATAAGTTCATGATATGTACTGCACAAGGGTACTTAGTAAGAATATAAAGTAATGTGGGGCTATCAGGGATTCTAGATGGTGTATATTTACTCCTTATCACAATAAACTTGGGACAGACAAATACGAAGACATAACATGTTCAACTACATGATGATTACCATTCTCATAAATAGTTGACAAGTTTACCAATAAAAATACCAATACTTGACAAAATTAAACTGATAATCAACATACAATTCATGGCTATCACACTCCGATAAAGCATTCACTTGTACTATCTGATCTTATTGGCGTCAATCAAAAGCTATTGTGCCTGTAAAACTGTAAAACTATAAAACTGTAAAACTCACGGTGATCTTGGTGAGAATGTAGAGTACAAGAGCCAGAACAGACAGGTAGATTCTCAGTCTCTTCCCTCCAAACCTCTTCTTCAGGTACTCTGGCATTGTGAACGCCTATGAGGAAATTAATTTACCTTTAGATGACATTTTGAAATATTGCTATAGTGTAATCACATTGATCTCCAAGTAAAGACGAATTCCGAAGTTGCTCATATATTGAATATTGAACAGTGTATATACTTCTCAGTCTATATTTGTATTTTATAAATGAAATTTCAAGTTGTATGCTATCGTTTTAAAAAATGAAAAAAACCCGAAAAAGTTTAGTGTAAAATAAGATATAAGGAAAGAATATTCAAAGGGAAATTTGAAAAATAGATTTTGTTTAATTATAAACAGAAAAATCATTTTCATTAACTTTATCATGTATTAGCTAAAGCAGTCAACATATCTAAATTAAAAAAATATGACGGTGATTAGAATACACTGCACAATTAAATGGAAAATCTTACCCCACTGGCTACATACACTGGGACGAAGATCCATCCTAATGCTATCAACAGATACACAGCCTGTGGGAATCAAAGAAAGGCAAATCATCATCAGTGTAGCACTTTAATTACCGTAATCTATTAATCGTGGAATATAGGACAAAATCACCTTCCTAAAACATGGCGTCGCCGGGTTAAAAGGAGGGTTCTATCGGGGTTTTTTTGTGGAAACGAAATTCGGATATTCCTGTTTACACATATATGGTATTAATACATGATTAACACACAGTGAAATTGAAAGATACTAAAATGAAGGTAACATTTTGATGACTTTATATTTCACAACTTGATAAACACAAGCTCACATTTGTTGAAAAATAAAACAATGAGAACTAAAGCCATTCATCGGCGCTGCGAGTCTGGACAATTTCGCTACAGCATAACAGCAACTTGTTTATTAGTTGTATTACATGTTATGTGTTACTATGTGAATATTCTATCAGTGTATGTCTTTAGTTATTATCAAGTTGCAAAATTGGGTATAACATAGCGTGTTTTCATTTCACGTAATGCAAAATATCCAAGATGGCGACAGAACCTATACCTTTAGATATGTATATGCAGTAAAACGAATATGATGTCATAAGTGTGATGTCATTGCATTGTTTAAGACACGCGGTATGTATTTAACTAGAAAGTGAATTTATTCCATTGATAGAATGTGGTATCTACCTGCAATCATGTAATAACTGTTACCATTTCTTCCTTCTTTGTATTTCAGGCATTTTTGATGCACAGTTTCTTTGTCAATGCATTTACACAACCACTGTCTTAATCTACATCTACATGTACCTTCATATGAATCTTTATTATATTTTGTGTGGTGAAATACGGCGTTTATCGGTTAAAATAAAATCCGTATTTTCACTGAGTGAAACAACATGTTATTCTACTCAGTGAAATAACACTTTCAATCATTACACGTCATCGTAACAATAGGATGACGTCATAAACTGACCGTGGTAAAGCAAGGCGATCATGGATGCTCCATTCATGAAATTAACCTCATTTATGAACTATGCATAATTTTTTCAATCTTATAAACAGAACATATGATATTTCTCGTCGAATATATATGTATATCTCATCTTGTGAAATAGAAATAATATATTTACACTCGTAGCTACGCCACTCGTGAAAATATACAATCCACTTCACTCGATGAGATATACATGGTATTCGACAAGAAAAGTCAAATATCCTCTATGTTTTCTCTTCCCACAAATGTTACTCCACTTTGCTCCTAGAGTGAAAGAACGGATTGGGGTAACCTCTATAGGAGGAGACTGATGAATCTGAGAAGTCGCCAAAGAACATGTTTCTGGCTGTCCTTACCAATGTCCAATGTGCCCCCAAAGAAAAGAGTTTATTTTCTTTTGTCAATTGTTACTTATTTTACTCACATGCCACTCGTAGATAGCACAGGCGAACCCTGACGCTGCTGCCGTCCCGGCTAAACCAATAAACATGGGAGCTCCAACATTGCTGGCGAATATAGAGGCACCGACCTGAAGAATAATCACATAAAAAATATCAGCATGTTAAATCTCGAGTTATCTAGACTATGTTTAAGTTTAAAAATGAAAATAGTGTTTAACCTTAGAGCTCGCCACCGTGTAGCATAATGAATATGTGTGTATATATTTATGTATTTAAAATCGATTAAAATATATGATAACTTACCCTTGATAAGTTAATTCAGACCTATTCTGGTATTCCTCCATGCCTTATTGCAGCTCAATATACAGAAAATAATATTTAAATCATCAGAGTAATAGATCACGTGACATACCGGAATCCAGTGCATATCCTTTCCCGCCAAAAAGTACCCAGCAGCGCTGTCTCGGTTTGGCCGGAATGTCGACTGGAAGATAAAAAATAATGACAGTTTTACATATCTGAAAAATCATTCTATAATTATTAGAGCGCATATCGTAAAGCAACCTATCATACAGTGCTTTTAAATGTACAAAGGAGAGAAAACGCCATATCTGCATGAAGCGGTTGTAAAATATCACAGCAATATAAAAAATGTCAAGAATCTCCATTTTTTCTGTGTATATACTGGCGTTTAAAAGAAACTTCTCACTCAATTAGGAGGATTGTCAAAGAATTGGTGTTATAGAATATTTCATGTTTGTATCAGTCGATCATAAAAAGAGTTGATCAAACCTCACAACAAATAATCAATAAATGAAGTTTTGAATATAGGTGAGTCAAAGGTTCATAGCAATAACCATTTTTTTTAATGTGGGAAAATAATTTAGACGTCAGTATGAATTGAATAAATACATTAAGCATACATTTCCATTCAAGAAAACCATGTAGGTTTCAATGTTCATGTAATTTGTATTTTATTAATACTCTGTTGTATTTATTTTCAAATACAGATAAAAAATCTCTCTTATCTGTTTTATATCACTCAATATATACCGCAAACTTTACACAAACAAAGTTTATTCATGTTTTCAAATGTCAAGTTATAATATGATCCGATCATTTAACATACGCAATTTTTTTATTTTTAAAAGGAACAACATTATTTACACTATGCAGGTATAAAACGCTGAGTAAAGTATATATACACTGCGCAGAATCATGTGAACAGTAAAATATTTACGAGGCGATTTATACTCTCAGTTTGTAGGGTATAAAATGGAAGTAGACTCACCCAGAGTCCCACCGCAAGGACCAGAGCAAAGTAGATTCCGATGCTGACATAGTCTGCTGTCTCCAGGACCTCCACCATGCTGAACTTAGCAGCAAGTCAGATGCTGAACACCACTTCGAGGACGAGTGTCACTTCCAAACACGCACCTGTTCAGCACTCAGATGTCATTGCTTTGGTCAAGGAAACTGAATATCACCGGTCATTTCAATATGGGCATACGTGTCGTGATGGAAACACGGGGTGGTTTGTTTGTCAAGTATAAATAAGCTGCTCCGGTGTATATTCGGGTATCCGGACACAATATTGGAGCTTGGTGTTATTATCTGTGTATACATTATGTTTACAATGACTTACTGTTCTGTGTATGAACTCCCCTCAGGGTCAGGCCATGAACATTACTCACACCATTGCTGGACAATGTCTTGGTGATGAATGACCTCATATAGGACAAAATGGTGATATAACTTTCGTTGTATAAAATAAAGTTAACACTTTTGTTGTAATTTCACTTGAAAGGTATTACTTAAGTGCCTAACACTAATGTCCAATTTTCGAATTTTAATGTGCATACCCCTCCCTCTAGACCCTCACTTTGGTCAGGTTGACAGGAATTTCTAATCTCACCTTGACCAATCAGATTGAAGGAAATATATGCGTTAGCTCGGCATGTGCTCCCGTTGTCTTGTCGCGCTGCATATACATCTATCTTTTTGACGTCTCACCTGACTACATTGAAATGACCCTGTAAAACAGGATGTGTTATTTTCCTGAAGCAAAGCATTTAACCTTGTTACAGTTTGGGCGAATGCTCAACATTGCAATTGGGGGAATGGAACAAGATCAAGTGTAGCATGCTATCACTTGAATGTTGATGATAACCATAAAACAGTCTCTTTTCGCAAAGCACTAGAGTAACCGTAAATAGCAATAGTATCCTTGGCGTCATGTTAATGAGTTAAGGTTGACCTTAGTAGAGGTTTCTTTGTGAAACTACCGCAATGCAGAGCTGTAGCGATAGAAATATACACTGGACAAAAATATTAGGGATATTTTGAAATTTTCAAAATATACATACTGATTGACTTATTACTTGACATACTAATGTAATATCAATCATAAACCATCTAACATCTAACTTATTTTGTCCAGTGTAGATAACCGGCATACAGACAGATCTTATGGCACATAGTTTGAGTGTGAAAAATAATAAAATTATGCAGTATTTATGAAATTATCAAAGTGTACGTTCGATACAATAATGCAAAGTTTTACTAGTAATTGGGGGTTAGCCATTAATCTTCTTAGACTAACAGGTCTGTACAGACAAGCCCACCTATGTCTGTTTCATCGATATTAAAAAGGCTCTAGATACAGTTAATCGGGATTTCCTTTCGTATAAATTAAATTTTTTAATCTGTTCAAGCAATATATGATAATACATGGTCACGAATTCAGATAAATGATTTATTGACAAATGCATTTAATGTATCAACCGGTGTCCGACAGGGCTGTGTATTGTCGCCAACATTATTTTGTGTATAAGGTATTCGGAGAAAAAAATCCTCGGAAAAAAAGTGTCGGTAAAAAAGTCCTAAATTAACCTAGGAAAAAAAGTCCTCGGAAAAAAAGTACTAAAAACTTACATGTTTTTTTCATTCTTTTATTGGAATCATACTACAATGTACAACATTTGACTTGGCACAACTAGACACACTCACTAGCATACTTTATTTAGTCTGATGTTTTTAGCAACACCAAAAGGAACTCTGGAACAAACACTTCAAAACAATCTTTGATTTGCGGGTTGCATGTTTAGTGTACATATGGACGTCTAACACAAGCTTCAAACCACCTTTGTTGGTTGGAATGACTTCCATGATGAAATTTAAGTACTGTACTTCATTTTTGGAGATATATATACAAATTTCACATTTGTGAGTTGAATTAATCATCTCAATATATCATTGTAAATGTATCTGTTAGAATCATATTCCAATTGGTAAATACCTAAATGCAAGGATATCCATTCCGCTAAAAACTCATTTCAATTGGCAAACACTGTAAATCCTGAGGTATACCCTCTGCTGAGATAACATGTCAATGGGTAAACACTGCAAGCGACATCCTGGGGCATATTGCTAAAATCACATTTAAATTGGCAAACAGTACTTGGCAACTAAATCTAACATTAGTCATACTTAAATTTTGATGAATATATATATTTATTCTGTTTTAATACATATTTTTATATAATAGGACTTTTTTCCAAGGACTTTTTTACCAGTACTTTTTTTCCGAGGACTTTTTTACCTATAATATTATTAACTATAATTAACGACTTAGCAAATGAATTACATAGTTTGAGATGTGATATTTACATATCTGCTAACGAGTCACAGACCCCCAATTTCAGACAATTGAAGTAATTGGTAATAAAAACTAATGCATGTAAACAGTGAAGTGAAGTGTAACTCTTTAGCAGACACGCTAATCACCATGGGTAGATACAAGTGATCTAATTTTTATCCTCGACGCGGTGTCCCTTTAAATAGATCACCTGAACGATATTTGGTAACCTGTGTTAATAGAATGATGATCAAAATTTAGAAAATCCTGGTATTATGGTATTATTTCACTGATAAAACTCTTGAAATTAACCTGTTAGTGATTTATTATTTCGGAATTTCGGATTTTTAATCTGAACATTATGGCTGCAAAACTTTAAAGATTGGCACAGTCATTTGGAATGATAATGGTCAGTGCACGGAAACAAATTAAGAACTTGCAGATTTTTTAGCTCATCAAACCTGAAAGGCCCGATGGGCTTATGGCATGGCATGGCGTCCGTCCGTCCATCCGTCCGTCTGTAAACTTTTCGCTTTTTCGACTTCTTCTCCAGAACCAATTACTCTAAAGAACTGAAATTCTTATGTGCAGACTCTAATTTGTAGAATTGGTGATCCCGTGACCCCAAATAGGGTCACAGGGGTCACAACCTTAAAAACCTGTTTTCATCTTCTTCTCCAGTGCAAAAAAGGTCTAGAAAGCTGAAATGGTGTGTGCAAACTCCTTGGCCAATGGGGATTCTAAATTGTAGATTTGGTGACCCTGTAACCCCAAATGTGGGTCACAGGGGTCACATCCTAAAACCCAATTGTAGTTAGCTTTGAACAACACTCTTGAGAATTAATGTGCTCTCCAGTCATTATATCAACTTCCCAATGCAAGGCATAACTCTTGCCAGTCTCCATTACTGGCTGATTTAGGCCTTGCAGTATTTCCTTAAGAAATCTGGGCTTAGAAATCCAGGTTCATTATGTATTTCTGCTGCAGCGATTCACTATCTAGGCACAACAAAGCGAGGGAAATACCGCAAGGCTTAAATCAGCCAGTAATGCAGACTGGCAAGAGTTATGTCTTGCGTTTGGAAGTTGTCATTTTATGAGTTCTAACATGTGCTTTGACAAATGGTTGTTCAGAAAGAAAACCTGAGACTTGTAAACTAAGAATTGAGACTATAACAAGAATTGTAATTTTACTAATATTTATTTAGTAACTCATGTCATATATTATATTTAATATAAGAAATTATTAATATTTTATTATCATTTAAAGTTGGGTCACAGAGCCAATGGCTCTAAAAAAAATTAATTGCCCCCACTTTTGCAAAATATGTATCTTCTTCAATGGACAGATGTCATAGTAGCATTTTGAGTAAATTAAAATGTGGTACCTACCATAGAAACTGATGTTGGAAGATTATTCACCTATCAAAGTATTTGTAAATTTGGTGATCGTAATGATATTGAGGAAGAAGTCCAATTGTTGACTAGTTTCAGTCTCTATTCTGATATAAGGTACGATTTTTTTAATTATTTGTCGAGTTGGGACCCTCTTTTTATCCAGTTGTAGCCGATTTATCAATTTGTATATTTAATGTTAAACGACGATGTTTGTGTATCTCTTTCTGCCATACCATACGAAATGTTTAAGAGACGTAAAATGTACACAAATAACGTGTAGTTAACACCACATCTACCATCAATCTTTATTTCTGTACTTAGAAGGCCACAGGCCTGTAGTACAATCAATGGTAGATCACATGATAAAATCAGTTGCATTCATAATATTCTTTCTAAATAACATTGCATAATAGATATAAGGCTCTCCGGATTATCTTTGGAAATCCGGTCGAGTCCGAAGTTTGTCGTGACAATAAAAGTGTCGCGACTAACATTTTTTTACAAACAAATTTCATTATTTAAATGCCCTGCATGAGTTCTCTAGAAATTTTCAGGTTAAAATTATTTTTTTCAATTTTTGAAAAAAAAATCCAATGGAATTTTTCCAATGGAATTTTTTTTTCCAATGGAATTTTTTTTCCATTGGAATTTTTTTTTTCCAATGGAATTTTTTTTTCCAATGGAATTTTTTTTCCAATGTGGAAAAGGGTGGTTGGATTAGTCATTGAAGGCAGTTTTCATAATAAGGAATTTATGAAATATTATAATTCTATTTTTTTTAATGTGCTGAAGTTTTCAATGAAATGTTGATTTCAATAACATATGTTGAGTTAGATGAAATATTGATTTTGGAAAAAATATAATGTTTGTGAAATGTTGACTTTGGAAATATTTATTGACTTTGGTGGAAGTTTTACTTTGAACAAATATTGAATTTGATGACATGTTGAATTTTAAAATATTTTTTGAGTTATGTGAATTGTTGACTTTTGAAATATTTATTGACTTTTATGAAAGTAAAATGTAGAGTTTGTAAAAGATATTTTGAATCTAGAGAAATGTTGACTTTGATCAAGTATTTATTTGGTGAAATGTTGACTTTGAAAATATTCATTGACTTTTGTGTAAGTTTAATTTAAATAAAATGTTGATTTTATACATTGCAAGGTTCTGTAATGACTGAGAATTGGTATTTGTTAACAATGACAATAATTTTGTTCTATCTGGGTGGTTAAAATAGTAAGGTTTAAGATATTTTATCCGTAGATTCTTATAGACAGGGCAGGTTAATAAGAAGTGTAGCTCGTCTTCCACAGCGTTCATATTACAAACTTTACATATTCTATTTTTTTCTTTCAATACCTTTATATCTTCCAGTTTCAACAAACAATTCATGTGATGAGCAACGAAAACGGGCTAAGGCATTACGGGACTTTTTAACATCAACTTTTGAAAGATAGCTTTCAAGAAATATTTCAGATTTCCATTCTCTATAATATATACATTTTGTTGATAATGTCATGGATTCTGCCCGGGACTGTAAGTATATGTCTTTCGTTCTTTGAGTTATTGAGATGATAAATTCTGATTGTGACTGAACACTTTGATTGTACCCAAATATGACCATATCCTATTTTGTTGAGAAGCTCTCTAATATCAGTCACCCAATTTCTTTTACCATTTTTATCATACAGTTTCATCATATTATAACATTTTTTTGGATATCTGTGAAGCGGCATATTCAACAACCTTATCCAGTATTTAACAGCTCTAATTGAGGAATAAATGAACATTGGGAATCTGCCTAATTCTACCATCACGTACGCCAGTTTATCATTTTACGTTTTTAGCTCATCTGGCCTGGAAGGCCCGATGGGCTTATGGCAATGTATGACATTTTGAATGCAGACTCCTTGGCCAATGGGGATTCTAAATTGTAAATTTGGTGACCTTGTGACCCCAAATAGGGTCACAGGGGTCACGACCCTAAAAACCTATTTCCATCTTCTTCTCAAGTACCAAAAGGTCTGGAAAGTCTAAATGTTATGTACAGACTCCTTGGCGAATTAGGATTCCAGATTGTAGATTTCTTGACCATGCGACACCAAATATAGGTCACAGAGGTCATGACCTGAAAACCTATTTTCATCTTCATCTCAAGAACCACTAAACCCTAGAGACTTGAAATTTCATGTACAGACTCCTTGGCCAATATGGATTCCAAATGGTAGATTTCGTGACCATGCTACACCAAATATAAGTCACAGAGGTCATGACCTGAAAACCTATTTTCATCTTCTTCTCAAGAACCATTAAACCCTAGAGACTTGAAATTTCATGTACAGACTCCTTGGCCAATTGGGATTCTAAATTGTAGATTTCGTGATCCTGCGACCCCAAATATTGGTCACAGAGGTCATGACCTAAAAAGCTATTTTTATCTTGAGATATTGTGTGCTCTTCAAAGGGAGGTTATTTAAAGGAAACAACAGTGATGAATTAAATCTCAAGATACAGTTCTTCCCAAACCCTTGCTTTTCCTATAGACTTACATGTTAATTAACCTTTGCAAGAATATTTTTAAGTTTAAGTAAAATTGTTGTAAAATATAACAAACTTCTTTGAAATATGTTAGCAGTGCATCTGTAATTTCGTTCTTCTTTATACTGATCACTCATCAAATGACATCCGACTGAAGAACGTATATACAAGTTCATGTACCAATGTCCCATTGGCCGCCATTTTAAAGTATTGACGTATGATGCATATGCAATATGACAATACATGGGTGGAGTCGACCGCAGACAATTTTCTTGACACTCAACGGAAACTAACATGGAAATTATGTGTATGTAGCTGAAGTGATTTCCAATCTTTTGATATATATTTCATAACCATTTTACATACATTTTAATTATGAAAATTATTCTGGCAACGGTTAAGTAACCTGTAAGTCTATGGAAAATGCCAGGCTGGGGAAGAACTTTTGGTCCCTGAGTGTAGGTCAGAGGGGTAAGGACCTTAAGACCTATTTCATCTTCTCCATTTAAAGTGCTTCCTATGTGTTGTACCTCTCACCTAGAAGTTGACATTTTGAATTAGTTAATGTATATAAAACCTGATGAGCTACAGAGCCAGAGGCTCTATTTTTATATTATACATATTTGGTAAATTATTTTAGTACAAACCTTTCATGGCACAAACAATCCTAATAGGCAGCGACGCAAGCTAAACAATGTTCATGTGCTATTTGTAAACAAAGGCTTGTCATGAGATGACCTCTCACCCCATACCGTTTTTCAAAATATGTGATGCTAGAATTAAATGAGTATTGTTCAATGGCTCAGAACTGATTATGGGTTTTACAAAATAAGGATGAAACAGAAAAAGTTCACCTATAGTTATTGGTGAACTTCGGAGGTTTACACTACGTATTTACGCTTCCATAAATTCTGTCATTTATTGGTGAAAAACTTTGCTGTGTCTTCTATAGTGATAACCGAAATTATGTGGTTTTCTATGATAAAAAACACGCGTGGATTGCAATAATGTAGAATCTCATTCATTCATTATTATTTCGGTCGTTAAACATTAGACATAAAACATATCTGTTAAATCATGGCATAAACACATTTATTTGTCAAGGAAATGCTTCTAATACTCATATTTTCCAAATTTCACTGAAACGTATATATCACGTTGACATAAAGACATGTAACCGATCACTGGGAGATTCCGATGTTAATTCATGATTTAATGATTGAAAGCGACAGATGTATATATATAAATGTTTAAAAACGTCATTTATAGTTCAATACTTTGACAAGAAAAATCGAATGAACATAAAGAAAAGTTTTACATTGGTTGAGGAGAAAGAAACAAACACCCTCGTTTTTGCATCATAATACGTCGAACATGAAATGCAGCAATTCACTGTTCGTTTGTCTGTCCAAAACATCGGGACTTTATGACGTATAACTAATAGTAGGATATATGGTGTGAGATGACGTCATTCGTTTGAAGCGTTGGACGCTGTGGTTTTGTATGCGCTGATGTACCACCTGTTACTCATATGTATGTATGATTGACGATAAACTAGACCGTCATCTTCAATAGATAACTAGTAATGCAACCTATAATGCATAATATCCAACTGCAAACGACTGTTATGGTCTAAATTCATCGATATTCGCATAAGTTTATTTTTTTACTGAAATGGAAAACGTTATATCTGTGTTACGCTGATGTGAATATTTAGTAGATGTATCTTTGAATGAAACAACGTGTTTGGTCAGTCACTTATCAATTTGTCTTACAAATGCAATAATATGAATTTGATAAAACTTCTTGACGAAGGCAATAGTATTGGTACATGTATAAACTAGATGTTTTAGTCAAAGGACAATTTGATGTGGTTTATTACTGGAACGTTACCGGTAAAGGCTTGTTTTACAAGAAATATCTTCTGACTGAAACGTCTTTATGGTTAGGGTATATTGAAAGTAATACCATGTTATTTACAAAACTAAACGTTGATTTGTATGCTTATTGTACGTGGAAAGTTATACGATGTTATTTACAAACTTAAAGGGAAAGTTCTATTACCGATCTATGGGCAGCATCCGCCATCTTTGTTTCTAGGCATTTCGTGAAATGAAAACACGCTGAATTAACTATTTAACCTAATTTATTTTTTTATGGTAATAATAAAAAATATACACTGACAGAATATTCACATAGTAACACATAACGTATCATAAAACTAATAAACAATATTTCGTTTCCACAAAAATACCCCGATAGAACCCTCCCTTTAAACGTTGCTTTGTATGCTTATGGTACGTGGAAAGTTATACGGTGTTGTGTATGCTCATAATATTTGAAACGCTAAACAATGTCATTTACAATATGAAACTTTATTTGGAAAACTATACAATATTGTTTGAAAATTGAAACATTATGAAGTGTACTTCTGTTATACGAAAATCACTTTTATGCTTTGCACTAAACATTATATTATTCAGTATATAGGCTTATGCTATAGGGAAAGCATGAATATATTTTTAACGAAATGAAAAGGTATAAATGTTTAATGTTATAAGGAAAACGCGTTATGTTATTCAGTTACCAGAATATTACTATTTAAGCTTTTGTTATACGGAAAGCATTACGATTCTTAACAAAATGAAACGTTGCTATAAATCTTTATGTTACATGGAAAACACTTTAATTTAACAGAATATTATTCTGTAACCTAGTGTAATATGGAAATCGCTACAAAATGAAATGCATTATATTGTTATATGGAAAGCACTATTTATGCTAATCACCAAACAAATATTATCTGTAAGTTCGTTATACAGAAAGCATTAAACATATCCCCACAAAATGAAACATTATACTATAAATGCTTCTGTAAGCTCATATTATAGGGAAAGCGTTTATTTATCATCCAAAACAGTGATCCACAGGAGATATCGCTTGTGTGAGATCAAGCGATATCTCCTAGGAGATATCGTTATGGGAGTAGATTTTGCACAATGCCCTGTCACCGTCAACTTCATGACATCACACTGTTTTACATCATCCAACAATGACATCACAATGATATGACGTCATAAACATGATCACCGCATTGGAAGTAAAATGGCAGAACTGTGCTCAGAGATGTACACTATTTTCCTTGATACGTGATAATAATGATTTTGGATGATAAATAGAATAGATATTTGTAACTTTTATCAACTCGTGTTGATATATTTGATATCAGAAGATACTTGGGTGAGATTCTCTATATATACTTAAAAAAATGAAACTTGGAATATGGAATATGGAATATGGAAAACATTAACATACACAGAATATTATTATGTAAGCTTGTGTAATATGGAAAGCACTTAATGTATATTCCCAAAAACATAAACAATAAACATTGCTATCAACGATACTGGGATATTTGGGAAAACACTATTATGCTATTCACTTTACAGAATATTATTATGTAAGCTTATGTAATATGGAAAATACTAAGGTGTTCCAAACAAATTGGAACATGGCTTACAGTGCTTATGGTATATGGAAGAAAGTATTATTATGCTATTCACTATACAGAATATTATTATGTAAGCTTATGTAATATGGAAAAAACTAAGGTGTTCCTAACAAATTGGAACATGGCTTACAGTGCTTATGGTATATGGAAGAAAGAATTTGTATGCTATTCACTATACAGAATATTATTATGTAAGCTAATGTAATATGGAAAATACTAAGGTGTTCCTAACAAATTGGAACATGGCTTACAGTGCTTATGGTATATGGAAGAAAGAATTTGTATGCTATTCACTATACGGAATATTATTATGTAAGCTTATGTAATATGGAAAATACTAAGGTGTTCCTAACAAAATGGAACATGGCTTACAGTGCTTATGGTATATGGAAGAAAGAATTTGTATGCTATTCACTATACAGAATATTATTATGTAAGCTTATGTAATATGGAAAATACTAAGGTGTTCCTACCAAAATGGAACATGGCTTACAGTGCTTATGGTATATGGAAGAAAGTATTATTATGCTATTCACTATACAGAATATTATTATGTAAGCTTATGTAACATGGAAAATACTAAGGTGTTCCTAACAAATTGGAACATGGCTTACAGTGCTTATGGTATATGGAAGAAAGAATTTGTGTGCTATTCACTATACAGAATATTATTATGTAAGCTTATGTAATATGGAAAATACTAAGGTGTTCCTAACAAAATGGAACATGGCTAACAGTGCTTATGGTATATGGAAGAAAGTATTATTATGCTATTAACTATACAGAATATTATTATGTAAGTTTATGTAATATGGAAAATACTAAGGTGTTCCTAACAAAATGGAACATGGCTAACAGTGCTTATGGTATATGGAAGAAAGTATTATTATGCTATTTACTATACAGAATATTATTATGTAAGTTTATGTAATATGGAAAATACTAAGGTGTTCCTAACAAAATGGAACATGGCTAACAGTGCTTATGGTATATGGAAGAAAGTATTATTATGCTATTTACTATACAGAATATTATTATGTAAGTTTATGTAATATGGAAAATACTAAGGTGTTCCTAACAAAATGGAACATGGCTTACAGTGCTTATGGTATATGGAAGAAAGAATTTGTATGCTATTCACTATACGGAATATTATTATGTAAGCTTATGTAATATGGAAAATACTAAGGTGTTCCTAACAAAATGGAACATGGCTTACAGTGCTTATGGTATATGGAAGAAAGAATTTGTATGCTATTCACTATACAGAATATTATTATGTAAGCTTATGTAATATGGAAAATACTAAGGTGTTCCTAACAAAATGGAACATGGCTTACAGTGCTTATGGTATATGGAAGAAAGTATTATTATGCTATTCACTATACAGAATATTATTATGTAAGCTTATGTAATATGGAAAATACTAAGGTGTTCCTAACAAATTGGAACATGGCTTACAGTGCTTATGGTATATGGAAGAAAGAATTTGTATGCTATTCACTATACAGAATATTATTATGTAAGCTTATGTAATATGGAAAATACTAAGGTGTTCCTAACAAAATGGAACATGGCTAACAGTGCTTATGGTATATGGAAGAAAGAATTTGTATGCTATTCACTATACAGAATATTATTATGTAAGCTTATGTAATATGGAAAATACTACGGTGTTCCTAACAAAATGGAACATGGCTTACAGTGCTTATGGTATATGGAAGGAAGTATTATTATGCTATTCACTATAAAGAATATTATTATGTAAGCTTATGTAATATGGAAAATACTAAGGTGTTCCTAACAAAATGGAACATGGCTTACAGTGCTTATGGTATATGGAAGAAAGAATTTGTATGCTATTCACTATACAGAATATTATTATGTAAGCTTATGTAATATGGAAAATACTAAGGTGTTCCTAACAAAATGGAACATGGCTTACAGTGCTTATGGTATATGGAAGAAAAAATGATTATGCTATTCACTATACGGAATATTATTATGTAAGCTTATGTAATATGGAAAATACTAAGTTGTTCCTAACAAAATGGAACATGGCTTACAGTGCTTATGGTATATGGAAGAAAGAATTTGTATGCTATTCACTATACAGAATATTATTATGTAAGTTTATGTAATATGGAAAATACTAAGGTGTTCCTAACAGAATGGAACATTGCTAACAGTGCTTATGGTATATGGAAGAAAGTATTATTATGCTATTCGCTGTATAGAATATTATTCTGTAAGTTTATGTTATATGGAAAGAGTTAAGATTTATTTACAAAATTAAACGTTTCTGTAAATGCTTATGTTAAATGGAAATCTTAAAAATATGTTCGACTAAATAAAACAAACCTTATTATGTTTGTATATGATGCACAGTAAGCAAACGTTAACCTACGTTTAGAACAGGAGGGAGGGGGGGGGGGGGGGGGGGGGGGGGGGGGTATGATTAGTGTAACAAGAGACGTGAAGACAACAGGATTGAAGTCAAATGTAACTTGAAATCTTATGACGATTATAGAATTTAAATCCGAATTATTTACATATGTAGGTATATTATCGTTAAGAACGTCGCATTTTGTATGGCAATTATTGCTATTCATCATGTAAACATATTTACTTCACCTTTAATTGTACTTTAAGCATGGTCGCCCTGGAATTACGGGGTTTAATCCTTTTGGTTAAATATAAGTACATGTATCATATTTCCCGTACAGGTACAAAGTTTAAAAGTTTTCGTATACTCACCGGGTTGTCTTGTTGGTTATAAGTTTCCTTGTATATGTATTTTACATCTCTGTAAATGAGTTGGGTTTTTTTTTTAATTTAATGTTGATTTTAAACAAACACAAACACTTCTTTAAACGGGAAACATGTTAAATTTCGGCTTCTATTATTTTGCTACATTTTAAAATTTCATGTTGATTTTAATTGAACAAGTTTTTCCTATTTCCTTATTTCCTATCTGCATTATATTTACTTTAAAACCTTTCAAACATTTCTTTAAACGAGAAACATGTTAAATTTTCGGCTTATTTTATTTTGTTACATTTTTAAGCACAAAACACATCTCACGTATTAAGGCCCTTAATATAATTCCTATAATGCTGTAAGAACATTTTGTTTGTTTTTCGCACGAAAACGAAAAGAATAGAAGAAATCGACAAATTGGTGCAACATTTTTTTTTATATAGGCCTAGGCTTAATTAAGCTCTTTGTTTCCACATGTTATATATAGCCTAGTTCCAAATAATTCCTTTTAAAATAAACCGTGCCGGCCATTGGCTAAATGAAATTATTTTTGAATCAATACAGAATATTGTTGTTGTTCACAAATGAAACATATATTTCCGGATTTATTTCAGTTCACTCTGGATATAGAATCATGAACCAGTGGTCTATGAAACTCAATCTTTGAACTTTCACCGATAATCTATTGCGTTAAACCTAGTCATATGAATGTAATACTGGACTTTAAAAGTCAAGACCGTTTTGTTTACGTGTCTATATTTAGAATTGTAAGTCCGAGCTTGTTCGTTTCAATGCGGTGTCATCACATCCGTGCCATTCAAACACGCATGCGCTAACTTCCTCATAGTTATTTTTAGAAGGGATGTCCTGCAATAGCCTGCGCTGATTGGTTGAAAAGGGAATTCCGCGCGTGGCTGTATGGGATTTCACATACGTTGCACCATCGAGGGTCACTAACATACGGTATTTAGATAGAACTCGTGGTCACTTCGTTTATTCCTTGAACCATCACCACGAAATCATGTTGTAAACGAGAGCAGTTGCCCTAAGATGTGAAGAAGAAGAATATTCTGCGTAAACTGGCAGACATATCGACGAGAGAGACCACACGTGGACAGAGATCCACTAGGTGACGACGTGTATTGTGATTTGTAAATAAACTGTTCAAGTCGCTTCAACATGACGAACGGAAGGAGCCTACTGAAGGAGTTCCACAAACTCCTGAAAAATGTGGACAAAATGTCGAATGGACAGGCGAAGGTGACGGACTGGGATGACTGCAATGTGGCAGTTTTTGATCTTAAAATCAAACCAAATGGCGGCCCTTATAAGGGTGGGTCCTTCATTTTCAAGGTACGTGTAGCCTATACATTGCATTAAGATTAGCAATGATGTCATTATGATAAATGCCTATTTTAAGTATATGATAAAACCGACTTGTCACAAAATGTGTGTATTGATGTCCCTTAGGAACATTTATGTTGATATTTTTGTGTTAATAAATATAGTAGGCTAATGCCCGCTGGTTGGTGAATATACATAAATACATTGTAATTAAATGATTTAACCATGCAGACCTAGTTTTGGGTATTGCATTAAGCATGTGGTCAAATAATTCAATATGTTAATTTTGTTGGCTTCAGGCAGTGTAGCCTAATAATTAATTAAGTCTCATAATAAATGTTTAATATTTATTTATGTAAAGAAATAGTAGGCCTACCGAAATTATAACTCTTTTCTTACCAAGCTCTTCCAATCTTGTCCTCAAAATTATATAATTGATTTTAATAGCCATGTGCAAATTATGAAATAATTATTGGTTATTTTATCATTTTTATTAAAAATCCCTTGTTCTTGCAGGTGAGACTGAACGATGAGTTCCCCACCTTCCCTCCAACAGTATTCTGTGACACCCAGATCTACCACCCCAACATCGACCCGACCGAGACGGACACAGACGGAACCAACGTCTGTCTCAATATGTTCGAGGAGTCCGAATGGCAGGAGGCGTATGGTATGGACGGAGTGATCCAGGGTCTGCTCTTTCTGTTTTACGAGCCTAATGTCGAGGACCCCCTGTCACCCTACTTCGATGGTACTTTATTGGACGAATTTGAGGAGAATGTAAGAAGTTCACTCAAGGGGGAAATAGTAGAAGGGGTCCAGTACCACTGGAATCTGGAAGGAAAGCCGGAAGATTATAATTATGTGGACCCTGAATCTGCCAAGAACGATAACTCTGACGATGTCAAGGAAACGTCTGAAAATTTGCCAAAGGGGGGTAACTCTCCCGAAACTGACAACGATGTGAATGAAGTTGTTGAAAATATGTGCAATACTGACATTAATGCTCAAGGCGCCTCTAAAGAAGAATCTGAGAAAATTCAAGATTCTCAGAGGTCAACTGCCAAACGGGACATTACACAAGAGCATGTTGCAGAGCCAGATCTGATTAAATCAACCAATGAAGGGGCTTCATGTGCTTGCCCGGATGTTGTTACCACGTGCAATCTACAACGGTGTGAAAGTATGACCAGTGGCATTAAATCGACGGTGCAGAACAAACTATCAAATCTCCATGACAATCGTAAATTCGAGGGTAGCGTATCATTACGTTATTTTGACTCTCTTCTACCGGAAATGGACCTAGTCTTTGCAGTTCTGAACAATGTTACAAGGTCCATAAAAACGTGATAAAAACTTTGTTCTGCTTGTGAAGTCCTATGCCTGAATATATATAACTTTACTCTGAATAACTGACTGCAAAGTGTTTCTATATGATGGAAATATGCACGTGCATGGCTGAAATAGGGTCAAGCTTGACCATCCCTATGTCTTTCGTTTCTTGAATGTATGATGCCAGTCATATTTATTTGTTATAAATTTCGTTTTGTATTTATGATAATAAAAAATATTTAAAATCTATTGATTGATTTTCTTGTTTCTGCACACTTAAGCTCTACAAGGTCATACTTTGTATGCAGCCGTTTTAGTTCAATTGACTGTGAAGTTACCACAATGGTTACGCACGCGATTAGAGTATAGAGAGGCTTATACGTACGTATCTGATTACACTACCGACACAGCTATGAAAAGTTCTACTCATGGGGTCATCGACTGATAACCGTGACCTACAGTGATTGTAATAGTGTAGCTCGTCAGATTTGGCATAATGAATTATATAGGTAAACGATTGACATTTTCCAGAAGGAGTTCACATTTGTCAGGACAGGGGTTAACGAATCTACAAATTTAAAAGCACATTGACCAAATGTAATGTACACAAGATTTCTGAGGCTTTTGGTTCTTGAGAAAGAGACGAAATAAGGTTTTAAGACTATTAGGTGCCACTTGGGCCATCACATTCTAGTACCTTCGGCTCTAAAACATGAGAGTTCTGAGAACTTTCTAGGTCCTTCGGTTCTGAGGCAGAAAAGTTCTGGGGACTTTCTAGTTCCTTCGGTTCTGAGGCAGAAGAGTTCTGGGAACTTTCTAGTTCCTTCGGTTCTGAGAACTTTCTAGTTCCTTCGGTTCTGAGGCAGAAGATTTCTGGGAACTTTCTAGTTCCTTCGGTTCTGAGGCAGAAGAGTTCTGGGAACTTTCTATTTCCTTCTGGTCTGAGGCAAAAGAGTTCTGGGAACTTTCTGAGGTAAGATATGTTTAGGATATGTCCCTTATTATAATATAATAATATAGTCCATGGCATTTTGTAACCACCGTTTCATTGAACACTATCATAATATGTGTCATTTTAGTTTACATTTAAGGATGAATATGCAGGCGAGTGAGATGTTTTGAATATTTAATTCACACATACGGTACTTTGATACGATTGAAAGGGAAATAAAAGGTCATGAAATCTTTTTAATGCATCTTTAACAATTCACTCATTGACTTTCTGAAAGCCAAAAAAAAGGTTGTAAAGACTGATATGATTGCGAGGAAGTCAACAGATTTATCAATTATGACATCTTTTTTTCAGATAAAATTTTGCATAAGAACATCGTCTGTTAAAAGGATGCGACACTATTTGATTAGTAAGATAGTATGGTGGCATACGCCAATGATTCGTGTCCACTTGATATATACAGCTGGTCCTAGGTGACGCGTGTCGTTATTATCGGAATATATTCCTTATAAATCCCACCCTTTAATACATATAACCCTACAATAAAAATATTCCTTATAAATCCCACCCTATAATACACATAACACTACAACAAAGATATTCCTTATAAATCTCACCCTATAATACATATAACCCTACAACAAAGATATTCCTTATAAATCCCCCCCTATAATACATATAACACTACAACAAAGATATTCCTTATAAATCCCACCCTATAATATAACCCTACAACAAAGATATTCCTTATAAATCCCACCCCTTGATACATATAACCCTACAACAAAGATATTCCTTATAAATCCCACCCTACAATACATATAACACTACAACATAATATTTCAAAAGTAAAATTACGGTTAATGTTGATTTCAAAATATTATAATGTTATTAATTAAGTATTTCCGTGTTGGCCCAGTTACAGGTCCGAGGTCCGTTGTATTGGCCGATTGGCCCGAGACGAAGTTGAGGGCCAATACGACGGACCGAGGACCTGTAACTCGGCCAATACGGAAATACCTAAGTAATGACAATTTTATTAATTGACCTCTTTTCATTCTATTTGCACAACACTGAACATCTTATTTATATTGAAATAACAATTATAAACAAGATTGGGGAACAGATACCATGGGTCAGAGTTGTGAAGCGACACGGGCTTTCACGAAATGTGCGACTGAGCATGCTCACTCATATTGGCCCAGTTTATCCCGTATTGGCCCAGTTTGTCTCGTATTGGCCCAGTTTGCCCGTATTGGCCCAGTTGTCGAATCATATGGTCTAGGTCGTAAATACCGTATACATGCCATAACATTGATAGTTAATTAATAATTTTAAAAAAAAACAATATAGACCCATGACCCACCAGTTTACCCGTTAAATGGTTGTTTTATTGTGATTACATCAGCAACAGATGGCACATATGTATGTAAACCAACCTCTTGGTTAAAAGAAGCAAAATATCTAGTTTGGAAACAAGTTATATCAATATTTGTAGCAATTAACTATACATAACTGAATCAAGTGATACATAAACACACGCCAAGCAGTATTATATACATAGCAAAAAAAAGTGTTTCACCCCCCGGGTTTTGACCAGTAAAAGTTGTCTGATAAAAAAATTAGACAATGTATCAGGACAATCAACTGTGTGATATGACAGAAGCATCATCTACCAGTTAACAAAAGCAAATTTCATTCAGATAACGTTTCACAACTTTGTGATGTTTGAATTCGTAAAATTATGCTATATTGGTGTCCACGAGGTGAGGTTAGGTGAGGTGAGGTGAGTTGGGGTTTAACGTCGTTTTCCAGAGTGTTTCACTTATATCGCGGCTGCTAGTGTTATGGAAGGGAGAGAGCACGCAACGCCATGTGACTATGCATTGCGGTGAAACCTGCAAGCATCGGCTGGAACTAGCGAACCATGGGTGGTACTACCCTGGAATTCAGTGTAGCATTGCACCCAAACCTTAAAGCGTGTAGAACAGTTCTCTACTGCAGACAAAGTTGCCGTGCCCCTGGCGGGATTCGAACCCCGGACCTCTTAATCCGAAGCCGAACGCGCTAACCAATTGGTGTCCACGAACAAGTATTGTTGTACTGAAAATTGAAAATCGGTTTTGGTTGTTGTAATATGAGTAATTCCATTCGTTCAAGCGAACTGATGAACCTTCAGTAACTTAATTTTAACAAACAATCACTCGTTAAAGAAGTATATGAACCTTCAAAATCAGATTTTTGAAAAATGACAAATTTGAAGTTGCTTACTCATATTCAGTCTGTTATGACACCTCTAAATCACAGAAATGTGTTTCATTAACGAATCGAACTCATAAATATCTCAGAATAATTCCAAAATCGAATAATTATAACCTTTTTATCACTAATTGTCAAAAAACTGTTGAAAAGAGAGATGACATTTTAAGAACCAGTTACTTCCATATTTTGCTTGATAGAAGATGTGTTGATGTGTGTTGGTAAAAAAAAAATTCTGGAACCTAATGTTTATCGTGTAGTTTCGGCACAGGAGCAATATTTATTTGGGTAAAAAAAAGTATACCATTGCAAAAAGTCATAATTTCTTTAAATGTCAACACCAACATAATTTTTTGAAAAAAATTGTCATTAACTATCCTATATTTATGTCTTTAGTGTTTAGTTCAATACATTTATCCCAACATTGCCACAGCATCACATTTTAGGTATATGAGTGCAACACGTTTTTGACTATGTATATTTCCATTTCCTTGAGTACTTAAAAACTTACTATTTTTTTGTTTCTTTGTTCACAGTGTGTCACTATTCTTTGCGCTTGAGAATGACAGACTGGATATATAATTAGACTGGAAATAATCGTTACTAATTAGTGCAATTTCTCCGCTTATTTGGTGTTTAAAAGACGGCAAAAATGTATGTGTATATCTTTCAAGGATATTTTTTTGGAAACGTTCCTTATTATATTGTCATTAACATATTCAATGTCACTGTATCTCCATAACCAATGGTGAATGCTTCTTGTAAGCTGGGTCATTCATTGGTGTTGTCACATGATATCGACACTGTGACTGATCTTACAAACGTATATTAAATGTTTCACGAAAACAATATATAATGGACGTCAACATTAGTGGTAAAATCACGTATGAATTTACAAACAAATTTATTTTAACGTTTAAATATTTACAAATTCATCCTGCCAGTTATAACTTTGATTTTGAGGTGTATCATGGACAATACATGATATATATTGTATATATCATTTATATGTACCTTATTTACAAACAAAGTTCACAATTTGGAAACAAACAGCAGGAAACATTTGCGTCGTGTAATCCGTATTAACACATTGTATTTAGTTTACATATTAAAGTCGAATAACAGAATAATGTCACTTTAAATGTGATCTCGGGAAGTTTGAGAAGAAACCATGGAAGCTAATGGAAATTGTTAAAAACATCTTTATCTTTCTTTGTGGTATGTGGAACGCACAAACCAAAGTGATAACGTCGTTATAATGTATACTGTTCTGCATTCCTTTTCTTTTCATTCACACGATGACTTATTTTTTTCAAAAACTACGAATAGTCACATTCGATAAAACATTAAAATACAGTTTAATGAATTATGTTCATAAAGGAAACAGATAATCGTGTGTTGTTTCTTTTAAACAAGGAAGTACATAACGTGAATAACGGAAGCATTATTTAAGTATGTATTTATTCACTTCCCACTTACGTTAAATTAAAGTATGTTAACAAATTCATAATACTTCAAATCTACTTAATCATTTTAAAAGTATATCGGTTAAAAGTTGTTGTTGTTTTGCACGGATTATAGTCACATATCAATACTTTCTTACCCTTTTGCCAAGAATACTACCACCTCTATAAATTAAAAATCTAAATGATTTAGACATTATTTATTTAAATAATTGAATGGATTGGTAAATAAGTGTTATGCCTATACAAATACCTCTTAAGCACAAATGTAGGCTTTTCAAGACTTAAATGACATTTAGAAATGGAATTGTATTAACAGTAATTAGAAAAGTAAGATCGACACCTTTTCTATTGTCATGGGACGAGACATTTTGCATGATAAAATAAAGGCGCGTTCTCAAGTGCAATGTCTGTGGCAGTTTGCAACAAATTCGAACATGTGAATATTAAATTGTATGCAACATCATGTGTGCAATTTATGGTATGCAACGTGTTATAAGCGACAAATTGCAACGTGTGAACGCGCCTTTAATTGGTTTGTACAATACGTTATATCTGACAACTCATTGTGTCAGTATAGATATGTAAAGTATCTTCACAGTTTACATTTTGTTATCTATTCTTTTTCTTTTGATGTGCAGACTACAGACAACCATTTTCATATTCCGCAAAACGCAAAAGTTTCACCAGCCCCCAGGGAGGATCGAACTCCCGACCCCTGGTTTACAAGACCAGTGCTCTAACCACTGAGCTATGGAGGCTTCTGCGTCAACGGGACAAAATTTAACAACTCACTCTCGGGCGCCATTGCTACGCGGTTAACCGCTCTTGTCACATCGCGGTTTGCGTATTTTGAGAGAGGTTAACCGTAAGTCTTCCTCTCTACTGCTTCTTTAATCCTAAAATCATGTCATGGTATTCAGTATCTCGATGTTCCTACAGGAGATTGAGAGCACTTGTGTTTAAAGCGATTGCGGATCTTTTTAACCGGACGTAACCCAACATAACAACTCGAACTAGAAAAATAAAGTAAATTTTGAATGATTTGACTCCTATACGATATTAATAAGTTATATACAGGCAAAATATGAAGTGGATGTATGTTAGCTGCCAAAAAATATGAAATAACGATTGGAGATGAAGGTATCTTCTTTTTATTTTTCATAACAGTCAAATGGCAAAAGAATAACAGATCTAGGCTAATGAATTAACATTCTTTTGTAAATACTTTGGTTTGAGTGGCTCGAGGTATTTGACAAACCGTGTTTGACAGGACATTTCCCTGAAATATATGCCTGTTGTCAACCATATTCTTATCTCTCAGGATTTAATTCACTAAAAGCACTTTTTAGTTGTGAATTAAATGATTCAATGTCAAATTCATTAATTCCTCAACTAGCTCATTCATCCAACAATTCATACATTCATTCTTTCTTTCCTTCAATTGCATATTTATTCAATAAAGACATTTGTTCAACTTCGATTTCATTCGGGTAACATCCCAAAAATGACTTTTTATTAATTCTTTCACATTCATTTGATTCCAAAGAAAACGTCAATGAAGTTGGCGACATATATCCCTCCATATATTGAAGTAAGTTGTTTTTGCTTTTTCAGTGAGTTGAGTAATGGTTTTCCTTCGTATAGTGTCACTGCTATTCAGGAGTGCTTGAAACTTTGTAGCTAAATCTTCAAATCCAACGTTGCCATCTTTTTCCTCGAGTCTGAAATATGAAAGAATTAAATGATGTCCCATTTAATTTTCTGAACGGCCAACTGTAAAACAAATGTCTCGAAAATTGTTGAAGAAAAATGATTTTATCCTCTCTCTCCCATTCACTTCCCACAGGAGTGAAATACTCCCTTCAGTTTTTTTTTTATCTTAACCTCTGTTCTACTATGGCCAATTTCTCAGTTAGAAATGGAGAGTCCTGATTTGGTGCATTGGAAGTTAGTTGTGCAATCAGCATGTCGTTGTAAAAGTGACATTAGCCAATGACACTTCAAAATGCTATCTTTGGAAACAGTGTTTTCCTTGATAAATGCTACTTGATTTTGCGAAAACATGAATATGCTGCTAATTAAAGAAGACCAAATTAGAGATAAAAACTGAAAATAGTTTACTGGTATTTCAGGCCTGTAGCACCAATTTCGGGAGTGGGGGGGCTGGAATTTGGAATTTGTAAGCTTAATGGGGGGGGGGGGGGAGGGATCAATTGTTATTCAGATACTTAAAAACGCGTTATCACCTTGTTTTCATATTGAATACAGTACAGCTTCGTACTTAAACTTGCACATACTCAAAAATTACGTACATCATCAGAATTTTCCATAAGTGAAAATTATTTTTTTCACTTCTCTCACAAAGTTATTTGCAATGTCTTTCAGGTTGAAAAACCCTTTGGAATAGAGAGCCCCAAAAAATTTTGTCCCTAAAATTTGTGGAGTGGTTAAGCCCCCCCCCCCCCCCCCCCCCCCCCCCCCCCACCCTGTTGCTACGGGCCTGTATTTGTGTATTTTTACATCAGATATATTCAAAGGACATATGCTAATTAGCAAGACCCTTTTAACTGTCAAAGGATAAGATCTTTGAAGTATCTGTCGATGTAAAATGTGATTTCTTTGGATAAAACAGAGGGATATTTTATGTAGTATCCTTTTTTACAAATAGGGGATTTTGTTTAGAAACGAGAAATTCCCTCAAGTAGAAAAGAGGTTACGATAAAAATAGAGCCATTGGCTCTGAAGCTCATGAGTTGTTATTCATTTTCTCTAAGGAAAAGATTAAGAATTCAAATAATAAGCCATTGCACAGTTATCATCTAAAATGGTTACACATTAATCCACATTCATTATAGATATAATTTTAGACCTTTGCATTATATTGTTTTAAGTCTTCTTTGTACTCTAGAATTATCAACATTTATTACAAATTGAAAAGGAGCCTCAGTTTCTAAAAATCATAGGCTCCTTTTCAATATTTAATAATATGGTAATATTTTATGGGGAAAAAAATCTTTTTTTTTCAGAATCTGAGTGTTAGACTTAACCAGTCTCACACACAGACTGTAACACAGCACAGAAGTTTGAAGTAACCTGAAACCTCAGTGTATTGCCCAAGGTCAACACAGCGCAATTACATAACATTCTGACCCTAAACTTCCCAAAACTTCTACGTGCCAAAATGTCTACAGACTAAAACAACACAGTTCAGGGTCCACTGCACATGGTAATTACCTCAAGTAAGAATGGACTAGTCCGATTAATGTGCCAATACTTCTACATAAGGCTACAAGTAAATATCACAGGAGGTTGTATGTTGTATAACTGTTTATTCTCATACAGTCAAGCCGCAATAATCCGGCCACCGATAATCCGAATCTCGCAGTTTCCGAACGGTAAGAAGATGCAACGAAACTAATCGCTATAGTAGTCATCAATACTCAGTAGTCCGAACATTTCACTATCCGAACGTTTTTGATGAAAAGCGGAAGCGTTCGGATTATCGAGGCCTGACTGTATGTAGATTTCATAACATATAATAATCACAATTTTCATATCTGTCACAAACGCTGACGTCTTGACATCAATCTAGTAACTCTTTGTCGCTTAAAGGTACATATATTGTGTTGTTGGGGTCACATATTCCAAACGTTATAAGTGGTCTTACTTTATCGAGAAGTATCAAGGCCAATAACTATGGTAACAATGACTTATCTGATGAGACTAACTTAAAAATTGTGGATTCTGTTTGAACATTCATTGACTTTAGCAAACGTTTCCAGTAATTTGGAAAGAACGTAATATTTGAAAAAATGTCTTATCTGTAAGCATACAACAGCATAAAGTTTGTATTTTACATTTTTGAATGTCCATGTTAATTTACGTATTCAGTTATTGGTATATGATTTGTTTCTTGGTAAGATGTATGTTACATGTTTTAATGTAAAAATCCTGTCAACGTCCCGGGGAGAGATATTTTTAATAGGGGTAGCCCTGTTTATCAATTCCCCTTTCCATGTACTATATGGATATAAATTCACAAATCACAAGCTCATATAAACATAATTTCAGCACTGAA
The DNA here is from genome assembly GCA_936450465.1 of Gibbula magus. NCBI lineage: Eukaryota > Metazoa > Mollusca > Gastropoda > Trochida > Trochidae > Gibbula > Gibbula magus. The sequence continues at coordinate 35,650,286 of OW388294.1, read as the reverse complement.
TTCAATATTAATTGTCAAACACACCCGATAGCACTCAAGGAACTCCATTGGTGTTTTCTGCCTGGTGAACAGCTTTGTTGCAACGAAAAATCAAACAAACTTGATAATTGTTACTTTTCATATGTAACGAAATATTCATATTAATATATGATATATATAACATGGTTATATTTGGGATAACACTACCTTCAATAGTACAAATTCTTGTACTTTTTCGGGCCGAGTCCCATGCAGGATTCGAACCCACGCCCTCAGAGTAAGGCAACTATCGCCAGCATTGACTGTACCAACAGCTTACCACACTACCATTTCGCCTCGCCTGGTCGTGTGGTAAGCTGTTGGTACAGTCAATGCTGGGGATAGTTGCCTTACTCTGAGGGCGTGGGTTCGAATCCCGCATTGGACTCGGCCCGAAAAAGTACAAGAATTTGTACTATTGAAGGTAGTGTTATCCCAAATATAACCATGTTATATTTCCTCACTATCTAAATGGCAAGTATTTCTATATATATATATATATATAAATATTAATATACACAAAATACTCTGTCATCTTCCTTGGTTAGTAATAAGCTGGACCTGTTTTGATCCTCTACTCCAGTAATCATCTACCCCCTTCTTCAATCAGCTGTAGAAGTTTTGGCAAATTACATTAAATCATATCCTGGGCTGTTCCATTATAAAATAGGTAATTGCAAAATTCTGCCCTGTACAAGTTTTGGCATGTAGAAGTTTTGGGAGGTAACCAAACTCACAGCCAGTGAATTATATATTTTGGATGTTGAATTAAATCAGCCAGTAATGCAGACTGGCAAGAGTTATGCCTTGCGTTTGGAAGTTGCATGACTTGGGTAGAGAATGATTCAATCAAGATTCAATATAACCTTTGGCTTTAATGTCATTGATATGGACTTTAAGATATATTATCTAATATGCAGTACATATTTACTTTCTGTAATACTTAATTCATATAAACAGGTAATTAAGACGAAGAAAATATGACAAAAAAATCTGATTTGTCCAAGAACACTATACACTAAATAACTCATGCTGATATCATGATGTGAAATACAAGGACTCAAGACCTGACTCCAGAGGTGGTTTGACCTGACCGAGGCCGCAGGTCGATGTCAGGTCAGACAGCCAAGTCACTATCTTCCAACTTAATACTAAATATGAATTTGTTTCCACATATCAGAGAATCAAATTGATGCAAGAGGTAAATCTTTCAACAACATTACTACTGCTTCCTCAGCTGAGTTGCAAGTTACAAGGTGTGAAATCAACATAGTCAGTGGTTACAACTTGAAATAACCAGTCATACCTCCAACTATACAGCCTCCCATTGGTCAGTTTGTGATACTCCGCTGTCATCTGATTGGCCAAATCTCCCAGACCATTGAGATAGAGATGAAGGAAATCTGAATGTTTATTTGCTGCTTGCATCAGGTTATGGCTGGCAATACTGCACAACATCCTGTGATGAAAGAGCACCATTAAAGGTGAGGTGAGGTGAGGTGAGTCAGGGTTTAACGAACCATGGGTGGTACTACGCTGAATTAAAGGGACAAGCCTGGGACTGGGTAGTTTTTATGAGGAAGTAGTAAGTACATACTCAAAAATGTCATGCATTTTCACATTTAAGAAGTTAATAGTTATCATTTAGAAAATCTTCCTGTTTTTAAGGAAAATATTATCTGAAAATATTAAAATTTTACTTATTTACACTTACATATGAGTATTGTTCTTTCTACTCATCCAGTGGACAACAGAGTTTCTAACTGCATCCTCGTCCCCTACAGTACTTCCTTCAATGTGCACCATACACACAAGGATTTCCTGAAAGTCATTGAGATTATCGTGTATTACAAAATAGTCCTTGACTCTGCAGCACATCAGGCTTTATATAATATATTATCAGGTCAATAAACATAAAACATCAGTTATCAGAGGTTTAAAAAAACTACAGTTTTTATTCAAAATTGAGCAAGGAGTGCACAATAGATTTCTAGAGCTTTAGTTCTGGTGAAAAAGGCTTAAGTAAAAATATTCATCTTCTTTCAATTAAACACAATAAGTTAGAATAGAGCCATGGGCTCTGTAGCTCATCAGGGATTATATTGTTGATGTTGACGACTGAAATAGATTGTTCTCATTATAATGCACAACCCTCTAGCCCTGAAAAATTGAAGTCTTGAAATTGTCAGTGCATTACAAAAACATGACTGGACAGTAAATTTTTATAAAATGGGTTGTCCAAGTATCACAATTCTTGCAAAGATATTGAAGATAAGGTGATCCTCCCCATTAAAATAGAATACCCCGGTAAACATATTCCACAAATCATGAAACAATATGGTATAAAATTTGGAGAGAAACAATACAAATTCCTTCTCAAGTGAGTTAACTGTATAAATGAATCCTACTTATAAGTGGAAAAATTATTGACAAAGACCTGAGCAAAACCCAATGAATATTTTATCATAGCTCTCAACACACTGAGAATTCCCTCCCCAGCCCCTCCCCCTACCAATGGTAACAAGATTAGCAGAGGAGAGAGAGACAAGTTGAAAGGGTCAGGGAGATAACGAGATCACTCTCCCAAAATATCCCTGAACAACGGTCAGGCTGCTGGCCTGCACTGACCATTATATAACAGATAGCTCATATTACCCCCAGCTCCCAGCATAACATCTGACAGATACACAGAAAATTGAGTAAAATTGCAAAAAATAAAATAAGTTCTATCTTGCTAATTTCTATGATACCAATATAATGAGTTAGTTGCGTTGCTGGTTCATGAGAAGAAGTCATTCGAAGCTATTAGGGTGAAACCCCTGCAAAGTTCATAATTTATCTCAACCAAATTTACAAACTTGTATCCCTTTTAGAGAAGAAGTCGCTTAAAGGTGCATCCATTGTGTTTTAAAATTTTTTTATTGGCTTAAATATGTCCCAATACATCATATGTGCTGTTTACAATACAAACAAATTCATTCAGATTGCATATTCATCTCCAATCGCCTAATATATCATAATTACTAGTTTTCAATTAAAATCGAGTGTCATCATTATGCATGTGCATAAACCGAAAGAGAACGTCCTATTTACATGCACAGTAGTTATATGACCTATTGAACATTTTCAACCCAAATTTGTTATTTTGTCTGGTTTAAATAAAATTCCAAAATTACGTTTGACTCATTGGCGCGCGCCACACGCTGTGCATTGTCCGGTTTTCGATCAGAAATCGATACTTTTACCTTCATATCGTCAATATACTAAGTCGAGTATCATTAAAATGGTAGTTTTCGGTAACAGTTGGTACTTCTCGATGAAATAAGACAATTTATAACGTTTGCCATATTTGACCCCAACAACACAATGGATGTACCTTTAAAGGTTTTACTTATAACGTCTCCGGCAGCCATATTTGTGGGCGTTGGAATTCATGATCAACAAACTTTGAACCCCCTAGGTGCCAGGTACAAATTCACCAAATTACAGCTTTGGAGATGCAGCGGTTGTGGAGAAGAATTTGAAAAGTTTACGGACAACGGACAGATGACTGACAGACGACGAAGGACGGACGGACAACGGCCCATACCATAAGCACATCTGGCCTTTCAGGCCTGATGAGCTTATAATGAACCTTACCCAGCCATGCTTCAGACAAGATACTCTCTCCAACATGTGGTGCACTTCACTGAAAAGTAGAACAGATACAAGTAGATGCTTAATTGGATAGACTACACGAACCTTCAAAAGTTCTTAGTACCACTCACAAATGTAAGTAGTAACCACAATCTTTTGATGTCACTGGATAGTTCCACCACTTACACAAGTACATGAATATCAAATTATTCAAGAGTCAGATTACAGACAGGGGTTTCAGGAGGTTCGAACTCCCCCTTTTAAATCATTTTGCATGTACATTTGATCGACCCCCTGGGTCAATATGGATTAGTGATGTTTCAGATGTTTGTTAATTTAAATGTCTCTGATTTCCTTGTTTACAGTTATCACAACTTCACTGGTTCAATCTTTTACGTCATTGTTATCTCATCTTGTTGTATTTGTTATATTTGTATCATACCAACATGTATCCTGTGTATAACCTACTGTTTCACCATCTCTACCATATGCTTGATAACGGTATAATGATCAATACCGAAACGTAGCCATTGTGAAATAAAGAAGTTTAACATCCATAAATATATTCTTGTCTTTCTATTACCGGTACACCAACTTTTAGAATACCTCTCAAACACTAAATATGAACTGTTCCAACAATGCTTAAAGTTTTACAGTACATTTAAAGATAATCAGTTTTAGAGCTTATGATGACAGTGAGTGAGTGAGTGAGTGAGTTATTGTTTAAAGCCGCTTCGGCAGTATTGCAGCCATTAGCGGCGATATGATGACAGTAATGTTACCTTCCCTGTCAGTGATGTCACCAGTTATCAGTGACGTTACCACCAACAAAATCTTTTATTTTGAAAGAAACAATTAGGGAGAAATACAAGTCACCTGCTCCTGTATTACAAGTGGACCTGGTTAACTCCCTAAAGTGTATTTAGTATTTATTGAACTTAATTTGCTGTCTGTACAAATATTGTGGTACTCTGTTAAGTACCTTCATGAAATTAGAAATTAAAAAATTATTTTATTATTAATTTTCTTCTGAAAACTCCCAATACACCATACATTTTTTTTTCAAGCAGAATTATGTACTAAAATAATTGATCAATTATTAAGGACAATTTTTAAATGCATTGGTAACATCACTGACATAAATTCTCAACTCTGTATGTTTAAAAGTAAATAATTTTTTTGTCAAAAGAGATTAAGATTGCATAATCTGTATTTAATTTCCAATGGGTGTCTTGTTCAAATTGTAAAATATTTAATTGAAACGGAGAATGATTTTATTTTTGTAATCACATCCACCAAATTGGTCCATTTTCTGAGAATGACCCATATAGAGACAAAGAGTCACAACAACAAACCTGAGTGTTTTGTCAGGATAAGCAGACAAGGTATGAAGCATCAGTTTTGCTTGGGCTTCCACTACAGGTATCTCTTGAGAAAGATCATCAGACCGTTTTCTTATGCAAGGCCGAACTTCGCTCTCTTCTAGAAAATCCAACACATCTGATGGTATATCTACAGCTCCTTGAGATGAGATGAGGTCGGACAATTTCTGCAAAGGAACATGCTACAGTTGAAACTGCAGCTTTAAGAACTTCGCATAATAGTTAAACAAGCGTATAATCCTTTTGATAGAAGTACTGTATTTCCTCTAATGAGCGCAGGGTCTCCGATAAGCATCAGGGGATAGGAAACTATTAAAGAAATGCACACCAAGCCTCTAATCAGCGTCTAAAGTACCGAATGTTTACAACGGAGTTTTCAAATAAAATACCAATGGAGGATCATGCTGTATTTTTACTTTGTAAAACTTTAAGCGCCAGGCCTCTTACCGAATTAGATGAAATACAGTACATGGTTTACAAACAAAAAATTCCTGTTGCTATAACTCAACTTATTCTTCGTAATATGAAAAGGCAAGTACAAGAGCCCGTCCAAACATGAAACAGGAAAAAATTTGTGGTTACAAAAGAAGTGGGGACGGACTGACGTAATATGTCACGATAACAGTAGGTGGGTGATAATTTTCAACTGATAAGCTCATTGCCACTGTCTAAGATTGGCTCAGCTCCACGATCATCTGCACTGGTGATAACTAATGCAAAAGCATTAGGTTTAAATAAATCATAGGAGACTTATATAGGGTATGACAACGAAAAGAAGTCATTGCAAACTTTACATTGTTTATTTAGTGGCGTTTTGAACACCCTTCAACAGATGCCTGATGTCAAACGACACCCAAAACATCATTAAATGTCACTATGTGTAAAGTTTCAACGACTTTGTTTTCGTTGTGGTATTATTCCGCTATGGTTACAGTATCAAATGGAACTTCAGACCGTTCTTCACCTGTAGGAGATGGTGTTCCCTCCTCCCCCTCCTGGACTGGAGTTCTGATAGAACTGGGGCACTGGTGTATGTATTCTGCAGCAAGGTCTGAAAAAAATCCAAATCATTAATATTGAAGGCGAAAAAATAATTATTTTAGTTTGATCTTGATTTTGACAAATTTGGAAAGAAAGAAAAATGCTCCTCAGAATCCCTCCCAATTTTTTTTACCTCCAGCCTTTGTCATTCTGCCCCAAAAATATGTAAACTGAGTAATCAACTTTGCATGACCTATTTTACTATTTTATTCATAAGGACAAGAAAATTGCTCATGACAGTTTAATTGCAGATATTTTACATCGTCCTTATTAGTGAATGGCTTGACTTACATAAATCTTAATTTGGATTATCATAATATTAAGTAGGATAAATCAAACCCAAATGATATTTTGATGGACAATGCTTACAGAGAGGAGAAGGTCTGTAGCCTGTGCGAGCAGATCGACGGACAGACAGACAGAGCTCTGAGGCTCAAGTAGTATCCCCATCTCCAGCAGTTTTCTGTTCAACGCCTTTTTCGTCCTTTCATTCTGAACCTGGGCTTGTATCTACATAAAAAATAAAACAATTAACCTCAAAGGTATTATAGTGTTACTAAATTTATTATCAATAATAAGAGAAATTGTCCTCATACAGGTAAATGAAACCAGTGATACAGTAGGGCAAACTGAATGAGGTTAAAAATTCGGAAAGTGATCTGAATCAAATATTTTCAAAGACTGTATTATTAATGTGTATATGTAAAAAGTTTATTTCATAACATCCAAAATTATCAAATAGAGAATCCTGTGATTTCAAACTAAAAATAGAAAATGTTTGTCAATTAGTCATTGTATTAACCATATAAACATGTAATTTGGATTATAACACTTATGATATGCTGTTACAATGTCATAATTTTAGGATGATCACAGTATGTCACAGACATGGCATTCTGGCATTAAAAAAAAATTAGAGCCATGGGCTCTGTAGCTCATCAGAGTTTATTTTGTTTGATGATGAAGACAGAAATATGTTGTCTCAATATAATGCACAATCCCTAACCCTGACAAATCTTAGTCTTGAAATTGAGAGAGAGCACTCAGCAAGGTCAACACACAGGAGATTATGCAATATTCTGACCCCTTGGCTCTGGTTACAAGCCAGCTGTGTTTTTTGTGTTTTACCGCCAAATTATGTAATAGACTCTTGCTTGCACTAAACACTGGCAGCACTGATCTAACTGTATAAAGGCTTAAAGAGAACAGGCAATGTGATGAATCTCATGGTACATACCGGTAGTACAATTTTGAATCACCTTGGCTAAACAATCTCGGTTCTAAGCCTTGTCATCCAAACATCTAAACATTCTGAACAAAATATTCCTTCTAGTTTGTTCTGGATGAAAACAGGATTTTAGGTAATGGCCTGCGGGGCTCTTATTTGGGGCCACTGGGTCACCAAATCTACAATTTAGAATCTCCATTGGCTAAAGACTCTTTACACAACATGACAACCTTCTAGGTCTTTTCTTTCTGGAGAAGAAGATGAAAATAATCTTATCTTATCATTTCATCACCAGTCATATGCAGTTCACATATCTCATGTAAAATAAAAGAATTCTTAACTCCTCTTCAATTTAGTCCTTTATGCCTTGTCACAATTTTCAGTTCATAGGCTATTCAATAGTTCTCATTTCACATTGATTACATCAATTTGACAAACATGTCTCCAATGTAGATTGTTATCTAAAGTCGACATATATTTCAAATCATTGTGATTGAAGTGTCATAAAATATCAGTTCAAAATTCATTTTCAAAGGGTTTTTTTAGGCAGTGGCCCATATTTGGGGTCACAGGGTCACCAAATTTACAAGTTTGAATCCCCATTGGCTAAAGAGTTTGCATACAATATTACAGCCTTCTAGATCTTTTTGTTCCGGAGAAAAAGATGAAAACAGGATTTTAGGTAATGGCCTGTGAGGCCCTTATTTGGGGCCACAGGGTCACCAAATCTACAATTTAGAATCTCCATTGGCTAAAGACTCATTACACAACATGACAACCTTCTAGGTCTTTTCGTTCTGGAGAAGAAGATGAAAATAATCTTATCATTTCATCACCAGTTATATGCAGTTCACATATCTCATGTAAAATAAAAGAATTCTTACTTCCTCTTCAATTTAGTCCTTTATGCCTTGTCACAATTTTCAGTTCATAGGCTATTCAATAGTTCTCATTTCACATTGATTACATCAATTTGACAAACATGTCCACAATGTAGATTGTTATCTAAAGTCGACATACATTTCAAATAAAGTGGTTGAAGTGTCATAAAATATCAGTTCAAAATTCATTTTCAAAGGGTTTTTTTAGGCTGTGGCCCATATTTGGGGTCACAGGGTCACCAAATTTACAAGTTTGAATCCCCATTGGCTAAAGAGTTTGCATACAATATTACAGCCTTCTAGATCTTTTTGTTCAGGAGAAAAAGATGAAAACAAGATTTTAGGTAATGGCCTGTGAGGCCCTTATTTGGGGTCACAGGGTCACCAAATCTACAATTTAGAATCCCCATTGGCCAAGGAGTCTGTACATATAATTTCAGCTCTCTGGAGTCATTGGTTCTGGAGAAGAAGATGAAAATAGCTTTTTAGCTTATGACCCCTGTGGCCCTTATTTGGGGTCACATGGTCACCAAATCTACAATTTAGAATCCCCCTTGGCCAAGGAGTCTGTACATAAAATTTCACTTCTCTGGAGTCATTGGTTCTGGAGAAGAAGATGAAAATAGCTTTTAAGGTTATGACCCCTGGGGCCCTTATTTGGGGTCACAGGGTCACCAAATCTACAATTTAGAATCCCCATTGGCCAAGGAGTCTGTACATAAAATTTCAGCTCTCTAGAGTTATTGGTTCTGGAGAAGAAGTCGAAAAAGTGAAAAGTTTACGGACGGACGGACGGATGGACGGACGCCATCCCATGCCATAAGCCCATCGGGCCTTTCAGGCCTGATGAGCTAATTACATATTTATTCTCATGGACGCAAGCATAAATTTCTACTTCTTGAGCTACAGGATATTGAACTTGCTTACTACTGCTAACACCTACCGGTACATAAACTGACCTGTTGGCAATAAGCAGCCCACTTAAAAGCATTGTTGAGGGCCGCAACATCCCACTTCCCTGCTGTCTTGCCGCTAGCCTGACCCAGAATCTGGGCAAACGTGTAGACGTTCTTTAGCACAGTCTCCAGAGACATAACCTGCTAAATAAAATATAATCACTTCACTTGGCAAAATAGGAGTATTTTCTTTTCATTGAATATGATTGATTCAGAGAACTCAATTTCAGCAATGTAAAACAATATGCATGCAAGGATGCTCTGATTAACTCCTTATAGATTGCTGATTGACACTGCCACTGGCATAGACAATATCAGTCAGTGTTCTATGTATAGCGTTTTGTACAAATGTAACTAGGGTGGTTTGTCAGCGGATCAAGGCATTCAGGATGAACACTAAGCCAGGTAGCTTGGCTACTAAGTTGAAACGCATTCCTTCATGTTCTGAAATTCAAAAAATCAACTAGACGATTGGGGTACAATAGCCTGATCTCACATATCGAGAATATGAGGTTATACCGTAAATACATCTATGATCTATGTCATCTCCGGCTGATCACTCTCCAAAACAAATTTACCGCGTCAAATACACTTCCGGGTTTGGGTTAAAATCCGGAAAAGTGTAAGTGAAACACAGTCTAGCTCAACCTGTCATTTGATACTGCCATTCAATGCCGAGGCATGAATCAGATCATATCCTCTGAAAAGCAAGCCTATACTTTTGCGGATAAAACGATTTTTAAAAATTCTTATAACTCGAGACACTTAAAATAAAATATAAGGGGAACACAAATTAAATTAAATTAAATTAAATTAAATTAAATTAAATTAAATTAAATTAAATTAAATTAAATTAAATTAAATTGAATTAAATTAAATTAAATTGAATTAAATTAAATTAAATTAAATTTATACGTCGTTAAATAATGTTTTCCTTTAATGTACTTTTACAGTTAAGATTTTAAGAAACTAAAGGCAATGTTTATTATATCATGTCTGAATTGGCATTTTATATGTTCAATTTTACCATTTATAATAACATCTTTACGACACTTTACACGGGTATACCCGGTTGCTCTCGCTCGGGAAATACTTGATTATCCTATTCAGGCACTCGTGTCGTCAACATAGTCACTCATATGATATTCTATATGCGTCACGGTGATATAATAGATCTACCTCACTTACATCACAGATCAAGAACACTAGAATTGCCACTTAATATAGATAATATCTGTTCGGGTGCTTATTGATAAACCTGTTTCTGATATCAAATATAATTACTCGTTGATTAAATTAATACTTATTTGTTACTTTAATTGATATATTTGATATCAGGCGACACTTGGGAAAGGTTATCAATATGTCCATGCTTCTTGTCCTGTATGTTGATAATATCGAGGGTATAAGTTCCGATACATCTAAACGTACGTTATGTAGCCTACATGTAGCTTATTGATTCTATTGATTTTGAAAATGCATGACAACATGACAACTTATTGCAACTAAATTAATGCCATGAATACAATGAAATATTACCCTTTACTGAAGTGTTCACTTAAAACGTGTTTTACAATCCATTTTAATGCCTTTCTCATACTTATTATACTGACTCTATTTATAATATTACATTATTTGAATCTCACCATATGCATAGGTCTACTTATAGTTACTGATACGATACAGTTTGTAAGCATTAAAAGTGTTTCTCTTCTTAATGAATTAAATAACTAACTCACTTGAATAAGGCAACATATCTTCTTATCGTACATGAAGTGTGCATGTTAACGTGATTATGTTTCAACTATTTGAATTGTTAAACTTACGCTTTATTTGAACAAAGCACACGAATGCGTATTGTACCGAAGTTTTAAGGTCTAATATTAACATCCCCATAGAAAAAATGCATTTAGCTCAGTATACATTAAACAGCTGTGTAAATAATATATCGCTATTTACAATCATTTGAAATACTTATCTCCTATTCTTATTCATGCATTATATCTCTGTTTTTTACTAAAATACAGAGGGTGTATCCCACCCACAGTTATATAATAAATTATGGGACTTGGGAGCTTACTGCAAGTTTAGTTTATATTCCTTCCCATTAATAAAACATGAAAAGTTCATACATTTACATGTTCTTAAACAACCGTTTTTGACAAGTATTTAATTAATTGTTTTCCTAATGTCATTGATGTTATCTATGATTCATGGGACTCTAATACGTCTCGCAGGTAAATGTGTGCACGGTCCTACCTTGATATCCTATAAATAAACATGTCAAAGTGTGTAGATAACGTATACAAAAAAATGCTTTTCACAAATATTGGACTGGTATAGGGATTTTTTTTTATTCAGGCCAACTATATTTCATTCCTCGGGTTAAAACGTCCATAGTGGGTGAAAAAAAGCCAGTTTATGTTGAAGACGCTAACGGGTTAAGGGTTCCGCTTGAGTGAATTCACTGTTCAACAGGTCCCGACTCGGTCTGGTGGGTATACGTCTCGGGGGGAACGTTTCGAGAAGTTGGAGGAACTTTCCGAGCAGTATTGTGGTCAGTTGTGGTAGACTGCTTGTATCAAGACGAGGTAAGAGTAGCTCTATTGTTTTACTACAAACATTAACTCCACTACAACCGCTCTTCATAGATTGGTACATATATAGGCGAGGTATTGTATATATCATTCCCCTAACGAGTAACAGTTCATGATTCATTACGTTGCAATTTCTGAAGAATTCTCAAGTTCATTCAACCCTTTAATAACTTTAATTTTTAAGATTAATAATAAAATGTTAAATCTTTATACGACGCATGAATAATAGGTCTACTATAATGTATATAACAAGGTTACTGGAGGGATCTGTCACATTTACTTTGTAACAATTGGACCGAGCTAGTACTAGCTCCGCACACTGTCAAGCGAACCCAGATAAAGCCATTTTAAGATGGTTGTATGGTGTAGCTGTGCGGTACCTGAGCTCCCAACCTGTGTTTAATGTCTCACAAAAGGAGCAACCGAAAACTGGTTTCTTAGCTATTGTCAAGTGATGTTGTATATCGTAGCCTGCATACCAACCCTCTACCGAATATACGTATATAACTCGCAGCCTTCATGTAACTCAGCCTTTGGTTGTCACTCACTGTTTACTTTAAATGGTGCATTATTTGCATAATAAACATGGGACGGCAGTTCACAAACAAGATTGTGTGTACATTATACTACGACACACCTACCACTCCCGAAAAATAGTACCTTCAATGCAACCCGCCGAGTATCTTCTAGCTTACAATAGACCGAGTTTCTTTGAGCATATTCTTTTTTAAAGCCTTTGTGTTATGAAATGGTGTATCGCGTCTCTAGTGAACAAAAACATGCATGTGCGCATATTCACTTCGTCACGACACACTTAACACTCCCGATGCATCACATTCCTTTCACAGAACACACTTCCTTTGTGCTACATGTTATTTAAACCTACTTCTACCTGTTTTTCGTGAGGGGGATCGAGGTCAACGGAAGATGAATGTACCCCACCACGGCCATCTCACCATTGTCAATGAATTGTGTTTAAACACACTGGGTTTCTTACTTTAAACATTAATGTTTTCATAAATGTGTCCTAGGTTAAGATAATAAGACAGTGTGTACATAGACGCACACAATTAATGATACATTTGATATACTTTTTTAGATCAAGAAACAAATCCTAGATCATACTTTGTTGCATATTTCGTTTTTCAACATTTTGTATCTTACACGAAAAATAAGTTGAGAAAACAAGAATGTCAATGTCCAACCCATAAGAGATGCGCGGTTTCTACTTCTGAAAAATCAATGTTACTTCCTTGTATATAGTAAGGTAACCTTTGTTTTACAAATCGGTAAGCTTTTACCCTCGTAATTATTTTCACAAAATAGTGCTATGGATCCATGTTCGAATAGTTTTAAAAAGAGTTTAAATTGATCAATGAAAAGCCGACAACATATGAACGGATATTCTATCTCTTGATCTTAAACGTTAAAGTGTTGACTGGTCCTATTCGCTGTATTTCTCCTTGTCGTTTTCCTGGATTTTCAGGATTTTCAAGATCTGTTAAATATCGCCCAAAATGAAATTCTTCGCTTAACCCTCAGACCTGTTTATAGGGAGATATGTTAGTCTGCAGTTTTTAAGCGTGCATACCAATACATATCATTGTCCATAAGCAAGGACTATAGCGCCTGATATCATCTAACGATTTACTGAACTTAATTGGAGGTAGATTACATACTGGAATAATCGCATTTCCATGAACGGCCTTGGGGCTGAAAAGCAATACCCGTGAACTAAGTTAAGCATACCTTTCAAATATATAAAGACTTCTACATTTAAATAACACAAGAAGTTTCATTTTCCCCATTACATGTATAGGGATACTGTTAATTGTTTTATGGACATGTTATTCGTCAACCATTTTTGCCGTATCTGAAGTAAGATATCTGTGAAGTACTCAATTTATTTTAAGATTGCCATATCTAAACGAGAACATTTCAAGCTTCAATCTAGATATAACATCCTATTGACAATCATGTCTAAAATGCATTGTATTCATATGCAACATGTGTTTGTAACGCCATTGGTTATTGTCCTTACATACATTTATTGTGTTTGGAAGGCGGATTTGATAAGTTAAATATTGTGTCCAATAACAAATATACTTGAATATGCCAAAGAGTATAACATATGAAGAGGCTCAATCTAGAGTACAAACTTTAACGTTTAACAAGTCTAGATTCGTTTCCTTGAAGGAGCAAAAGTATTAACAAACCCTTTATTAGTTCACAAACACAGATTTCAAATGAAATATTTCAATGACAAATAGTTTCATACCTCAATGTGAGTCTAGAAAAAGGTATGCAACCAGGTCATCTACATAAATAGAACATTGACAAAGTTGAACAGCAAGTGCTCAACTGAAACTTATCCATTGAACACTAGCCTTGCTCACTGAGACACTGACTGTGTGTAACATAAGAGCCGTTAATACAGTCCTCATTTAGCAAGTCTAGAAAGGTAACATTAAGAGAAGCGTTGCATTATCTGAAATAGAGAGGTAGATAGCTTTGAGCTATTATTCTAAATTACATTATTAGATCTATGTTAACGAAAAACGAATGGATTTTTTTTTTGGAAATGCGAATAGAAAATACAATAATTGAAAGGAGGCTCTTATTCCGAACAAACCTAACTTGTAACTTTATCATTGCATTAGAATATATACACTTCTCCCTAATCAAAGACATACTTACTTAAAAGCAAGATTACACCAAATAATGAACATTCGGAGAAAAATCTAAGACGTCTAATGTTCTTGAAATCCAAAAGAAAACAATAGGGCATGCTCAACAGTGAATAAAACTGTACCCTCTATTGTTAACAAAAATGTCCTTAAAAATATAAGAAATGCATGCATGCACAGAATTTTCGTTGAAAATTAAAATGTTACGATGAACATTTAATGATGAAAAATAAAGCTTCTAATGAGTTGAAGTAAGTTGAACAGAGTTGTTGAATAAGATAATCTCTCATCTATTCATTGATGAATTTTCAGAGATGTCCCCTCGTGTTTGAGTAATGTCCAGTCGTGACCTCTAACCTTTCCAAAGGTCATTAGGTCAAGCTCAGAAAGTCAAGGAACATCAACATATCCATTTCATCAGACACGCCAGAGTTCATTTCAAGGCATGTCCATTGTTCTTTTGACTAAAATATAGGCTAATAATATGCAGTCTCAGAACTGTAGGAAGCTGCATACCTAAAGTTTGTTCACCTCCTTGAGTATTTCAGTGCAAATATCATGTAATTTGGCATGTCTTTGAAGCATCGTATCAACGCGAAAACAAAACACTTTGCATTTGTGCAATGCATGCAATTTTATTGACGTTACAATGAACGTCAATTTACATGATACTTGCACTAAGATACATATGTAGATAAACAAACCTCTGGTATGCTGTTGTATATATAAGAACGTTAACAAGACAAACTTCTAAGACACCATTGTTTCAGTTATACATGAATATGTTTACTGTTTAGTTGTTGATATTATTCGAACGACAACCTAATTGTTTTATACTAATTGAGTCTATTCATTATCGTATCCACCAACGCTGTTTAAATACTGACAAGATGTATATGGTATTGGTTGATCTACGGAATACACCTGTTCCCACGGCGAACTTAGGAAGACAGTGGGTGTTTAAGAATTTGAGTATAGGTATTATTTGAAAAAGATTGCACTAGAATTATGTCATTGCAACGGCATCACAACGTTGATTTAATTGTGTGCGTGGAAAATGCAATTCTGTATACAATTGGAAAAGGGTATGAATATAAATGTTAATCGACAATATAATTAATTATTCCTTCAGCTGCATATAGACTGTTAAGTGTAAATGGTTTATAAGAATACGATATGTATTGTTTACGTGTAAAAGGTGATATCCTTTAATTCCCCGACTTGTTCAGTAGCGTCTAAAAGTTGAGGTCAACAGATTGTGAAATTAATTTGTTTAAATTATATGATGTTAGCGTTGCACTGGACGAAAATATATTACATTAACCAAAATGCAACTTTTAAAAGTTCAACGTCTCTTCGAGGTCATGTAAAAGTGCTGGTAAACTTATATGTATGCCTGACTGATTATCTAGATTAGGCCACTGTTTGTCTTTGTGTCTGTGTGTGAGTGGGACTACTGATACTGTGTTACAAACGACCGACACCGATATCAAGAACATCATACAGAACATCATACACGCGATATGCAGAGGTGTTATATAGGCCATACCTTCACGTATAATAGGTCTTTTTCATGCATTTTTAATTTTCATTGCATTATACACATATTATACCAATAGGTCTTATTCATGCATTTTATATTTTTATTGCATTATGCACAGATATCAATACCAAAAGGACTTATTCATTCATTTTATATTTTTTATTGCATTATACACAGATAACAATACCAATAGGTGTTATTCGTTCAATTTATATCATTATTGCTTTACACACACATACCTATAGGTGTAATTCGTTCATTTTCTATCATTTTTGCATTATACACATATTATACCAATAGGTCTTATTCATGCATTTTATATTGTTATTGCATTATACACATATATCAATACCAAAATGTGTTATTCGTTCAATTTATATCATTATTGCTTACACACATATACCTATAGGTGTTATTCGTTAATTTTCTATCATTCTTGCAGTATGCACATATTATACCAAAAGGTGTTATTCAGGCATTTTATATTTGTATTGCAGTATGCACATATTATACCAATAGGTGTTATTCAGGTATTTTATATCATTACTGCATTATACACATATTATACCAATAGGTGTTCTTCGGGCATTTTATTATTATTGCATTATACACATATACCAATAAGTGTTATTCATGCATCTTATACATTTAATGCGTTACATATCGATACGTTTAGTGTTATTAATGCATTTTATATGCTTATTGCATTACATACCGATACCAATAGATGGTTTTAGGTCTTAAGTTCATGCATATATGCATTTGTGCCAACACCGATCGTACATTATCGTAACGTACACACCGAAAAGCCTTGTTGCTGGCCACCGATATATAAGCATTATACAACGTAACAAGTGGGTTTGTATTAAATTTCACTATTTACCATACATCAACACTGCTTACGTAAAGTAGAATTTAAGGAAGGTTAACATAATAACCTACGTGCAGTATATTGTTACATACTAGACTGTGTGAATAACGCCATAACAGAGAGGTCTGATGTCGGGGGACTGACTGGCTATTTGTTACACAGACAGTGTTTTGTGGGGCACGAACATTTACAGGGCTAGTACCCGGTGTTCAAACCCTGTTCTTCCCGATTCAGCATCTAATCTTCACGCACTGTTTAACACATGCTTGGTAATAATGTAAACCCACAGAAAACCACGGTTGTACCAATAAGCTTAGCACACGTTTAGCGATAATGGAACCCCATCTAGAACCAGGATTTAACCATTACCTTAAAATTATCCGTCGTTGTTTTTAAACCGTGTTATCCCTGATTCAGCTTCTTCTTCACGCATTTTTAAACACATGCTTGGTAATAATGCAAACCCACAGAAAACCATGGTTGAACCAATACATGCGAGTTTTTTTACTTTAGACCTTGTTACTGTCATGCAAGGATAGACT
This sequence comes from Gibbula magus, assembly GCA_936450465.1. NCBI lineage: Eukaryota > Metazoa > Mollusca > Gastropoda > Trochida > Trochidae > Gibbula > Gibbula magus. Next base: position 35,632,904 of record OW388294.1, on the reverse strand, counting down.
CTACGTTTCGTTATGCATCGTGCATGCCAAGTGGTAATTAAAACACCTTAGTTTATAGCCTACACCTCAGGCCTTGTTACACTTTCTTGAAATATGATTCAACGTTTTCGTCATGTAATTTTTAAAGCACAATTAAAAGTCCAGGTCTCAGTTTTAACCTCACCGTTGTGTTTGCTCTGCTCTTGTTACGCCTTCTTGAAATGTGAATCAAATGTTACCTCATCCATTGACATTGTATACAGTCTTGTTAACGCATATATTGATTTACCACATACCTTGTAGCGCTTTCTTGAAATGTTATTCAAATGTGTGTTCTGACAGTGCAACTAAAGTTGGTTACAACAAGTGGTAACTACAAATCGTATACCGTGAGAACGGACCTTTACTCTACTTTCATATTCATCCCAAATTTCCTCTTAAGGCCCGTTCTCACGGTACGATTTGAACTTTAGTTGCACTGTGAGAACACACAAGTCGTATCGACTTACACACGATGTACATACAAAACTGTCGATACTACAAGTTGTTACTACAAATCGCACAGTGTGAACTGGCCTTTATTTTATTTTGGAACAGGAAAAGGAACCACCATTGCTGTTCCTTATTATTGTGTTATCATTTTGGCATACAGTAGGGTAGAGCGGGGTCAATTGTAACACTTTTTACTTATAAACTGGTACTAATTAGTACGTTGACATATTGGCTTGAAATGTAAGTGTAATTTGGGGTTCTATAAGCAGTAGTTATAAAGTTAGGACTAATTAAATTCAAGCACTGCGAGTGTTACAATCGACCCCGATCACGGGGCAATTGTAACAGGTAAGTGTGTCATTTGTAACACATATGGTTAATATGAAAATTAAAACTATTTTCAAAGTTAAATTAAAAGCTAGACTGTTGGAATAGATCATCTTCATATTGAGTTTGAAATAAAATACAATTAAATATTCATCATCAATATCAATCATAATATATTTTGTGTACGATTCGTATATTGCTGAGCTTAAATCAGTTTTCAAATTTCGCACCAAAATCTTCACATGAAGGGTTGTTCTGTATTAAACTTTATCAAAATTGTACTAAAATGTTCATCAAATTGTTGACAAAACTAAGAATTATTATAAACTGACATCACCTTTGAATGGCAATTCCATGCCATCTTACAAATGATTGGTTTTTGGAATCCAAAATTATTAAACATATATTGGCTGAATTCTCTCGCAATCCTTGTTCATATAAAGGCATATGGGGTATTTAATTTTTATATTAAGAAAAATACAAACGCATACCTCTCTTCTTATAGCTGCCCATATGGCGTTGAACGATAACTCACTCAATAAAAGCATACCATCTTTCCCAGCTGGGTGAAACTCAATGAAGATTGCCTTATAATGTTTTTTAATACTATTTTTGTGCAATGCTGGCGGATATAAGTTACCATATGCATTTTTTTAATGATCAGGTTACCAAAAGAAAGTCAATTTGAATTGCTCTGTTGTAAGTCCTTTCCTTAGAAATATTGTATACTAACTAAAAATATTAATGAATTGGATTGGATTGAGATTATTCCCAGCCAGGGTAAACAGTTTAGTGTAAAGAGATATTTACTTAATTGTTCAAGTAATCGATGTATTGCCTTTCAATAGATGATTGTAATTTAATTCAAGATTTTCATTTGTAAAAAATGTTATCTTTGAACTTCCTTTTTTGTCAAATCGTACACTGTTTTAATTAACTAAAGTTGTTTTGAGAATAGCAAGGCAGAACTTAGGCATTCGGGGTGGGGGTATTTTACGCAAGAAATGCTTATTTATAAACAAAAGGGACACATATAATATCAATCAACATCGCATCGGGCAATTGTAACACCGTGTTACAACTGCCCCCAACGTCAGTAGCCATGTCTCACGTCACGTCACGAGTTAACCTCTCACGGTTTTTCTTCAATTTCTGCTTCAAGATTCTACGTAACATCCCTAGATATCATATAAATTATCAATCTTATATCTAATAACCCAATTCGGTTCAAAACGATTTCTTACGTTTTCAGAAATATTTACTTTCAACTGCAAAAATAGATTTTTTTTGTCTTTTGGATCGCTCTTTGTGAAAACTGTTGAACAACATCCATTTATTTATAACTGGGAAATCAAGGGCAATAATACTATGTATCTTAGCCTATGTTTGAACGTAAACTTGAAGAGTAATCACCCGTGTTACAATTGCGCCCGCTCTACCCTATGAGTAGATGTTCTGTAGATCCAGAAGCCAGTTGATCCTATATTTATGACACAAGGTAGGTGTTGAGACTACAGATAGAACTTAGACTTTTAAGTCACCGAACGATAATCATGATTAAGGAAACACCAACCAATCAGGACACTTCCTTTCTGCCCCCGATTTCAAGCGAAAAAGAACAGAGGTTAGGATAGGAAATCTGAAGGGAGTAACCTCTGTGGGAAGAGAATGATCGGAAATCTGAAGGGAGTTACCTCTGTGGGAAGGGAATGAGGAAACAGAAAACACGTAAATGAAATCATGTGTGTGTATTTTGGCCCAACAAATACGCACAAATAAGAAAAGGATTTTGTAAATTTTCAACTTAACGATAGGGGGATTTGTCCCTTCTCGATTTTGTCCGGAGGGGTTTGTCTTGGATTTGCATTGTATACGTATTGCTAGAAACCACTGTTTGAACATTGACGTTGTGATTGTTAAGACCTTCTTGCATGATATATCATAAAACGATAATTCTGTACATTCAATTCCAGAATCTCACACAAAGATGAAGACGCCAGGAGTTTACTTTCTGCTATGCGTGGTCCTCATCCAGCTCTCTCAAGCTAAAGAGAAATGGGACTGGGAGAAGGCTCCAGAATGGTCCTTCCAGGTGTTGCTGGGGTCCGACATCGAATTGTCCTGTAACGACACGGAGAACATGGTCATGGAGGGCGACATCCTGCAGTGGAAGAACCCGCATGGTGACGTCATCATGATGAACAGCGACAAGTACACGTTGACGAAGAACAACAACGTCAACCACATCCATCTGAAGGTTATGGACGTTCAGAATGGAGACAGCGGTGTCTATATGTGTAACATCATGCGCAATAACATGCATCACATGAAAGTTAACCGCGCTATCAATCTAAAAGATCCTTTGTATTCCAATCTTCTGAGTAAGTACGAGTACAACATAATGATTGGAGGGATTGCTGCTGCTGCACTGTTTGTTCCACTCGTCGTCATGTGTTGCATCTACAAGTACCGCTACATGACGTCAGAGGAGAAGGAGTTCGAGAAGAACGCTAAGAACATGCGCAAGATGACCCACACGCAGGATGTTGAAGCTGGACCACTTCCGGCGAAACACTCGCCGAGAAATGGCGGTCAATATAATCCTGGTTTTTCTGAGTCTACCAACTTGTAAAAAAAACTTATTAGTCTCTAACTCCAAAATAATCTACAAATATTAGACTCAGTCTTTCTAAACATCCCAATCAAAGTTTGTATTTCAGAGTCCTTTCTGTTTCATAACGTAGGTCATATGAGTTGTTTTTCTGGAGCATCGCTCACGCAACAACCTTTACTAAGTTAAACCTTAGCTCCCATGTTGTACTCTAAGCCTACCATAAGTATGACCACCTTGGTGTTTTGTGAAGGGAGGTACGGTCCATTGGTATTTAGTTCCACAATTATTGTCATTAAAGGGGCAGTAGCACGTTTCTTTGCTCAAATAAGTCGATGAAATGTATTTGAAAAATAATTTCACCAATCGTAAAACACCCTTCTCTCTTCAGAAAATCAAGTTAAAAATGAGTGTCCATGGCTCAGTAAAGCCACGGGAACGTTTTTGTCATTCGAAATAATAAAATGTGTTCCCAATAAAATGGCCGCCATGCAATTTTTGCTTTATACACAACACCGTTATCACTACTACGGATAATTGGTTTGTGTTATAGGATGTTTTACCCTCTATAGTACATTTAAATGGCACAAACTATCATTATAAATAGGAAATTTAAAAAATAAATTTAGCAAAAAACGTGCTACTGCCCCTTTAAAATGATACGGAGATTCAACCTATGCTGTTTTAAAAATTGGATTTTTTTTTACTTCAGATAACGGTAGTTTCTAAACAATCTTATACATCTTTATCTTAATCAGAACTAATCTTCGTTATTCAAGACACTACTGTTAAGCATATAATCGTATTTTCCTAATTTCACTAAGGTCATTTTAATCAGGTTTGTAACCATTGTTCCCGTTTTGTATGTCATCACCTTATTTCAATATCGATCACGTTTCTATGGGTGCTTTCGTATTATCTGTGTTAATATTATTTTTCAAATTTACGTATACACGTGTTTGTCATTCTGGTATTGTTATAAAATAACGAGGTAAGGTATACATTTGATTACAAGCATTAACAATGACGAAACAGACATCTAAACGTGATTTCTGTCACAACCAATCGGCTAGGACAATATCAACCATATATATATATATATATATATATATATATATATATATATATATATATATATATATATATATAATGTCTTTACTGTTTTACATATCCTATATACCATGTACGTTAATCTATATCCATATTTTATTTCTTACCATATGATGTCTTTACTGTTTAACATTTTCAATGTATGATTTACGTTAACCAGTAAACCATATTGGATTTATAAGGATGTAACGTGTTTACTGTTTAACGTGTGCTGTAAGATGAACGTTCACTTAACGTGTTTGCTTGTTCTGTTGTGTGAGTAACAATGTTAAATTTCTTTTTATATATATCAAATTATTCAATGCAAATTGTCTCAACTTGCCAATTGTACAATTCATATTCAGTGTCAGTGTTTACGTCACTTCAATGGCCATGAATAAATATTTAACAAATTGTGCCTTGAAATATTACAATCAATTGTCAGATCATTTTACAAACTCAATCGATAATGCTTTTATTCTTTTGAGCTGTGCCACTTTACTTCAATCAGATGTGGTACTGATTATCAACTTGCTTGTACCTTGCCAACCAATTAATTTAATTTGCTTAAATGAACGAAGCCTTTGTCCGAGTGGTAAAGTTGCTGAAATAGGTACCTGCCTCTGAGGGAGTGCGTTTGAATCTCATAATGATCCCGAAAGATTTGTATTGATGCAAATAGTGCGATCCCAAATATATTTTTATAAATCCCAAACTAGTATATTTTATAAAATCTTTAAGGAAATTTTATGAAAGATTACCATGCAAGTTTGAAACGTCTATCCGTTGTTTGCTGTTGCAATGATCGGTTAATATCATTATTCAGTATACACTACTGTCCGGGCCTCTTCATTTGATGATTGGCCATGAACACGGTATATTTACGTAATGTGTCCACGTGCTTGTTGTGTTTCCAAACTTTTAGAACTTTAGAATTCGTTTCACAAATCAGCTGCATATTCTGCTAAATCCACCCAACATATAAATAAACCATGTGATAGCGGGTTCCTCTGGGTTCACTCACATTTGCTCATGACATTTAATGCCTTGTATTTACCATGTACGCTTCTACTGTATTACATATTTTGTAATAAAATATTCAAAAGCGTCTGTTGATTTTATATGACTAGATCGTTTTCTTCTTACGGTTTGAACCACAGGCAAAGTGAAGCGCAAATGGACCGCGCGGTTCGCGCATAGGGAAAAACTGACCATTACGTGGAATAAAATGTGTTCATTTACTTTATACACAAAACGGTTATTACCACCACGGATAATTGGTTTGTGTAATAAGATGTTTTACCCTCTCAAGTAAATTCAAATGACACTAACTATCATTATAAATGGGAAATTTGAAGAAAAAAATAAATAAATATGCTACAGTCCCTTTTAGAAATTGGTTAGATGAAGGAGAAACGATGTTTATGGATTTACAACTTCTTCATTATAGTAATGACGAGTTCTATCAATTTACAACTTATTGCACTACTGCTATAGAAGAAAAATCCATAGAACTCGTTTATACTTATATATAAAATGTATTTTGGTATTTCCTACAATCCGCCTTATTACGAAGGCCATATACTTTGGCACGTTTTGTATATGCATAATGATGCTATTATTATCCAGAAATATTTATTTTCTGATGTCAACAGAAAATAGGTTTAAGAGGCATACGCAGATCCGTCATCAAGAAAAGTGTGGAGTAAATACAAATTATATCTTTTCCCAAATTAGATTTTAGTGTGTCGAAGTGGTGTTAGTAAAGTGACGTTAATCTTGAAGTGCAGCGACATTTTGATGGTGAGATTCGCAGACATACGTGGAGCATGTTGAAGAACGTTTGTTTCACGAAACTGTTCTAGTTTAAAAAGGATTTAGATAATATTTCTGTGAACAAACTACAATCCTTTTTAATAATAAAAGTTTATATTTATACTAGTGGATAATGTTGAACTATGATTTTATGACAAAAGGTCACTGTTCAACGTACAATGGAAGTTTTCATAAAATGTGCTATTGACGATCCTATCTATTGAAACACAAATCATACATATGAATAAACTTTATATCTGCAATCAAAATGAATTCTTAGGAAAAGATTCCACAGTTCATGGTAACTGCATGTTATATCTTATTCGACTATACTGTTGACTTGTTGTTTATGATTCTAATCAGAACACACAGTTAGATTGATTTAAACCAGAACATCAGAATGTAATCCATCATTCAAAAACGTATAGACGTAAGACAGAATCATCCAGACAACTCTGTGAATAATGCCAGGGACGAGAAGCAACCCGAACTTATTCATCTCCCATTAGTAAACACTCGACCTCCTTCCAGACGTCTCACCTGTAATTTATCACCTGTCTCATACCTGGTCAGGTGTTTGCACTGTATATACCTACTGTCAACAATCGATATAAGCATACAGGGGTGGTTGCAATGTATAAAACATAAAGGTATATACGTTGGGGTGTGTACACTATATATACCTACTGTTAACAGTATGCATACCCATAGATGACAAATATGGTTAAGTAGTTTTACACTCAGACTCTGAAAAAAGTATTTCTTCGTAAAAAAAAAAACCCACGCAATTCCATCAAATATTGAAAAGGAGACTAAGAGAAATGGTATTTTCTTAAAACAGGATCCTTTTCATTATTTAAGATAATGGTGATATTTTCAGATAAATACTTTTTTCTTTTGTGTTAGACTAACAAATATGATGATTGAAAGCGTATAAAATCTGAAATTAGTACACATATCCATGATGGTCCCCTATTCAACTACAGGAAACGTCAACAATCCATAGTAAGAAGTCAGTAATGTAAAATGGTACTTATTTTAAGCATTCAATATGTTAACCAATTTTGATGCTATACATGAAACATACTTTAAACTATTGTTGATGCCAGCTAATTTCGGTTGTCCCGCAAACAAGATAAAGCGTCACATAAGTAAAAGACTAGCTTTCATTGTCTGGAAGGGATATTTCGGGAAGATAGTTTTTGTAATATCTCACCTTATATATCGTTTTGTTAACTTGTTTATGTATGGCATTTTTGCTTTTGCTTTACTTAATATTTGTATATTGACGAAAGATCTAAAATATGGAATTATCAATTTTGGTAGCACGACTTTCACATGAGTTTAATGTGTTTAACTGAATAATGATTAATAAACAACGAATCAGCATATGCTATTTATTATTGGAAATCACATGCTTAACTGTAATCGATGTCAGAATGGTAAAGACAATCAACCAACGCCCTGATGCAATCATTTTACAATAGCAATTCTTCGTTGAGCAGACACATTTATATGAATGGATGAATGAGTTCATTCCGTAAAGAGGCCATATCCCCATTATACAATACATTTGCAACAGTTTGAGAACATTATCCAGCGCACATTATGACATATTGCTCTATGTATGATTTTTTTTTCTTTTCTACAGTGGTATACCCTTGAGGGATAGTTCACGTTTCTTAAAGACTAGAAAATATATATTACCTAGTTTGTTAATAACAGTATTGTGTTGACAAGACAGGGGGCTACACAATTTGTTGAATGGAGATTGTACATAATATTAAGTAGGTAGTATAGATCTTCTTAAATCGCAATAAAATGGACACTCCAAACAAAAATGGTACTCAGTTTCAGTCACACTTACTATACAAAATGGACATAGTCGTAAACATCTTGCTAAACCAATCTTTCGTCCCTCTTGGCTAAGCGCACATTGGTATATTCTGACAAAAATGGTAGTAGTAAAATACTTTTAAAAAACTATACATGATTTAATTCATTTATATGAATAAGAATAACTCGTGTGAACTTGTTGATAGTTTGTTTGATCACTTGAAAAGGGTAAAATAATCAAATACGACTGCTCAAAGAGCAAACATTTTAGTGTATAGCACACCAAGAAACTCAGTTTGATTTCGCCCCACATAGACCTTGAATCAAGGATATATATTTGAAACTGACCACTCCACAGGGGTATGTTTTATGGAAAACTAGCGACAAGAAAGCATATGAAGTCAATGATAAAGCCCCTTAGTTATAGTATAAGGGGCTCGATCGCTGACTTCATATGCTTATAGTCGCTAATTTTCGACAATACATGTCCCAGTGTTTGAAACATCATACCACTCCATTTTGCAAATTCCCCGAGAACATGAACTCGGGCATTTGATTGTGTGCAGCGCCAGAAGTTAGAAACACAGCTTTACAGCATGACATTCAGTATGTCTGTAAATCACAAGATGAAACAAGAAGACAAGTCGACTATATCCCCATTTAAACATAGACAACAATGATTAATGAACTTTATTCTTTAATAAATCCTAAATCACTCATATTGTGAACTCCCCCACCCCCCTTTCAATATTGTGAACTCCCCCAACCCCCTTTCTTTAGTGAACTCCCCCCACCCCATTTCAATATTGTGTACTCCCTCCACCCCCTTTCAATATTGTGAACTCCCCCACCCCCCTTTCACAATACCAGGATCCGCCACTGAATATCAAGCTAAGAAGTGTCTGAGATAACATGAAGGAAGTTTGCTATCCCTATCTGCATGACCTGAGTGACATATAGATATACAGGTGATATATCAAACTGCCCTGACCCTGTTGTGAAGTAAGACATTTATTTCAGTGCACCATACCTTTCTTTGTACAACGTGAATCAAGTTCGTTGTGATGGTACAGTGGGCAGTGTGTTTGCCTGGAGCGTCGAAGTCAGTTTGAATCCAAGGTAAATCAGAATTATAGCCAATAAGAATTAAGAACTAGAATGTTGGAACAATGTTACATTTGAAATCACAGAGTATCTACAATCATATAAAATCTGGTACTTTCTTTAGACCGAGACCCTTGCGGATTTAAACCCATGGTTCACTCCCTCAGAGTTATAGGCACCAATTTCCAGCACTGACTGTCCTAACATTTAGCCACTGATTGACTAAGAAATAGAGCCATGGGTTCTTTCAGACCAGATGAGCTAAAAATGTTTCAAATTTAATTATAAATTGTTCATTGTCACTTCACAATGATGGAGATTTAATAACAAACAATCATCAAAACCTCATCCTCACCAAAAAACAACTACTGATGATGAAGAGTCTGGCATCCAGTATTGGTTACAGTATTTCCTCAAATAGAGGCCGGGTCTCTAATAGCAGCCAGGGGGTGAAGATAACTAAAGATGAATAAAAGCCTTGCCTCCTATAAGGGTCGGGTCGTTTATTAGTTTTATGATACTTTTTGTGTTACTTTGTCAATATTAAATCATTGAATTAAATCATATGTTTTATTACTACAAAAATTTAAGATTGGGTTAAATATAGCGTGTTTTAATTTCACGAAATCCAAGAATCCAAGATGGCTGATGCGGCCGATTGATAGGTGATAGAACTTTCCCTTTAAATGTTAGTAAGTGCCTAGGCCCCTATTAGAGGAAATATAGTATTCACATTTAAAGAGACAGTACTTCCCTGAGATATATGGAGACAAATATCAAGGGAGGGACTACCGCTACTGGCATTTGAACATTTAAAGGCACTTTAGTATAGCATGATTTTTGCATTTATTATAACATCGCAATATATAATATACAATATAATATCATAACTTGAATTATCAAACAGACAGCAAGTTTATATCCTTCAAGACTGTTAACAGTATAACTAGTTGCAATACAATGTTAAAGTGAGGTTTAAACCTCCCACCATAACGACTCAGTCCATGTAGAACATCACCACTTACAAAACAACAATCACAACTTTTTTTATAAGATATTTTATTCAATGAAAAGTCAAAATTTCATATCTTCTCAACAATGTTAAGAGCAGGAGTACATACAGTATGGTATTGTGGGTATTAAACTCACCCCATAGTGGCCATTCTCTTCTACGAAACCCAAATCTCACGCCCCTCTAAAATAAAATTTGACTGACCCAAATCAACAAGCCTGCATATCTAGACACTTTGACTTAGCGTTACTCTAGCCCAACAACAGGAGAGCATTCTTTCTTACCTGAAATACAGGTGTGGTGTTATACAGTTTACCTGGGCAGGTAGGTAGTCACAATTAAGTCACACTATTGTAAATAGAGGTTGCCTGTGATGCTGGTCACAGGTACTGCATGTTGCATTTGGTGCACATAAACAATGCAGACATCAATACTAAATTCACAATCTATTATTTAGTGATTTGGGTAACTGAGTTAGATGTAAATGTAACTACATCCAATTCATGTTAATATTTCAATATATAAATATATGAAAGGTGTGTTTAGTTTCTTTACATTACACACTAACAATGCAGACATCAATGCCAAATTCGCAATCTATTATTTAGTGATTTTGGTTACTTATAGTTAGATGTAAATGTAAATACATCCAATTGAAGTAAATATTACAAAATATAAATAAGGTGTGTTCAGTTGCATGTATTACTCATTAACGATGGAGACATTAACACTAAATTTCTATTCTATCATTAAGGGATTTGTTTTTAGTTAAAAGTAGATGTAAATACATCCTATTGATGTTAATATTTCAATTTATAAAACCTGTGAGGTGTGTGTAGTTTCTCTACATTACACAATAACAATATCGACATTAATACTTAATTTCTATCCTATCATTTAGAGTAAAACATTTTTTAGTTAAAAGTAAATGTAAATACAACTGATTTTGATTTGATTTTAAATATTTCAATATATAGATATACCTGTAAGGTGTGTGAAGTTTCTTTACACTGCATTTGTTACTCATTAACAATGGAGACATTAACACTAAATTTCTATTCTATAATGTAGTGATTTCATTTTGTTAGTTAGATATAGATGTAAATACATGCGATTGATGTCATTTTGTCAATATATATATAAGGTAATACCTGTAAGGTGTGAGCAGTTGCACAATGTCAATGTAGTAAAAGAACCTGGACAGGTAGTTATTCACAAAAGTCACACTATTGTATACCTGTTACTTTGAATACCTGTAAAGGTGGGTGTAGGTGCTGCACATTGCATTTTTAAATAATCATTTGCATAATATATATGTACTACAAGAACAATGTTGTCATACAATTCCAAAACCATGAATTATCAACCGTGTGCTGTAATTTGTAGATTTTCTCAAGTACAAGATTTCAAAGTCATTATATCCTTTGATTGATGTTTTATGAAAAAAAACAGACAACGTACCACAGGTGATAAGTGCCAATTAGTCAAACGTAATTCTTAAGCTTATCTAAAGAGACAGATTGGGTTGCAGTAATGTCAAGAGGTTAAACATATAGGACTAATCTACATAATAATGGAACATATGATTTTGACTTCTGCACATGTATACAGTTGTTGCTTGATTTTCATAAAAATTATATAATTAATTGCCATATTTGGCATATGGGGAGGAATATGCATGTTGAGTGATACATTTTTAATTTAAATCAGCACACTTCTATTTTGACTCGTAACAACGTCAAATTTCATCAAGAACCTAATAGTGTAAGAGAGACTGACATCGTTTATTACATATAAGAAACAGAGGTAAGGACATGACACTATCAGTTTATTGTAGACAGCATTCCAAGGTTCAACTCGACCCAGTCACTCACAGTAAACATACAGTAGTCTTTATCTTACACCTCACAGTTTCATCATTGTCTTAACATGTGGGTTTCTAGGGAGATATAGAGTCTTTACATGCTGGTAGGTGAGCATAAAACACCTCATTTTCATTGGTTAATGTATTAAAGCGATCGAGCATTTGTCAAGGACTATGACAGTAATATTATTTGTCAAACTCAATAAACATATTTTGATTTATTATATTATTCATTTAGTTGATACAGTTATTTTGTCAAGAAAATCTTAAAATCATGTATGAAATATTGATATTTAGGATTTAAATTGAGACTTTTTTATTTTACACTTTATGCTAAAACAACTTGTGAATGGTGAGCATACAACGACAAACAAATTTTCTTCCAAAAAGAATTGGAGAAAACAACTTAAAGGGACATCGCTTTCGACAATAAAAATCAGATCATGTGTATCTAGCTATGCTGATGAACATGTCTGCTAACAAGTCACAGACACCAAATTTCAGACAATTGACGTAATTTGTAATAAAAACTACTGCAGGTAGACAGTGAAGTGAAGCATAACTTGTTAGCAGACACCCTAATCAGCTTAGTGAGATAAAGATGGGACTCATTTTTATCCTCGTCGCAGTGTCCCTTTAAGATATGAGAAGTCATGTATGACCTCATGTCCAACACTCTGTATACATGTAGGTAAACTTGGTAAGTCAATGAGTAAGTAGAATATTCATAAACCTAAGTCTATATTGAGTGTTACTAGAGGGTCTGGCATGAGCTTGTATGCATTAACAAAGAAAGTTGTTTAACCTAGATTTGTTCATATATATAAGTTAAAGAATGATGTTAAAATATGATTTTGACGGACTTTGACAGACACAGAATTTTTCCCAAAAATTGTTTAAATTTTTTTTTAACAGAGACTTTGTACAGAGGCAGTTTCCTAATTTTTAAAAGTATTTTTTTTTATATAGAGTCATCTACTGTATTCACTCGAGCCTAAGACCACCCCCTCTTTTCAGAGGGTTGTCCTGGGTGGGGTTATTCTCAGGTTATAGCCTACCCCAAATTTTGCCAGATCTTCCATGGTCATACATTACAATAATCTATAATATTATTGTTAAAAATTAACATAAAACCTATTCTGTCTGTCTGATGGTCTCCAGTATGAATTTTCATCTGAGTTGGGGTCTCTCCCGTCTAAAAGCCCATCCCCATGTTTTCAACATGTTTTTTTGTCTGGTCTTATACCCGAGAGAATACAGGGTAACTGACTTAAACCCTTTAGAGAGGTTTTTAGAGGCATCCATATTTCATCAATTGGTGTGATAAAATTAATAACAATAGAAGTACTCTCTGCAGGTGAGAATAATAATCATAATTCTTTTCTCTCTCTACAGGTTTTGAACTCAACCATCACCATGGTTACCAAGTTGACAATCTCTGTGGCAGCCATCTTGTTTCTGGCGGTGCAGATATCTGGCGATATGGACGTTACTATCGAATATGCAAAATCAATCAGTCTCACCTGTGACAGCCTCGCTTTGAACGTCTCAGACAACATGGCCGACATCAAACGTCTCTACTGGATTCTATCTGACGGGTCACTCGTAGATGGCGCAAGCACTCCGCCACAGGGCATTGTATTGTCTTCAAACGCCTATGTTCTTAACATGACGAAAGTGACAGATGATTTATTTGGTTATTACCATTGTGTTGTTCTTTACAATACAGATACAGTTAAAGTTGTTCGTAAAGGTGTTAACATTAACGGACCCGATTATTCCAAGCTCCATGACGAATATAAAAGAAGTGCTCTGATTGGAGGAATTGCTGCAGCTGTGATGCTAGGAATTGTGGGAATGGGCTGCATCGTGTGGCATTTCCGGTTTAAGAGAAATGACGAAGATACAGAGGATCTCTACAAAGTAAGGGGAGATAACTCTGAATCTCAACAAGTGGCCTATGATAACAATGCGATGGAAATGGAAACCAAAGTTAGTGAAGATGAAGAGAAAGTCAATGGTACTTTGGATGAGAAACTTTGAAATGAAGAAATATGTGAAAAAAACTCAGAAATCTCTCCCTGTATCTATCACATAAGTCAATCAGGATAAATCATCTATCAATTAATTACTTCTTTCTTTCCACCATCTACATCAATCTATTTTATTCATGAAATTTTATTGACACTTACTGTCTCAGTACACAATCAAAGATGTTCTTCTGGTGGTTATTTGAAGAGCTTGACTTTTCTGTACCCTACATATCATACTATCAAGGTTGAATGTAAGGCAAAGTATTGTGTTCATTATATCTAAATGATTCATCAGTCAATTATCTCTGATCTTGTGATATAGAATAATAGTGTGTCTTCTATTGTCTCACCTTATAATTTTGACAAGTTTCATCTCAAAACTTTTGTAAGTGTTGAAAGTCACTAGTTAGTTTTAAAGCTTATTTTATGAACTGCTAAACATATGTTATTTAGGGTCTGATTCCAAATTGGTGAGTGTCTAAAACTATCCCCAAACAATAAAATCAATAAAATGTGATAACTAAACAATGATTCTAATGATTTTTAAAATGGAAGCCATGCTTTCCATTAGGTGAAAAGATTTTGTATTCACTACTATATTTTTCAGAGGTTGTGATAACAGTTGTATATTCAGCTTGTAGAAGAAAGATATTTGTGTTTTGTTACAAAGAAGAAAATTGAGATAATTTGTACATGTTTTTTTTATAACATTTAATCCTACAAAATTCAGAGTGTGTTATTATTATTTTATAATAAAAGAAAACAGACTATATTCTTATTGTGAGTTCTTTCAGGATGAATAGATGACAGGACCAAGACAGAATTGTAAAAAGAAGATTAACATGAAAAGTAATGCACAAGTATGAATGTGTTACACAAATCATTTGGTCTCATGAATAAATGATTGAACTATCACAAAATGACAGGTCTGTACTTCCCTCTAAAACAAAAGTTCAATTGGTATCGATGATGGAGTGCTAAAACCTGAGAAATAACAATCAATTTTCTATGCAAATTACTGGGTATTTAAATATGTTTGTGAAACAAACCTGTCTTAAAAAATCAAAATGAGCGATTACTTTTAAACATCTCTTGAATGATGTAGCGCTATGTAACAAAGGGAGCAAGTCTCAAGGCATTGCTCCGTGTCGTTCAGCAGGGAATGAGCGCTCAATTGAGCAGACGGCAGGTGTTACATTAAATACATTAGCTTAAGGATAAAGACTAACATATCAAATGATACAGCATTGCCCAGATACCACACTTACATTACACCTCTCCCTTATTAAACTTCAGCTCTTGAATCTATATACACCGATATGAGGCAATTTGCACTGGAAAATAAATTGGGTCACACTAAGGTCAGCTTACAATAAGATCCAGGATAGCCTTGGTATGCTTGAACACAGAAGGAAAAGGGAAAGGCTATACTTTGCTTATTGTTGGTGCTACAGACATAAACGTGGGTGCACCTGAATGTTTATGAACAAAATTGTTTATGATCGACTACAACATTTTATCATAGCACTAACATAACAAAGCGGAAGTAGGGTTATGAAGTCATCATCCAAAAAACAGACCTTTCTAGCATAATGGTGCTTGGGCAGTGTTTGAAATAGCTCAATGTCAGTCCATCAGCCAACTGCTGGTTATTTTCTGATGGGATCTGTTACATGAGTGGCCAGACCAACTTGTGTGATTTTTGATAAACAATATGTCAATATACTGCAGGATCTGATTAATTTTTAGAAGCATCAACTGGTTGCTTTTCAAATCACAAGCCCGGATTGCTCATTGAGACTGAAATGCATTTTAAACACTGTACTTGGGGAGATGCATCTTCGGTTACCCATGGTTTTATATATGCTCCGTTTCTCTCCACTATATCACCCATGGGAAATTCTGTCAGCGAAATCTGTACTAAAATTACAACACCTGATGAAGTCAGTAAACAAAGAACATACTCAATACGATATGACGGAAATGTTCAAGGGAGATAACCGGTGACGGATGGCTAACAAAATGACCTCGCGTGCTTTGCAACGAAATGATGTGAATTGTCATTGGCTCGCAGACCCAAGCTGCGTAGCGGTTTGATGGGGTCACGCCGGCCAAGGGCGGGTAATTGAGTACAGATTTCGCTGATGAAATTTCCCATGGGTGATATAGTGGAGAGTAACGGAGCATATATAAAACCAATTGGGTAACCGAAGATGGGGGAGAAGTCGATTTCTACAATTTGTAATCCCTATATCTGCCAAAATTCACAAGCACTTCTTCTTTCAAGTGAATTTAGTTTTTTTAGTTTAGACCTTCTGATCCCCTTGTGGATCAACCACTGATATCTTCTTCTTGTATAATCTAAATCAATCATGTCAGATATTCTTTCAAGATTTCCAAATTTCAAAAGAAAATGTGTTACAAATTATGTAAGCATATCTTTTGAATGAAAAATTGATCAAGAAATGGTATATGCCTATGTTTTTATTAAGAACCAAACAAGCCACTGAAGGCTGCAGGTTATATGATCCTTGACAAACATCGGCTTTTGAGAGGTGTACTGATATAAGGGGCATAACTCATTTTATAACCAATAACATAGTCCTTTAGAATTTACCTACAGATGATATTGAACACTGTATCCGAGGCTTCACACAAAACCTCTTCATGGCAGCAATACAATTTAAGAGAAGATACAAAAATGCAGGAAAGTTGTACAATGATGTACAAATACTTTGTAACAAAGCAGTAGTCTTTGTGAAAAGTCAACAATTAGAAAATATAAATTATTATTCATATATTATTTAAATACCTATCTGTTGACTAGACCTACTTTGCCTTACCTCCCAGGGGTAATGCTATTTCAACCTTAATACAGACGAACTTGAAGAATGGAGAAGGGGTGCGTAAAATCCCTTATCCAAGGGCCGGTAAGTCTAGATGGTCTCGTGACGTCACTACCTGTTCATATCACTCTCCTAAAAGTTGCAGAGCAAGGCAGACGTGTTTTGTTCTGTGACTGGGGTTTTAGCGACTTGTGTTGCTAACTTGCTATTTTTCTCTTGTTAGTTCAAGAGATATCCTCAACTTTGTTCTTCGATAGTGCAGGTTGTGTTTGCAATCTGTTTTCAAGTAGGTGTTAGTTTTCAAGGGGCCTTGTTGACATGTGCTAGCTAGCGACCATCCGGAGTAGGTGGATTGCATGCGCCGCACGTGCAGCTCGTGATTCTTTGTTTTCTCTCACCTGACTGTTGGGTGTTTGACTTGCGTAGGGTAAAGGAGCAGTGGTATCTCTCCTACGCGGGTGACTCGCTTCGCTTGTCATCCGCTTTCGCTTGTCATTCGCCATTCGTTCCGAGTGCTGACTGTTAGGTGTTTGTCTTGCGTATGGTAGAGGAGTAGTGGCATCTCTCCTAATCGTTTGACTTGCTTCGCTGGCCATTCGCTTTCGCTTGTCACGCGCTTTCGGTCTGTACTCTAGTGTTAACTGTGGGTTGTTGACTTGCGTACGGTAAAGGAGCTAGTGGAATCACTCCTAATTCGCTTGTCATACGCCTGTCGGTTGTACTCTAGTGCTAACTGTTAAGTGTTTGTCTTGCGTATGGTAGAGGAGTAGTGGTATCTCTCCTATTTCGTTTGGCTTGCTTCGTTTGTCATTCGCTTTCGCTTGTCATACGCCTATCGGTCTGTACTTTAGGAAGTATCTCTCCTACGCGGGTGACTCGCTTCGCTTGTCATTCGCTTGTCGCTTGTCATTCGCCTGCGGTCCGTACTCAAGTGCTTCGCGTCTCGCTTGGCTTCTCGCCTCGCCTGTCACTGGCTCGCTAGTTGTTCGCCTTAGGTGAGTCACTAGCTTGGTTAAGGAGATACACTCCTCGTCAGTGACTCGCGTTGCCCGTTGCTAGCTTTCGCCTACCATTCGCCTTTGGCTTCGCCTTAGGTCGATTCTACGCGACTCACCCTTAGGGTGATTCACTTTGGTTCAAGTGACTCGCTACGCCAGTCACTTAAGGTTTGGTTCACGCACGAATGTTATGTGAATAAAGATTGATTTATCTTGTAAGTGTTTAGCCTAGTTTTTGGTTTGGCTTGTTCGTCTTTGTTTACCTTGGCGGGTGGTTACTTGATTTTGACTTTGTGCTCTTCGAGTTCAGAGTTTTTGTTTCAACTCTCTTGATTGCATATTGTCAGAGTTGTTGTGCTTTTGCTCCGCCACTTGGGTGTTTCACGTGTGTGACTCACCTCGTCTACGCTACTCGTGTTTGTGCTACGCCGTGTAGGTGACTCGACTGTCTCTACCTTCGCTTACGTTACGCGTTTTATCGTTACCGTTCGCCATGTACTCCGCCTTCTGCACGAACTGCGGAGGCAGGAAGTCCGCCTCTAAGGATCCGCACTTGTTATGTAGAAAGTGCAAGGACCTTTCGAAGAGGATTACCGTTGCGACGAGTGCGCTCCTCTCTCCGAATCGGAGTTCCACGCGTACGTTTCCGCCATACGCAAGTCGGTGGCCGATAGGGCTGCGTCACAGAAGCGTACGTCGTCAGCTCAACGTAGGGAGTTGTCTCCCATTTGTCATCCGTCTCCGGTGGAGGATGTAGACATTGTCCTCACGGAACGGGCGGATGAATTCGACAGGGAATCGGACCTGTTCGAACCCGCTGGGGGGTCGAAGTTACGCTCCCCCCCTCCGCCGTCGTGTTCCGGTTCTCGTTCGCGGACTCACCCGTTGTCCCCTCCTTCGCCGGACCAACGGTTGTCTCCGCTTAGACTTAAGACTTAAGGTGGTCCAAGAAGGCTAGGTTCGACAAGGTCGATCCGTCCCTCCTTCTGGCATCCGTCAAGGATATGGTCTCTTCCTTGCTCGATGCGCGTTTGGGTCCGCGGAACTTACCCACTCACACTACGACTACGCAACCGTGTGAGCCCTATGCGGATGACGTACCTCAGGGTGCGCGTTCCTCGTCCGCTAGGGCCTCCGCACCCGCGACTCCTTCGCGTACCCCTCGCACCCCTGAGCGGCGTGTCACGGTGATGTCACCCTTACGTGACTCCTCGCCGGACTCACCGGAACGTGACACCCGCTACGTGGACGTGTCGAACCCTCCGTTCATCAGTATAGAAACGGAGGCGGAGGGTACGGGATTGTCGGAGGATCCTCCAGTGGTTGACACAATAGCTATGCTATCCGAAGTGGCTTCGTTCGCGGACGTTCCACTTAGCCAAGTCAGCGTGACGGGTCCGCGCACGTCGGCGGCCAGGAGGGCTTCCTTTGGCCCTGATGGCGAGGTACCTCCCGCGCGTCTTGCCCTTCCACCTCATAGGCTCCTGTTGGAGGCCACCGAGGATATGGAGCAAGTCGTATCATCTGCGATGCCCAATCGTCTGCTTCTGCCTTTGGTGGTGCCGGACAAGCGCAGACGGCGTCTGCCCTTGTATCCGGTCCCTTTTCAGCTTGTTCCGCCTCCCCTTGATCAGGGGGCATCCCGGTTGTTTACCACCAACCTGCTTCACCGCGTGTCTGAGGCACAGTTCTCTCATCTTGACAGGGAGGCGCGTTCGGTGTTAGGCTTGGGGAACAACGTGGCTTTCACATGTCAGGCGATGCTGGCTTGTGCTAAGCAGGCGGGCATGGAGGCGGGGGACCCGGTGTTGTTCAAAGCGTTTGGTGATGTGGCTGCGGACCTTGCGCAGATCATGTTGTCAGCGTCGCGAATTTCATCGAGTATAACAGTGCTTCGCAGAGACAATTTCCTCTACCGGTCAGGTCTCAACCCCGATCATAAGAACTTCCTTCGACATGCCCCTGCTCACGCTGAAACTCTGTTTGGTGGTCGTATCCCGGAGGTTTTGAGAGCACGACAGGAGGCCCAACAGCAAGACCTCACTAATCGGCTCGTCACGCAGAGGCAAACGACACCAAAGCGTCCGCAGACCAGTTTTCGTCAGGGGCAAGGCCAGGGCAGTGGCCAACCTTCCCCCAAGAAAGCGAAAACGGACTTTCGCCGTGGATCCACGGGTCAGTCCCCCAAGTCCCCCCGGCCTGGCGCCGGAGGTCGTACCCCGCAAAAGAAGTGGAGGAAGTGACTCGTGGTCACCCCCTCTGCTCCCTCCTCCACTCGTTCCGGTATCGAGGGCTTGGTGGGGGGTCGCCTCCAAGACTTTGTCAGCAACTGGGTACAGTTAGGGTTAGACCCTTACGTGTGTCGGATTCTGGGTCAGGGGTTCCGCATTCCCGTCTCGTCTCCGCCGCCCCTCACCTGTACTCCAATGGAGCGTCCCTTAGCAGGGGACCGGCTCAAATTGACATTGGAACAGGTGGAGATATTAATCTCCAAACGGGCGGTGCAGGAGGTCCTGACACCGCAACTTACGCCGGGGTTTTACTCCCCAGTGTTCGTAATACCCAAAAGGAACTCGAAAAAATGGCGGCTTATTCACGATTTGAAGGTGTTCAACCGCTCCTTCCTCGTTCGGCCGCCATATTTTCGACTCTTGACGCTTCCCTCAGTGATGCGGTCCTTGGAGCGCTCAGACTGCATGGTGTCTCTCGATCTACAGGATGCGTACCTGCACGTGCCGATTCACTATCGGGACCGCAGGTACCTCCGCGTCATCCTGGACGGCAGACATTTTCAGTGGTGCGTGCTCCCGTTTGGGATCTCGTCCGCCCCCTGGTTATTCACACGGGTGACTCAGCCCATCGTCCAATTCCTTCACCAATGCGACATTCAGTTCCTAATGTACTTGGACGATGGGATCGCTCACGACCGCTCCCCGGTCATTCTCGAGGCGCAGCTCAGGTTCACGATGGACCTGTTCCGTCGTCTGGGGTGGCTAGTGAACTTAGAGAAGTCGGACTTGGTTCCGGCAACTCGTCTGAAGTTCCTAGGGGCTATCCTAGACACCCGGCTGTTCCGCGGGTTCGTCACGAGGGAGCGGATGGCTCGTTACGATCGCCTTATGGATCGCGCGCTCGACGCTTCGCTCTCCCTACGTCAGTGGCAAAGAGTGTTGGGGTTATTAACATCAGCTCAGGACCTGACCCGCAGGGGGAGGTTGTTCCTTCGCCCGTTACAGGTGTTCCTGAATCCCCACATCAGGGAGACGCGTTGTCGTCACGACATAGTCTTAACCCCAGACCTACATCGGTTCCTAGCTTGGTGGCGGGTAGACGAGAGTGTGTTCGCAGGCGTTCCACTTCGTCCTCGCCCCCCCTCAGCTCACCTGTTTGTAGACGCCTCCACCCAAGGGTGGGGGGCGCACATGAGTCACGAGCAGGTGGCGGGAGTTTGGTCCCCATCAGAGCGGAACCTACACATCAACGTCCTCGAGTTGGACGCAGTACGTCTTGCCATTCAGCACTGGCAGGTCCCCTTGAGGGGCCAGTGCCTGCTAGTACACACGGACAGTTCGGCGGCTGCTTGGTCGATAAACAAGCAGGGGTCCACCAAGGCGCAGTCTCTGCTACGCGTGTCACTCCAGCTCTTCGAGTTGGTGGACGAGGTGGACCTGGACATTCGAGCGGTCCACATTCCGGGTGCCAAGAACGTCTTGGCGGACGCGTTGTCACGTCCAGATGCCCCTCCCCCAACGGAGTGGCAACTGAATCCGGTGGTTTTCAGGGGGTTGTGTCTCCAGTTCGGCACCCCGCTGATAGATCTGTTCGCGACGTGTCTCAACCACCAATTGCCAACCTACATCTCCCCAGTGCCAGACCCCCTAGCGATGGGCTTAGACGCGCTCTCGTTAGGGTGGGAGGGGATGGACGCCTATGCTTTTCCGCCGCCGGCCATCCTCTCCCAAGTTGTAGCCAAGATAGGGGAAACTCGGATTCTTCGTCTCCTGCTGGTCGCCCCTTGGTGGCCAGCCCGGCCGTGGTTCGTTCCTCTCCGTCGGCTCTGTCAGCAGGAACCGTTTCCGATTCAGATACGGAGGGATCTGCTCATCAGCAGGCCAAGCGGAAGGTTACACGAGAACCCTCAGGTGTTCTCCCTTCACGCTTGGCTTGTATTAAAAGAGGGTTAAAGAGTAGTGGATACTCTAAGTGCGTCGCCAACGCAATAGCTACCTCGCATAGGAAAACCACTAGGAAGCTCTATGATTTCCAGTGGCAGGCCTTCGCCTCTTTCTGTGCTCAGAGGGATTTCATTCCGGCAGAGGCTTCAGTGCCTCAGGTTGCGGAGTACTTGGTGTACCTTCGCAACACTAGACATCTTAAGGCGTCGTCAATTAACACCAACATGTCGGCCATCCTGTCAGTTCTCAGGAAGAGATCGCCAGGATTGGATGTGTCGGTCCTCAAGGGCCTAATTAAAACCTTCCGTTCGGTGGACGGCAGGTCCAGGCTTCGCCCACCTGAATGGGACTTAGCCATTGTGCTCAACCACCTGCGCTCCGATAGGTATGAACCGCTCTCCGACGTGCCTCTCCTCCCTCTCACCATCAAGGTCATTTTTCTGGTGGCCATGGCCTCTGCAGCGCGGATTTCAGAGATCCATGCGTTGCAGGCGGACCTACTACGTTTTGAGGTCAGGGAGGGGGGCTCCGCCTCGCTGGGGTTGGCTCCTGATTTTGTCTGTAAGAACCAGGCAGCGGATGAAGCGGGACGTACGTTCTCTATCCCAGCTCTGGGTTCGGACTCAGATGAGGTGGATCTCTCTCTGTGTCCAGTAAGAGCCTTGAGGGTGTACACGCAGCGTACCCGCAGGCTGAGGGATGGCAGGCGTCGTCTGTTCTTGCCTCACTCACCCAGGAGCACCAAGGAACTAGACAAGCGAGCGTTGGGGGTGTATCTAAGATCGGCGGTAATTGATGCGTACAAGGCCGCTGATTTGCCTCCGCCGTCGCGTTCCAATCCTCATGAGATCCGCGCAGTTTCAGCCACGATGGCGTATTACTGCAACATCGCGGTTTCGGATGTCATGGCAGGGTGTTTTTGGCGTTCATCAGAGGTTTTCGCCAACCATTACCTACGAGATGTCTCCACAGCTGATCTTGAAGGCATCTCTAGGCTGGGTCAACAGGTCTTCGCGCAGACGAAGGTGGTCCCCCCAACCAGACCAAGAAGGGGTCATCCTTCTTAGACGCTTTTGGGACTTATTGTAAATAAACAGGGTTTACATTGCTTACTCTCGTGTCTGTTGGTTTTTTCTTTAACTTCGTTTTGACCCCCCCCTCCCTGTTGGGGTTTGGGGGGCGGTGTGTTGATCGGAAGTTGAGTGGCAGGGTTGTCTCTTCGATCCGCTTAGCGGTAGAGATGGTATCTCCCGAGCTGTGCCTTGTCCTCACCACAGGGTGGAGGACTCGTAGGTTAGCTTACACTCAGGGCTAGTCGCTGGTCTCGTCACTACCATGTTTCTACTGACCCGCCTCCTTGCGGTGGGATTCTAGGCAAAGTAGGTCTAGTCAACAGATAGGTATTTAAATAATAGTACGTTTTTGATTAAACGTAATTATTTATACTTACCTGTTGACTAGACCTACGCTCTAGGCCCTCCCATCCTCCCCACTTGGTCTGTCTTGCCTTTGGGACTTTCGGAGAGTGATATGAACAGGTAGTGACGTCACGAGACCATCTAGACTTACCGGCCCTTGGATAAGGGATTTTACGCACCCCTTCTCCATTCTTCAAGTTCGTCTGTATTAAGGTTGAAATAGCATTACCCCTGGGAGGTAAGGCAAAGTAGGTCTAGTCAACAGGTAAGTATAAATAATTACGTTTAATCAAAAACGTACTATTTTCATCATTATTGTCATTTCACTGTCTAGAAATTCCTTTCAAAGAAGTAAACATATCATAAAAATCTTTTCTTCTTTTATCAACTCTTAGAGATTTATTATAATCTTTTACCTGCAGGGCCTGGAATGTTTAGAAAATAACCAACGAGGTACGAGTGATTACGGGAAATATGCACGAGTTGAAATGATGTTCACAGTAGCTAGCCTAATGTTACCCATTATTGAATTGCGTGCATTGATCAAATCTTCTTTTTTTCTGTATGTGGATCGAAAATATCCCATCATTTTACTTACTGGAATGAAAGATTAGGCCACTTTAAATAAGCGCCCCCTTTTTCCAATTTTCTAAGCCCAGAGGGCTTTACATTAAATACGGTAATTCAGAAAGTAAAGTGCTATCTCCCATTTGAGTTAAAATCCTCTCCTTCCCTAAGTTCATTCACAGCCCACCTCAAGACTGGTCTTTTTCTCAGCTACACGTCACTTTCAATCATCTGTACCTGTCATCTGTATATAGTATATATGTATATAGTTTTAACTTAGCTCAGGAAGCACCTTGAGCTTATCCCTGTGATGTGGAAAGTTGCTATAAATGGTCTATTATTAACATTTTTATACGTAACGAACACATAACAGACACATCAAAATAACCTCACTAAACATGTTCTTGCTCTTATTAGTTTCTTCGTGTCAAGTACAAAATACACAGTAATAGTGTTGATTTATGAATGCAAATTTAACCCTAACACAACTGAAACATGAAAATTACATAACTTGTTCTAGCACTTAAGGGTTAAACTCTTTTTTACATCAATTCATACGTAAACCTTTAGGTTGACCCGCTCTGAATCTGGCATTGCACTGATAGAGTTAACAGTTTCTTCTTTACCATGAAACCTCTATACCTACAATGGGTTATAATACATTGTCCCGACACGTGTGTTTACAAAGAAACTTGTCACGAACTGGTACATCTTGTGTACATACATTGTATACTCAGAAAACATAACCCATTCCATATCTTGACCTACTAGTATGAATTACATCCAAGTTAAAAAACAACACTGTTCGTTGAAATGTTTGAAAATGTTCTGGATGCATTTTAGTTTATGTTTTAACCTAATGTTATACACCGTATACTTTAGAAAAGTAAATGCAAGACACTTAACTATATTTACAAATGAAAAGGTATTGAAAACCTTGTGCTTCAAAATAAGCTTCAAGAAAAAAATGCATAAATTATTTATAAATTAATACAAATATATCTAAACAACTTGAGACTTTTCTAGTAGAAATATATTCAAACACTCATAAATTTGAAATACTTCCCTAACAACCAGAAATCCCAAATTTACATTGTCAACACATTGTTATATAGAAAATACTTTGCTTGTAAATATTTCTTTATATATATAAATATATAACATTCTGAAATGTGATTGGCTGGTCATGACATCCTTTCAAGTACATGACCTGTCAACTCTTGTATTAGCATATAACACTGAGGCTCTACACTGGTGGTAAAATGTACGCATTCAACATTGTAGGTGTATTTCACAATGTTCGGAGATAACTGTATATTCATGGTACATTTTAATAATAAAAAAAACTTCATGTCAATGATAGTAATAAATAATCAAAATTTTGATTGAAAATATTTAAAATTCAAATTTTTAAAAAATATCAAGTAATTCAATTTCTAAAGAAAAGGCAAAAAATTTAAATTGTTATAAAAAAAATCAGATTATCAAGATTACCAAGATATAAAATAATACAAATATTGATTGAAAGTTCAGCATGACACAGATGAAGAGTGTCAACCAAACATTTTTTACATTGGCCTAAGTTAGAGCAGAAGTACGTTCGTTCCAGATATGGGAGTTGAGCGTATACAGGCTCTGCATAAAGGTAAACAATGCTGGCTTACCTTTACCTGGGTTAGACTCAGGTGTGTATTGTAATATATGGATCAAACACAGGTACTCTCAACAGGCTGAAATATATCTTACTATCTATCACCAGTTTTCAAGTGGCCATTTACAGGTGAGCTTTTACATTTTGTGCATATCGGTGAATGTATGAAATCTTTTTAAGATCTAAGTGTAGAAAATCAGATATTCATTTATCAAATTTGCCTGCCGTTTACAATTACTTCAGGTCTGTTTTAACTGCAAATATACTAAATCTGCATGAAATGGATGATAATGTGGATAGGAACAGACAAAATTTACATGAATAAAGTATAAACTTGTTGAAATACTCTATTTACCTATCACCTCATTTCATAATCACCATTTTCAGGAAAAATTACCTTCTATCGTCATATAAGTTAAAATAAGGACATCAACGCAAAAACGAAAATGAACATAAATTGTTTTAAGTTATCATTTTTCATGTAATTTGTCATAATGATATGAAATCTACTTTGAATGTATGAAATGAAAAGTTTTATGAATATTTAATAAATGTATGAATATGGAATTACTTATATGAGTAGTTTCAACCTAAAACTATAGATAAGTATTTAACAAGCATGTATTTAAAATTCAGATATTGGGATACTGACAATTTTCTCTTTGAATATATTAATAGTGCAAAATATTAACAATAACAACACTCTTCTATACCAATCTACTACACATAATTAACTAAGGCATGAATGAATGAATGAATGAATGAATGAATGAATGAATGAATGAATGAATGAATGAATGAATGAATAGGGAAGATAAAGCTGAAAAAAGTTTTAAATCATTAAAAATGATAAAGTGAGTTCTGAGGAAGAATTTTTAAATCTTTTTGAAACTTTTGATCCATCATTATAAATACTGAATTTAAACATTTTATTAGTGATGTCTAAAAACTGGTCTAGAAAATAAGAAACTTTTGCTAATCATGAAATGTATCTAATGCTTATCAAATTTATTACAATACCGATATGCAATCAACCTGTATAATAATTAATTTTGCAAAATCGATATTAATTTTATAATTATATTCAAAATAGCAAAATGAACTATTGAACTAAGCTGATACATGTAATATCAATAATTTTAATACACACATTCCATAAGAACATTGAACTTGAAGACATCATGAAACCTATAGTGTCACAAAATTAATATCACAGACAATGACTTAAAAGTAGGAAATGAATATACACAGTAATATACGGTAACTGAATATATTGTATGAAATCATAAAATTACGAAATCATATAACTGATATTTGGAACCCTCAGTTATTTTACATCTCATTTTCAAATCATTCCATGTTCAAATGTGTTCATGTCCTGTCATTTTTGTGAATATTTGAAATTTCCTGTTTCAAGTTCTTTTGTTAAACGGTTATAAAGGGAGCATTAACTTAATGAAACAATACTCCCTTTCAAAGAGAGATCATAATAAACTTGAATTCATCATTATGTAACAGAAATGATTGTGAGATTATCTCCAGTGGGAATAAAACCCGGGACCTCCGGGTGACAGTCCTGCGCTCTACCAGTTGAGCTAGAGGGATATCCACTAGCCGAAGCCAGTAGGAACACTTTCATCTCACCCTGCCACATACACCCCTCTACAAAGTCACCTGTCTTTGAGTCAAACTTTTGCGAGCAAGCACCTCAGTTCAACATACTCAGAGTGTAGTAAGCACTAGGGAGTTGCCCCATCCCCACGTTGAGCACCAAATGTAACAGAAGTGATTGTGAGATCACCTCCAGTGGGAATCGAACCCGGGACCTCCGGGTGACAGTCCTGCGCTCTACCAGTTCAGCTAAAGGAAAATCCCACTAGCTGAAGCCAGTAGGAACACTTTCATCTCACCCTGCCACATGTATTATTATTTAATCAAATTGATTGACTATTATCTATTCTCAATACTGTTTTCAAACATTAAATTATATAGAGAGTGAGATAAGATGAGTGAGAGGGAAATTGAAAGAACTAAAATGCGAAAGAAAGCAAACAAGATTTAAAATACAAGAAATACAGAATTAACTCTTCTTGTGATTGGTGTGCAGAAATTCTGTTAAATATGACAAAATTATGATCAATGAAAAAAAATATTATTACAAAAACTGATTTGTCTCAGAGTGATCCATTACTTTATACTATCACAAATGATAAACTAGAATGATACAGAAAATATCTCAAAATTATAAAA
Organism: Gibbula magus; assembly: GCA_936450465.1. Lineage (NCBI taxonomy): Eukaryota > Metazoa > Mollusca > Gastropoda > Trochida > Trochidae > Gibbula > Gibbula magus. Next base: position 35,604,837 of record OW388294.1, on the reverse strand, counting down.
ATTAAATATAAATATAATATGTATGAATATACATATAAATGAATAGGATTCCCATTAACACTTAACAATCATTTCACAATAATTTCAAGTTATTTCTTTAATTTAAAACATGAATTTTTATCCCACCGGTTTGTAATACCGTGGTATATAGTCATCACCCCGTCCGTCTGTCCGTCCGTCCGTCCGTCCGTCCGTAATCATTTCGTTTCCGAAACAGAACTCGAAAACCTTTCATGATATCTTTCTGAAACTTTCCATGTGTATTACCCACCAACTGAAGTGGTGACTTTTGATATTTTCAGATTTCTGAAAATTTTATTTTTGGTCGTTTCCATAGAAACATGTTGAAGTTGGACTTTGTTCAGAGACAGGTTCGTTTCCGGTGCACAGCTCCAAAACCGTTCATCATATCTTCCTGAAACTTTGCATGTGTATTACCCACTAACTGAAGTGGTGCCTTTTGATATTTTCAGATTTCTGAAATTTTATTTTTTTTCCTTTCCATAGAAACATTAGAGGGATGTTGGTTGTTGATTTTGACTGCTTCTGGAGCAGAAGTCTAAAACCCTTAACATACCTGAAACTCAGCATCTGTAATACCCACTAACTGAAGTACGGTAGTAGACACACTAGTATCTGTCAAAGATGTGTTTTACAAATTTTGTGGAACCCGTGGGATATGTCATCTGATGACTCTTGTATTTTTCAGAAACCAACATGGGGAAGATGACATACAACATTCTCCTGGTAGCAATCCTAGCTGTTGCCATGGCAGCAAACGAGCATATTCCAAATATGGAGGTCATGTACTCCCAGAAGGTCAATCTGACCTGTATGAATGACATTCTCGACCCAGACGCCGACACTCACCAGTTAATGTGGCTTCTACCAAACGGGGACCTGGTAAAGAAAAACGAAGATCACGATCGAGTTGTGGTTTTCGAAAATGGTAAACGAATCCACATCAAGGATCTTGACAATGAAGATTTCGGCGTCTACAACTGTATCATTTACACCAACACCATGCAATACCAAATCGTACAGAAGGGAATCAATCTGAATGGTCCCTACTGGGGTGACCTCATGGCAAAATATCGTACCAATTTGATCGTTGGTGCTATCGCAGGTGCTGTGGTACTTGTCGTGATGCTCGGGCTCTGTTATTGCATGAACCACGGGCGGAGTCTCGACCAGGATGAAAGCGAGCGGGTCAAGGCGGCTAATCTGTGGGTGTCTAATAGAAGCGGTTTTGACAATGCTGGAGTGGAAATGGGCGACATTGAGGTGGAGCAGAAGAAAGTTCCTCCAGTGAATGGAGATTCTCCGCCAGTCTACAATGATTCCCCTGTCTCACTCGCCACCAAGTTGTAATGGATGTAATTCTGTACAGAAAAATTTTCTCTGATGGACTTTAAGTAATTCTGTAAAGTAATATATGCTCTGACAAATCATACTCTTTTACCTCAACACATAAGTAGGGAACAGTTACAGCAGCAGTAATCAGAGGTTTAAACATGATATTATTGAGACTTTGCAGATTTTTCTTCAACTCACATAAGAAATCAGAGAAAAGTCATACTTACCCTTCTTTGTTTCAACTTATTAAAATCAACAATGTTCCGAAGAATTAAAGTTGCAAAAGATTGTATCTACTGGGTGAACTGGTAAAATATAATGTTGTGAATGACACTGAACAGTTTTTCCGACCAATTTTATTTTCCAATTTATATCTTGTCTACTTGTCCATTTATTTTAACACCAAAACCTAAATTTTTCAGAATATTTATTGATACAAATTATATATTTATATATTGTTTCTATTTTTAAATTGATATCATACACAGAGAGGGAAGAATGTTAGGGACAGCTTCATATCACAGTGGGTGCACTTTAACTTTTCCAGACCTCACAAATGCTCTCAGTGGGGGGGGGGGGGGGGGGGGGGGTTCTTTCTGCGCACCCCTGCACCCCCCCTCTAGATCCGCCCCTGCCACTTGACATTTGCGGTTTTATGTAAAAGGAGTATTTCTACATGCCAAGGGAGGTAACTCATGTCAAGTGAGGGAAGTGCCTGACAGTCATTCTTATTTAAGATGGTAGGGTACTAACTGGTATTAATGTTTGAGGAAACAAAGATATAACACGTTTTAATCCGATAAGTAAGCCAAATATCATTATTTCAAACCTCCATACTTATCCAACAATTGTTTCGAGATACATGAAAGACAAGATAAATAACTCTGGTCATGTTTTCATGTTGTCAAAGTTTTACAATATATTCTCTCCTATTGTCCAACTTTTTACAAACTCATATTCCATTAAATGTAGAAAAGTGAATTATTAAAATACTCAAGCTAACCAGAATCACAATTTTACTAGTTTTGTGTGTTTATATCCGGCGGCACATTATATTTGTTCTTATACACAATTTGTAATAAAGAATTTCTTTTTTCATATCATCTATTTACTTGTTCTCAATTATATCCCTACTTGGTGAGTTATGCTAGGATTGAGATGAAGAAATTATTAGAGTTTTCAGTTGACATTATATTTATCATTCAACATTCAAAAGTGTTTACAAGTATTTATTTGTATCTGGCTTTGATGATTTTTATAAATGGACTTTCAATCATGTACCATTGTCATTCAAAGAAATGAAGTTGACTTCTTTAAGCAAAATACATCCTGACCTGTGGTAGAGAAACTAGATCAGGTGGCGCTTGTCCACAGTAGGGGTCAGAGTTGGGTGGTGTTGGTGAGGCTAAAGGATCCACTAATATACACTTAAATACTCATGGTGAGGTCATTATGTGAAATACAAGGACTCGAGACCTGACTCCCGAGGAGGTCAGACCAACGAGGAAGTCAGGTCCGAGAGTACTTGTATTTCACATAATGACCTCACCATGAGTAATTAAGTGTTTTATTATACCAAATTTGTTTTTCTTTTCTTCAGACTAAAGTATGTATTTTCTTATTTGTCAAATCATGGTCCTGCTAATGAGTAAATCAATAGTAAGCTAAAAGGCAGGGGGGAGGGGCCATCAAAACCAAAGCATCACCAAGGCAAAGTTATGATGAATAATTGCTTTGATGTGACGTTTCGCCACCCTTACGGTATGTCTGATGTGGTAAAGAAAACTTAAAAATAGAGCAATGGGCACTGTAGCTCATTAGGACTTCATTGATATATTATCTTCACTCGGAATAAGTGAGATGTAAGTCAATTACTACCATAGTTTCCTTGTTGAATCGGGAAATGGCAGGACCTGGGCCTCTCAGACAAACTGTCCTGTTATTTCGTGATACAACTCGGAAACTATGGCAGTAAGTATTACATATCCTCTTGAATTTCATTTCCACAAAAAGAAATACCCGATAGAACCCTCCTTTTAAGGCATGACCTTTATTTTGGATCACAAGATCACCAAATCTACATTCATCATCACCAGGAGCCAAGGAACCTGTACATAAGATGCCGTCTCTGTAGTGTCAGTGGTACTTGTGAAGAAGTCCAAAATGCAAGAACTTTATGAATGGACACATAATAATAGTCAGTGTGTCTGCAGCTCATTAGAGGAAATATACAAACTTTTTCCCACCAACATTTTTTAATGTCTGGTTATTGAACATAGGCTGATCTGACAATGGCTGCTGAAAACGTTAATTTAATATATGCTGTTCTTTAACCAACCTCCCTACAATATTTGACTTAATAAGCACACCAATTATAAATTCAATCTTGTAACCCTATCCTAGTCCTCAAACTCGGCAATAACAGAAAATCATAAGCCATGTGCACTATCAAAGTGTCTGTTCTTTATCTCCAAGATGAATGTTCCTATAGGGAATGCTGTACTTAGTATTAGTATTTGTATTATAGCCAATACTACCCACTGACATGTAAACCACACATACACAACTTTCAACAACAACAAAATTAACGTTCTCATAGGGAATGCTGTACATTATAGCAAATACTACCCATGATATACATAACACACATACTGGTACACAACGTGGGTGGAAAACCCTATGGTACATTGTTCTATAAAGTACTTAATCTTAAACTCCCTATAATTTGTGGTCAGTTTGAATATTTTTTACTTGATAATCATCAGCAGCGCATCCAGATGGGGGGAGGGGAAAGCAGTTTCAAATCCTCCCCACCCCCACCCCCACCCCCTTTGAAGAATTTTGCATGTAAATTTGATGAACTCTACCATAGACATATACAGCAATGTGTCCTCATCACAGAAGCAAGTCTTGTTGATGGCAGATGTACATGTACACACAAGCTGGTTACTTGTTAGTCTCACTCTACTTCCACTGAAACAATAAGCCTACGTCTTGCAATAGCTGCACAATGGCATCTCTCATTGGTCCAATCGTATCAAATGGCTAAGTGACCAATCAGGCAGAGATTAGGTATGTTAAAATCAAATAAACAATGGGACTGTATTCATAATGTTTGTATCTTTTTATTTATATATTCATATTTTTGGGGAATGAAAACAATCTTTGATGTCCTCAATTTAACTGTGGTGGAGAGAATGGTGGGGAAGATAATAGGAAACAATGTTATCACGTAATAGGGTGTTGGATCATTTGGGGGTAGCTGGAAACCACATGTACTATCATATGTTCACAGAGAGGTATGTTTCAAGGATAAATCAATCAATATAGAATCAATAATGATTTTAGAACATAAACACTTGTTCTTATATAGAACAACCTTGAACATGAATATCAAGAAAATCGACTTTTTTTCTTCGTAAAGGTGACCCAATTCTTTGATCACATGTACCCAAATTTCCAACACATCAACCCTTGGGAGCGTGGACAGATTATGGCTTTGAATATATTTTGTGGTAGTCCCTCGCCAATGCAAACAAGCAGGATATCCATTTCTCTCCACCTCTGCCCCTGTACTTAGATGGGACAGTGTTCCTTCAGTGTTTGACCTTCTACAGGCAAGAGTAAAGGTGAGAATTTTACATGATTTTCATGAATTTCCTTTAAAATTGGTTTGTTATTTGTTGATTTTAACTCTGTGTCTATTGATATTCATTATATTTTAAAGATTTGTATTTAAAGGTTTTATTAATTGTTTATCATGACTTATATAACCTAAGTTCTCCATGTTTGCTTGTATTAATCTGGACAGTTTTTAATAGCCAATTATGATAGCTACCACAATGTTGTAAGGCTTGTTCTTTCTGATTTTCTGATTTTCTGATTTAGTATTTTATGATTAGATATTCATTACTTTTTATAACTAATAGTCAAATCTTTAATTATTCACTGTACTTAACCAACTTTGCTCTTTCACTTAAGATAAATATGAATTTGACAAATTCATATTGCATTTGAATAAATCCTTATAATCTATTCATTATACTAAATATTAAATAGGGTTTTTTTTAGAAAATTATATATTCATGATGAAAAGCCTTTGAAGGGCAGTTAGAAGTTAAACACATGAAAAAACAAGATTTTCAGGATAACAATTTCTCTATTGTGAACATTCATGAGATTTTAGAGGATCTGCTTACTACTTCAACAGGTAGAACGTGGCAATAGCAATGTTAGGGACACAATACAAACAAAACTACTTATGTTCATGTTTTATTCTATACATCTGCATAGAATATGAGTTAGATATAAAGAGGATACTAAACCATTCCCTTTAATACCATTTTTATCAAACCAGTTAAGCAAGTTTGGTACCAAATCAATCACAATTTTAACAAAAACGGTATATGGGAACGTATTTAGTATTTTATTTATCACCCACTAATTTAATTGAAGCTAAACTGGAAGAAAATTGCTGATCTGACGTTTACTTCTAAGTAGGTCACAGACCATTGCGGCCACTGGCGCTGACATTATGACATCATATTTTAGCAATTATGATGTATATTGGCAGTACAAGACATAAATACACAATGTGTAGGAATATCATAGATTTATATGTAACACTGATTTCTTTAGAATTTTTTTTCAACGGTTGAGTAATAAAAGAATGTTCTGCGTGTTCACAATAACAGAAAGTCTTGTTTTAATCAATATGACATTATTTTCATTTCTGTGAAGTTCAAGGTACCGATAGGCATTCAGTTCACTTCAAATGTTAGAAATTAGATGAAAAACAATCAAAATTACAAGCAGAAACATTTAAATGAGTCTCATCTTTATCTAACTAAGCTGATTAGAGTGTCTGCTAACAAGTTACGCTTCGCTTCAATGTCTACATGCAGAATTTTTTATTACCAATTACGTCAATTGTCTGAAAGTGGGTGTCTGTGACCTGTTAGAAGACATGTTAATTAGCAAAGGTAGATACACATAATCTGATTTTTATCCTCGACGCAGTGTCCCTTTAAGGAATCAATATAATTATGAATAATTATTAGCAGTAACAAGATGAGTATCATATTTTATCCACCAGCTAATTATTAGTTAGGTGTAAATTAATTTAGTTGCAATGATGTTTTGATAAACTAACTTGTAGAAATTATGGGAGGTAACTTACCTCTGTAACAGCTTGATAAGTTCGCAATAGATTCATGGATTATGACATATTAGCAGTCGATTGAAGTAAAACAAGGACTTAAAAACAAATAAAGATGTGTACACTTAAAATGTAGAAAATATTATATGATAATTGAAAAGTTACCTTTCCTTTAATGAGAAAGTATTTATAACTGATAAAGAGTACTTTCTAGCAGAGCAACTGTGTTGTCATCTATAACATGTAACTTATGTTTCAACTATGAATGCTACCTATTTTCGGAAAGCATTTAAGGTCAGTTTTTATTTGATATATTGCATGACAAGGTAAACAGAAAAAATAAAATAAAATCATAATTCTACCAAAACACTGACGGCCATTTTGGAAATGGTGGCCATTTTGAAAAAGACACCAGCTAGAATTCGCAGAACTTTGTGCCATTGATATAAAAGGATGATATTTTTAAGGTCTCCAGAAAAAAATCACCTTTCTACTATTTTTTTTCCGGATTGTCCATATCTTTTCACTAATGGTCCTGGCCTTACATCTATGAATGAACAAAACTTGAAGTATTGATTGCTAAATAGATATAAGTAGTACAGGATGCATTTCTTACTATCATCATAGATATTGAATGAAATGTTTATATTTATATTTATGAGAGGAAAACAACTTACCGGGTATATAATGGTTGGTTTGAGAAATAAATCTAAGTTGGAAGAAAGTTTACAGCCATCAACAAGTATACAAATATACTTATATAAGGTATCATCTTGTGTATTGAAACCAATGTAAGAGTAGATATATGAGGGGTGTGACCTAAATGTAATATGATATCTATAAATATGAGTAGCTAAAGCAGTACTTCAAAAGGGTTTAGCAAGCCTCACCAATATAGATGGGCTTATCTATATCAATGTACATATAACAAGTACAATCACAACTAACAATGAAATCTGTGTCACAACAAATATGCTAATTAAAATGCATTTAAAGCTAAATTTGGTGCCTAGTTATCTGTCTTAATTACCTTTAATGTGGTAACTTTTATTCCCAACTGGCAATTATTTTAGGTTTTTGTGTAATTTGGCTATTCAACTGATACTTCGGGGCTGGCTAAGTTTCACGCTAGTTTCATACATTACTAGCAAAGAACTTTTTTACTATAATATAAGATACCCACGACAATAAAAAACAGGCGGTCAATGGGACTGACAGCGTGCTTGATGAGACAATAACACATGCTAGTGATTCAAGACGTCAGTTAGAGCGTTGTTAGCAAATGACATCATATCAGACATCACTTTGATTGTTCGATTGCTAGTGAATGTTTTCTACGACGGGAGGCATTAATATTTTCAAAATATAATTCATACAAATAACATAATTTCTCAAACGTTTTTTTATATAAAAGTGAGTAATTGTTTAAGGGCGTCTCAAATAAGAAATAGAAGACGAGTTGTCATCCTTATTGTAGCTGCCCCTTTGAACCTCCCATATCTTCTACTTCTTAAGTAAGTCTTAACCGAACCATGTACATTTGTTTTAGAATTCTTTTCATTGATTTAGGAGAATTATTTAGCCACTGGTAACACTTATTTATATTTTGCCGAGAGCACTTTGTTTCAGCAAGAAAATCATGCTACAGTGCCTTTAACTCTAAACAGAATTCTTTTCATTGATTTAGGAGAATTATTTAGCCACTGGTAACACTTATTTATATTTTGCCGAGAGCACTTTGTTTCAGCAAGAAAATCATGCTACAGTGCCTTTAACTCTAAACTTTAATCTTTATAACCAGTGGCCAGTTAACACTGTACATTGAACACTCAGAATGTTCCACACATCCAATGAGTTAAGGAGAGAATATTTGGCTAAAGAGTACAGAACCCATATAAATAAGATCATCAATTACTTCATTCACATAATTTCTGCAAGGACCATAATTATTTTAGTCGTGTCTCATTACATGAACAATTGGCCTAAAAATACTTAATTATGTCATTTCTAATATAAGTTTTTTGTTAATTAATGGAAGTAATTATGATCAAAGTCATTGCATTTTTTTCTTTACCATCATCAATTATCTTTTGAGATATATATAGAATACTAAATGACGTCCTGTTTGATAACATGTTTATGAAACGAGTGGATGGTTTGGTATTTTAACGAGCGAAAGCAAGTTAAATACTGATGCCATTCACGAGTTTAGTATTTTATTTATTACTCAATGATGTAAATAGCGCTGAATTGCAAGAAAATCGTTGTTAGTGACACTTACTTGCAAATAGGCCACCCGCTATTGCAGTCACGCAGCTAACATTGTGTCGTCAACCAAAAACGACTATGATGTCACGGCAGCACCTAGTGGTATCACACATGTGTGTAACCAACTCATAGCTATCTAATGAGTGATCTCACCACGGTTGAGTAATAATATCTTTTAAGTTGTACTGGGTAGTTAGATGTTAAAGAGAAAAATCATGTAAAAGTCATCAAAGCTTTTTTTTTTAAATTGATAACATTTGCTAACAAACAAATCTAGTTTTATTAAAATTACAAATGAATTATCAAGGAAGGAGAAAGCTTTTTGTACACAGCTGCTAAGCAATGTAAGTTTTCCTATTTCATATATTTTAATCAACAATTACTGTTCGATGCTTTAACTCTTCATTATATTGCTGTTCAGGTTTTCTCAAATGTTAATTAAAAGAACACTTTATCTTTCTTAATCATCTGCATATTGACAAGCGTACAACCTATGTGAGCTGGTGTTAACCAAATCTTTACACAGAGAACAAGCTGATGGTTGTACATATCCCATCTTGAACATGACTTACTGACACTTTATATTCATGTTACAACACATAAGCAATCATAAGTAAAAAAAAAATTAAGAAAATTCTCAATTCAATGTTAAATATTATTCTCTTTTTCAGATCTAAATACACCATGATACTCGGAAGCATCGTCCTAGCATTGATTATCTCCCTTGCTTCTGGTTTGAGCCATGATGAAGAATGGAGCTATAACGTAATGTACTACCAACCAAAAAACTTGTCATGTCAAAGTTCAAAGGTTGACCTCTCTTCCACAAATGCTCAAACACAATTCACCTGGATTCTTCCTACTGGAGATATTCTCCGTGCAGGTGAAAAACATAATCGCGTCTACTTAGATCCAAACGGCCAATGGCTTTACGTCAACCGAACAAATGATGAAGATTTCGGCGTCTATAACTGTCTAATCTTTGTAAACAACCGCCTGACGTACAATATCCGAATCGGACTGAACATCCACGGATCTTATTGGGGCGACCTCAACGCTAAGTACATCCCGAACATGATCACGGCAGGGGTCGCCTGTGCCATTATGTTCGCAGTGGCCACCATCATGTGCTTCTGTTATGATCGTCAACAGAACAGAGGGGAGAACGCTACTGATGCCTATGAGGTGAAGATGCAGGAACTCAGGGAGATGAAGGTTGAAGAAGGGAAGATGAACAACGGTTACGAAGCGGACGCAGTTCCGGATAAATCGCCGCTACCTGATAATGAACTCCAACCTAACATTGTAACAAAGTTCTAGAGACATGATCTAGGTGCTATATTCATGATTGTGTTGTAGTTTATGTGATGAAGATCTACGCATTTTTATAAATCTACAGAGGACAATATACCCAGAGCCGCTTCATGTATCTACACTTCTGAAGTCCAAAGCAAACACATTCATCATTCATTTATTTCTTAGATAATTTTGAAGGTTTTTTGTTTTTTTTTAAATATTGATATTTCGTATTAAAATTTATATTTTTCTATCATAATAAGATATATATGAATAACAGTGAAATAAAAAATATTTTTAAAAATAATGATATGTGGAATATGCATAAAAAATCGTATATTGTACTAGATATTCTGTACTTGATTTGTTGTATCAGTCATTAGTTTATATAATGTTGATAATAATCAGTCTTGATCATAGCTTGTGTACATATAAATTCATATCCATTTGATTACTTTGTCTGTTTTTGTTTATCTATTATGCAGTTAAATGTGAAGATTGGAAAGATTTAAATATCTAAAAAAAACACTCGGTCGTTCTTGTCATTCAAAATCTCACAGGGTAGGGTATTAGAAGACTGTACGGTATTTGCCGTCCCGACTCTAAATAGTTCTGAAGATCTAGTCGAGATTAGAGCGAGAAAGATATTTTATGTATGCTTCAATAAATATCGTTCGACTCCTCTGATTCCGATAGTAGTGATACAGTAACTTTATGCATGATCAGTGGTTATAGTGTCAACGTTGTATTAAACAATGAAATACAATCCTTTTTTTTACATACAAAGAAGCATGTTACCTGTTTAAAGTTCCTGGATAGAAACGATTGACAGTGAGAAGCATGTTACCTGTTTAAAGTTCCTGGATAGAAACGCTTGACAGTGATACACTTCATAGGCTACCCATCTGGTCATAGAAATGACTTTACTATCTTCACATACGCAAGAGCAAAAAATGTGTTACTGGTATGTGTGTTATTTCAATTATATACAAGACTCCGGTAAGTGATGAATTATAAGTCGCCTTGTATGATTAACTGATAGTTGCTCTTTCATAAAGCATTCTTAGATTGATAGTGTATTCAATAATAATTACATGATAGACTGTCAAAGTTTCACTTGAATTGATCAGAACTGCCGTTACGTCAGGTTTTTACGTTTATGTAGGGAATTTAAAAAATGATGAAAAACGTTCGATGACCCCCTATTATTATTTCTGATTTCTTTTGTTTCCAATGCGCACATCATATTACAGTTTTAGCAATATCTAAAATGTGTGTGTCAGTGAATAATCCAGTTAAATTTGCGAAAAACGATGTTAAAATGCCGTTTTTATTTTAAAACTGTCTAATTTTATTTTGTTTTCCTTAACAATGTCATTAATTTTCAAAATATAAACATGCTATGTATCCGTGTTTGAGAAAAAAAACACTCTGAAAAGATCCTGAGTTTAATCTTTGAAAACGCGCACTTTATTTAAGTAGATGAAATCGGTCAAAAATAGCATGATTTGCTGACAGATGTGTAGGCCTACAGATGTGTTACTAGTGATACCAACGAATAACTCTTAAAATCATTGGTGACCCCCACATTTTCTTAATTTCTTTTATAAAAGACATTATAAACTTGCAATTTCTAAAAAAAATAGGCGAATTCTAAAATATTTCGTCCCATCGTCCCATCTCTCCTTAATGCAAGTATGCCCGACGTAGGCCTATCCAAACAGTCTTCCTGTTCTTGAGTTGATAAAGGTTATGGATATCTGAAGTTTCATTAGTTTTCAATGAGAAATGTGTCCTTCTCACACATGTGTGCCTGACGGTCCTTCTCACAGTTCTGCCATTAGACTACCACTGCGGTTAAGTAATAAATGTGTTAAATCACTGCGTTAATTTAAACAGAATCAAGAATTTATGAGTCATGTTTCTCTCTTTCCACAGAGGTTATTGCTTGATAATACCAACGTTTATCACTACAAATTACTTTTCACCAAAGGAAGAACGCTTAAGAGTACAAAGGTCCATGGAGGCATGGGACACATTCTTATGTGGCAAACAAGAATGCCAAACATTCCGAAGGATAATATAAGTTCTTTCTTCTGAAGGGCAATCAAAATCGACCGTTTTCCGGAGAATGAAATCTACCTGGATACGAACTCACATCGTTCGGAGGTTTCCTCGCCAAAGCTTGTTGAGAGGAATCTTCAGAACCTGTTTGTATCCCGGTAGATTTTTTTCAAATTTTATTCCTCGGAGCTAGGTCAATTTTAAACAGACTGAAGGGGAATTTTCCATAAAAAAATCTTCGTCGTCAAGTTAGAGATGACTTTCTATAATTCTTCACTATCTGCACTTCTAAAAGGCGAATAAAGAAGACACTACTGCCAACATTCACTAACTAACGCTCAGACCATTCTCCAACACATATCCCACATTTACAGTTCAACTTAAAGAGTAAACTACTAGTGTTGACTTTGATTTCACCAGATATACAATTCATTTGGAAAGTGAACAAAACAAATGTAACATTGTTATATTTGGGATCACACTGTCTGCAATTAGTATATATTCTTGTATGTATACCTTTTCGGGTCGATATCCTGACGAGATTCGAACCCATACCTTCAGAGTTTGGCACCAATCGTTTTGAATACAAACTATCATTAAGATCTGTTTGAAAGGTATTCTAGAAGTGTGTGTAATAGAAAGACAAGGAAAGACCTGCTGTGACTTTCACCATGCATTGTTTGTTTGTTTGCCCAGCATACTTATCGTTAAGAACTGTACATATATATATATAAAGAAATACTATTATGAACACCCTGAAGCTTTTAAGTTTATATCATTGATGAAAACGTCTTGTAAAGTTCAATAAGAAAATTTGTCCATCTTCATCCATAAAGCGTTTACACTTAGACAAACTGTGTTGCTACCATCAAATGAATAAATGTAATATGAACTACAGGCCTGAGGCCTTTCAGTATGAAAATAAAGATTGAATGACTTTCACCATCGCTTCCATATGCTTGATAACGGTATAATGATCTATACCGAAACGTCGCCATTGTGAAATAAAGAAGTTGAACATCCATACGTTCGTGTCTTTCTGTCATTAAGATAATCGGACCTCAAATATAATACTCTCCTTCAACTTTACACACAATAAAATTGGTAACATTAATTATATAGGGACCTTTTGAAATTAAATAAATAAATCAACTACCTTTGACAACATTTAACCATCCATCATTTGACGATGGTTGACCACTTTTTCTGCTGTACCAGCTGAAATTTCATCATGCATTGGTGGATTTATTGCTATCTGCATACAAATATATGGGAACGAGTAATAAACCAGTAACTTCACTCAATGATCAAGCGGGCATACACAGCTCTGAAGAGGCAAGCTCTGTGTCCTATACAAGGGCAGAACAGAAAAGAATTTTATTTCGTATTAGAGCCTCATGGTCTACAGTACAATAAAGCTAAATACAAATTTGAATACCACTCGACATCAGCGTTTATTCGTAAAGTAAATATATGTTTTTTTTAAATTATTTACTTTAAGATTGTGTAAAGAAGTTTTAAATTTATACAACGTGATCTGATGTAAAAATATGTCACATAACTCTACAGTATATTTTCCAGGCTCTAAACTAGATGTTAGATTACTATAATATCTTTAAAATCTTCTAATTATCAATACTTTCGTGGCAAATTTGAAAAGAAAATGATTTCAAAGTTGATAGAAAACATGTCCGTCTTATTTTGTATACTGGCTGTATAGTGTGTTGATTTTTCTTCACTCAATTGTGCACAGCGTCCTCAACAGGGATTTTGAATATCCTCGTGTCTAAAATTAATTGATGACCGATGAATAATTCTTTGTTATAATTTCGATAATTGCGTTTCATGAACATTTAGAAAAAAATAATGGTACAACGAATATTTCCCCCAACCAAGATTAATATCGGTGAAATAAAATTGCACCAACTCTACCGAGACTAAATTGTGTCCCGTGTATGGAGTTTTTCGGTAACCTTACTGCAATAATCTTACGTTTTTCTTTGACGCTTTTGGACTACGAACAATTTTATTCGATAAAATTACAGATATTAATTTGGAAAAATATAATATTGATGGCTTTATTCTACAGATGTTGATTTGCAAATGATTTGAATACTAGTCGGAATTTCGGATACAAATACCACGTAATATTTTATGTACACACAGGTTAAACACTTTCAAGTGACAATAGGTAAATTATATCCTAACGATAATGTTTTCCAATAAATATGTTTAAACTAAGAGAATGAAACGAACTCTCCTATTTGTTTTAATTCTTGTTCAATATACCAAACAATTTTTTTAATTGCTTAATGGATATATAATATAGCCTAAAAACGTTTGAAAACCATGCAAAATAACATATGTAGCCAAGCTACAAGTAACAAACATTTGCATATATTAACCAAAATACAGCTAATTTTATTATAACTTGAATACATCATTTTTGAAAAAATGGTAGAATTATTCATGTGTATGCATAATGTTTTGCACATTTGTTATAATTTCCACACCCACACCAAGGGATAAAAGTGTCCATATATCAGTATATTATTTATATTTATATAAGATTATAATTACCAAAATGATTGTTTTTAAAATAGCAGAGTGTACATTTTACATACTTATTTTAAAAGGAAACCTATAAAAGCTAAATCCTCACTGGGTTCCGTCTATAAACACGATGACCTCCCCTGATTAGTATTCACCGTCAGACGGCAGTCAAATCTCACGGGCTTGATACCGCTGCGCAAAACATAACGATAACCAGTCAGGTTGTTGCGGCAACCGCGTCAAAATGGCGAACAGGGACACGAAACCATCGCTTGTAGTTGTTGTCCCTGGATTAAAATCTACAGGAAAAACAAGCGGCAAACTCCTTCGTCGACCAAGAGCAACTCCCTATCTTCCTCCCGTTTCTCCAAGTATCTCGCCAACGAGAACAGAAGAATATCCGAGCTCGGCAAAAGTTATAGAAGTTTATGTCGGATCAGAGTCTCCCCACTATGAATCACAGTCGCAGGAAATGGATTTCTATCACTCGGTGTCGCCGATTCCAAGTCGAGCACCGAGTCTGGTGTCACCGCCGCCGTCTGAATCTGTTCCAACTCGCAGAACGTTCCACAGACATCCATATGCATCAGCAGCGAGTCATGCAACTTCTTTCATCAGTCGGGATGATCTGAAATATGTTTTAGATCCTATCTTTCGAGGTAGAAGTACAGTTGGAACATATATCGATGGAAAACGGTTGACAAAACCCTTCAAACCAAGAGGACCTGATGGATTTCCTCCAAGAGAACCTAAAATGGTACAAGAGTTGCTTTTTGATGCACATACGGATGATATGAGGTACTACAAACCTCCTGCATTTACTTTGGACACCTTCCTACAACATGTGTCAAGAGTGAAACACATGCCTTTGAAGAGAGTAAAAGAAACAATTTATTCCAGAGCAAACTACAAGAAACTCACAAAGTTGATAGCAGACACTTACATACATCCAAATGTCCAAGGTAGCGTCAATGAAGTTACCCTTACACCTGAAAGTCAAAATGTGCCGGCTTGTGAACCTCGTATTCCTCAGCGACAGTTGTTGTATGAAATGGCTGCTATGATCAAATCGCATGTAAGGGAACTTATCAATACTGAAGTCAAGACTGTCATAAAGCAAATGCCAAAATACAGTCCCTCCTACCAAGGGGATAAAGTGCCCCACACCGAGATTATCCTGTATGAAAGTGACAATGCAGAGAAGGCAAGTATCATATCAAAGAAGAAGCTGGATTCAGAACTGCCATCTTCAGATGCTGTTTTCCATTCGGCAAGGACTCACTATTTTCAGGGCTCTGTTAGAAGTCAGTCTCCATTCACTATTCCAGACGAGGGAGTTATCTCCCCTTCAGAACTTGCTATTCTAGATTCTCTCATCAGTGGTGGGTCTGCCCTCAGTCTGAAAGCACATTTCATCTCTGAACTTCCTGATATTGTCCCTTTGATGAGAACTGTGACCTACGTCAATTTGTCTTTTAATGACTTTAGGCTTTTGCCTTCCGAAATTTTAGAAATACACCAACTAGAAGTCTTGAAGCTGCGCAATAACCCTCTTGTTGAGCTGCCACCAGATATCGGCAAACTGAGAAAACTGAGAACGCTTGTGGTGTCCTTTTGCTTGATGTCATCACTTCCGCTGAGTCTGTTTGAAATATCAACTCTTGAACACCTTGACGTTTCATACAACAGAGTCACCTTCATACCAAATGAAATCTGTCAACTGAAGAATCTGGTGGAGCTGAATGCTGAAGGCAATCAACTCCCTGCCTTGCCAGGACCAGCAACAAGACTCAACCTCCGCATAGTGAACGTCAAAAACAACCTCATGCATCCACTCTTCTGGAAGGAAAGTACCAAAAACCAACCTCAGAGATTGATTGACCTTGCTTCGCTGGCAATCTACAACGGAGAAATGACTCAAGATCAGCTGCCGCAAGCCGTACAGAAGATACTGGATGGCAGGACTGTGTGTGACTGTTGCAGGGGTGCCATGTATGGACCAGGCTTGAGGATAATTCGACCTGTGAGCAGCATCTTTGGTGTGAAGAATTTGCCATTCCTGTTCAGATCCTGCTCACCGACATGTCTCTATGTCTTTAAACACAGTTCCGAAACTCTGCAGCAAATGCTGTATGGTGAGGATGCTGTGGCAGGATTAGGGGGCTAATAACGAATAGGAACTGTTAAAGATTCATTGTGTATAGCCATAGACTAAGAATGATAAGTGGTGGCTATATGTATGTGTCTGGTTGTGACATGGCTAGGGTTAACAATTGAACATGAATGGGAACAAAATAACCTGTATAAGATATAAAGCCATCGGGTTGTGAACTTTTTGTAATAGTTATAATCTGTTGTATGATAATTTGATGGACATTATTGAAAACTGGTATGCTATTGCTCAATGTGCATTTGTTATTGTTGTGTATATTTTCATAGCAAATTGAATCCATATTTATTTTGATAAATTATTCAGAAATGAAGAAAACAGACATTCTTGACCTGTTAAGGAAACAGTACTTTATACATATGTTATTGTTGTGTATTATATTTTCATAACTAACTAAATTCATATATCTATTTTCATGAATTATTCTGAGATGGAAGAAAAAAGACAGTACTTACTGTTACATGTGGTACATGAAAATACACATTGATATATCTAACTTCCAATGCGCATATTTGTCAGGCAGGTTAAATAATCTCAAACATGTTTTATAAAAGTTGAATATTACTCCAGGCAGTGTCTGGCATAATTTTTTAAATTGAATTTTCTTTGTTATATTTACAATTGTCATTAGGATATATTAAGAAATTTGCTTACTCCATGAAACAAAGATAAACTGCTGTGATTGTGTGACTATAGATTTATTAGTAAATAAAGGCATTTGAATGAATCAAATCCCAAAATGTTTGTGTTTTTTGGTTGAAAATTATGATAAGAGTAATTTGTGTAAGGCATCTAATGTTCTATGCAATGTCAAGTTGTGTGTTAGAAAACCGCACACCAGGTGTTTGACTGAACAAGCACACTACAACCTATGCGTTGACGAGATCTGATATGTTGGAAATAGATGACTAGATGTTGTACCATTTATGGAGACATTGTATGAGTTTCTATTTTATTACCCACGTGCTTCGCAAACTGTTATGACACATATTGTATCATAACACCTTCAACTAATTTGATTGACTAACAATGAACTTTGACACTGCCTGGACTACTTTATTCATTCATAAAACGAACGAGAATTCATTCATGAATTACAAGTATTTTACGACAACACTTATAATTAATATTTATCTCATTGTTCAGTTGATTCAGGAACTCGTACTCACCGCAATTATTGATTTTAATGAATAATTAACAAATAGGCTACACAATGACTAGAGCAGAGCTAATAAGCACAAAGTTTAGAATGCAGCAAGAGTTTTTGCTCTTAAACTTACGGTTGGGAATGACATTGCACCAAACGCTCAGTATCTCAGTGAAAATAATGTGTTCATAACGGTGCAAGGTGAATTAAATATACTCAAGGCAAAAATAACCAAAAGGAAAGCCATTTCAACAGCGATATTTATCTAAAAGTAACATTTAATGAGGTTGTTTTAGCTTGTTTACACATTCCGACGACGAAAAACATGTGAATGGCGGCCACTATGACATGACGTCATTCAAAGGACGGATAACTCTCATCTCATGTCCTCAAGCATGAATATGTTATATTACGTACGCTTCCTCCAGCATGACAAGTGCAACTAGTTTCGCCATACTGAACCTCACAGATCATACAATGGTTTGATTTTAAAAGCGTGAATATTTAACGTCGCAATATTATGATGCTATAGATGCTGTGACAGGGTTGATATTACTCCGCTGTTCTGTTCCTTTATAGGGACAACAGAAATATATTCTAAAATAAAATAAATCATATGAAATACTTAGAGAATAACCAACTCGGTACGAGTGATTACGGGAAATATCCATGAATCTAAATAATGTTCAGCCACCAGCTTTAGCGAGTGGCTCTGAACATTATTTAGACGAGTGGATATTTCCCTTAATCACTCGTATCGAGTTGGTTATTCTATATATTACCCATTATGCAATTAAATTGACCAAATTACGCTTGGTTATTACATTTTCATGTTGGGTGGCCACTGTGAAGGACCCGTCGCCACAGTAACATTGTGACATCATAGATGATTCGTCGCGTCAGACCATTGTTTTATGACGTCATAGTCATTCTTTCTCCGGGTAACCGACCAATCAACGTTGAGAATCACTTGGAAGCACATGTGCAAATATCACAAAAATAATCACCTGTGTCTTCTCACCCGTATGGGTATAATATATGTTGGTAATGAATAGGATACATAACTCATTCCCCTTTCATATCAAGTTTATGTCCCTCGTCAAATAATTTTGGTTTATCTCTCAGAAAGGCTTGAGATAAAGCAAAATTATTTCACTCGGGACATAGACTTGATATGAAAGGGGAACGAGTTAGATATCCTATAAATATTGCTATAAATTTGAGTACATACAATTGATATACAGGGGGAGGCAGAGCACACTGGTCAGTGCGTTCAACTTGGATAAAGAGGTCCTGGGTTTATACACCACCAGGGGCTTAGCAACTTTATCTGCTCTATATACAGAAGGTTTTGAACAAATGCTACAAGTGGTGGCACATGGTCAAGTGCTCAGTCGACCACTATCAGTGAAGTTCAGCAACAATGGGCGCGGCTCGCTACATAGGTGGGTTATCCGCTACATAGCTGGATAAACTGAGAGTTGAAGGGTTATTCCCTGCCCAACACTGAGACCTGAGTTGAGAGACTTGTGGTGTCACCCTGGGTAAGTGACTTAGTTCGAAGTGTGCCTCTGTCAACCCAGCAGTAAATGGGTACCTGGTATGATACGATGGTAGTTTGAATTTGAACCTTGAGCGTCTGACAGGTGACTGGTTGTATTCTCCTCAGGGAGTGCTCTGTACTCGTTGACCAGGGTTAATATGTCGACCAGCGCTTTGAGCATGCAATGTGCGTGGATATATGCGCCATATAAATGGACTTTTATTATTATTACTAAATCCAGTGTTACCGTCTAGTACCACCTATGGTTTACAAGTTCTAGTCATTGCTTGCAGACAGATTTCACCACAATGCATAGCCATAGTAGCATTGCAGGCCTGTAATATTAAGGTGCATCAGGAAGCTGATAAAGTTGTTTTACAACATTAGGGTGACCAATATCTGATATTTAGCTCATCTGGCCAGATGCAGATGAGCCTATGACATGGCAGTGTTTGACATAAGGCCTGTAAGTCAGGTAACTTTTGGTTCTGACTGGAAACTTTTTGAGGCTTTTCTTTAATTTCACTGTTTAAACTGAAAAAATAACACATTGCAAGCTCATTTCATACACTGGGCATGGACTGTCATCAATCATCTTTAAACTTTTGACTTTCTCAGAACTGCTACACCCCCAAAGCTGAAATTTTGTGCGGAGGTACCTTTGCCCCTAGTTTATTCATTTAGTCCTGACCTCAAGCTCAAAAATATGGGCATGGCGGGCAGTTTCCCTAAAACCTTTAAACAACTTCTTCTCTGAAACCAGTTGGCATAGGAAGCTAACATTTTCAGAATATCATCTTTATTACATGTAGGTTAAAGTTTGTGTATTTGGACTTGACCCCTCATCAAATATGGGCCTGGCAGGGTCCCCCCTAAAATCTTTAAACGACTTCTTCTCAAAAATCATTTGATACAGAAAGTTAAATTTTTTAGAATAACGTCTTTTTGATACGTAGACTTAAGTTTGTTCATCTGGTCAAAATCTTGCCTCTAATATGGGCGTTGCAGGGTGTTAAACTCAACCCTTAAATTTCACTCCAGGAACTAGTAATGGTAGGACGCTCAAATTTCGAGAGTATCATCTGTGTATGATGGAGATCAGGACCTGTTATTTCATTCTTCTACTATGAAATATAAAGAGTTTATAGCTATTATAAAATTCTGTTTTTTTCCCTTATCTTAGCATATTTGCCTCAAGCCTTGTACTATGAGGAGAGACAGCATAATATTATGTAACTGGTTGTGAGTTTTGCTTACAAGTATGGAGGGTGGAGAAGGGTGGACCAAAGTCATACATAGGCATAGATGTTGTGGGCTTTTTCACTGCAACGATACTAGCAGCCATTACATGTATAAGTGAAAAACTTGCAGCCGTTATATAAGTGAAAAACTCATGAAAGCGACATCAAACCCCAAATCACATGTACATCGTCTATGATCATACACAACTATTTTACCCCAAAAAGGTTAATTTTATTACATATCTGTTAAATGTTACTAATGTCATCACTGCCTTTTTCTTTGTTTAAAAAATGATACTATTTAACATTATCATATGATGCAGTGTTGTGAATTCCTTCTACAAACATGTAGTAGAAAATAAAAAAAATAAAAATCAATGTTAGCAGAGCGTGGTTTCGATCCACGGACCTCTGGGTTATGGGCCCAGCACGCTTCCACTGCGCCACTCTGCTCCGTGATGACGCCCTGTGCATTTTAAAATTATATCGTGAAACAATTTTTTTTTACAGAAATGTGAAAGTTGATTAAAATGTTGATTAATTTCTGATAAGGAAACTTCATTATAAAAAGTAAAATAATTTCCGTCTATATTTTTTCATGACTGATTATTAAAAACTTGTCTTTCCGAAAGCCGAGGCGGCAAGTTATCATCAAGGGCGATAACTTTGTAAACTTCCGGTTTAGCAGACGGTTTCGTTCACGAACATGACTCAATAATATACTTTGAGAAGCTGTTTCTAAAGAAGATAAAGGGTAGGAATTTCATTAAGACCTAGAAATTGTACAGATATTGTACACAACATTTCGAATAATTCAATTTAGTTCAGCAGAGACCATAAAATAATGGTCTCTTGAGTTCAGTTAGATCTAGCAGTGAACTGAGAAAAAATAACAATATCGACGTGTTATCATGATTATTTTTATTTAGGCTTCATTGGTTTTGATATTAAAACAAAGAACAATCGATCGGGATTAATAGGTTTCACAGAAGGTCATGGTATTATATCCAACCATCCTATCATAACGCGTGGTAAGTTGAAATCGTTTTTGCTTACAATAAACTAGTTTCAATTTCATTATCAAATCAGTGCATATTTGACAATTTGACACTTGTATTCCTTGATTTGGCACATACAGTTCTGTAGGGAAAAGCTACGCACTTACAGATACAGGACCATTAACAGCAGTAAAATATTAGATATGTGAGAAATTTAGTCTTAAATATGTAATATCCTCGAATAGTCACCCGGGTCGCTAATATTACTTGGACCCCGAATAGAACCCAGGGTGTAAGAGGGTGCTGAGGTAAATAAAATACGGGTCTTGAGTATAAATATTTCAGTCATACCATATTTCCTTGAATACAACCTGGGCATTGAAAAACAATCAGGGGTATTAAAGGGGAAGCTGCACGAAATTATCCAATATCTTCTGAACCCTTGGGTTGAATTCAAAGAAATAAAATAATGATTGTTCTTTTATCAATGGTTTCTAAGTGTCCATCAATATTTATCGAGAAACTGTCCACCAACATTATTACTAAAACTCATTCACATCTTATGTGTTAATCTGTTTTATCAAAACAAGATATTCTGGACAACTTCTTTATAATGATGTTCACCACATTTCAAAGTATATGCTCACTCCTTCAGCAGGAGGGATGTTATTTCAGATAAACTAAACGAAGATTACCGGTTTATGCGATGAATGCGGCCAGTGATAAGTATGACCTGCAGAGTCCAGGGACTCGCTACCACAATATTTGTGTGTCCCAGCGGATATAAGTGAGTCCCCCAATAAGTAAGCAAATAATACAAAAAAATCCTTTGAGTCCAGGGGACTCACAGCTTAAATTTTTATGAGTCCTTTCAAAATGAGTATTTGATGCAGGACTCGGGGTAGATTTATCACTGCTGTGGGTAGGAAGACATCTAGCATGCTGGACCAGTGGTGTGAGGGGCAAGGTGGCAATAGTGTATACAACAGAAAATCAACTATTCTGAGTAAACTGAATCAACGAGATTAAAATGAATGTGTATGTTAATATGTTATACAATAAGGATTAAATGCATGAGTAATTTGAGTATCATATATCAATATTATGTGTATACAAACTGAAACTGGTGTTCTGGACTCAAAAGACTGTCTGCAACCCCCGAAGCTCCATTATAGGGCTACAATCTTCCTGTTGATTCAAACATTTGCTTACTGAATAGAATCAACTTCTCTAATACTGCAGCCCTCTTTCTTTGCTTGATGCTACTGGTAGCGTTTTGTACATAACATTATTCCCAATTTCAGCAAAACTTTATATTTGTTTTCAGTCCTTCAGGTCTTCACAAAAAGCTTGGTGCAGATATGTGCAGTACATGCAGGTTATAGTGAATTGTCTCAATCAACCTCTCCATGATCTCTGTTGTAATAAAACAGAATGCATTGAGCATTGAGCTTTCAAACTTACTGCACTAGAAAGTGAAGTAGGGATGCACATCATTCTGTATCTTCACACACAACTTTCTGATACCGGTATGTACCTGTAGGCAGGGTTCGAAATTAGCACTAGTCCGGTAGCTCATGGCTAGTGAAAAAGAAGCTGGGCTAGTAGAGTGTAAAAACTGGTAGTCCGAAGGACTAGTTAGAATTTAAGGTGAAATGATCATGGAGATGTATTTGGCTAGCTGGAATAAGTCTGGACTAGTACTTTTAGAAATACACTAGTCCGAGTGGCTACTGCATTGAAAAGGTTAATTTCAACCCCTGTGTAGGCTATGCAATTTGAAGTTTTAATGAACTAGGTGCGATTAAATTATTTGAAATTTATCGTTTCTCGATGAAAAATCGCTTGTAAACTCACTTAAACCAGCACTGTCGGCAAATTGTACGCAGTTTAATTTTAAATTATGAACCATTTTTATGCATGTTATTGATAAATTAATATTTTTAGTTACTTGCTACCATGTTATGTTAGTGTGTAATAAATGAAGAGTCAACAAATAGTAATACTTTCTCTAACTTTTTTTTATTTTTTAAAATCACTTCCGGGTGCGTCTTTTTGGTCCAAAATGAAATGTCCGAGTCGACTGGCAAAAAATTTAATCTTCAACCCTGCTATGCATACAAAGAAAAGTCAATACTTTGTTATATAAAAATTAAAAATTAAAAAGTTTATTTTTTGAAAGTACAAATACACTCATATCAATATGAATCATATTGATGCAAATAGATATATTTCTTTGCTAGAATTTAGTAGAAACAGTTTACAGAACTTTGTGCACAGTAACACTTTGAAAGTTTGATTTCATGAAGTTTTCAAGAAAAGTTAAAAGAACTAAAACACAAATTGGCCAGGAATGAGGAAATAACATAAATATGTTATATTGCAATTTATACTTATCACAAGCAAAATATAACAGTTATTATAATCAACACCACAGTGATAAATTTACAAATATGACATGCAGAGTCCAGGGACTCGCTACCACAAGCTCTTATGAGTCCCAGCAGATATAAGTGAGTCCCTCAATAAGTGAGCGAATATTAAACACAAAAAGCCTTTGAGTCCAGGGGACTCACAGTTTAAATTTTTCTTTCAAAATTTTGTGAGTATTTGTTGCAGGACTTGGGAGGTTTTATCACTGTCAACAGTATCACTGTCTCATTTACATATTAGCAATTTTACAAACCCACTGATTGTTTAGTTGAGTTCATTTCAATATTAATATTTCTATAACTTCACTTTTTCATGTGTACTAAATGATTCAAGATGTTTGTTGACAATCCGTCCTTGACCCAGCATTTAGAGACAGCCTGTCCGTAACCACAATCAAGAAAGCTGAAAAACAACAGATAGAATAATTTAATTGGATTGACAGAGTTGCCTCCCTTGGTTTGCTTACCCCAGTATAAGTGCAAGTGCTGTGGCAGATCCAGTAGTTTCGAAAGTGGGGTTCACTCATTGAAAAGGGTGGGAGGTTCACCACAATTTACATGCAAAAATGTTCAATACGTTTTGGAGGGCTGGGTTACGAACCCCCTAGTCTAAAGCCAACAGACCTTACCTTCAGGAATATGTTTCAACTGAATTGTGTTTTAACCATGTAATACTAATATAATTATATACATGTAAGTACAACAGGAATATCCCCTCAAATTATCTCCACAATAAGATACCACCCTCAAAATGTCACATAAATGTTGAATTACTTCAGGTTCCTCATTGAAATGCTTGGTTAGAAACTACAAAATTAGTGAAAAAAATGCTGGGTTAGTGTTAGTAAAATGTACTGTAATCCGAAGATCTAGCTAAGATTTAAGATATGATCTTTGAGATGTATTTCGGCTTTGAAAAATAGTTTTGCTAATATGCTTGATAACGGTATAAGGATCTATACCAAAACGTCGCTACTCGCTATTGTTAATAAAGAAGTTGTTCATCCTTCAAATATTTCCCTTCTTGGAAAAATAGGTTTGGACTAGTAAGTTACTAACACAGTCCGTCCATCTTCTGAAATCAATTCAAGTTTTTTTTTTCAATGTTTCCTAAACTTTACACATGCTTTGAATACGTACATCAGTGATACGCATGTGCTTTTTTCAGACCTTGATTTAGTTAGAGCCCTTGTCTTTCCCATTTCAGACTAACAGTACCTTTTCCGATTACCAGTTCTGAAATCAACACCTCAACACCAAAATCATTCTTGAAACTTAACACGCATTTTTTACATGCATTAGTTATGTGAATGTGGAAAGTTCTGGCTAATTTGATGAATATTATTAGCCGTGTGACTGCTGGATAATAGTTCTTGACCTCCCCATTTCTGACTTAGGGTTACTTAAACTTAAACTTAAATTGGTGTGATTGTTTTTTTTAGACTTCATATGTGTTTCCCTTCAAGACCTTGACATGAAGCCATATGAATAAAGTCCTATTCTTTGATGTGAAAAAGAAAACATTGCTCCAAGGTCTTCTGCTCTGAGAAAAACCTAAATTGCGCAGTGTTTTCCCCAATATCTATAAACCTTGGTCGGGTTTCGACTATTACCTGTGACGTTTTTGTTCCGAGGATTGAGGTTATACTTTTTAAAGTAAGACCTTGAATGAAGGAGCCTTAAAATGATTTGTCAGACCAACGAACCACTTATTATTGGGAATCGAATTTGAAACCCTTAGATCTTAAAGCTGGAAGCTCTACCTCAAGACTTCGGAGTAATGAGCTGGACAAGCAGACTTGAATTACTCTATATAGAGTTTTATCTTCTCTGCCTTAATATAAGGCTAGCAAGGGAGACATATTCTTTATAAAACAGGATTTGAGGATATAAAATTATAAAAATGTAAATTTGGTATTTGAAGGTTTATAAGTCGGAGAAAATATTATTCCTTGGTCTTCTGCTCTAAGTTTGCTTTAAACCCTCTCTTTTGGTTTTTCTCAGAGCAGAAGACCTTGGAGCTATATTTTCTCCTTCACATTTATATAAACTGTCAAATATCAAATGGTTTGTTGGTCTGATAAACCATTCTTACTTAAACTACTTACTTAAGTAAAACCTACCAGGTTTACCAATAATCATCTCATGGTAATCCAGAAATAAATTATAAGATTTGAGTGCATCAATAGAATAGGACAAACTCCAGGGGTTGTTGTGCTCTGCTCCTAGAGCACTCTTGTTTAAAATACTAACCCAAATGCTATCTAGTTGGTCTAATACGTACATCTATATATGTTCAAATTGTCTTTAGATAGAACTGTAGTCCTGACTAGCCCAGCATCTTTTTACTAGGCACAGGCTACTGGACAAATTTCTTACATTGTCCAATGCCTATGAAAAGTAAATGTTATCAGAAGTAAGAATATAATGGATTCATACTTGCATTGACCAGATGACGCAAATTGGAATTGAGAAAAGGTGCCCTTCAATATGATTTCAATGGCACTTGTTTTCTAACCTTGGCAGTGAGGTAGACTGTTTTTCTCTCAAAATAAGCAATTCAATAAAGTGGGTCACTTCTCTCTTCTAGGGTGTTGACAGAGAATTAAATGGACGCAGCTCACCCATTAAGAAAAGAATCACCGAGGCATGCTATGCGTCTTTCTAGGTGTTTTTATATATATATCAGAAAGTTAATGTAGAGAGTTGTTGTCCAAAACCGGCTCATAAGAGATTTCTTTTGTGGGCGAGAATGATATTGACTACTTTGTTGCAAAGCATGCTGTTTTGATGTCAACTTTGATCAATTTTTACATTGAGGATGTAAAGAAATACATTTCTCAGATTTTATTGATGCCTTTAGGTTATACAAGAGGGTGTGTGGATTTTATTTGTATTAAAAATTGTATAGGGACTAAAGATTTTTAAAAGGATATTTGTAAATATTTGAATTTGTTTGCTAAAGTAAAGTAAAGTAAGACATTTAATGACTTCTAGCATTTAATAAATAATATATTTCTACTTAAGGAATTTACGTATTTCTATGAAAGCTTTCAGTTGTAGAATAAATTGTTCAAACATAAGAAATATCAAATCAAGAAAACAATCCTTTCACTGTGAAACTTTCAAGAAAATCCTTCGTAGGTGACTTATTAGTAAACTGTATAATATAGCAAAACCAGCTGTTTGAATGTCTTATTCAATGACTCATTTTCATATATGAAGATGAAAAAAATAAGTATTTAGAGAATTTATGACACTTGTAGTTTATGCACCTAGATTATATTTCATTTCGATGTGTATCTGTTTGAAGACATCGTAAATCTTTTAAGAAATTGACATTGTCATGATAATTTGTAAATCATATTTTAAAAGCATAATGCCTGAATGGAAATAGGACATTAATATCGAATTGAGTATCAGCACTTCAGCTTGACTAAAAACTTTATTGTCAGCCATGCTAAGGTCTAATGAGTCAAAAAGATTTCACAAATGACCAGCACTGACTGTCCCAATAACTTGCCTATTGGGCTAGCGAGACCTTGACACAGGTGTGACTGCTAGCTACTCGACCCCCTAAAAAGGTACAAGAATTCGTACTATGATAGTGTAGTCAAATAAAACATTTTTACATTTATTCACTAACTACGCCAAGTAAGTAATAATCAAAACTTTAGATTAACTATTGTCCAACTTCTTTAACTGCAGTTTGTGTTCTTTGATTGTACACTACACATACATATAATATACATTGTACAGCAGCGATTGATTGTACACTACACATGGGTATAATATACATTGTACACCATCGATTGACTGTACACTACACGTGGATATAATATACATTGTACACCAGCGATTGATTGTACACTACACATGGGTATAATATACATTGTACAGCAGCGATTGATTGTACACTACACATGGGTATAATCAACTTCCAAACGCAAGGCATAACTCTTGCCAGTCTGCATTACTGGCTGATTTAACCCTTGCAGTATTTCCCTCGCTTTCTTGTGTCGAGGCAGTGAATCGCTGCACTGGAAATGCATAGCGGGTCTGGATTTCTAAACACAGATTTCTTAAGGAAATACTGCAAGGCCTAAATCAGCCAGTAATTGAGACTGGCAAGAGTTATGCCTTGCATTGTAAAGTTGGGGTATAATATACATTGTACACCATCGATTGATTGTACACTACACGTGGATATAATATACATTGTACACCAGCGATTGATTGTACACTACACATGGGTATAATATACATTGTACAGCAGCGATTAATTGTACACTACACATGGGTATAATATACATTGTACACCATCGATTGATTGTACACGACACATGGGTATAATATACATTGTACACCAGCGATTGATTGTACACTACACATGGGTATAATATACATTGTACACCATCGATTGATTGTACACTACACATGGGTATAATATACATTGCACACGGGCGATTGATTGTACACTACACATGGGTATAATATACATTGTACACCATTGATTGATTGTACACTACACATGGGTATAATATACATTATACACCATCGATTGATTGTACACTACACGTGGGTATAATATACATTGTACACCAGCGATTGATTGTACACTACACATGGGTATAATATACATTGTACACCATCGATTGATTGTACACTACACATGGGTATAATATACATTGTTTAGCAGCGATTGATTGTACACTACACATGGGTATAATATACATTGTACAGCATCGATTGATTGTACACTACACATGGGTATAATATACATTGTACAGCAGCGATTGATTGTACACTACACATGGGTATAACATACATTGTACACCAGCGATTGATTGTACACTACACATGGGTATAATATACATTGTACAGCAGCGATTGATTGTACACTACACATGGGTATAATATACATTGTACACCAGCGATTGATTGTACACGACACATGGGTAAAATATACATTGTACAGCAGCGATTGATTGTACACTACACAAGGGTATAATATACATTGTACAGCAGCGATTGATTGTACACTACACATGGGTATAATATACATTGTACACCAGCGATTGATTGTACACGACACATGGGTATAATATACATTGTACAGCAGCGATTGATTGTACACTACACATGGGTATAATATACATTGTACAGCAGCGATTGATTGTACACTGCACATGGGTATAATATACATTGTACACCAGCGATTGATTGTACACTACACATGGATATAATATACATTGTACACCATCGATTGATTGTACACTACACGTGGATATAATATACATTGTACACCAGCGATTGATTGTACACGACACATGGGTATAATATACATTGTACACCATCGATTGATTGTACACTACACGTGGGTATAATATACATTGTACAGCAGCGATTGATTGTACACTACACGTGGGTATAATATACATTGTACAGCAGCGATTGATTGTACACGACACATGGGTATAATATACATTATACACCAGCGATTGATTGTACAGTACACGTGGATATAATATACATTGTACAGCATCGATTGATTGTACATGACACATGGGTATAATATACATTGTACACCAGCGATTGATTGTACACTACACATGGGTATAATATACATTGTACAGCAGCGATTGATTGTACACTACACATGGGTATAATATACATTGTACACCATCGATTGATTGTACACGACACATGGGTATAATATACATTGTACACCAGCGATTGATTGTACACTACACATACATATAATATACATTATACACCAGCGATTGATTGTACACTACACATGGGTATAATATACATTGTACAGCAGCGATTGATTGTACACTACACATGGGTATAATATACATTGTACACCATCGATTGATTGTACACTACACATGGGTATAATATACCTTGTACAGCAGCGATTGATTGTACACTACACATGGGTATAATATACATTGTACACCATCGATTGATTGTACACTACACATTGGTATAATATACATTGTACACCAGCGATTGATTGTACACTTCACATGGGTATAATATACATTGTACACCAGCGATTGATTGTACACTACACATGGGTATAATATACATTGTACATCATCGATTGATTGTACACTACACATGGGTATAATATACATTGTACAGCAGCGATTGATTGAGCACTACACATGGGTATAATATACATTGTACAGCAGCGATTGATTGTACACTACACATACATATAATATACATTGTACACCATCGATTGATTGTACACTACACATGGGTATAATATACATTGTACAGCAGCGATTGATTGTGCACTACACATGGGTATAATATACATTGTACACCATCGATTGATTGTACACTACACGTGGATATAATATACATTGTACAGCAGCGATTGATTGTACACTACACATGGGTATAATATACATTGTACAGCATCGATTGATTGTACACTACACATGGGTATAATATACATTGTACAGCAGCGATTGATTTTACACTACACATGGGTATAATATACATTGTACACCATCGATTGATTGTACACTACACATGGGTATAATATACATTGTACACCATCGATTGATTGTACACTACACATGGGTATAATATACATTGTACACCAGCAATTGATTGTACACTACACATGGGTATAATATACATTGTACACCATCGATTGATTGTACACTACACATGGGTATAATATACATTGTACACCATCGATTGATTGTACACTACACATGGGTATAATATACATTGTACAGCAGCGATTGATTGTACACTACACATGGGTATAATATACATTGTACAGCATCGATTGATTGTACACTACACATGGGTATAATATACATTGTACACCAGCGATTGATTGTACACTACACATGGGTATAATATACATTGTACACCATCGATTGATTGTACACTACACATGGGTATAATATACATTGTACAGCAGCGATTGATTGTACTCTACACATGGGTATAATATACATTGTACAGCAGCGATTGATTGTACACTACAGCCCCCCAATGAAAAAGTTACCGGGAATCCCAGTGGGATTCCGGTGGGATCCCGCCGGGAGAAAAAAGCGGGATTTATCGGGATTCCGGTGGGATTCCGGTGGGATCCCGCCGGGATAAAAAAGCGGGATTTGTCGGGATCCCAGCGGGATTCCGGTGGGATCCCACCGGGATAAAAAAGCGGGATTTGTCAGGATCCCAGCGGGATCCCGCCGGGAGAAAAAAGCGGGATTTGTAGGGATCCCAGCGGGATTCCGGTGGAATCCCGCTGGCAGAATAAGCGGGATTTGTCGGGATCCCGCCGGGAGGAAAAGGCGGGAAACAGTCATGTTCTGCAACAAACAGAAAACACACTTTGTTAACAGTTACTGTTCTGTTATTAATTCAATAGTATGTAGTTACAAATCATTATACAGAGTAAACACTATCAGCAAACTAATTAATTATTTTACACTTGGTTACTCTGCTAAGAATTACTTACTCTGAGATTGTTTGACCAGTGATCATGACACAAGTAATTTGATTCAAACGGGAAAATATGAGTAGCAGACATGAATTTTACTTGAATATATGCTACTTGCAACTGGAAAATACTGCAATATAACTCAAATAAACTCTTACTAAGTGACACAATGTCAGGGAAACTTACTCAACATGATAGTAGAGTTTACATTATTTTATGCATGAACTAACACTTGTCCAGTACTTTACACATTAAAACAGACAACATGGGCTGATAAGAAGA
This sequence comes from Gibbula magus, assembly GCA_936450465.1. NCBI lineage: Eukaryota > Metazoa > Mollusca > Gastropoda > Trochida > Trochidae > Gibbula > Gibbula magus. The sequence continues at coordinate 35,572,846 of OW388294.1, read as the reverse complement.
TCAAATAAGAGTTTAAGCATTACTATACCTGAGGGTGGAGCCTCTCTGGCTCTAGACAAGATGTTTTTGACAAGAAATTACATTGCTAAGATCTACTTCATTATTGTTTTGGTTCCCACTGTTTGGCGTCTGCTATTCTACAAAACTCCCAACATCACTGTAGCTTAAGTAAACCCAAAAGGGTGCAATGAACGCTGCAAAGAGCTTGGAGCTAGAGCTCCTTGCACTGAAGACTGAGCATCATATTAGCTGATAAAATGTTGCATGCAATGCTTTGAGTTTAAGAGTGGAAGAAGCACCCATAAAATCCCTTAAAACTTATAAATATCATTAGGAAATAGAACAAATTTAAATTGCCTTGTCAAATGAAACTATATATATAATTAAATTGAAATATTTACATAAAATGCACATTTAAAGGAAAGTATTTTTAGCAAGTTTTGATGGTAGTGCTAAATAATAATCCATTAAACGATATTTGTTTAAGTGTTATAGTAAAACAAAAAATCCACATTGCCTGAAGAAAAGGAAACAATTTTATTTTAAATATATATAAAAGAATTATATTTCAATATCATAAGGCATACATATATATTGCCTTTGCACTAATCGGCACAAATTCTTTGCTTTTTTTTTCAACTTTCAACACTTTTTTTTTAGATCTTTGAAGAAAAAAGGATATAGTAGGATGAGTCTGTGCCAACTAGAGACATTGAGTACACATACCCATATTCATTTATCTCTATGTAAACATAAGATTTGGGAGATGAAAAGTTAAGAACCAATATTTATGGTAAATTTTTAATTTATGGTTGTTTTACTTTGTTGGAATGGGGATTTATTAGAATCCGGAGATTGTTTGTGATTTCCATTTGTGCATAACATAGTAATCCTAATTTAGGTACTTTTTAAAATATTAATTTTCTAAGTGAAATCTCGGTTTGTTAAGGGGTTTGAAAAATGAAATTCCCGGTTTGATCCGGGATTTCAGTATAAATTCCAGTCTGATCCGGGATTTCAATGTCATATTTTCCCGATTGAACCGGGATCCCGGTTGTTGAAAACTAATCCCGGTCATCCCACCTATTCCCAGTATATCCCGGTCTGAAAACCGGGATTCCACCGGGATACACTGGGATCCCGCTGGAATCCCGGTTTCTTTTTCACTGGGGATATATATACATGGGTATAATATACATTGCACACGGGCGATTGATTGTACACTACACATGGGTATAATATACATTGTACCGCAGCGATTGATTGTACACTACACATTGGTATAATATACATTGTACACTATCGATTGATTGTACACTACACATGCATATAATATGTACATTGTACACCAGCAATTGATTGTACACTACACATGGGTATAATATACATTGTACACCAGCGATTGATTGGCAGTTCCAGGTCAGAGTTTAGCTGGAGAATCTGCTCTGACTCAAACTCAGACTATATAAGGCTAGAAAGGATTGTAAAATTTGAATAAAAAGTATAAACATGAATAAAAAGTGAAAAATGTACACACAATCTAAAACTCTCCTATGATTTCACATTGTAAAATATTTATTAGAGATGGGGTAATATAATTAAAAAGATTACCTGTGGTTTATGTCAATTCATATCAAATATATATGAAATAAACAAACCAATAGCATTAGAAATATCATATCCACTCAATTCTATTCATCCATTTGGGCCCATTTGGAGGGATATTCAATAATAATTATGCATATCTTCCTTCTCTAATGGGGATAACTTACTTTTCCTGATTTGTCAGAAGAATAATTCAACTATGGTTTATGAACGTCCTGGACAACATTACATGATTAGAATCTGTCCTTCCATGAATCTTATCAATAATCTTATCCCTACAAAACACAATCTGAAATACATTCATTTACATAATGGCCTGCAGTTTAGTTATTCAGAGTGACTTGATTGTGTCTTGCCCTCAAGGTAACATTGGTTGACCTACACTGTCACAATCAGACAAGCCGTTAGATTGCTTGCTCTCACCATAACCCTTGTGTCACATTATGCAATCTTCTATAACCATCAGTAAGTAATATAAAGGTCTACAGTTATCCTTTGGATTAAGACATCTGTATTTGACTTGGTTAAACATGAATTGTGAAATATTCCATTTTAGAAAATAATTAAATCATTTTAGTTGATTATTTTACTCCTTTGTCTATATTTAATATTATCCTTAAGTTAAAAATTTCCTTAGCTCCTTAGCTAATGGAAGAAAAAACATCAATTTTAAAAGACATTTATCCAAATTTGAAAGAGACGTATCCGTAGTGTTAGCAAATACGCTGCCTTATCACAAAATATGAACAGCATTATCAGTGTTGTAGTGATTGTAACCGATGGATGAACTGATGTCCCTCCATTTCGACCTACCGGTCCAAGTTTCTGTAAAATAAATACTTTACCTACTGTTTTTATAAGTTTTTTCCTGATCCACTAATTTTCAGGAATTTGGTTTTGTCCAAGACCAAATTATAGAAATCTCCAGAGAATTAGGAGAGGGTTAGGGTTATCCTTTGCCTGCTGAAATAGTATGAAGAATACTCTGAGATAATGATTTTTTCATGAATCATTGATTTAATAAAGAGAAAAGTTTGGTTAGGGTCTAAATATAAGCATATCTTGAATGTTACTGCTACATACTGCACGAACCAGCCGGAAGATGGTTAATGGGGCATCTGTTGTCACATATATAAAGTCCGAGATTTGTTAGGTCATAACCAGTGGCTTTGATTGAACAGTTGTCTTGAGACATTTCAGCTATTTGTGGCTAGTTTAATGGAATTTGTGAGTGAGACAATAAAGATATTAGCCTGTCACTTTCAAGTGAAGAATAAATTTGTCATGCGAGTCGACTGAATCTAGAAGTCTTCAGACCAGATATTAACCCAGTCAGAAATAAACTGTCCTTGATTTTATAAAGCTGCAGAGGATTTGTCTATGATATAAAATATGATATGAGGCAGTTCATTTAGTGTTTTGTTGTTTGAACTGTTATTAGAAAAACTTTCAAAACTCTATCTAGATATTAGTTTAAGATATATTTGTAATCTAAGTACACTTTTTGAAAAGATTTTGTATTTAATTTATAAGACTCATTGATATATAAGAATACACTACATATTGTCTTTTGTGTGTGTGCATATTTTTGTTTGACAGTCAGGGTTAAAAAAGCTGTAAGTCTGAGGTCACTGACCTACCAAATTTGACCTTTGACTTGCCCAAAACATCAGCCCCCTTTTTTCAAAACAATCAATTACTATAAGAGTGGTAGGAGTTCCGGATCTGATTCTGTGACTTGGTGGGAAAAAACTGCTGTAAGCCCATGGCATACTGGCACTGAAAATATTTTTCAACGTCTGGCTGTTATGAATGACAGAGTGCTCCCTCAGTACAAATCCTGAATCCAACGCTGACCTAGTCATCCTATTTGTCAGTTGTTGTGATTTCATTGTAGATTGTCTAAAATATATCATATTTTTTGCAACTTTAATTGACATTAGTTAAAATGTGAAAGATTATTTGTCTTTGAAGTATTCACAAAACAAGAATGTCTGTTTATTGTATCATTTGAGCCAGAAACAGGTAACAGATACAGGATTCATACTATCGAGGGAGTTAGTATACAAATGTATCACTGGAATTAAAAAACATTAACTGATATAAGCCAAGATTTTTGCTGATGCAAAATGCATCAATATGAATTACCAACAGCATCAGATGAACATGAAAGTTCAAACCCACTGGGATAACAAGAATTATCACATATTTCCTAGGGAGTTGTGTATAACACATTGGATATTATTACAAAATAACTACCGGTATATTTTGATAGTTTTATTGATTGAAACATATTTTATTCATTAAAGAAATGGATTGGCCACAAGTTAGCCAACTTAGAAAAGCCCTCTCCAGTACTTTTTGACACATCAACATTTTCAAGATGGAAAATACATTAACATGATGTGATGTAAATGGACTCTTATAAAAAAATAACTTGAAATTTTGTATGGAAAATTCGTTGATTTTATCAGTTTTCACTGCCTTATTATAATCAAGCACCAAAAAATATAAAGAAAAAGAAAAGAAGCACTTGAATTTGATTCATGTACCACATCATTTAAGTTGGTCTTGAAAGTTGTTTTCCGGTCACGGACCAGTGATACTGTCATATGTTACAGAGAGTTCGTGCTATCAACTATATGATGTTCTGCTCTTTGAACATCTAGGTGTCTTTAAAGGTTATTTTTGTATGTATAGATAGATTTCACCTTGAATACCGGTTATTCTTTGCATTTGAAAAGATGAACCCTACAGCGCGTTCTGATTTTTCTTTACATTTGAAAAGAAAAACCCAACGGTGCATTTCCATTATTGAGGATGTACATAACTTTGTTGTCTTGGTTACGATTTACAGATACGCCGTGTTACAGTAATGCACCTAATAACTAATAATCTTAGCTAAAAAATATTCCAAGGTGACGCTAATTAGAATAACCCTTTGCTAATTAAGATTGATACAATTTGTTGTAATCTTCTTGTCACTTATCTTAACTCTCTAAGTTTATGAATATTTTATGTTTCAAAACATTTGAGTTTTAAAGCTATTCTTTAAATAGAGAATCTCACCCAAGTGTCTTCTGATATCAAATATATCAACACGAGTTGATTAAAGTTACAAATATCCGAGGCTTGCCGAGGATATTTTTACTTTAATCAACAAGTGTTGATATATTTGATATCAGAAGACACACGGGTGAGATTTTATTTATCATTCAAAATCATTCTTCAACAGTTATTAGCCGAAGAATAACATATCTGAAACACAAAACTGCCAATTTGCTTCTTCAGCAGTGATCTCAGTGAGGTCATAGCATTGTGACGTCATAAGCATTATGACATCATAGCATTGTAACATCATCACCATTGTGACGTCATAGCATTGTCAGCAGTGTTCTCAGTGATGTCAAAGCTTTGTGATGTCATTAACTGATGATATAATAGGATTATGACGATTTGATTGTAGCGATATCTACAATGTAGACATCGCTTGTAGATATCGCTTGATCTCACACAGGCAATGTGACAGATAACCTTCGAGCACCTTAATTGGCAGCCCAGGTTGCATACTCCAAAGGGAGTTGAGAATGAAAATAGGAACGATGTTGGTCCTTACACCAGGGTAATAATGTGTGTAGCGCTTCGAGCACGGCCCTTTGTGTTGTGGAGTTCAGCGCGATATAAGTATCCTCATTATTATTATTATTATTATATCTACTGTGGGAGCCAGTTTTGGATGATAAATCATGTTAAAGCATAATAGATAGAAAACATTGAAATCTTGAAAGTCCTGTTATGTTTAGTGTGTATTCAAGCCCAGATCCAAATTTGATATTATGGTCTCAAGCTATCTATGACATCATCTTTCAAGTTTGACTGCATGAAATAAAATATTGTACCAATAGAATATCTCCTGTTGTTTCTTTTCACTCCCTGTTCATGATACTAATAAAATATATGAAGATCAGTGAGTTGTTTCCTTGTTTTTGAATAATTAAATCTCTAACATTTTTCAACAATCTCAAAAGAAGGCTAAAAAAAAATTAAATTTTTTGTGCTTGTATGTTTTATCTCGTCTCATTGCATATTGCTTCACATAATGATTGAACTTGTTCACAATAAAAGATTCAAGATCGCCTCTTCATTGGGGGCGGCAGCTCAGAGAGAATAAGAAATGTTCAAACTCTCATTCTTCCATCTTTTGTATGGAATGTGACTAATCATGGCCAGTGCTATTGTAATACAGTACAATTGCTCAAGAGGGAATGTAATTTCTTAACCGGCTTCTACGCCTGAGCGAGCAGGAGCTTGTCATTCAGGTTTCCTATAATAGCCACAGGTAAACGAGTGAGACCCTCCCTCCTATCCTCAGTGCGTAGTAAGTCTGGCCAGTAGCTCCTCTTGTTCACTCGTCTGTGACCTTACGAACCTTACGACTTCTATGGGAGATCTACCTGTTGAGGAACGTACTGGTCGGGTGTTTGCCGAGAGATGTCACACAGTTAGGGAACATCGCTTCAGAGTTGATTTCCTTCGCACGTCGCCGGCTGATAGTGAAGACTGGATAACTGACATTGACTTTCGGCTCTTGAGCACCTTCGACTTGTCTCACCAAATCTCACATGTGTTGTCAAATCGCTGTGAGCCGGTTTGACAGAACTACGGTGAATGTGACCGGGATCTCCGTGGATTTGTTAGTGTAACGACCGGGCTGTCACTATTCAAGGCAAAACAGGTGCTTTTAATGTTTTTTCCACTGTTACCTTATTGTTAAAGTTTGTGTTGTTACGAAAGAAATTCTTGATAATGACTGAAATCATAACCATGTGAATGCTGTGTCTGACAGCTTGTATGGATTTAAAAGCTTTGAAAGCTTGTTATAAACTTTGTGCATGTTTTGATATTTTTAAATGTTTTTTGTATGTTAGTTGTCACTGTTAATGATACATTTCAACATATTCTGTCATAAAGCCTATGGGTTGGGGAATGTCATGTTTGACAGGTCATGAGATAAACTGATATTGTGCCTGGTCCGAGAGAGTAAAATCTATTCTTGTACAGTCAGTGCTCTCAATCAGGAATACAGTTGTGGATAGTATTCAGCTTCCCAAAATGATGAAATTCAAACATATTCTGTCAGTAAGTAACCTTATTTCATTGCTACTTATTCTTTTCACTTGCTTACAAGTTAAAATCATGCATTACTGGACCATGTGTTGAATGTTTGAATAGCATTAATTAGCAGCCTGCAGTAATTAACTCAATTCTTTGATTTAATTAGTATTTATACCTTATGATAGGCAACTAATTATGTGCATTGAAATATAAAATGTTTTAAGTAATTAGTGTGAGATGTTCGTTAGTCATAGATGCACTAGCTTGCAAGTTTAAAAATGGAATAAAGTTTAGAAAAAAAGGTAGAGTATTTTACGACCACATTCATCATGCCATGTTCCTGTCATAACTCTTTTCCATGTTACGCATGTCACTACAACTTGAAACATACTTATACTGACTTACACTGACCCCTATGGCAAGATAAATTTGAATAACTGACAGGGATAATAACTTTCTTTAAGTTTTATTAGCAATATATTTCAATACAAAATGACAACAAATAAGCAAACCAAGTGTGAATTGCTCAAAAGCGTGTGTGAGTAGTGTATGCAACGTTTATTATCCTTAATGTGGTAATTCATGTCATACAAGTTTGACACTTTTGCAAAATGAAAACAAATCTTTTCCAGATCTTAAAAGGATTCATGCATTGAAATTTTTAAAAGTAAGCTTTTGTTAGTCATGCGTTACGGAAGATTAAAAGCGCAGCTTAAATATGTCACATGGCTGAGTTGGTTTTGATAATGGCAATTCCTCGGCTTCTACTTGCTATACATACATATATACTTACATTTAAATACCTGTATGTGACCTTCACATAGGTGGAAACACAGGTATGCTAGGCCTAGATCCCCTCACTCGGCTAGCCCCATGTAAATTTGCCTTACATTGATGTTTATACAGTGGCATGTAATATAATCTCAATTATTTGCTATAAAACATTGGGTTCTCACTGATAGCCTTTTGTTTCAAAGGTATTGAATTCCATCAGGTATGGTTAGGCAATTTAACATTTCTTAGGAATGTTATATTGCTAATCTTTAATAATTTCAAATAAAAAAAATAAAATTTCAAATTCAATTTCAGACTTCATCTTGTAACAAGCAAACTCATAGTTCCAGTTCACTTATTTGAGAGAGAAAAATGGATTTTAACAAATTTAAGATGAAAACAGTATATGAGAAAAATTCGGCTGCATCGGGATTCAAAACATTATTGAAATTGATTACAAACTTCTGAAGTACATATATGATTAACACTTTCTGATTATCTCCTTGTTCATTTAGAAGCGTAGTCTAAAGTTCATGTTATCAGGTAAAGAGAAAAAACAGCCTGCATGTTGTGCTTCTGTATTTTTTTTATTATATATAAATGTGTTTGTAAACTGATAGGTTTACAACTACCTTGTGTTTACCTGTGTCACATTACAGCTCAATGGTGTCAAGCTTGTGCAGCTCAATTGATATGGTAATTTACTCCTTTGAATATGTATATTAATAGATGACACGTCTCACATGATATTATTTACTCTTCTTGCTCATATCTGTGACGGATATCTTATGTTTGATAAAGTCTAGATATGACTTCAAAACAGTTTAAAATTTCAGTGTTTAAAAGTGTTACGTAACAATATTTACATCTCTGCTTTATGTATAGTACAATGTTTGTAAACTTAGAAATCATTCGTGTAAATGTAAACATTTCCAAAAATACACATTAAGTTTAACGTCTATATACATTTATGTACATAATGAATAGCAAATGAGTGCAATGCAACATCATTTTCTTCTCTGGATGTTATAATATCATAATAGCCACAAGTAAACAAGTGAGACCAACCCTCATATCCTCAAATTTCATGTTGAACTCTGGTGCATTAAATAAGTTTGATGACTGTTATCTGCGTACATGATGTTTTGGGTAAAACTAAATCTTTTAAGCTGAATGTCATATAGACTATTATTGTAAGAGTGTAACTTTGTAATATCAGATAGTCTGATTTCAGCTCAATATCGAGAACTGAATGTTATGTGGAAGATACAGAAATAAATGGAAAAGGAGGGAAATTCCCAGAACAAAACTGTATGCATTAGGCTGTATAAACGAGTAACGTTACGGTACATTCAGTGTTTTAGGTAATTTACAAGATTGAAGTTAGATATCAGAAGCTTTGATCAAGCAGAAATAACCAAAAATCAAGGGAAATTCCCAGCTCTAAGCGCTCTTAGATGTCGCAAGGTTTGATTGATGTTTTACAATAAGATTTATCCGCATTGATCTCTATTTACAACAGGTGGGCATTTCTCAAGATTCTTTCATTAATGTTGAGCTTCTTCATTCATAATCTCCCGCCAGGGGCACGGCAACTTTGTCTGCAGTAGAGAACTGTTCTACATGCAGTAAGGTTTGGGTGCAGTGCTACACTGAATTTCAGCATAGTACCACCCATGGTTCGCCAGTTCCAGCCAATGCTCACAGGTTTCACCGCAATGCATAGCCACATGGCGTTGCAGGCTTTATCCCTGCCGTAATACTAGCAGCCGTGATATAAGTGAAATACTCTTGAAAGCGGCGTTAAACCCCAATTCACCTCACCTCATTTAAGTAATGGCAGTAAAGAGGATGAAGATGTATAAGTATGATTAAAGTTTATATATAATGTTTATGAGTTAACACAACATTTACTAACTAGGATATTGTTTAAAATTCACAGTTTTACAATTTGATAAAATAAACAAATAAAAAACTAAAAAAGTTAACAAGTCAAAACAAATCTTATCAGTGATTGCATTAGAACAACATGTATACATGCTGCAGATTCAGTGTGAAATAAGCTTGAAAAGTAGTCAACCTAAAACTATGATGTTGTCAATTTGAAACTAAATTATATAATAAAAACCTGGACATTGGACTTTTGGACATACACCATCAGATTGCACATAGTATATATATACATCCATAACAAAATATGCATGAGAAATAAATCGCAATCATGTGAGAAGCGATTCACAAGAGCAAGCAGAATTCAGATACAGCAATTTCTCAGTAATCACAGAAGAGGTGGGAGTGATAAGATAGGTATATCGTGTACAAACTTATCATGGTTGTCAGAGTCGTATCAACGATTTGTGACTTGCTCCAGGTTAGTAGAGACATACTTTACCTACATAGCTGGGTCTTGAGCAACCATTAAGATAAGCCAGGTGGAGTTGTTGATTACATAATACAGGTACAGTGTAGGACTTGACGGGGCAGGTGAGTTGACTACTGGAGTACTGGTATGACGTTAGTTCAGAGGAATATAGTCTTCTCTCTTCATTCTCGAAGAGCAGTGGGAGTTAGAATAGGATATTCTTGAAGAAAGGTAATATACAGATACATGTACTTTTACATTTCCGACTGGTTTGATTTTTTCGCTTGTCCAGTAATATTTTTATGAGCAAATAAATATATAAAATAAATACTCAATATGATTGTTTGACATCTCTGATATTTCAATGCAAGACGACTGTAGCAATAGGTATATCATAGACTTTGTGATAAAACTTTAGCCCATTAAAATGTATATGGGTCCTGGGGAAAGTTTCTTATATTTACAGCTCACTGAAAGGGGCAGGTGTAGGTACCGTATGTGGTGTTTAAGTGTTTGAGATTCTGATGTATGTTGCTGTTTCTTTTGATTAGAGTACAGAGTAATATGTGTCCAAGTTTTGAGTCAATCCATTCACCATTTGTCGTAAGTTAGTCTGATTTTACTTGTGGAGTGAGTGGAATGAGTGTTGTGACTGAGTCGTGTTGTTGGTTGCATAACACAGGTTAGTGTCAGCTATAACAGTTAAACAGGCCTGGTGAGTGGACTGTATTGTGACAGGAGAGAGTATGATGGTGTGGCTTAGATCATTAACAGAGAAATGAGCTGGGTAGTGTGAGTTTTATCTATCATAGTGAAGAAAATTAGGATTAGGTGTTCTTGTTACTGAGGAAGAACAAAGTAAGTTCTTGAGTAGTGCAGACTGATGTTGACTCTTGTGACAGGAGGGACAGAGTGTTACAGTAATATGGTGAGGCTTAGTTTATTCACTGCGACTGAATTGAACAGCGTGAATTCGTCTTTGATAGTTAAGAAATAGGATTGTTTGTTTGTTCTGAAAATGTATGTAAGCTGTCATAAACAGGCATAGTTATTTTACTGTTGTGATTGAAGGATGGAGTAATGTAGGTGTTGGGGCCTACTTACTTCACTGATGTTAATGAAGAAAGATATCTTGTTAAGTTCTGTAAGTGTTGTGTGTTAGTAATTCACTTACCAGTATGAGCACTATTATTGAGATGCTCATGAGTTTCCTTTTTGAACTGATGAGGATATTTAATAAACAATGGGAGTCTGTGTTTGTTGGAGTTCCCCTCTTTTGAAGTATTTTGCAGTAAAGTTGGATGGTAGGTTAGTGTGATTTCATCATCGGTTGTGAAGAAGTGTCGGCTTTGGATCAAGAGTCTGGGGTTCGAATCCTGCCAGGGGCTCAGCAACTTTGTCTGTGGTAGAGAACTGTTCTACATGCAGTAAGGTTTGGGTGCAATGACTAACTGAATTTCAGCGCAGTACCACCCATGGTTTGCTAGTTCCAACCGATGCTCACAAGTTTCACAGCAATTCAATTTCACCTCACCTCACCTGTTTGAGGGTAATATTTGATATTTTCATTTCATGAGGAAGAAGGAAAATGAGGAGTGATGTGTTGAGGAATATTTCTGTTGATGCTGTTGATAGTGTAACACTGTTACTTCGTGTCATGCCAGAGAATAATGAAAGTGAAGAATGTCTGAAAGATATGATTTGATGGTGAAATATTTGTGTTGATCTTTGTGTCATGCATCAGAATATCGTCAAGTATGTAAAGAAAGTTTGAAAGATATGGTATGGTGTTAAGCAGAATACTTTTGTTGATAATGCATCTTGCCTCATGTCTGGGAATGTTGTTATTTATTGAGTGAAGAAAGAGAGGCTCAAAGTTAACTTACCGGTACTCATTTAATACATTATAAGATAAGTAAAATTGAGCTTAGATGAGTAAACAGTAAAAGATTACATAAATTAGTAAAATTGGGTTAACATAGATAAAAAAGTAAAAGATGACATAGATAAGTAAACCTGGATATGATATGTTACTAAGTGGAATACTTGTGTTGATAGTAGGGCTTCACGTCATGTCCTGAAGTATTGTGAAATGTGACACACTTTAGTTCCTGTTTGGATGGGAGGGACCTTCAACTGTGACTTAAAATTCTATGATTCATACACACAAGATAGTGGATATAGGTCTATCTTGCTTTCTTTTTATGTCAGTGTGTTTGTCTTTGAAGTTGGTAAGTTGTACATTAACTGTCAACTTGTATGTTGATTGGGTATATAGGTCCTATTTTTGCTGTGTTTAATAGTCACTTTGTTTCTCTTTGTAGTTGTTAAGTTATACATTTGTTGTATATTTGTTGTGTGAAAAGCTATATTCTATGTTTATTGCTTCATAAACACAAGATGTGTGTGCTTTGTTGTTTTTATTTATTTCAAGTATAAGAAGTATATGAAATAAGTCCTGACCAACAGCCTATAACTGGTAGTTTATGCTCAGGGCTTTTGAGACTTTTGCTTAATTTTACTATCAACTTTGAAAATTTTTTACTGTAGGACTCGCTTCTTTTCAAACTTGTTTCATACACTGAGTATAGTTTTACCTGTTCATTAATTCAGCCATAAGTAGGCATTACACTTCAGATTTATTGTGACTTGGTTTATACTACTGTTGTCAGTGTAATCTATTTTGTTTATTGATTCACAGTGACAATCTGACTTTAAATGAGCCTTGTACTTCCATCAAGTAGCTACTTATATCTGTTTGTCAACTTCGTCGTTTATTACAATGTGTAATGAATATTTGTTTGATTTATCGATAGTTTACACTTTATAGAAGGAAGAAACTATTAAAAAAGGATTTATGACAGAATATGTTTGAATTCCCACGTATGTTTATTATTGAAATATTGTATCACCTCAATTTTCAATTACCGTTGACATTATTAGAAGACTTTTATTGATTTACAACAACATTTCTAAACATTTTTCCTCTTATCAAACACCTGATTATAGCCTGTATATCAACAGTGAATTTACACAGTGGAAATGTTTATCCACAATGTATGGGATTTATGACAGAATATACTTGAATATGTTTGAACTTTCATTTATCCAATATTGTATAGAATCATGCGTTAAAAAGATTTCAATTTCTTCAAATCAATATATGATTATTTCTCATGATTACATATGAATGTTACATTATGAATTCTTAATGATTGTACTTGTAATTGTTGTAATGAATATTATAATCTTTAAAATTTCAAGTCAACTCAATTTCTTTTGTGACCCATATTTTCTTTGGTTACACAGCAATGCTAACATTTTCGGTTCATTCTTGTTTAGTAAACACCTGTTTCTTCCCATGTTTATCTACATTTTATGCTTTTGAACTGTAATATTTATCTATCTAACGTGTATATAAATAGTACTTATCTATCAAAATTCTATATAAACAGTTAAGAACTTTCTATACAAATTGTATATAAACAGTTAGTACATGTCTATGGAACTGTATATAAATATTAAGCACATGTCAATATGCAATGTGTATGTACAATTACAGGTAAATTTGACAACATAAGGACAAGAGAAGGAGAGAGTCTAAATCTCAGTATCTGGCCGTCTCTGTCACTTACATATGGAGTACCTGTGGCACTAAGCAAGTGAAGACTGTCACAGTGAATGGGATATTTGGACTCTCACACCGGGGGTACGCCGCGTCTGTCAGTCACTCGGCACATTTAAAGACGCACGGTATATCAGAGCTCTTGACTATTCATCGGGTCAGTCAGATAGGCTTTATAGGTGTGACACAGTTCTCCCCGACGTGGAATGCGTCTTGGGCGATGATGAATTATTCAAGAACTGATATCATGTCTTGTCAGTGGTAATCGCGACAATCTCGTGGGATTCGTATCGTGCAAACCGAACAACTGTCCGCTCGTCCACCTAACTCACAACCATGGGCACGTGGAGTAAAAAACAGAAGTACAAACTCAATGTAAGTATTTTTGACAGCTCTGTTATATAAACATAGTTACTCTGAATAGTGTATACCGGTACTGACATGTATACCAATTGTTGGTTACTTACATTCTCAATGTAAGTATTTTGGACAGATTTGTCTTTATCGAATGGTATCCTAAATGGACACATTTCAGATGATTATATACCGGTAATCATACGACAACTTTAACTATACATTCTGTCAATAATATAACCCATATAAATGAAAACCTAACATTTTATATGTCAGGTATGATAATTGAGAAACACAAGCTCACTGTAATTAATGTGACAATAAACATCAGTGGCCCCCTTTTCCATTGCCGGACCCTCCCCCCCCCCCCCCCCTGGATCCACCACTGAACATATACCCTGAATAAAGCTGTAACTGACATTTCAGAAGTTGGTTATTTAAAATTTGATATATAAGTTGGATGTAATAATGATTCAACAGCTAATATTGATGTGATGTGTGACCTGCATCCTGTTTGAAGGGATGAAATGTGGCCTGGCTTCAGTGTGGGTTGACAGCTCTCACAATATGATCTGTCAGCTTAATCGTATCCTGAATGAAGCAATGTCAGTTGAGTTATTCTGAAAATTTACGACTTGTCAAAATAGAAATACAAATTCATTTGGTAACATTGTGATGTTCGAGATCACACAGTGCAAAATTAACACTGTTAGTTTTATATTAAATGATCACTTTCTAAATGGCATGTATTTCTAATATTCATTGAGATTTAGATATAAAAGGTCTAAAAAAAAAAGGTTTGATTAATATATTGGTGATTTAAGATAGGAGATGTTAAACTAATGACTATATCTATTGGTCATGTTTGTGATTCAGATTGATATACAAGTTGTTTGAATACTAATCACTAAACTGTCAAATTAGACGATATCATATATCTGTCAGTCTGTATACTGCAAATCAGACACTTTGTTTCCAAGAAATCTGGTGTGTAATCTGCTTTTCGGATGATCCTGTTGTCTACCTATATTACAGGTTAATGTATTCATCATTCTGAAATCTTAATCATTGTACAGTCGGAAAGAAATGCTGACAGGAGTATTCAGAAAAGCTGTTGCTGTTACAAACATCTCTTCCTCTTGACTACTTGTCACCGGTCTCTTCACTGTCCATGTTGCTGGTGTCTGACAACACTGTTCATGTTGCCAGTGTATGACAGTGGTGTACTCGTTGATGAAGGTGTAAGAGTCAGTGAACTCCATGCTCCACTTGTCAGTGTCCACGTGTGTTTATACGTTCCTCTCCCACCTGGGTCTCAGTGCGGTACTTTTCTGTGTCATCTACATTGCTTTGACAGTTGAGATTTCATAAATTAGTGCTGTAAGTGTAGTTTTTTTAAGTTGGAAGTTATAAATGTCCAAAAAGAGTCTTTGCGTTGCTAGCTTTATTGAAAATGTAGTTTATGATATTTTATAATGCATATTTACAATGTACATTGTTCCTACAGTTAAGATTTAGTCATTTTGTGCTCTCAGTTTGTTTTTTAATTTCAGCGACTCTAATTATCTATTAATGTTTTTCAAAGTGCACTATTGACTTGAACATACATGATGTTTTTCAACTACGTGAGTTATTTTTCGGGGGTTTCGAACTTATCAGTCAGTCTTATTTGTCTTGTCATCAAAACACTATTGGTAACTGAACCTTTCATACATATAAATTCTGAAGATACTGAACTTTATACACCGTAACATTATAATATCTTGATGACACAATTACAACATGTATTTTGCAGGGATTGGGAAAGACACCTTTAACAATGGGCCATTTTAAGGGCTTTCAGACACTTTCAGAAATATGAATGGGCTATTCCCCTTTGTAGCAACAGTAAAATTTCAAATTTTAATGGGCCATTTGTTTCATTCAATGTGCAAAAAGGCCCATGGCCCCTACCTTTCCCAATCCCTGATTTTGTAATCAAAACCTCTTATCAAGATATCATTACTTTGGCTGACGTCCAAAGACAATGAAAAGTGATTGTGTAATAATTCAGATTAGTTGAAGTTTCAAAACATTGCATGTTTTCCGTGCACAGTAACTGAGCTAGTAGGGAGAAGCTCGCTCAATATTCTTGTATGTAATCCTGCCTTGGCTTCCTTAAACAAATCAACAAGTTTGTTTGATCAGATGATTTCCAACTGTGTCAAGGCTATTTTGGTTTAAAACTAGTTCATTTACTGGATAATCCATTAATGATAATGTCTCAAACAATATTGATATTTCTTGAAAATTGATTTGATTCTGACCAAATTTCTTTTTGACAGTTTATCTAACCGAATTTGATCCATTACCGTGATATAAGAGAAATTCTCTCTAAAACAGTGTTAAACCCAAAATCAGCTTACCTCACCCACCTCCATTACAAATGGGATTGTAATTGATAATTAATTCATCATTTACAATTTTAAGAATGAAATTTCATGAACCTGTGTATCTCAACATGCCTTATATATATATATACACCTGCCCCTTGTGTTAGCTTGTCACAGGATTTTATCACTAGATTCTGACACTGTGTCAACATGCAAGTGCTATCAAAGCAAGACTTAGCTGCAAAAACAAGAGGCTGCTTCATAATACGATCAGATTGGGATTAAAACAATGAGATTGCCCGACATTTGAGAAAGTAAACTTTCCATGTTGGAAAAATAAGCTTCTATTGTCAACTTGCCCTATTCAATCTAACCAGTGATTTTCAAACTTGTGAACAAATATTTATCATCAGTTATAACAATTAATGAAAGAAGTTTGTGTAATATACTCAAATTAACTGCAGGTTTTTCATGTGCAAGTTTAACAAAATATCAACCATGTATCAACATTGTTTTCACTGTCCCGTTGCAAGTGAAATTTTGAAAGAGGACAAATTTAACCTGTTTTAAAATTTTCTTTTACTGCAAGTGACTTACAGCTAGTGACAGTCTACACAGAGTTAAGCAAGATTTATACTGTGTCAATACAATTTGTATTAATACAATGCAAGGTTCAACTGACTGAAACTCTGTCAGTACAATAAGCAATTATTGTTCTGGTTTATGACCACAATATATGGACAATTCTGTCTCAGTTAGTTAAACACAGACATAAACTGGGTTGTTGACTTTCAGCCCTGATCACACCTATAGGTGTTCCCCACAAACATGTTTATTGCCAATTCACACTCTTTTTATGGTGGATGAATCAACCTGCTGTTTGCTTATGATAATATAGTATACATATGATGATTTGTCAATGACTGGGAAGGGAAGATTTTAATGAGATTTGTAATTAATCATACTAGTATAAATGAATAAAATAATGATGAAAGATTATCAAGTCGTACAAAATTTATAAAGGTAGTTCAGTGACAGAAACCACCCATGTCCAGGCTAGTAATGGCAACCACCATAACCTTTTGGCTACTGAAACAGTGGAAAAAATGTCACGTTTGGGCCACAAGATAGTGTGACAAGTGTCTATCTTGTATGCTGTAGATAGTCCTGCATGCAGTACAGTTTGGGTGCAATGCTTCACAGTACCACCCATGGTTTGCTAGTTCCTGCCGATGTTCTCAGATTTCACTGCAATGAATAGCGACAATAGTGTTGGGGGCTTTCTCCCTGCATTAATACCAGCTATGATATAAGTTAAATACTCCTGTAAGCCGAAATCACCTCACCTTATCCCTCAAATGATTGATTTCAAACTTGTAGCAAGCAAGGGGAATCAACTCTGAAAGTGTAGTAATTATACTCAAGCCCTGTATTTAACAAGTACTTATGCGTAATCTCATCTTCAGTCTCAAATTTGCCTGACATTCCAAGAATGTGGTGGGAAGGCTTTAATGGACCCGTTGAAGCATGGTCATATTTATGTGAAGTGGAGGTCTGTCTGTACAGTATTATAGCATGGATCTGAGGGACCCTTGACCAAGCACCTGCTGAAATATCATAAACATATCAATAACTCTGGGTAGGTTTCACTCATTCAATGTTGGTGTTGAATGGTTGGCATTCTCAACATGCTTCGGTGTGCTCTAGTGAGCGACAATAAAATCGTAAAATATATTCTTATCGGTATTGATAAGTTTTCCTCAATATGGACAATAAAATAAAATGAAGATCTAAAATATTTCAATCTGTTTTGACAATAGATGAATGGCGTGATACAATGACGTCCGATTATAAATTGTGTGTGGCCTCAAAATCAACCATGAATTCAAATGAAAAGGTGAAATATTTCAGTCTTTATGGTATATTGACAGGTAAACAATAGAGGTGCGGTCTTTTCAGTTTGCTCCATTAGAATGCTGAGAGAATCTCTGTGGGGGTGTATGTATATTGTAGATAATAGGTGATCTGTCGCAATACCCAAGTGTTGCTCCACCCATAGGGGAAGGTGATTTTTCAATGGGAACTATGTGTGGTTAACCGTAGTTATAAACTTGACGTTCTGTGTTGGTTGTGTTGTCGTGATTGAACAGTTCAAGGTTATTGTCAGGGTTGGAGATTTGAACATTGATCTCGTTCAATTTCGAATAATTTCATTTAAGAGAACTAATGTGAATGATAGAAATGTAATACAATGTAATTCATTGAAAATTCAATAAAATGAGGAAATCATATCATGTCAAACTCTGTTTGAAAATATATAGTTTAAAATAAACAAATATGTGTAGCAAAAGTATATAATCAATTAAAGAAGTATTCAAATTAGCATACTGGAATAAAAAATAATTAACATGGTCAAATCACTGGGCTTCCAGATGGTGTATATTTAAAAATGACTTCCCTAAAACCATTCCAGCTGGCCAAATATAATCTATAGAATCATATTGCCATTGATTGTTGACTAGCTCTTTGAGCTGGCCATATTTAGACTTTAATACCATATTTTTCTTTAGCCATGGCTAGCAGCCAAGGATAATTTCAAACTCTGCCTTGTTATCAACATATCGTCCCATTCCTTGTTGTACTTTAAATGGAATTTTCAATACAAACAAGTAATGTTCTTCTTTTTAAATAAAATTTAACAAAGTAGTATTTCAATGAATTTTTGGCACAAATACCAGAGATTCTTCTGTTAATATACTATTTTACATGTATACAATAAGGTAAATATTGGGTTGATATTAGTATAGTTAATATAGTAATTATGTATTCAGAATGGCCTTATCAAAACTTATAAAATTGATGCCATCACCCGAATCAGGAAATAACAGTATGTCATCAGAGAAAATAAATGGCTCTTCCTGAACAGAAGTCATGGGATAGCCTCTCGCACTTTGTTTACGCAGACTGTTTCAGGATGCAGATGTGTAGATACATGTACAAACAGCAGCTTATTAGTGAGTCACTGACTCACTGCGAGCAGATACATGCTTTTATTGTTAGATGATGAATAGGAACTTGTTTTTGTCATCAACAAACGTATCTTTACTTTCTAACCTTTTACCAATTCATCTTAAGTGAGATTCGTGGCTTTGCTCACAATTGACTGCCCATGAAATATGTGTCCTCAGAAAGCTAGCTGAATAAATCCGACCACGCTAAAGGGTGTCAAAAGCGTTTGGGTTTATGGGAGTGTCATCTTAGAATTAAAATTTTATTTGAATTAAAATTATTTTTGTAAGCCATTCCGTACAATTGAGTATTTTCTGGTCTGTTTTGTTATACAAATGATTCAAAACTGTGTGGTTTTTCAAACTGTCACATTTTGATATTTATTGATCCTTTTGAACATTATTCAGGCGTGATGTTTAGGAATAGGACCGCAGAAAATGAATAGCAGTAACTCTTGTTTTTGAACTGCCATCTTCCATATTCCTAAAATTTACAGCTGTTATGAAATCATAATTTTTTTTATTTATACCTGATATGTAGGGTAATGTCTTCGTGGAAACTATCTCTTCTTACTGTTCAAAGCAAACTATTAAAGAACATTATGAACTGATATCCGTTTCCTGTGATCAGTTAACTCCCAGTTATAAGTACAGTATAAATGCCCGCAAACGTAATTATATTTGATACGAATTATCAATATTCCGATTATTTTTTTAATTTTTGAAAATGCTAAAAGCTTGAAAGCTACTGAAACCTTTTCATGATTCAAACAATATTTGAAATTGGAAACTCAAACGTTACACGAATCAAGTTCTCTTTTACGAGTAAAATGATCTGGCCCAAGCTAAACTTGAAAAGGTGTTCTCGCAACCTGAAAGAAAAATAACAGTTTTATCTTCTTAGATTTCAATCAAGTTTTTTGTATCTCTTGTGTTAATGGAGAGAGCGGAGAATGTTACAGTTAATGTGCACTGAGGCAGAGAGAGTAAGGTCAGGTATGGTGTCAACATGTTTACCTCCACCATGTTGCCGACAAATTTTTACGTTTTTATCATATCTTTTATATGCTCATCTGCTCACGTGCACATAGCCGTGACAGATATAAGCCTGTCACGTGACACTTATCAACTCCTCAGAAGATTCAGTTATATATTTATATTTGTATATGTATATATATGTTGCTTATATAAACATGGTCAGGGCCCTATGGTCTCTTCAGGGTATGTGTATAGATATATGTGAGGTGAAACTGGTTGTGCTACTTATGTGGAGCAGAACGTCACTTATACATGCTTAGGGCCTTATGGAGGCCCTGCTGTTTGTGTGAATGGATATGAATTGGGTGAAACTTGTTGCACTACCATGCTGTATGTGGTACAGGCCTCCACTTCATTGCATGACACTTGTTTATCTCTTGCAAGGAAAATCTACATTCGTTTTGCTTGGCAAGTTTTATGAACATGATAAAGGTCTCTGTAACCTAGAATGCTGTATGACGACTTCTCCATCTTTAGAAAAAGATACCAGAAAGATGGTGAGGACTAAAGCATGGATTCCTAAGGACACTAAATGAATTAATTGGGATCAACTTAACATAAGTGCAGTTGAATTTCTAAGACTAAATTTTCATGAAGATTTATGTTTCAACAAATTACTATTTATTTGGGATATATTTCTAACAGAGGAATAAACTCATGTTAGCAATTACTTCTTTATTTATTTATTTATTTATTTATCTTATCTTATTTATCATAGAGTTAAAACAGGAACAGTCAGTGTCTTTTGAGAAAGATTTCAGTCAGTCTACCCGTGCAATGAGGGTTGGTAATATCCTCCCATCATACCATAGAGGAGATGATACCCGTGCAATGAGGGCTGGTTATATCCTCCCATCATACCATAGAGGAGATGATACCTGTGCAATGAGGACATGTACATGATAAGCATGTACAGTCACATGTTTACTACATGTAATGCTTTAAATTACCACATTGATATTGTTTACAACTTGTAGTACATGATTTGACATGATCTTGCCCTAGATAAGGTAGATAATATACGTCAGTAAAGATATACAAGGGCTCCCCTGATGACATCCAACAGGGCTCGTGGATGTCGGGTCACCCTGAAGGTTGTCTTCTCAGATATAGACAGATAGGTCACTGATGAGGTCAAGAATATTAGGCATATGATACACAGCCTTCTTAGTCAATATTAGAATATCGAACAAGGTTTTAGGTCAAGAATATGTTATCAGAAATATGATATGGTGTCCATGCTTAGTCCTCTTTCAATATTTCCAAGAATAACAACAATGTTGAACACTGGAAGCTTTACTGTTAGTAAAATAAATTTAGCTGAAACCTCTAAGCCCATAGGGCCTTCAAAGTAGAAATATATTCATGAATTTATATCGAGGATGACTATTTGGAATAAATATTGGAACCACTGGCCATGAACCACATAATATTGTATTCTTGTTTTATAGGTGAAAACAAATATCTCCTTTGTAAGTTTAACTTTTTCTTTTTATAACCTCATCAAGGATAAACTCACACCCTCAGAGTCGTGCACCAATCACCAGTCACCAGTCACCAGTCACCAGCACTGACTTTCTCAACAGCCTAACCACTTGGCCATAGAAATACTGACACTTTTGGGACAACTAATGCCTGACTCTGAGGGTGTGTGTTAGAATCCCACAAGCGACTTGCTCCGAAAAAGTACAGGAATGTATTTTCTTGCAGATTTTGCAATCCCCAATATATCAATGTTACGTTTGTTCACTATGTAAAGTGGCAGGTACTTCTGATGTAATTTGAGATTAATATATTTTTTATATATACTAAGAGGCCAGTGTTCCATTAATTAAGGATTAAGGTTTTTGTTGTATTTGTGCGAAGGAAAGTTAGGAAAAGTTGACCAAGAATAGAACTACACTCTGATCTTTATCAACCACACAATGCCGCTATTTACAACAACAATGAGGAATGGTGTATTGTTCTCAATCACACTTCAAGATAAAATATATTTGAATTGTTTAAACGCCTTACTCTAGATAAGCTAATCTTGTTCTTTTGATGTTGGCTTGGGTTTCAAGAACATACTATACCTATAAAATGGGTCAGCATATGTCTCTCAACTAAGAAATGAGCACATTCTTCATAAAAGTAAATATTGGTCAGCACCCCCAATATGTGAGACTTATGTTTGTATAGTATACCCGTGACAGTGCCATCGCTTGAAATCTGAGATAAGTCAAACAGATGTAGTATTGTAGCTAGAGTGCTAGGTATGTTGACTGTCTGAATATAAGGCCCTTGTGTGAACCATGAGAAACTGAACTAGACCGCTCTGGTTATTTAACCTGCTGACTTGGAAAGGTAGATTGGTGGCAGACTTGTCTCATTGCAGCAGGGAGCAGGTTAAAGATCTAACTTAGATTGACTTTACCATCATGTCCCGGAAAGCATGGCATATATAGGCCAACCCCAGATTATTTCTTTTGATTCTTGTAAATTGGCCTCTCAGCATGGTTTGGCAACTTTGGCAACAGCAGGTAATGTTAACGATGAGTCAGATCAAATGTGAAGAATATCGTAGAGTTGTTGACACGATCCAAAATTCTCAAAGCTCTGTTAGTGTGTGATGTATATGACGGAGACCACCTGATTTCTGAAAAGAACAAAACTGAAAAATATAAATAGCTTCTTCATCATGCATATATCATGCCAAATCTGTCTACTTTTTTATATGTGTGCAATTCAAACATAGTAATTTCTGTTTTCATACTTAATTGAAATATTGTCCTTGGTGATGACCATAGTTGGGTCAAGGAATTTTCAAAGGGGGGTCATGGAGGGCGGGGTTATTTTGCGAACATAGACAACAATTCTGGTTATATGCGTACTCAGGTGGAGTGATATATTCCACCTCCAAATGCCCTTCAAGGACTTGAATTGTATCTTTCATCTTCATGTCATCTGTTTCCCACCAAGCTTACTGTATATAGATATGAGATCTACCACATGAAAGATATAAGCCTTGGGCATGTCTCGTATACAGATGAAAACAGAATATTGTATCTATTTCAGGCATTGTTTCATGAAACAATAGACATCAGATTTCTGGGGACTTGCAGTTAGTAGCGGGGTTAGATTCTTGTCTTGTAAGTCTTCAAGGTAAATAATAATACTGTATATTTAGGATTTTAAATTAAGTTGCTTATATTATTAACCAACAAATTTCAAGTGATACAAGTTTTTTGATGATAATTTGTCTTGCTGTCTATTCCATTAGGGCATATAATGGTCTAGTTGGGGATTGCGAAATAATTCAATCAAGTCCTCATGATTTCAACATGACTTGTGGAACCAACTGCAGATTCCATGATTAGTAGACAAATTATTTGTTTAGTCATGATAATGCTGTGTAATACAAGAGCTAAAAGTATACAGTCATTACAATAAGCATGTGTATGTATAATGAGTTTCATAATGTTTCGAGCTATTTTAGACTTCTGAATGAGAATATATGTGCATGAATATTCATCAGATAGTGACGGCATGGTGAGAGGTTTTTCTTCATGCTCACTTGATCCCACATTGACAACAACAGCATATTGTGAAATAATTTTTAGTGTCGCTAAACTTGGTTGAATCCCACACACCAATTCGTATTAGCAATTTGGACTACAGTAGTACATTTCTGAGAGAACAAGTCAAACTCAATCCAGCAAGTCAAATATGTATGATCTTGATGTCTTTAAATGTCAAGTGGTCCTTAGAAATGGAATTTCTATTGATAGTCACTTTGCTAAGCTTTAGTGTATTATGTCAAGGTTCTCAAGAAATTTTCTCAATATTTATTCAAAATTCGTACTCAGGGATCACATTATACAGTATCTCTATGATAACTTGATCTCAAGTTTACATCTATATAATTATTAACTTCACAAAATTAGTGTGGGGGGATCTGTGTTTCTGTGAATAGGAAAGCAGGTTCAGCTTTAGTTCATTACAATTATGTCACTGTTTTCAAGAAATTGTATCAAATTGAATTCAAAATTCATACTCAGAGATCACACTTCAGTGTTCCCGTTAACCGGTAATTGCCGGTTTTTTACCGATAAATTTGGGAGTGTACCGGTATTTTATAACCTTGTCGGTACAGTGTACCGGTAAATTCAAATCATTGATCTGAACCTTGACTAATAAACCATTTGAATTTGTTTGCAATCTTCATTTGTCTTCTTGACATTAATTTTACGATTACCGGCACCTTAAAGAGCCATCACGGATGTTAGTGTTTCAAATTTTTGGAAAATATACTTATAACGTCATTCGCCAGAGAATTTTTTTATCTACAACATGGCATATGTTAAATAATTTTCATATCACGACAATGTATTGCAATTTGGTTTCAAAGAGAAGTATCACTTCGACTAGCGCGCGCTACGGGTATCTGACGTATATAAACAGAGTCCCCTTTTTTGCGTAATACGTACTACACAAACAGCAAGCGCTTCCGAAGCGTGAAGGCTCGTCTCTAGCGCAAGTCGCCATAACAACCCATATGCTGCACGTGCTTCACGCGTCGCATTTGCAAAGTACCCTTGTCATACATTACTGAATGTGACGATTGCTTTACAAACTACGTTTCTTAATGTCCTGAGAATATACAAATTATTTCCTGTTTAATGTTCTTTTTATTGAGATAAGACCAGCAAATTATGACAAATTTTTACTCTCATTAATCATAAAATTCAAGCAAAATACCTAGTTGGGTAAAACAATTATTCCAATATCTGTAGCAAATACATAATTAAATGAAATGGTAAATAAATAACCATCAACAAAATATATATTCGATTTCTTTCATTGCTCATTTTTTTTTTATTCTTCCGTGTCTTTGTTTACTGTGTGTGAGCTACACCATAATGCTTTGCGCTTGAAAATAAAAGACTGGATCTATATTTAGACTGGAAAACACCTTTACTAATTAATGCAATTTCTCGGCTTATTTTAAGTTGGAAAAATTAGGGAAAAATTAAGTGTATTTATTTCACGGAGATAGATTTTTGGAGAAATTTTGATATTTTCATCAACATCCGTGATGGCTCTTTAATGTGTTTTAAAACTCAACCCGATTCCCCAACCAAGACAAGATTTAAGAACATGAAGGGGAATCCTTTGACTTAGCAATCGAGCAATACGGCACGCCCATTGGTCAGTATAAGGACAACATTGTGACGTCACACCAATCGAATGGCAGAGAATCAAACAGGATTTCCCAAACGCGAGCCAACTTGATTTGTGTCCGATATGATACTGTTTGTGAATGTGTTTGTGTAGAGTTTACAGATATATATTTCCAGATTTGGTTATTTTAATAAAGGCATAATGTCAAACTTTTAAAAAATGTTAGTTTTTCAGGTGCGTGGCATTCATTATTCACGGCATTTTCTTGAAACGATCCTTAAATTTTTACCACACGGCAAACTACAAACTTTTCCGTCATGAATTGAATTAAAATATTCAATGTATCTCAGTTAATTTTCAATAAGAAAGAAGTTTCACAAATAAATTGAAATGTAAAAAAAATACCAGTCAAAAGGTCAGTTCATAACGGATCAATCGGCGAGTGTGAATGAAACAAATTCATTTCCGAATCACTGATGAAAATTATTTTTTTCTGTCAGGCCGTATCCACAATTCAGACATAATATGAGTCATGAAAGCTCTCAGATAGTTATCTTTCTACGAACAATATCATTATATCACATAATTAGTGTACATTTTAAAACTGTCGCATCATTCAGTTTGACAAACGAAGCACCCTTCAATTTTTACAACAGACATGCACTGCGACTTTCTTCAATCCGATTGGTTGAATAGCGGGGGCTGTATAACATTTATTTTGGAGCTTTATTGCGACGAAAGTAAATGCTGCATTTGTTTGAATAGTCTTGTATTAATTACGCATTTCATCTGACACTCGTTATGTAAGTAAGTTATTTGTTCTATAGTCAAAGATAGGAAAATTACATAAGCAATCATATTCTTTAATGTATATTGAAAGATTTATTTCGTAAAAAAAATCTTTGAAACCAACCCCACTTATGATCGCACGTTACCTGCACACAAGAGGAAGTTTGTGAGAAGTATTTCCAATCAAAACACTTCAGAATATTTCGCAGACACCATTTAATAATAGAACCGTGATATATACTTTGCAACCTAGTGATAATTCGTATATTCAACATGTATCTTTATCACAAAACGATAGTACAGTTCGTACCGTGCTACCCCGTGTATTTTATTACCACGAAAACAGGTAACACTAGGGAATACACGAACTGTGTAATTTTGAAGGCATGTCATTATTGTGTTATATTTATTTTCGAGATTGTATGGTACCGGTGAAATTCTGTATGTACCGGTAAAAATTACCACTGCCGGTACACTGTACCGAGGGTTTCAAAAGTCAGCGGGAACACTGCACTTTCTCTATGATAAGTGAATTTCAAGTTGGCGTCCATATGAACGTCAGCGAATAAGCCTGGGGGGATCTGTGTTTTGTGAATGGGAAAGCAGGTTAAGATTTAGTTCATTATGTCACTGTTTCCAAGAAATTGTATCAAAATGAATTCTAAATGCATACTCAGGGATCACATTTTCTCAATGATAACTTGATCTAAAGTTGACGTCCATATGAACTTCGACAGAATTTGCCAGGAGGGATCCGTGTTTCTGTGAATAGGTCAGTGGGCTAAGCTTGAGTCTATTGTGTCAGTGTGTCTTCATCACAAACCCGTTCTGTGGTCAAATATTTGTCTTTATCGGCTCCCCTGAGGACATCTGATCGTCTAGTGGTTGTTTCGAGTACTCATAGTACATGCCACTGGGTCAGAGTCTTAAGCTTTTAATCATATCTCCAGCGCTGATACCCACCAAGGGCATGGGAAAATGATTGATACGAAATCAGATGTGTCACTTACCTGTACATTTGTTACATGAAAAATGTTTTTGTATGTTTCTTGTAGAAGGAGACTTCATGTGAACAGTAACACTGCAGAGTTAATCATGGAGAAATATGCTGATCATAAGACCCATGCCATCAAAGACAAACAATTATTAATACTCTGCAAACAACACACAAATCATAAACACAGTCTTGTGTATGTAGTAACATGGTAGCCAGACATTGAATCAGGCTTGTAACATGAATAAATAATTAATTTTTTTATGTATAGTTTAAATTATTATAGTTTAATTACTTTACTACAGGCAATGTGATACCCATTGCACAAATATGTTCTTTTACACTTGAGCACTGAGTCTGAAATAGAGATGTGGATTGCATAATAGCCTGTTTACCACACCTGCCCATGTTTGCTCTTAGTTTACCTCAGGGGTTTGTTGACTGGAGCGCGCTCAGGTATTGTATGAAGGACAAGGCTGTTTGGAATGACCAACAATTTGAACCCCTATTTTTCACTGAAAATTGTTTCTGACTCTGGAGAAGTGTTACATTTGGGTAATGCATTATGTTTATTTATTGACTCGATCCCTTCCTGCCCTATGTCTATGAAAGAACACCAAGCTTAAGGTGGGATAGAGAAGAGATCTACTATATAAAAGTCAATATCAAATTGTCTATTTCATGACTTTATGGTGAATGTTCAACGTTAATCAATCCATCAATAAGATCTAAAAATTATTTTGAAAAAGACCTGGAAAGTTATAACCCTGAAAGTATGATTTTGTCAATTTTCAAGGTGAACTAAATTCAAAAGCCTATAAATTTACCAGTCTTTAACCAAGCTGTCAGACCAACTTTATTTTCTGCATCCAACAAGAAACAAACTATCAAAATGAATTAAGTCATTTTCATTTATCAAATTATCAACAAGAACAAGTTATCAACAAGAATGAACTGATCAGCATTAATCAAGTAATCAACAAGAAATGAGTTATCAACAAGAATCAAGTCATTGATAAAGACATAATAAAGCTATCAGCGATGTGAATCAAGTTATTAGCATCAATCACACTGATAACATTCACCAGCTCAATCATCATGCATAGACGTGTCCCCTGCAGTGAGAGATCACCCTCCAGCTCCCAACAATGAACTATGAGTGCCTATGTGGATCTGTATAATCTCTTTATCAGACCTGTTATACAGTGCAACCATCGCTATCTGATTTATGGCTACATAGAGTGAATACTTAGATATCTGTTCTGGAGCTGAGAAAAGATAGGCAATGTTTGTTATCAGAGCTTCGTTTATGGACCTCAATCACTTAGTGGTCTATGGCTGGTTAACTGTTGTGAGATTTAGATAGTAATTTTTACTTTCAAAACTTGTTTTATAGTTCTTTCATCATTGTACTGTTTTATGGCTGTAGAATGTGAATAGATAACTATTGTGTAACTGAAACAGGGTCTGTGATTTTTCATGCATTGTTTTATAGTCCCTCTATCACATAATAGTAGGTTTCAAAGGCTGTAAAGATGGAGGGATTTGTTTTTATCAATGTTAATAGTACCTCCTCCTGTTGAATGTGAAATATAAATGTTGTATAAATGAGTAAAGGATCAGTGAATTTTGTTATCGTAGCTTGTTTTATAGTGTCTCTGTAACGTTATACTGATAGTGCGTAAGATGAGAATATGTGACTGATGTTGAGAATACTTCAGATGTACACCTCATTCTCTTCATGTTTTATGGTGACTAAATGTGAATATATAGCTGCTATAATCATGTAACTGAAAACAAATACTGTATGTCTCTATCATTTACATGATCTTGCTACTGTTTACAACATAAGCCGCCAACTACAGATGTGTTACTTAATTATACAGCATAGATTATGTTGTCAGATGTTGTCAACAAGTTGTTATGTAACTGTGAGAAAAATACTGCCCATGTAACTGTAGTTGTGACTCTCCGTGTGACCGCCAACACCAGTTGACAACTGCAGCTATGCTTGAGTCTAAGCAATGGTGTAAGACATTAGATAAACCTTATGGCTGTTTACAATCTACATTCCCATTTGTGTTTTCAAGAGATTAGGATTGGTAATGAGTTGGAATTACAATGTTGCCAAAGGCATCGTGTGTGAAAGCACAATGAGTCATGCTGTTAGGTATATTGCAGTAGTATATCAAGATGTACAGGTCCACTTCTGCAGGGTCACCATTATATCAATATGATATGAGATTTAAAGTTTGCAGACATTTTTAGTTCCCTAGTTATATATGAACCATTGTTAATGTTAATATTATGCTCTGTGGTTTTGGATTGAATACAATCTGAAAAGGACCCTATGTTAAATTGAAAAAAGTTTTTCTGCAGATAAATCCATTGATTATAAGGTAAAGAATGTACAAAATTCTAATATATAATCAGTTTTTACCACTGAAGATTTACTTTCTAACCTCAAACTGCTTTTTGGCTTTGAAGGCTTCTTGAAATAAATGTGTTTTCTCAAATGTATCCATAAGAATGTGGATAATTGGTACTAACTGATTCCCAGAGAATGTTGACAAGTGACAGTGGACTAACCCAAGGGAGTATCTTTAGAGAGGTCCCCATCCAGTGAATAGGCCCTGGTCAACCATGGTGACCCTTAGCAGTGTTTGCTGAATAGAAGAACCCACCTGGAGTATAAATTGCCCTGCTCTCTCTGTCCCAAGGACAGGCAGCATTTAGACAATAGGCAATCATCCTTGTAAGGGCACCTGTATCAAAGGTCAGGTCGCCCAAATTGTAAATGGCACCTTGATAATGGGTATTGTGGGATTCACAAAGGTGTTGAAACACATGGAGCATGCATGCATCGCAAATATCCCACTACATGTGTGTGACTATGGTTATACTCTGTTTTTGAGGTGAACTTGTATGTGCAGAGAATACAGAAATATCTCCTATTGTTTTGTTATACAAACTGAGATATTGTTATGGGACTTCTTTAAAAAGTATTTGAGTTCACTGTTACGAAGAGTTATTTAAATGTTACTGGTATTGTCCCTCTTAGATGTTCACATTATGGTTACTTCAAATCGTTTGAATACATAAATATATCACGGGTGTTTTATAACTGCAGAGACAGTCATTATGTAACTTAGAGTACTAAAAGCTATAAAGAGTGTTGGCTTGTCACTTGATTCTGATTTAACGCCAAGTCAGTGTACGCTAGTGTCTATGTTTCATCAGTGAACACCTCCATGACGACATGATTAAGTGTTCATGTCACTTGTGAACATATTACTGTACAGTCGGGACAAGTTTGCTATGACAAAACTGCACTAGTGCGGTCCAAATTTGTCAATTGCAGTTACTTATTATTCTTTGTGCACTTGTGATTTCGGCCTTCAATTTAGTCATATTTATTGAAGTAGTCATCCATAGATGCATTGTCACATCAGAAATGGGTGTTTTTGAGGTACCATTTCTCATAATTTTAATCTTAATTCTACATTAGAGGTGCAGATAGAAATATGGTGAAAACTGCACTTGTGTAGTCAATAAAAGCCTATTAAAAATATGGGTAATCATACCCTGACAGAGTGTCATTTAAGTGCAAATCTTTGTTATTTCATTAAATAAAAGTATATTTCATCTCCAGTGATTACATGACGGTGTTTATTGTTATTCTACATAATAAAGCGACATAATGCAATGTATTATTAGTTCATTCGATGCATGTATATGTCCATAAAGACATTACATAATGATTAAGTGTTTGTGTCAGTAATGGTGTAGAGTAGACCCACAAGTGGAACTTGTACCTGTCATGTTAGATGAATGTGTTGTGTTCATCTCTATCAGTAAATACCTCAGACACGTAACATCCATCACCCACACTGATCAGAAGTGAACTATACAGCCTCGTTACTTATATGGGGTCGTTAATGTTCTCACAGGCTTGATAAATACCTAGCTTCAAGGTATCATTATGATGTCAAGTTATGTGCTTCTGTATTATCAGAGCTTGCTTTGAGGTGGATTTCTTCAGTGATGCAAAGATTCACATTGTGTTCATGGGTGTTTAAGATCTCATTAAGGTACACTATTAACCTTGTAATTGTCACGTTTTTATAATTATTGAATATATACAAGACACGATTATATTCATAAACTGCATTCTTGACAATCGTTTAGTGACCTTACTAAGTTTCAATGCTCAATGATTTGTCAAGATTTGTAAATGCATACATCAACTTCAAGCAACTGAGTATACAAATCACTGAAATAAGCTATAAGTAAAATAAACAAATTATGAAAATATTTCAAAATCATTTCTAAGTCTAAAATTCTCCTTATGCTCTCGATTCTTATAATCTTGGTGAATAGGAATTATTTGTTCATGCAATAGTCCTGGGCCCTTATTCCCGAAACATTCTTAACCTAAGAATTCTTAACTTTGATCTTAGCCCAAGGTTTCAAGAAGAGCTACCCTGGTGGTGTAGGATCCCACTCAGCAAGCTTTTTTTATGATGACATGACATGTTAATGGAAAGATATTTTTGAGCCCGAAGTAAGGTGTAAGATTCCACTTTACAAGCTCATATTATGCAAAATGTGTTTATGGTTAACCATTGTTGTATCCAGATCTGGTGCGTGTAATCCGAGTATCATTGTGTGTAATGTGCGTGAAGACACCAGACATACCTTGACTAAATGGAAACACAGAAATTGGCCTTGAGACACTGACCTGTTTCTACCGGAGGCAGGGGGGGGGGGTGATTCAGAGGGGGAGGTTACGTAGATACCGGTGTATCATGTCTTTACTATAGACTGGATTACCGTCCCCTGAATAATTGTTCATTTTAAAATTTACCTTTAACTCTATTCATTATCCTATCCTGTTCTCTTGTTTCACGTATGTCAATTCATTGTAAATGTTTAATACAAGAATTAACAAATTTATGGATTTAGAACGTTTAAAAGAGTTTAAATTTTTCTGAATCAAGAAAATAAATGTGAAAAGCAAGCCTGAGAATAAACTTTTTGTGTTTTTGAAATATTTGACAAAAGTTTAGGTTAACTTGTGATATCTACCCACCCAATAGTGTAGAGTGACATCCCCAATCTAGCATACATGTATGCTTTAAACTAATTAACCAAATTGTTAAGGGCAAGCCGATATCAAGACGCACCCCAGTATCCCGAGACCACTGCTATAGCTTATGACAATATCAAGTCACACCCCAGTATTGTTGAGTGGTGATGCTCAACAACTGGTCCACTTTCCGGTTCAAGCACCTGACACTGCCTTAGACAAAATCAAGTCACACCCCAGTACTGTCTGGTGGTGATGCTCTTCAACTGATTCACTTACCACTACACTATACCCGGCACCACCACTAGGCCTCGTGACAATATCAAGTCACACCCCAGTTCTGTCTGGTAGTGATGCTCTTCAACTGGTTGGCTTACTTCTTTGACATACAGTAGATAGGTCCATCCAGTGATCCGAATATCAGGTTTGTTTAACAAGACGCTGACCTCCTACCCTTATTTCAATATCAAAGTACCGGTAACTCAGGTGAACATTTTCATATTCAGAGGACAAAAGATGGAGAATTTTGTTTGCTAACTTGGTTGAATGATTGTACACTGCTTCAGACCTACGTGACCTACCATTAATTCTGAATCATAGATAAAAGGTTGATTCAAGTCAAACATTCAATGACCAGTTTAGAAGCTATATGGTACTGTTTGTTTACTTTATGAACAATGTCGTAGTATTATTAAGGTCCATCTTTATCTTCTGATAAATAAAGCAGTCTCTTATTAGATATATTAATAATTGTATGGAATCTTTAATTTTCATACCCATTGACTCACTCACTCACAAGATTTTTTACAAAGACAGAACTTATTTTGTCTCGTGTTTTTAAAAAAAACAAGCTATCATGGTTCCAAATCAAGTTTACTGGGTTCATTCTTTGAAAGATAAGATGGTTATGTTTGTATTGCAAATATTAAAAGCATCTTGTACGCTTAGAACTGAAATAATGAAACCCAGGTATGGAACTATTGAAAGCTTGTAATGTTTTCTTTTTGTACTTCATTCATGACAGTCAACCTATGACAAACACTCCTTCAAAGCATAGAGTAATGCATTGGGTAATGAAAAGCTCTAACCCATTTACTGTGTATTTCTTGAATGGGAGTATACCTTGGTTTGGTTTTAACATATTTTATTCACTGAGAAAAGAATAAGGAACACGTTCTTCAATTTAGAATACCCTTATCTCCTACCCTCCCTCGAACCATACTGAAGGCATACTTTCATGTTGAATTTAAAAGTATGAAAGAATCTGTGCGACATACAAACCTTAGAAACATTGTTCTTGAAAATTTGATCAAATAGTTAGAGAATAATTGCAGTTTATGTGAAGATTATCTCTACTGAATACCAAATATTATCTATAGTTGAATTTCAGTACTTAAACCTTCCATGCATTTACAGTTTCTGAACTGCATGCACCAACAGTTTCCCAACTCAAATGAACTTCAAAATAATACAGCGGAAATGAGGCTAAGTACATGAGTCCAAGTGAACTGTGATGAAATACAAGTGTCTTACATTGATATATGTGGAAGCTTTCAGTGGGAATGTCACATTATAACAAGGTTAATCCAACCTTTGAAGATCTTATCAGTAACATCAGTGTCTCTACAAGAAGCAGCCAAGCAGTGCCGTTTCAAATACAGACATGCTATGCGGATCACTGACCCTCTTCATGAGAGTTGGTGGCATTATGAGCACACCTCACGCTAAATATGTGTTAATAACAGGGCTTACTGAGCCTTTGTGGCCTGGATATTATACAGGATTATCTATATCTACACCATAGACCAACTGTAAGAAACCAGGAACATAAATGGCTATATCAATAATGATATATTTAAAGACTAAATGTTTTATTGCCATTTATTAACAAATGTCTTTGAAATCATGATCTAGCTGCTGAATCAGTAAGTGTTGAACCATTCTGAGAAACCAGTGTACAGGAATCACAAATTCTTGACATAATTGATAGAAAACCAGATTTTCTGCTTAACAACTTCTATATTGCAAAGGTCACACAACCTTCCATCTGATGACCGAGTGAGCATATCCTCTGAAAGACTGGCATCAACACAATATAGAAGTTTTATCCAGAAAATCTTCTTTTCTTATGTATGCCACTTCTAAATGCTCCTGAAATAATCAATGATTTCCACTGATACGAGATAAGGCTATTCTGCGTTTTTACTGTATTTGAAGGTCATGTGGTAACAGAAATGTTTGTGCAACCTTAGAATGCCTAAAAGTTGATTAAGGATTATTCTTAACCCTTGACCTTGATCTTCTGAGTTTGACCTCAGTTTATTTGCTGTTTAAGTTTGGTTCCTGAAAGTCAGCAATGGCACGAGTGATTTAACAGTTAAAGGCTTTGTATTCATGAATTTTAATAGCTCTCAGCTTAGATAGCATGATATTTGCTTGTCTTTCTATACCTGCTGCACACAATGTTACACATGTACTTTCAAAGAACTTTGGACACAAATGTAATGTTACAATATGAAATTGAACTTTGAAGTTGAAAGAAAGTCAATTCATCACATGGCAGCTTTGTGCAATGTTTTCAAAGTATGAATCATATGTTCTTATAAAAATATGTTGAATATAGTCTATAGTTCAAGTAATATTCATACATGACAAGTTTGTTTGTCAAGCTCTGTTGACAGAATGTCGTTTGGTATTATAGTGATTATGTTGTTGCACAAACTGGGTATACAGTTGTAGTTTTGAAACCGTGCCAAAACATCTGGACTATGTATGTGATTACCCGAAGGGCGTTGTCACATTGCTTGTTCAGTGGTTGCAAGAGTAGTCTCCCTTTAAGTTTTATAACATGCTTTCATTCAATAACAGTTAAACAAGTTGAACAATTATGTTAAATATCAAAATTGAAAATACATTGAGCATGACATCTAATTTCAAATTAAACCTCATTCAAGGATCCTTCCAGCAAATATAACTTTTTAACATAATTGGTTAAAACATGTAAAATAATAAAGATAACAAAAATAAAAGACAAAATTTCGGGAAACTTTAACTGAGTAAAAATTTAAGCATGTTTACTTTGAGACTGTCATGAATAATAATATAAGAAGAGAATATTACTTCAAAAGTTGTTGACATGTTTTGAAAATGAAAAACATAATGCCTTTATTTCTTGACATTAATGAGGAAAGTGTGACAAAGTTATCTACATCTACCTTTTTAGATTCAGCATAACAACATACCAGCTGGAAGAAAACTCAACAGCTTATTTGCTTTGGAAAGGGCCTATTTCAAACCCTTATGTACCAGTACACAGTACACACTATCTGAATATACTGTTCTGCAACACTGACATATGCTTATTGTACCTTTCTGGTTACAGCACAACAACATCGACAACATGGACCAGATCCTGAAGGGCATCATTGTGTCCAACTACACCGACCAGACCAAGAAGGAACTGATCGGAGCGATCGCCGGCAAGGGACAGAAGCAGGCTCCAAGTGTGGTCAACTGTGTGCTGGAGCTTGCAGCTAACTGGGTCCTCAATGGAGAGACGGAACTTCTTGTCTCGTCTGGGCTGAAGGTATATACAGAGTGGGGGAAAGCAAACCTGGCATCGGTAGAGCTCCTCTTCACAAGAGACTATCTGCTCAATCTCATGTCCAGCAAGTTCCGGAATGAGGCAAATGTTCCTTTACTTCTGCATGAGAATATGAAGTTGCTGAGGAACACAGCAGCAGGTGCTGCACATATGAAGGTCATTGAAGCAAAGGCCATTAACTATGTGCAGGAACATATAGACTTGAAGTGTATTTTGAATTTGGTGGTGTTTCTGGAAGACTTTAGAGACTGTGTTCCCAAGGGTGATTTCACAAGCAAGTTTTGCATCTCAATCCTGCATACGATGAGTGTGTCCGCAATACCGGAAACACCTCCTGAGATGATCCAGTTTGTAAAGGATGCCTCAAGAATTGCTCAGTTCCTTCAGTACACATGGACAACCAGCGGATCTGACTGTCTGCTTGACTCTCTCCGAGCACTCTTCTCCATCATCTCCTCTCCTGATGACATGGACCCAAGCTTCTGTCTTGGAGCTGTGGTGAAATACATACCTCTCGAGATGGCCAGCAGTGTGGTGAAGAATGCCATTGGGGATCCAATCATTGATGACTTCAGCATGACCTCTGCTGTTCAGAGGATGATAGATTGGCTGACGTGGCCCACGGTGAAGCATATCGACCAATGGGTGATCATGTTCCTCAAGGAACTGGCCGCAGCCAAGAAATTCACAATTCTTATCACAGTGACAGACAACAAGGTGGAACAGGTAAGTTTTTGATAGATTATCTTCTTAAAGTCTTTTATATATGTTGTGTAAACATGAGAATAATTGGTGACACTTTGGTCATTCTACAGTCAAAACATCATATATTTAGTTTATCTCAAGCTCAGTTACAGAAAGAAATGACATGAAATTGTGAATTAGTGATATTTGTTCCTAGAGAGGCACTCCTGGAGACATTTACTTTGTTTATTTGGTGGACCTTAAATTGAAAAACAATACCTTGCTGTATAAGATTCTTCACAGGCTAGGAAAAACAATGTAGATATGATTTAATTGTCCATATTATTAAGTCAAACATATGCAATGTATAACATAGGGCGATTTTTATATTTCAGGTTGCAGAGAAGCTGCGATACGCCCCACTGAGAGAAGCCAGTTTCAACATCCTGTCTCACATGCTGCTCAGTTTCCAGCATGCCCCAGAACCCTTCCACAAGGTATACTTCCTTCTAGTCTCACTTCCTTAACAGTAAACTTGTCAACATTCTTATCGAAATCCACAAAATATCTGACATTTGAACGGTCAGAAATAACACGAAGATCTTTACTCCATTGGGAACCTGGGACACATCTCAACCCTTTATTCCTTCCTGAGTAGCCAATTTAGAGAAATCACTACTTGATAACAAAGGGTAGAATCCATTTTATACACTGGTTAAAAAAATAGGCTATGCGTTATTCTAGGGCTTGCAGGTAAAGAGTTTGTTGTTTACACCTAACGTTAATGATTCCTATATGTGTACAGATCCTACCGATGGTACCAGACATCCTGAAGGATCTTCAGGATGACAAAAGCATGGAGAGTCAGCACTATTTCGTCCGAACAGTCGAGCTCCTCCACTCCCTCATGCAGCTGCACGCAGGCTTCCCAGACCTCTACGATCCTGTACTTGATCTGGTCAAGGTGAGTCTTGTTTTCTGTAACCTTTAGGACCATAAAGTCTTCAGGAAAGAGTTGAACACTTTATGTTATTGCAATTTAACATTGTAACTTTTGTAAATTTTATGCATTATGTAAAGTCTGTAAGAATTTTAGAAAGATGTCTTTGCAGGAATATTGTTTAATTATGCAATCTGAACCATCATTTTACCAAAACTTCTTGCCGGGATGATGAAGACATATATAATGATATTATGTCACTCATGAAAGTTTGTCTGTGTCCAGGGCTACCCGAAACCATCGTCGGAAGCTATCCGTGTTATGTTGGAGGAGAAGAAGTGGAGCACGCAGGGAGTGAGTGGACTTAGCCCCTCCCTCAAGGTGTCGGAGCGGTCTGACACGGGCAAGACAGGGCTCTTCAACCTGGGCAACACCTGCTACATGAACAGTGTGCTACAGGCTCTCTACATCAGCGATGAGTGAGTACACAGGAATAGGGATTCTACTTGCTCTTTCAGTTATAGCGCTAAGATAGTCGTAAGTGCCATACATTAACATTGGCTTACAACTATCTTAGCACTAAGACAGCTTCGAAAATATGGGCCCAGGAAGACTTTACCAAGTTCAGGACAAGTACAGGGATAGGAATGAATGCATTTTGTATATTGAGAAAATTTAAAAGTTATTTATAAACTTGTATGTATTTAACATTAAGGTTACATCTGGCTAAGTTAATTTAGTTTTTGTGTAATTTATTTATAAACATCCTACAGAAAGGTCTTTTTAAAAATCACAACCTTATTTCTATAGATATAAACTTGGTTGGACAATAAATGTGAACTGTTTTATGATTTCAGATTCCGCCAGACTGTGATGACACAGACCCCGCCTTCTGCTGAATCACTTGTCTTTAAACTTCAACAGGTGTTTTCTTACCTGTCCCTCTCACAGGTGAGTTCAGATAATCCACATGTTGCATGGGAGATAACTCTTATTTCTTCTCAGTGCTCTTAAAATAAGTAAATTCACATCACAAAATTTAACAAAGCTTATGTGTCTGAAAATAATTCCTTAAGATTAAGTTACATTTAAAAATAAGAAATAAGAAAATATTGTATTTAAAAAAAAACAGTAAAATAAAATACATCATGATATTAAAAAATTGTCTGGAATCTTAACTTGATTATTCCTGATATTGAGATTTAATTAATATTTTGTTTGCAAGAAGTTTTCAATTCTCTCCTCACAGAGACCTGCCTATGCACCAGTGCAGTTCCTGCAAGTCTCCAGGCCGTCCTGGTTCACTCCCGGCTTCCAACAGGACTGTTCAGAGTTCCTCAAACATCTCCTCAACCAGCTGCATGACCAGCAGTTCAAGATCAACTCCGCAAAGGTCAAGTCCAAGAAGGATGAAAAGAACACATTGTCTCGAAAATTCAGTCGCTGGTCAACAAAATCGAAAGAAAGTGCACAATCTAAGGAGAAAGAGGTTGAGCCCACCATGGTGCAAAACATCTTTGGCGGGAAGATGTCGACAACAGTTAAATGTCTCAACTGTAAGAACGAATCGACGCAGGTTCAGCACTTCAACGACATCCCCCTCGCGTTCCCCGAGTACCCAACCTCTTCCCAAAAGACATTGGCTGGTGGTAACTCTGATGCCCGTATGGATAAGGAACCGATTCGACAAGAGACATTGATGGAGCCACAACCTGGCATCAGCGGTTCTGAGACGACCCCTCTCCCTGGCCTTGACCTTAGTGACCTTGTCAGCCATTATTTGACTGCTGAGAAACTGTGTGGGGAAAACAAGTACTATTGTGAGAACTGCAAGGGATATCAGGAAGGAGAGAGAAGCATCAAAATTACAAAGTCTCCGGAACTTCTCATCTTCACCCTCTCACGATTTTCCTACGATGCAAAGCTTCAGTCTCGGTCAAAGATTTTCCGTGAAGTGAGATACCCAAAGACAATAGCTCTTCCAGTTGACAAAAGTGAATCTGACAGCAGCCCAAATCACCAGCAGACGAAACGACAGCGACGACTTCCTTCAAATCTTGAACAGAGACTTTGTGGTGATGGCAAGTCGGGGGACAAGGCAATCTATGGCTTAAGTGCAGTGATCGTCCATTCAGGGACGTCTTCAGAGTGTGGACATTACTATTGCTATGCTCGACATTCTTTGCTCAAGAATTTGGATGAGGTTTGCGATGAGGCAGACAAACCTGACAGTGAACTAGACTTTCTGCAAGAGAAGTGGTACCTGTGCAACGACAGCAGAGTGTCCTACGCAAACTACTCCTCCTTCAGCAATGTGTCAAAGCGCTTCATGAAAGACACACCCTATGTGCTGATGTACCGACGGATTGACCTGGACTCACCATCGAGTCACACGGCTGAACCGGTCGAGAATGATGGTCCTCTGCAGAGGGACCCACCGATCAGACAGGACCTGAGAGCAGCTGTTACCAGGGACAACCAGGCTTATCTCCAGGTTAGTTAGATTCTTGTTTATTAGTCCTTACTCACTCAGCTTCATTTCCCATTTGCCATGGTTGCAAGAAGCAGGGAAAAATTTAGGTCATGAATATTCTTTTGTATCAAATTTGAAAAATTTGTATTTACAAGAAAATGGAATTGGTTTTATTTTCGTTACAATTACTGAATTTTTTTCTCACCATTACTAACTTGAATTCTTCATGCATAAAGAATTCAAATTTTCTTAGTATTTTTTTGAGTGAAAAAAGTATCTGATCAAAAACATTTTCTCAGGTAAATTTTAACTTCCAACACAGCTATACACTTAGGTAGATGTTACATGCTAATATATCCATTACCATTACAGGAACAGGAGACCTCAGCCCGAGCGAAGGCAGCCCAGAGAGAACGTACAAGCTCCACAAGTTCCGCAACTCTGTACAACTGGTCTGACAAGGACGACGACAAGGGACCTCCCGGCAACTGTGGTGGCGGTGGATTTGGAGGTTTCGATTCTGGTGCCAGATTTGTGTTTTAAAGTAACCTGAACTGAGTTTGTGCTGACTTGTGACTTAATAAACTGCTCAAAAGTGAGATCTGACTTGATCTGAACTGATGATGTTGAACTGAAATCATTTGTGACGGTGGAAAATGGCAGTAGAGAAGATATTTGTTCCACAGTGCTATTCTTTGACGAGTTATCAAGATGCATATATGTATAGTTGACTCTCCTATGTAAAAGAATGAAGTACTTAGCTGTTGTTGTAGAGCAATTATTGAATCTGCTGGATATAACGACGCAAACAGTTTTATGTGGTAATATTTGCAAGTTGTTTGTGATGCAGTTTTGTCATTTATGAATGGCGAATGACGTCAATATAGAATTTTTCATGCCAGTTGGCCAGGATGAAGGGGCAACGTAAACGGAAACCTTTGGATTTGATTCCTTGCATCTATTGTCAGGCAGATGATTTCAAATAGATAACAACAATAAACAATATTGGACTTTAAACTGAGATTTTCATGTTATTGTGAGATATTTTTTTTATGACAATCTATATAAGAACTCTGTACAAATTAAACAGTTGTAAATTGATTTGATACAGTTCATACTGACAGTTTTTGCCCTTGACTAAACAGAATTTGATGATTCACACTGAGCGAGGTTCAAGTTGAAAAACTTTGGTGCAGCAATTGGTTTTGATGTTTCACAAACTATGCATTAATATTATAGGACTTGTGAAATTATTGAAAGCTCCTGTACATAATTCTTGCATGTATAATATTGATGTAATATAATCAGATCAACCAAGTCGTTGTTATATTCTTTTATCAATGTGTAATGTATCGGCAAATGAACAGCTTTCACCGTTATTTATGCATGCTATACTGTATACCCTGTACAGAAGTCACAATGTTGCAGTTTGTTGTCTTGTGCATGACATGCTTTTAAGTTTACTTTATGGATTGTTTGACCAGAATTTTGAATTTGTTATCAGGTACTGGATTGTTGCAATAGTGTGAAGCGCAGTAGCTAGATAAATAAGAAACAATGAAAGTTTCTCGAAGATGCCTTGTTAATCTGTCTAATACATTGTACATGTAGAATAACATGAATGTATTCTAAACTTAGGATTATTATGTACAAGTTAATCTTTAAAACTTTAAGATGTTAATGTATAAAACTTAGGATTTCTATGTACATTGTACAGGTTCATTGAATTGGACTTCCATGTATGATAAATCAGTTTATTTTATAATTTTATATTTGTATCGATGTAAATTGATATAAAGTTTACTTAACACAAGGCTTCTGATGTATATATGTATAAATATTACAA
Source organism: Gibbula magus (assembly GCA_936450465.1). NCBI lineage: Eukaryota > Metazoa > Mollusca > Gastropoda > Trochida > Trochidae > Gibbula > Gibbula magus. The sequence goes on along the minus strand of OW388294.1, from coordinate 35,531,011 downwards.
ATGAAATTAAGATTTTGAAAGTTGAATAAGAAAATTAAATTCAAACGAGAGTATTTTATAAGGATATATCACTGGTTAATATAGAACATTGTGTATCCTTAAAATATAGACAAGATACCCGAGTGCTGAAATATGAATAATTCTGTACATGTACATAATCAAATGTAACCAAGAAGATGGTAAACATTGTTTTATATGTGTTATTTAAGATTCCTTGATATTTTATTGAGAAAAACTGTCTCAAGACATGATATTTAGCTCCAAAGAATCATGGTAAAATAAGAAGGCAAGAATTGTCACAAAACCAGTTTATTCTACATTTAAAGTGTTAATTTGAATGTTTGTTTTATTATCTAATAAATATAGTCATATAACAGCATGCCATCTCTTGAAATATATTGTATTTGTTGATATTGTAAATTTCACAAGTAATCCAGCATTAATCAGAGAAGATAGTAGAAATATAATGATGTTTGTAATGTATTCTAACTCATTTAGAAACATTCAAAGTTATCAGCAAGTAATGCTCTGATAACCAAAGTAAACTAACCCACTATTATTCATTATTCAAGTATAACTGTGTCAATATTTTCTTAAATGAAGTTAATCAAATAATAACTAAGAGTAAGAATTTCCAATCTCATTGAAATCAGATCGAACGTAACACTTGTACCGATATACGAATGTTATGTTTGATTTGATTTCAATGAGGTGGAAGAATTTCATTCATTAACCAGGGTAAGGAAATTAGTGGTGTGTTTAATTTAAGATTTTATCTTCTTGTTTTGAAATTGTATATCATTTCTCTTGATACAATTAGATGGGTTCTTGTTCGGATCTTCCAAGGATTTCCCATGATGCTCAATCCTCAAACTTCAAGAATAAAACAATATTTCATAAAAATGTTCTTCAGTTGATATTCATTGTTCAAATATTCATACTATGCCTATATAATATCCAAGAGCTGGATTTTACAGAAACTGTTGTTTATAGCAATGAACATTAGAACATAACATATTAATGTTTCCAATATTATAAAGCCAAAACAAAGTATAAAACAGATCTATATATATGGCATGTTGTGAACCAAGATCAAAGCTGATAATTTATTCTGCAATAGTAATGGTTTTACGGACATCACCAAACAATGATCCATGACATTAAAATGACGTCACTAGAAGTGGTTCTGATTTTGGATCACTCAATTTATGATTATTTTGGTGAAAATAAAATATACTGAAATTGACATGCTACAAAAGTTAAACAGTAGCCTCAACTGTCTTGTGTTTTGCAATTGGTACAGTTTGCTCTGAGCTATATTTGTCAAAACACTTTCAGCCATATGCTACCACTGTAACAATTACAGGGCAAGGGCATTCTACACTATACTTTCTTGCTAAACACATGGTGCTCGAGGCTACTTTTTCTTAATTAACCAGTTATCAATGATAAGTGTGAATGTTTCCTGATTATACGGCACTGAATTATCTCATGTGTACACTTATACCTTTGATTGTATACACTATATGACCGATCAATAATTTGAATAGTCAGATTGGCACTAGCTATCACATACCGGTACATACATAGAGCTTCTTACATCATAGCCAAGAGCCTTGTTAGCTGATGACTTTAACATAATCATAATTAAATTTTGTCTAATTTGTAAATATAAATGTAGAAATCTTTTTGTAAACTGATTGAATTGAAAGTTTTTTTATACCCCCGACCTAAAAAGGTCGGGGGTATATAGTAATACCAATGATTCCGTCCGTCCATCCGTCCGTCCGTCCTTCCGTCCGAAGACAATTTTTGTCCGATCGATTACAGAAAAACTATTCATCTCATCCTTTTCAAATTTGGTACATGTCTTGTCCACCACTAGGAGAGGTGCAGTGCGAAGTTTAAACCGAATTGGTGAATTTTTGAATTTTTGGCGAATTTTTTTATTTTTTAACTTAGTCAAATTCTGAGCATTTTTTGTCCGATCGATTACAGAAAAACTATTCATCTCATCCTTTTCAAATTTGGTACATATCTTTTTTACCACTAAGAGAGGTGCAGTGCAAAGTTTAAATCAAATTGGTGAATTTTTAAATTTTTGGGGAAATTTTTTATTTTTTAACTTGGTCATATTATCAGCATTTTTTTTCCAATCGATTGCAGAAAAACTATTCATCTCATCCTTTTCAAATTTGGCACATGTATGTCTTCTTCACCACTAGGAGATTTGGTGAATTTTAAATTTTTGGCGATTTTTAATATTTTTTTACTTCATCATATTCGGAGCTAGAGTGAATGAAGCTACTTCTGTGTTGTGATTTGTGGTCAGTGATCAGTGGTAATAGCAGTAGTGTATTATGTAACCCATACCTTTTCAAGTTACTATTATTCCTATTTTTACGTAAACCACCTTTTTTACATGAAGATCGACACTTGTCCTGCCCTTTTCACAAACAGTTTAATCTTAGCAATTACATTTCATAGCTTATCAATCCTTAGGGGTGCAGACACCTCTCTCTTTAAGTAAAATAATGACGTCAAACTTTAACAGTCGGGGGTATTAGTGAGCCACGCTCACTTTTTTGCTTGTTTATAAATCATTCTTTGTTTTCATATTTCCTTAATAATTTTTTATTTGGATTTTGTTACAAATGAATGTTGTCGTCAAAATTTTTAATGACAGATTAATTTAATGATTGGTTAAGTTAACAATATTATTCCATACAAAAGAGATCTGATATTAAGTTCATGAAGTAAAAGGAAGCCCATCATTCTTCAATGTGACTTTGATAGATTTAACAACAATAAATGGAAACTAATATCCTTGTCATGTTTTTCAGCTGTGATTGGCATTTGTAGAGATGCAACTTTTATTAACCTGTAACAAACATTATAATATTCTGTAAAAATAGGCATAGAAACATTTTCAAAGTTATTGTAGCATAGAGTTAAAATGTTTGTTTTACAGTTATTGAATAATATGCAATTTAAAAACCTAGACTTAATACAAAGTTTTATTATCTTTTGTTGAAATGTATTCACTGTGTTGACAAAATATATCTGTGGTTTACGTTTTTAATATGCAAAAGCCAAATTGTGTTGAAGAAAACCATGTCTTTATATTTTTGTGAGGATCATCAAAAGTATTGTTGTAAGTTATCCTGGTGAGAAAATAAAACACTGAATTTTGAAAAATAGATTTATTGAGATATTTACAAGAAGACATGATTCGATTTTACAATAAACACTGAAACCTGCTCAGTCTTGTTTGTTCTTTCTTGACATTCAATATAAATGATATATCAGAAAAATTACAGACACTTTCAATAAACTACAAAACCATTTTGTTAATATTAGGCTAAAAAGAATTATATTTACTTGGTTTATGGATTCTCATAACGTGAAAAAAAATATCCTTAATAAAAAAATCCTGAAAATTCTAGTTTTTTAAAAGAAACATAGCAACAAAACCAGCAGAACATATAGAGAATCTCACTCAAGTGTCTTCTGATAAAGTAAAACTATCCTCGGCAAGCATCGGATATTTGTTACTTTTATCAATGAGTGTTAATATAATTGATATCAGAAGACACGAGGGCGATATTTTATTTATCATCCAAAATCATTCTTCATTGCGTTTCAATGAAAGTGTACATCTCCGGCCAGGAGATATCGCTTTATCTCACACAAGCCATATCTCCTGTGGAACACACTTTCGGATAATAAATGAATATGTTTCTGAGATTTCCAAAGCCTACGTATGGTTAAGTTGTATTAAATCTAATGAATTGTTTCATCAAAATCAAACCTACACTAAATGCTTGTCAGGCATTTCAGAGGATGGTAGTCTATGTGATGTTGATGACAACATAAATACAATTTGTTACTAGTTTCTAGAATTGACTAGGGTTCTTGTTTTGAATTTGGACATTCATAATTGTTAATTTCACCCATGAGATCCAGAAACTCTGGCTAAAATGCCATGATGAAAAGTATCTGTTACACTGGTAGTCAGTACAAATATTATTGACATTACAAATAAAAACATGTCTATGTATTTCTTTGATTTTATATATATATATATATAATGAATAGATTTTGTCTTTGAGAGAAGTTCATTCAGTCATGAAGTCATTTAACAGTAGAAATATATGCCATTTAGATAGTGGGATAACACTATCGGCAATATTACAGATATTTGTACTGTACTTCATTTACTCTGAGACTGTGGGTTGTCAGTAAGCACCGTTTACGGTTTATTTTTAACTCCTTTGAAATCTCCATTGATCCAAACAAATATTTCTTACAAGAAAGTTTGAAGGAAAAAATATTTTCATAGTTGATACACACATATAGATGATATTCAAATTACATAAAAAAAATATTTTCATAATTATCTAAAGCCTTCTGTAAACGGATTTTCTGTGGAGTTCAGATCAATGTCCTTGTATTTGTTTTTCGAGCTTTCCTTCACCTGTAGCTTGATGTGGGCATGTTCCTTAGAGTTATCTCCCTTGTCCGGCGACGTGGTGAGAAGATCCTCACTGTCCGGGACACACAGTTTGATGGTACATCCTGGTCTAATCAGCTGTCTCTCGTGGGCCATGGCTAGCTGAGTTACAACACGTCTCTCAACCTGCACGCAATATCAACAATGGCAATGATAATTTGAAAAGTGATTGCAAGGATTTCAGTCAAAATCTGAATGACAATTATATACATTGACATGTTACCATTTTAGAATAAAATAAGAAAACTAATTATTCATCAAACATAATGAATGATGGATTTAGTTTACCGGAAATGTGAGCTTTTAACTTCAACTCATTAAAACCTGATACTAAAGTTACACAGCTCTAGTCTAATCCTCACCTCATACTTGATGGAGCGGGCGCCGTAGTGAACATCGTAGCCGTCAGCTAACACATCAACCACATGGTGGTCCCACTGCAGTTCAATCTGGTGCTTCTTGTTCGCCTACACAGAGAATTTGAGAGAAATATCCGTTAGAAATTGATTGCAAACTCCATGGACTACTCTATATATTGCTTGGCATATTGTTTACATAAAACTGTGCACACACCAAACACTTGTTAGAAAGGAGTGTTAGTTACTTAGTATCTACACTAAAATTTTACAGCCTGTGCAATAAAGAAATTGATGGTTTTCCTTACTTTTAAGTTTCTATAACTTTTATAGCAGGTAAGTCGCAAACAGGTGATATTATGTAATTTTTTAAAGGGAAAACATCACGCATGTCAAATTGATTAATGTCACATGAAACTATCATTTTGTACATGTTATACTTGTTTCATCTTGTGTTGCACCATGATAAACGCATGGTCGCTTGTTGTCATCAAGGTGATGTTGAAGCAGAGAATATTCAAAACTCCTTGTTTCAAAGAGATTTGTTTCAAATTGATTATTCTCATTATGAATTTTTTTTAAATGTATTTTCTGTAGTTAGTTCACATTGTTGTGAATTAACCTCTTTGCATATCATGTGATTTCCTGATGACATTTTATAATAATTTTTTTATAAAAATAATGCAAAGCAGGTGGCGAAATTAACCTAACCAGTTAATTTTGCTAATTACTAGTCCAAAGTCATTTTAGCTAACCAAATGCACCCCTACGATCATATCATCTTTAAATTCAAACTTGGTTTTTGGTATACCAGTAAAAACATTTTATTAGTACAGTAACTTTTTCACTAGTCATGGTCTACCAGACTAGCGCTAATTTTGAACCTGTAAAGTAATGGGTAACTGAACAAGTTTAAGAACAGGAAGACTTTCTGATAACAACTTACACAATGTTTCGGAGAATATACCCGCTCCTTCATCAGGTGGAATGTGATAGAGTGAGCATTATATTACAAAATATCACGTTTTTCCACATCAAAGAGGTTGCCATCCAGAACAATTTCCTCTTCTTATGTATATGCCACTAAATGCCCTTCAGAGACTTGAGAAAAAGTTCATCATATTTTTTTTAAATGTTACTAAAAAAAAGTAAAACTACATGAGAACAACAAAAGTTGACTGACCCTCTGAGACCAGAAGTCAAGCTCCTTTGTCACCAACTTGGCAAGTTCAGATCTTGAAAATGGCAGGAAATAAACTATCTCATTGATCCTACCGAGGAACTCGTCTCTTCGAAATTGCCTCTGAAATGGAGAAAAAACATTTTGTAATTAGACCAAAATATATGAGAATGTGCCATCCTATCATTGCTCTTACCTTCTAAAGTATGTTTATTTTGTTGATAATCCTTCTCTCGTGATAAACTTTGTTTTTATTTTGACAAAACATCTTGATGAAGAGATAATCAAGACTTTGTCTCCTCTTATCACAACTATAACATATCTATTTTATTTTACTTGCATTATTGTCAGAAAGTGCACCCAGCTACTGTATTCTATTTGTGTTTTACTTTAAAATATACTAATGCAAACACTATTGAAACTTAACATTGGTGTAAAATATTCCTACCTTTAGAATAGGTCTGACAACTCTATCTTTGAATGTTCTTGAAATAGTTATTCTTTCTGCTTTCTCGAGGTCTTCTGAAAAATCCAAAACACAAACACGTTGAGAACAGTAATTGCAAAAGCTTAATATTAGGCAAGGTCAGAAGAAGACAAAGAATCATGGTAAAGTCATGACATATTTGAATCAATACTTTGTATATCAAAGTTTAATTAACAAAGTTTCAATTTACAAAACAAAACTTATTACCAAGTTTCCCAGTTTGTCTCGTTTTGCCAACTTCCTCTGCCTCATGTCGCAGTTGCAATGCATGCTGGGCTATCTCCTCGCTCGCTAGGTTGGAAGTCATGATGAATATTGCATCTTTACAGTCGATTGTTTTCCCCTTTCCATCTGTCAGACGACCCTTTACAAACAATAAATCAGCTTTCTGTTCATCACAGCATCTAGTTCACAGCATGTGTATCAAGAGAGAACTATATGATTATATGATACTTTATGTCAGAGTCCTTTGTTATTTGTCAAATTTTGATGAAACAAGTGCTACAATTTTGGCATTTCCAGGCCAATACTAAGTAAATAGAGTGCTTTTAATATTGAACTTTGTCATACTGTCGTTTGACATACATATCATATTCTGATGAAACAATTGTCCGTGGTGAATCCAGGGGGTTTGGACACCTCCCCACCCCATCCTTTCAAAATTGTTTGGATTGACGGGTATGGGGACCCCAAAAGTGGAGCCTCCCCATCCCCCTTTTCATTTGTGGAACCCCCCTTTCAAAATTCCTGGATCCGTTACGGAGTGTTTCAATATTGAAGTATGTGAAACTCCATGCGAGTCATTTGTCATGTCATTGCATTTTCAGCCCAACACTGAGAGAAATTATTAAACACTTTATTACTCATGGTGAGGTCATTATGTGAAATACAAGGACTCGAGACCTGACTCCCGAGGAGGTCTGACGTGACCGAGACCGCAGGTCCTTGTCCATGTATTTCACATAATGACCTCACCATGAGTAATTGAGTGTTTTATTATAACGATTTTTTTTTTCTTTCTTCAGACTATAGTATGTATTTTTTTATTTGTCAAATCAGGGAACCCATCAGTTGACACAATCTTGAAAACGAGAGTCAAAACAAACAGTCACGTGACAAATCATGGGACAAGTCAATATCTCAGGTCAGTGACAGAAATTTTTGTCACAAAACTGACCTCATCACTGGAATCGGAGGTTAATGTACAAATATATTTTTCGATCACGTGGTGTGAACTGGCCAATGATATTCTTACAAATTTAATAGAGGTATAATAATAAGTAAATAGAGCCCTGACCTCATCGAAGAGCTGGAGCATGATGGTGAGTACATCAGGGTGAGCCTTGTCTACCTCGTCAAACAGAACCACCGCCCTCGGACTCTCCGTCAGTTTCTTGGTGAGTTGTCCACCATCCTCATGTCCCACGTAACCAGGGGGAGAACCGATAAACTTCGCTACCTTTGGGTGGATACATGACATATAACACTCAAATTCAAAGACATACATGATATTAAAGGGACAGCGCGTTGAGGATAAAAATGAGATCAGATTTAACAATGATTAGTATGTCTGGTAACGAGTCACACTTCGCTTCACTGTATACGTGGAGTTGTTTTTATTAATAATTACTTCATTGTGTCTGAATTTGGGGCTCTGTGACTAATTACCAGACATACTAATCAGCATAGGTAGATTAATCTGATCTCATAATTACCCTCGATGCAGTGTCCCTTTAAAGCTAATTAAGCATTGTTTATCACAGAAAATAAGATATATTTCTTGTAACCTGTAAGACCAGCTTTTTTTTTGTGTGACATTTTATAAAGATAATGAAAGGAGTTATTTCAACAATTTCATAATTCATAAAAAAAATTATTAGACATTTTTGTGAATTAAACTTATGATATTCTAAAACATAAGTACCCGGTAGGAAACCGAAGATTTTCTGGATAAAAACTTCTTTATTTTGTAGATACATGATGTTTTGGAGTATATGATTACCAATACTCCTTCATCAGGTGGAATGTGAATACTCTATCTACACAATAAAGAAGTTGTTATCCAGGAAATTTTGGTTTTATTTTATATCTCACTTATAAATGGCCCTCAAAGACCTAAAAGATGATAATGAATGGACTCACTTCATGTTTCTCCTGGTACTCAGACATATCTATCCTTACAAAGCTCTGAAACAAAATGATTGAAAGATAGTGCAGTGGCTGCAAGCAAGGGGAGATAATAGGTAATTCTGTGTCAATTATCAATAGAAAGCTATTTTTCTCATATTCAGCCTTGAACAAGTGAATATAATTTAATAGCTAAAACAAATTCTTAAATTTTGAAAAAGAATCGAATATTTCCATGGGACCATTTATAGTTTCATCTAAGTTTAAATTATCTATACCTTCTTAACGTCTTTATGAAGATAGTTTGCCACTTGCTTTGCTAATTCTGTTTTGCCTGTAAAATAAAATAAACGTACCAACAAATTAATAGGTTAAATATTTTCTTGGTGATTCTTTCATTTGAAATAATCGTTTGAAAACAAAACAAGCAGACATATATCCCCTGTCAAGTAGGGAAAAATGATGTTCTTTTTTTTTTTATTCCATGCGAACAGAAAAATAGAAAAATCATGGAACAAATACCCCAAAAGCCACAACTACACATGCTGATTGTGGAACATAATGATCCACACACAAAGTTTCGTCGAGCTGTGCCTTATGGATTTTGAGTTCTGCTCCGGTAAAGAAAGTCATCTAAATAGCTAAAGATAAAATTCGGAAGAAGTTAAAAATATCAAAAGGCACATCTACACATGTTGATTGTTCCATATACCAAGTTTTATTGAGCTATGCCTTACGTTTTTTTAATACTGCTCTGGAAATAATATTGAGACAGATAGATGACTGGACGAAAGGACGACATACGGACAGACGGAGTCCATTTCAATACCTCCCCACCACAACATAGTTGGTGGGGATAATAAAAATAGTGCCATGGGCTCTGTAGCTCATCAGGGCTTCCTTGACATATTATCTACCTGGTAAGGTTGAATATCTGAGTTATCTCAAGTAATACATTAACCAAATCTATAATTTAGAATCTTCTTTGGCCAAGGATTTTGTACACAACATTTCAGCTTGCTGGAGCTTTTTGTCCTGGAGAAGAAGATAAAAGAAGGTTTTCAGGTCATGACACCTGTGACCCTATTTGGGGTCACTTGCTCAACAAATACACGATTTAGAATCCCCATTGTCTAATGAGTCTGAACACAACATTTCAGCTTTCTAGAGCTTTTGGAACTGGAGAAGAAGATGAAAATAGGTTTTTAAAGTCGTGACCCCTGTGACGCTATTTGGGTCACCAATTTTACAATTAAGAATCCCCATTGGCTGGCCGAAAAGTTTACAGACGGATGGACAGCCGGCCGGACAACCGGACGCTGGACACCATGCCATGCCATAAGCCCATCGGGCCTTTCAGATCAGATGAGCTAAAAATATGATACATCAACAAAACATAAGGCACGATAATTTATATCAACTTTAGCCAGTCCTATAACTCTAAGGCCCATATTTTCGAAGCTGTCTTAGTCAATGTTAATGTATGGCAGTTACGACTATCTTAGTGCTAAGAGAGCTTCTAAAATATGGAAAACTCTAAGTGAATGATATGTATATATATACTAATACATATATGCACCATTTAAAACATTCTAAGCCGTAGCAAAAACAAATTAAGTGAAAAATTTCTTCTGCTTCACTTTTCAACATAATCTCCCCCCACTTGGTGCACCAATGTTGACTGTAGTTATAGTACGGAACTAAATCTATAAGTAAGTTTTCACTCTACCTATGCCAGAAGATCCAAGGAAGAGGAAGACGAGAGGATGATCCTCGTCATACCAGCCGTTCTCCTTGCGTCGAATAGCTGCAACACAGAGACACATCACGCATAAAAAAGAAATACACACCATTAGATATTGTCATGTCTTAGTAGATTCACATACAAAACTAGCTATTCTCATTCTTTATTGATGCAATTAATCAAAATAATTCATGAACATTTTCAAAAGATGTGAACTCGGCCAGACATGTTATTCCTTCCTTATTCATGTTTTTTTTACATATGATTTACAAATTTAATTTGTTGACAGAAAATTTGCATTTACAAAACAAAACATATTTTATTTTTTTATTGGCAGAGTTTTCACCACTAGGAATCTGATTTCATGTACAGATTAGTTTCTCTCTAAACAGATTATTCTCAAACAGTGAAAACATTCCTATTCACAACAATGTTAAAAGGTAGCTGATATGTGTCATTTTCTTCTTTCTAAAGGCAAAACTAAGCTTAAATCAAACAAACAGTTGTCAGTGCAGAATGGCCTTTTATTACCCATATGGTTGGAAATAATCAAGTTAATATTTATGATACGAGCACATGTGCACATAGTACATATCACGTTTGCCTAGCAACCATTGTTTCAGCGCAATTTCCCGTCTGTGATGTCATGAAACAATTGTTGGTGATGTCACTGTAGCTTGCCGTTGCAATAGAAGTGTGATGTTTCCTGGCTATTTTTACACGATTTACATGGAATAGATTGGGTAGTTAAGAAATTATTATACTCAAAAGTTTGCCATGACTTTCACAAAACTTTCTCGCTCAAGCTCGGGCAATACAAAAATTCACACTTGTTTCATAAAAGTCATATGACATACTTCCTCAGGTAATAATCTCTATATATAAACACTGAGAGGACCCCTATAGAAGAAAGTTAAACCATATCTTTTAAATAATTTTGTCGACCTGCAGCAACTGTGTTGATGGCAGCCTCCTGTCCGATAATCTGTTCCTTCAGTCGTAGTTCCAGAGGATACCGTCTTCTTTCTTCAGCTTCCTTCTCAGCCTTTAACTTCTCAAACTGAATTCATACAGAAAATATACATAACAGTCTTTAAAACCATTCAAAATTATCATTTCTTTGAAACACAAATTAGCGTCATAAATTATACTACATATTTTGTAAACTAGAGTGCCAATTTATTGATCCTTGTTTATCACATTAAAATTATCTAAATGTCACAAAAAGTAATGCCTTACTTATCCTTATCTATTGATACCATATTATTGTTTTAATTTTCTATTAAGTTTCTCAAATCATTGATGTAACGTGACAATAAAACTATCAGCTTTAATTTGAATACAACTGAAGATAGATTATGGACACTCTTATTCTAAAGATTTTATCACATTAGCCAAAATAAACAAGAAGACATATAGTCATCAACATCCTGCCAGACACAAGAAATGAGAACAAGGGCAATAATTCAAGAAGACATAATTGTGCGCTTCTCATTTTCTTTCCCTTAAGGTAACGATATCCTCAAGCCACACAACTGATTTCATGTTAAACAATGTCTGAGAAAAGCTATATCCTTGGAAACTTGAAACAGAGTCGAAAAAGCGGAACAAGGGGAATAACTCCGGAAAAAATAATCACATGCTTCTTTTTTTCGAACTCCATAAAGGTATCGATGGCCACACACCAAATTTGGTTATCCTATCTTAAATAGTTTCTGAGAAAAGCTGTCCCCTTTGGTGATACCTTGAACAGAGTCCAAATATACGGAACAAGGGCAGTAACTCCGCAAAGATTAATTGTGTGCTTCTCATTGTTCGAACTCCATCAAGGTACTTATGCCCTCAAGCCACACACCAAATTGGGTAATCCTATCTTAAATAGTCTCTGAGAAAAGCTGTCCCCTTTAGAGATAGCATGAACCGAGTCCAAACATACGGAACAAGGGCAATAATTCCAGAAAAAATAATCACACGGTTCTTATTTTCGAACTCCATCAACGTATTTATGTCCACAAGCCACACACCAAATTTGGAAACCCTATCTTAAACAGTTTCTGAGAAAAGCTGTCCCCTTTGGAGATACCATGAACAGAGTCCAAAAATAAGGAACAAGGGCAATAACTCCAGGAAAAAATAATCACATCGTTCTTATTTTCAAACTCCATCGAGGTATTTATGTCCACAAGCCACACACCAAATTTGGTTGTCCTATCTAAAATAGTTTCTGAGAAAAGCTGTCCCCTTTATAGCGGACGGACGGACGCACATACGCACGCACGCACGCACGCATGGACGGACGGACGGACGGAGCCCAAACCTATATCCCCCTTCCACTTCGTGACGGGGGATAATAATGACACAGAAATTACTTAGATATTCACCTTTGATTGATAATCTGTCAACAATTGTTTCATTTCAGAGCGACGAACATAATCTATCGGTTTATGTCCCGATACATTCTCCTGCATAGGGTTAGCTCCTGGTAACAACAAATAAATTGTTGTACAATGAATCAAACAAGAATTGTGATAATTATTTCAATTGAAAAAGTACACAGTATATAATCAAACTACTGTACATAAAAAGCAGCCATCTACTGGTTAATGTAGATAATACTTACTTTAGAAAATGCTCATACATGGACTAAGAGAGACAGACATAAACGTTCAACATGTTCAAAGCTTTATTATAGGCAGTAGCGTCAAGTGGTTATTTCTACAAATTAAACGTTCATAAGGACAGGAAGATTTTCTGGATAACAACTTCTTTAATGTGAAAATACTTGACATTTAAGAGTATATCCGAAACGTGGTTTTTTACATTAAAGAAGTTGTAATCCAAAAAATCTTCCTATTCTTATGTATGCCACTTCTAAACGTCCTTCAAAGACCTCAACATACTTAATATTATATCTTCTTCCTTATCATTTTACTTGATAACCAGGATATATCAATCTCCTGCAAAAAAATACAAAACAACTTCATTTTTATCATAAAGATAGTTTAATGAATTTACCAGCTTCCAGAAGGAGTTTGACTATTTGCAGATCATCAGCCAGGACCGCGTAGTGTAGAGGAGAGCATCCCTTGAAGTTAGCACGGTTGTTCAGTCGATCAGAAAACTCTTCTTCACGTGTCAGATGAACTAAGAAATCCAAAAATAGAGCCGTTGTTCAATTCTAATTTCTAAAAAACATCTGGGAATTTTGTTAAAGTTATATGCAAAATATTATGGATAGAGGAACGTATGTGTACCGGTAACCTTTTCTCTTTTTAAAATGAATTTTTTATTTTATTTTTTTGAGTTTTAAGAAATACAAAATCTAAACAGGTAATCCATATCTATATCTTTTACTGCTATCTATATTTCAGAAAGCACCTCAAATACCTACCTTCTTCGTTATATAACGATATATGAAAAATGATTTCATAATGTATTACCTTGTAGAGAATTTAGATGTTTTTCTCTGGCTACAAGCCCAATGTTGCTGAAGTCGTCTCCTATATTCGGATCTGCCCCAGCTTCTAACAACAGCTTCACAGCTCTGGAAATAACAGTCAGTAATCAGGCTGGTTAACAATCTTTGATTGATTATACGTATCAAATATTAAAAGCAATGAAACTATCATTACGCTCTTTACTAATTCCATATTACTAGAGAGAGAACAATAATCAATTATCAACAATAGTTTTAATCAAGCACGTAACAGTTATAGTTGTTGTTAGGGAATAAATCTTCTGCTTAAAATGTTGAATAAAAACTATGACGATTAGTTATCCAGTTACCGGTAACATAAAATTTTAACAATGGATGACAATTGAATATCAATCACCATAAATATTAATATAATTTCTTACGCTGGGAATCTGTTTATAGCCGCTACATGAAGGGCAGTCCAACCAAGCTCATGACGTGCATTCACATCAATACCCAACTTTATTAATCTGTCAACAGAAATTATTTTTTTCTTTGTTAAGTTTTCATATAAAACCTTGAACATTGATAAATTATTCATTCAGGAGCTTTGATAAAGATCCTTACCCTGGTAATTAAAATGGATTTTTGAAAATGAAATAGAGAACAATTATCTTCACTTTTAACATTCATTTTATTTTCAATCATGAAGATATTATTTTTCATTGCAAATATATAATTTACATTATTTCTGTTTGAGCAAAACTTACCTTTCCATTTCTCGTAAGTTGTTAGCTCTTGCAGCAAGAAGAAAGATTTCATCTAAATATTAAAACATTAAGATCATATTATTAGTTTATCCCTTGTCATCTGATGTCTCAACCCTCCATTAGTGGTTTGGCAAAAAGATGTTAGATTTCAGTTCAAATGCTTTGCAAGGGTTAAAACATATACTTGTCAGGGTTAATACAATGTAGTCACTAAAGATACATTTTAATGCTTGTCGATTCAGTAAAGTGACGATTGAAAGGTGAAAGTAGTGATTTCTGAACGAAAGCAGAATATTAAATGCACCCTTGCTGCCACACATCAATTAGTCAAACATATTTTTTAACTGAATCGTGTAACATTAGGATGGTAATTTTCAGTTACAATCAATACTTTTCAATTAAAAACACCACTGTTTTTTGGTTTGACACATGTGACCCAAACAACATATTCTCCATCAGATATCATTGTCTTAAATTTTGAATTGTACGTACAGTATGGTCGGATAAAACTACACTCCTTAGAGAACAGACCATTTATACCAGTAAAATATTTTGCATGTGAAAATCTATCTCAAGATGAAAGTTTAGGCTTTTAGAAATAACATTAGTGTTGAAAGTTTAATTAGAAATGCTTAATGCATTGAGGCTGAAAGTAATTAGATGACTACCCCCTATTTCCATAGGGTGTAGGTAATTTCGCAGGAGGATATTTCGGTGGATTCGTAGGAGTTTTTTTTATTATTTGACTATGCTTGATGATCGGCAATGTTGTTTTTAAATATATATTTAGTTAATTGTTTTTATAAATAAAGTAATATGCTAAGTATGATCTTTTCATTTTAACAATTGAATTAGCAGTGATGAAAATGGTGAGTCGCCGACAAAGGAAACTAATTTATTTTAAGAATAAGACAGTAAGTCATTCTCTGTGTTGTTTGTAAGAAAGATGTTCGACCGAGACAGCATGCAATCCAGTGCGACAGTTGCGACGAATGGCAGCACAGACTTTCACTGTTCACTCTCAGACAGACGTCCAAGATCAACGGGCCATCTATTTCCATGTAAAGTGAGAACTGACTGAATGTGTGAAAATGTGAATAGAAAATAATGCATGGTAATATAAACTCAATAAACAATATTCCCATTAAATAGAAATAAATTGACATTACTTTCTTAAGGAACTTCATTATAATTATCCTCCTACAAATTCACCGACACAGGGGCATGTATCGCTTAGAAACAGCGTTTGAAAGACATATACCTATATAGACCTATATGAGCCCTACCCTATTACTATATAAAAGGAAAGGGATGTAACAACGAAAACACCCCAGGCTCATTTAAAGTCATATTTCCGATCAAAAACATTTTTTATGGCACAGTCAATGACTAGTGACTACGGTACGAAAGTTGAATGGTTTCCCTACAAAATGAGCTATAAATGGTCACAATCCGATCATTATTTCAAAAGGTATGCGACAAATCCGTATATCGCTACCTCCACAGTTTCAAGCCAATTTCCACGCTCACGAAAATCAGCGAAAACTCACCTTTTAAAATCGACTATTAATTCCAGCAATGCTGACAGCACCTATGAATCGGCAGATTCGAACTGCACAGTGAAACTACAGATGTTAACACATATTACAACATCTACATATCATTTCTCCGACTGTACTACAGCATTCTGTCTCACATCATCGCCATGCATTTCGCTAGTCAGCCATTCATGACCGTAACATTCAGTTGACCCGGGGTAGCCCATCTCGAGGTTCCAGGCCCTATAGCGAGAACAAAGGTCCTGGAACCTGGATATTGGCTACCTCGGGTCAACTGAATGTCAAGGTCATGAATGGGTGATTAGCGTAACAACCCTTTCCTTTTACATTGTGTAGCAGGAGTGAAAATACAAATTTCAACATCCAGGGTGATTCGAACCCGGGACCTCCGGGTGACAGTTCTACGCTCTACCAACTGAGCTAAAGGGACATCCCACTAGTCCAAGCTAGTAGGAACGCTATTGACCTCACCCTGCCACACACACCCCCTCCACAAAGTGACTCGTCCTCGAGTCAAGAATTCGGGAGATATGCCTATGAAGGACTTACATACCTATAAGGATTTACAAACATGAAAAGGACTTAAAGGTGCAGTGACATTAAGGAATAGTCCCGGACCGACGTTGGGCGCCAAATGTAGCAGGAGTGAAAATACAAATTTCAACATCCAGGGGGGATTCGAACCCGCGACCTCCGGGTGACAGTTCTACGCTCTACCAACTGAGCTAAGGGGACATCCCACTAGTCCAAGCTAGTAGGAACGCTATTGACCTCACCCTGCCACAATTGTAATAGAGTAGGGTCTATATAGGTATAGTCTTTCAAACACTGTTTCAAAGAGTTACACGCCCGTGTTCACCAAAATATCATCCTACGAACTGGATCCTCCTACGAAATCTCTGGTTTCCTTTCCATAGGTCCTGGTACGTGGGGCAAAAAATACACAGAGTTTGACAACACCATACTTCTCAATTTTACGATGATTATTAATGTTTAAAATATTTCCAGAAGCTGATGAAAGTACTAATAGATGGTAGTTGGAGTATTTTAGTTTCCTTTGACATTTTGTATGTTAGAGAGCAAAATGTTTTGTCAAATATCAGCAATTTGTCATTATTTTGTCATTCTAAAATCTTTCACCTGCGACAAACAATCTAATACCTTCTAAACTTTCCAAATAAAGAATAAATCAAGTATACACACTCTGTACATTTACTTATGTTGTATTTGTGTCAGTGCGTATCTTTCCCCGACACGACTGTTAGTGTTCGTCCTTGCTTTATCAATAATAATTTGAAGGGGTGCATTCAAGAAGGGCACATGTTCTATGTATTTAACATAGCACATGTGCCCTTCTTGAATGCACCCCCTTCAATTGACAAATTTATGAATATTGCATCATAATCATTTAAATAACACTATATGATAAATATAGAATATTTTGACACATGTTGGCGACGATATTTTAACTGACTCAAAATATTCTACATACTATTGTGTGTGTTACTGAGGCAGAAAGCTGCTGCCCCATACAAAACACATCCAACGCCGAAAATCCCGAACTTTCTACCGCCGGTGAGAGGAAATAATTTGATCGCTTTGCCACTCAAAATGGCACCAAAGTAGCGACTGTAAGTTATTGGTTTAGGAACGTTATTTGATGTTGTTGAAGCCCTAGCACAAAACTGCTTAAAAAGATTGGCATTATGCCTTAGAAACTGAATATTTTTCTGGAGAAGAAATAGCTGTCTGCTAACCCGAAAAGACATGTTTGGATAAATACTAATTTCTAAACAACAATTCACATAAAGCCAAATCAAATTTTAAGTAAATATAGAATATTTGTTTTTAGTTATGTAAAAATGAATTTTATAAGTGTTTATCGAAAACAAAAATCATTTATTATAATATAGAATTGGCTTTGTTCAATAATACTATCCCTTTGAGATAATAAATCTCGTTGATGATTGTATGTGGTAAGGTACATACTATTTTTGAAATATTTCCGGTTGTCGCAAATATCTTGTTTGTTTATTTGGAATTCATAATAACACAATTTAGTACATAAGATACATCGTGTTATATTTATGTAAAACAAAGTAGAGTTATACTTTAAAATTCCATTTCGTCAGCCGATTTGAATGTTGCAAATCGATGTAAACAATGAACACGTGCTTTACATTCGGAAGTAATCGACACCGAGGTTAGGAAATCCTTTAGATACAGACTGAAAAACGTGTATGAAATTAGGGGCGTTCAAAACTACTCGGAATCTCCTAGAAAACGATACATTGTATACACAGTTGTTTTTATTAACAGTTTTCGCAAAAATAAGATATTTGGACGTCAATAAGCTTGATCATGTTATATAAGATACCCACGGCAATCAAACACAGGCGGTCAATGGGACCGACAGCGTGCTTTATGAGACGATAAAACATGCTCGTGATTTCAGACGTCAGTTAGAGCGTCGCTTAGCAAATGACGTCATATTTTACGTCACGTTGATTGTTCAATGCTAGCGAATGTGTTCTACGACGGGAGACATTAATAATTTGTTTTAAATAGATTTTAGAAACAAAATATCTCCACGTTCTTTTTATATAAAAGCGAGTAGATGTTTAAGGGCATCTCATATAAGAAATAGAAGACTCGTTGTTGTGCTTTATCGTAGAATAAAACATAGCAGAGAGCATAAAACACTCAGGGCTGCGCCCTTCGTGTTTTATGCTCCCTGCTATGTTTTATTCAACAATAAAGCACGCCAACTCGTCTTCTATTTCTTAAATACACTCCATTCTTCTCCATGTGCCTTTTTTTATTGAAACTTTACAGATGCTATATAATACTTACAATCTATAACAAAAATAGTGAAAGGGGGCCTCTGCTCTATTTTTGAATAGCCTCCTTTTCAATATTCAATAAAATAGTGATATTTTACGAATTGATACTTTTTTAGTCTGAGTGTAAGACTATATTATATTACCAAGGACTTTAATTAGAAACAAATTTATGTGATTAAAAGGATATTACTTATTCTATTGTTTACATTTATTTAAAAAAACGGCCACGTTCTCCAACTGACATTGAACGTCTTGATCATCAACTGACTCGGCAGTCAAGATGTTATAACAGTGCCAGATTGAATATGTGTAATACGGTATTTAAAAGATGAAATGGTGTTCTTTATATTAAATACACATTTACCCTGACAGTTCACATTCTGAAACGTCATTGCAGGTATTTCAGTGAAGGTAGGGTGATACAGAATAACGCTGCTTTTTCTGGATGTAGTCCCCTACTTTTTTCTATTGACATTATTTCGTTCGTTATCAAACAATTCTAGTGCCACTTGCTCGATGACGACACAGGGATATATAACTAGTGATATATGTGTGTCAGTATCTGCATTAAACGGCCTGAAGAAGTATAGGTACAAAATGTACCTATTTGAAAATGTTAGACAAGCAAAACCTTCCACAGAATATCAATATAAAAAAACGGCATTCTTTGACCCCATAACATCGTTTTTTTTAATTCACAATTACAATTTTTTTTATCCAGAAATCTTAGTTTCCTTACTTTTATACTCTGCTATCTTCAGTATGAATTGATATACACTCAGTACAATGATGCATGGTTCTTATGAAGATATACCTACCAGCATGGGCCAACTTGAACAAATAGAAAAGGCATTGATATCCCCATAAAAATTCAAACTTGTTGACAATTTTATTTCAATAAAGCTAACGGGAACAGCATATTTCTGATAGATTTATAAATACTGTATCGTAACTTCAGTGATAGACTAAAATTTAGTCTATGGAATTTTGATAATTACTGTACCTTCATCCTTTGATTAGATATTTTTAATACTTTCAATTCTATATATATGTATGTGTATTCAGTTTATCTAGATTTGCTGAATAAAGATCTAGACTGTATTAAGTCTCTTATTTGTGTACACAGGTCATAGGACAGGTCTACCTATGTGAATCAAGACCCAATAATATTTATTTCCACCCAAACCTTCAGTGAAAGAAGTGAAGCAAAATTGATGGCTAACTAGAACCTTTAATCTCTGAAATTATATTATCATTTCATATTGAACTACATGTATATATACGTTAGCTTTTATTATTGTAATATACGCCTAATTAATGATCTGGACGTCTAACTTGTGGATGAAAATGACGACCATTGAAGCGTTTTAATGATATACTTGTATTGTTGGAGTAAATTCGGATAGAGTTCATACTTTTATTTAATTTATTCAAATATATTACCGTTAAAATTGCATATAGCCTAAATATAACAAATTGTATGTCTAGCAAATTTGGTTGACATATTTTTGTCGATTTTCCGTAAGTGATAAAAATTAAAAGTCGATGTTTTTTTTTAAAACAATGTTAGTCAAATTAAATCCAACAATGTATAATTATTTTTTATAAATTCATTAGAAACAAGCATATCGTCGTTTCGTGTTCCCTTAAAAGAAAGGAAGGTTATAATAATTTCCCTCGTTTTCATAACCGTATTAAGAAGTAATGATGATTTATCGCCATTTACGGTTGTTGAATATTCCTTTTCTTTATTTGATATCTTATACAATGTAAGACAACGATTGTAAGCAAACGTAGTTGTTAAGATTTCTAAACTAAATGTTGCCAATGTGTAAAACTGGTTAAATGTAAAGAGATTTAACCGAGATTTGCAGAAACAAAATACCAAACCCTTGCAAACAGTTATATTTGTTTTATTTATTCTGGTGTTTGTTTATTTTCAATAAAATTTACAGAATCCAATATGGGATGGTCTTTTCAGTGATCACGTGAGGCAACACCCCCACGCATTCGTAAAATCGAATAGGCTTTCGCTAACCTCGGATCGAGACGGCTGCCGAAACAACGACCGAAGTGTTCCGATTGTTTGTTTTAGACGCTCGTCAGCTGATAGTTTTCTGCACACATTTACAGACAGTTATCAGAATAACTGACCCGCCAGTGTGAGTGTACTAAATATAAGTGCCCTTGTATAATTCAAGGTAAGTCTTATGTTATTCTCAAGATATTTTACTTAATAAATGTTTTTGCCACTGCGATCGTTTTGAACTTTGATATAAAGAAGCAAAGAGGGAATCAGAATCTGGTTCGCCATAAAATAACAATGATGTCAAATCTCTTTGTTACAAAAAGTGTTAAACATTGTGAAACGTAACTACGTAGGCCAATATATCACATCACATGTGAAACACACACTTATTTTGATAATTTATGATTTGTCACTTACATGTTACGATGTATGTTCAATTTAATTTGTATGTATCTCTGCTTCAGTGATAGAATATAAAAGTTCTGTTGTAAGTCAACTTCATTAATCAAGTTTGAAGTTGTATAAAACAATACTGTCTAAGATAATAATACATACTTAATTTGTTATGGAAAAATTACTTAAAACATTCATTTATTTTTTAATTTGGATTTTCTGACAAAAACACACATGTACTATGATGTAGCTATAATACAGTTTCTACTGTTAATTCTTGATTTGTGTACTGTGACAACTGTTGACCTAGCGACTACTGATGTTTGTCCTAATTTCAACAGCTGATTCTTGAGTTGTTGATTCTGCAGTCATTCCTTAAATACTTTGATTAGTTTCCTTAACTCCTTTAACTTTATTTCCTTAAAATGTTACCTAGTGCATTTGTTCATACAGAAAGGTATTTATTGGTCGTCTGTGAAGATTTGAAGGTGTGGTGTTGTGTGGCATTTCTTCATTGTTTAAAACTGACCTGCTGATACTTACTGAAAACATCAGATAGCAAGTCAGGTCAGGTCAAAAAGCGTTTCTCTGACATGTCATTCTTGGAGGAATCTAAACCAGAAATTATGACTGATGATGCTATCTAATATGTCTGTTGTTGATAGGAACTGAATTCACTTATATTTGACAGTTTTCAGAGCTATTTATACAAGGGTTTGATTTAGGAGTTTTCATGACGTTAAACTCATAATGCCTGATTCATCATAGAACATAATGTTTGAAACATTTTGTCATTTTAGCAAATGTATTTTCTATAGTTTAAAGATTTGCTTAGTTTTAGCAGAATAATGTTTTTTATAACTCAGTTCCTGCCCACACCAGGCCTAGATGTTGCATTTTAAACAGTTGACATCAAGAAAACAAAAAAAAACATTGATAAAACATCCTGTCATCAATATTAATGCTTCATCTTATAATCTTTTATCACACACATCTTGTTAGATGATTGTTTGCTGACAAGTAGAACTTGAATCTACAGAAAATATGTTCTATTCCTGCTATGCTCTTCTAAAACGATTATTTTAATATTTCAGTGGCGCATCCAGGAATTTTGAAAGGGGGGGGGGGGGGGGTCCACCAATTGAAAAGGAGGGGTCCACATACCAGCCAATGCTAACAATTTTAGATCCCTAGATCCGCCACTGTATTTTATTTGTAAACCTATAAAATTCACATGACAAATGTTAACCAGTTGGTAACAATCAGGTTATGATTCACAGTCACGTGCATGTTCAACTTTCTGATACACGAGAGAAAGATTACTAAATCAATAAAGAGAAGCTCTCTGCAGTGTAACAGTTGGACTGGCTGTGATTGTAAGAAGCGTTTATTGTAACAAAGGAAACAAATAGTTGCATAGCTCTCCTTTGTTGACAGTTGTTTGTTTTCATCTTGACAATGGATGTTGTTGACTGTAAACATGTTTGTTGACAAATAAGACATTAACAAATCTTTGTTGGCTTTTGTGAGTAAGGTTGAACAGGTAGATTAGTGTTCCTTTGTTGAGCTTTGACAAGTCTAAATCAGTTTTATAAAAGTTGCTGCAACAGAATAAAATGTTAAGCAATATTTTTTTAAATTTCACAATGCTGTAATCAGTCAAAAGTCAATCTTTTTGTTTCTGTGTTAGAGAAAATGGAAAAAATAAACTTTTAACGTCGAACGGGAACAGCAAGCCTTAAGGAGATGTTTGCAAAGATTCACAATTATTGCACAATTACTATTTTAAGGGCTGAAGCAGTTCACTTGAGCTTTGGTTCAGTATGTATTGCGATACAGAACCATAATACTTAAGTCCCAACAAAATACATTTTATCTTGAAAATAAATTCAAATATATGTTAAGTGAAAAAAATATAAATAAAATTTTATGAAATAAATGACATAAAAATATGGGCACGTTGATGCACGGTGCACCAAACTAAAAGCAACTAATGTAGTTGTGAACCTTTTAACCCCAAATTATTTCATGTCTGTATTGAAATAAATTTGAAGGAGTCAAGGAATGACCTTACAGGAGAGGGTAAGAGACTGGATAACAAGAATAGTTGACTATTTACATGGACACTATATGTCAGGCTAGCTATGAAGCTCAGAAGTGAAGAATATGAAGGTTGCCTTT
The DNA here is from genome assembly GCA_936450465.1 of Gibbula magus. Classification (NCBI taxonomy): domain Eukaryota; kingdom Metazoa; phylum Mollusca; class Gastropoda; order Trochida; family Trochidae; genus Gibbula; species Gibbula magus. The sequence continues at coordinate 35,507,414 of OW388294.1, read as the reverse complement.
AGATGATAATCCTTCCCTAATCCTTTTGGCCTGTGTTAAATGTCACTTAGTCCAAACATCAGAAAAATCTAGATGTAGGAGGTCAAACAATCTGGTAGTTATTTTGATTTTTAGATGTTAAAAACTCTTTAAGATAATTCATCTTGTTAAAGTTGGGATACTGAAGTTAGGTTTGCTATTTTAATTTTGAGAAATTTTAAAAAGATAATTGTAAAATAGCTACTGATGTACTAATTGTGTGTTGGAGATTTCTTAGCACTAAATTGTAGAAATCATAGTAAAACTGTCTTAACATATTTAGAATATTTCTATTTTATTTTGGTTAAAATATTTCATCCTGCTCTCTATGTCACATGAAATAACATGAAGTGAAATATTTTAATGTTTATTTTAAGAGAAAATGTACTTCAAAGAGGCTATGAAATATATTTATGTCTTAGCTTTTGACGCTGTGTCCCAGCGACAAAAAGTTAACTTGACCTGAAAGTGCAATAACTGAACTTTCAACAATAACTGTTTTGTCTCGTAATGGTAACACCATTCATATGGTATTGAATTTTATTTGCATTTGTAAATATAAATTTTCTATCTGCTTTGTTTTATTGTCTGCAACAGTTTTTTTGTACACCCTCTTAATCACTAACTTATTTTTAAGATATTTTCAAAATCATTTTCAATTTGTAATAAAAGTGTTTGAGAGACTCAAATACAGTCTTAAAAGGTTTGAATTATTTAATCTCGATTGGAACCTGGCCTCAAAATAGAACTCTGTGTTTGTATTGGAGGAAATATGGTAATGTACCTTTAATGCAAAGCATAGGAGAATCAGTTGAATTCTTGTTTTGTTAATGTCTCTTCTTTTCTACTTTCATGCTAGTTATCAGTGTTTCTGTCATTTCACATTTAAATAATACTCTTATACATTGAAATACACATGATCAGAAAAATATGTTTCGAAAGTGGACTTTTAAAGCAAAGCGATATAGAGAGAAAGTTTGAGCAGAAAGTCTTGAAAATATTTTGTGATAATTCTATTTTCATTTCTTTATAACATGCTTATTGTTGTCATTGTACATAAGAACAATACACTTAAAATGCACATTGAAATACACAGGATCAGAAATAAGAAGTAATTTCTCGTGACTACTGGACTTTTGACCTTGGAGCTATTGAATTGTGTACCGTCCAGCATAGCTCACTTAATAACTCTGACTGGAAACATTTCCTGTATACATTATTGTACACTTTAGCTGCAGTGTAATGCCTTGTGTACAGATAGTTTACATGTTAGGTGTTCTTATCTAACGATTAGAACATGTATACAGTAACAAGGATGGTTCAGTTCTATATTATGCATTTCTGAGTCAATAAACCTGAAGTATGTTTATTAAAATATCATGCTATAAAATACAAATTATTAAAGAAATAGCAAACCAAGACATGGTCGTGTCTAACAATATTGTCCAGTTAGTATAGTTTGTAACGGTTATACCGGTATGAGCCTAATTATACACAGTCAGTCAGATTGAAAACAAATCTGTTTGGAGTAATTACAAAGTCACAGAATATCGCCTCTGACAGTTTACTGTTAAACCGGTTCTGTGGTATGCTCTTCTCAGTGTCTGATGATAATATAAAAACTTGCATGAAGATTTGTGAAAACTGGCCCAAAAGTTTAGTTTTGTAATTAGAAGTGCAAATGACAGAAAAAAAACCTCCAAAAAATTACCAGCCATGAAAAAAGTGACAAGGTTGCATGTTGTCAGGCAGACTTTATCTTATATACAATCATCTAGTCAGAGGAGTATAATATTACCAAATACCTAATTATAATAAACAAATCTACAATCTAGGAATAAAAAACTTTAACAAATCATCCCTAACCTGCTTTAAGTATATGACAGCAGCCATCTTGTCAAGCTCTACTGTAAGCTTTTCAGTGTTCTCCAATTCCTATGGATCTAACATTATAGATAAAGAAAAGCCTTCAAGACTCCTAGATTCAAGGGAATCTAGACTTGGGATAATAATATAGACTTGACTTGGCTCTTGTATATATTTTCTGCTGTAGGATCTGGGAGACAAACTGTATTTGTCTAAAATCTGTGTTCTCTATTGCAGATGCGGTTGGTTATTTTAGATAAGTACAATGATGTTTCCCTCTGGGCAGCGAAGTATGTTAGGAGGAGGATTCTCGACTTCAACCCAGGACCGGACAAGTACTTCACTCTTGGATTACCCACAGGTGATAGCTTGGAATTGTTTAACACCTTTAAAATTCTTCTCTTTCCATCTGATATATTATCACACAGTAATACATGTACATTTGGAAATATATAAGGATTGCTTGTGTACTTTTTCTTGTGTCAGCAATAAAGAATCCTGATTGGTTGCAACCAAGTTGTGCAATCAAGCTTTTCATGTTGCAAATAGAGCATTCGGTTTATTCCTGTAACAGTTGAGAAGATTTCAGTTTCTTCACCTCTGTGTTGCACACATATTTGATGGGATGGAAATAAGGACAAAGTCCATGTTGCAAGTTTTAATCACTCGGGGTTTAAATGCAAACACTTGCAGGTTTTAACGATAAAACAATAGTGGTGGAATTCTTCCTGCATAAACTTACCTCTGTTATTAATAATTACCGAAACAAGTTGATGCCCTATACCTCATCTCATTGGTTTATATGTTTGGACGGTACACATTCAGGAGAATCAGCACCTCCTTATCCCCTGCGTTCTATTTCAGGTCGAGTTGTAGGGGTTATTTAGTTTATCTCAGCACCCCTATAGCAACACCCCACCCTGACCCCTCAGGTTGAATTCAAAGATATTATAGTAAAATCTCTCCCCTCTGATTGGCAGGCAGTACCCCCCTGGGTTTGTACAAGGCTCTCATAGAATTCCACAAGGCAGGCAAGCTCTCCTTCAAATATGTCAAGACATTCAATATGGATGAGTATGTTGGTAAGTTTCTACTTAAAATTGTTTGATAACTCTGTTCAACTCATTACTCGCAAAATTTCATAAGTGAGTTTTAACAGTTTGCTCTTATGTAAAATTTAATTTGTGAAACTTTTATTTCGTATTATTGTTCATCACTCTCATAACTTTGGTAACTTCCAAAGTCATGTCAATATATCTCTTCATTTCTTATGTGCAGCAATGTTAAGTGATTAATAATTCTAGTTTTGTTTTATGTCCAGGTATACCTCGGGATCACCCGGAAAGCTACCACTCATTCATGTGGAACAACTTCTTCAAGCATATCGACATCGTGCCAGAAAACGCACATATTCTGGACGGTAACGCCAAGAGTCTCGAGTGTGAATGTGATAAGTTTGAACAGGAGATCACGAAGGCTGGAGGAGTAGAACTCTTCATTGGAGGTTGGATTCTGTTTGAATCATTTGTTTCGGAAATGATGAATGGTTAAAGACTAAGTAAGACAGTTTATGAAATAAAACTTGTCCGACAACTTTTGCTCTTTGCTGGCAACTTTTATTTTACAATAAATAACCAATAAAAAAATAATAAAATAAAAAAACTTTTATTTTTTTATTTTGTTGAATGTTGCCTTTTAAGTAAAAGCACAAAATAATCTTGCTACTTTTCATACCCTGAGTAAGGTATGATTGAATTTGAGTTTCTCACTGATCTTTGGAGTGTGTATTTCCATGTCTATACACTGAAAGAAACCATGTAACCATGAAGGGCAGCAATAGTTTCTATCTCACCAGTTTTACTAAGGTCTAATACTGCTTTCACATATTAAATGCCTCACAATCGTGTACATTCGCGTCATCCCCAGGTATTGGTCCTGACGGTCATATAGCTTTCAATGAACCTGGATCTAGTCTTGTGTCGAGAACCAGAGTGAAGACACTCAATGAAGACACAATACAAGCCAACGCCCGATTCTTCGATGGAGACATGTCTAAAGTGCCAACAGAAGCTCTCACGGTTGGAGTGGGCACTGTCATGGACGCAAGGGAGGTGTGTATTTGTTTTAAACTTTTGGATAACTCAACAAGGTTCAAGTATTCATCAAAATATTCACTCAAAATATGGAGACTTATGAGAGTGAGCCTTTATGCAGTTTTATTTAAATTAATTGGTTTAAAGATTTGTTTCCCCCAAATCCTAGGGTCGCTTGTCGAAATAAAAATAAAATTCATATTCTTAATATTTTGTATTTCTCTCAACATTTTAGGATAAAAGAAAGAATATGCATTTAAAATTTAGATCAGGTGTGAATCATATGAACAAACTACTATAGAGATCACTTTCAAAATAAGTGACTTTTAATGCTGCATTTCTATTGTTTGTATGTTTGTTTTTACATGACATGTTGCTAATAACAAAATATTCAAATTGAAGTTTTCTTTTTACTTAAAAATACCCGGGTTAATAGGGTAAATCGTAAACGAATTACCAGTAATTAAAAGAATAGCTTATATATCTTTTGTCTAGAATATGTCGAATCTTGAATACAGAGAAGTTTTTTAATGTAATTTAATGTAATGAAATTCAGTTATAATGACGTTTTTTGGCTCATTCCTGAATCCTGACAGTGATCACGATTGATTACCAACTAAAAATATTAAATTATTTAAATTCAGTTTCATCTCTTATATTTCCTTTGCAGGTAATGATTCTGATCACAGGGTCTCACAAAGCTCTAGCACTGAGCAAGGCTATAGAGGAGGGCGTGAACCACATGTGGACTGTGTCAGCTTTCCAACAACACCCTAAAACTATCTTCATCTGTGATGAATCTGCCACTCTCGAACTTCGAGTCAAAACTGTCAAGTATTTCAAGGGTCTAAGTCATGTCCACGATAAACTGGTTATTCAACCAGAGGACAAGTAGTCATGCAGATTTCAGGGGATATCATAAGACAATCTACATTATTTGCCTTTGTTTCTCATCTTTTCAGTTGTCCTTAAAATTGGTGCGGAAACAACCAACAAATGACACTAAATTTTCTAAGGTTGAATTTAGGTGAAACATTGCCCTCTAATAAATATATGTCATGATTAAATTTAAAATCCTTTTTTTTTAAAAATTATTTGTTTTTAAATTATATTATTTAAAATTCAAAATCATCTATGAGGGAAACTGATAAAAGGAAAAGTAATAGTTAAAAATCTTAATGTCAACCTTTTTCCTATACTTTGCTTCCTTTTCTATCAGTTTTACTGTTGTGTATAAATTAAAAATGCTGCAAATGTTGGAATGCTTACATTCCAAAGACATAATCTTTTATTAATTTTGTTAAATTGTAAAGATTGAGAGTCAAACTTGTGTGTTTTGTGAAAAATAAAGTGAGGGTTTGAATTTCAATAATATCGTAGTTGCACATACTGAATCTCTGATATATTTGAATTATGTAAGTTTATCAATGTTACTGAAAGTTGATATACCAAAGATTTGCCCCTTCCAATTACCATATCATTCCATTAATGCAGAAAGAGCTAAACAGTGATGTACCAAGCTACAGACTATGATTGTTCTTAAAGAAATCTTGCTTAGATCAATTGAAATCTTGCTATTGGTTAAAATTGATAATAAAGATAAGAAATGTTCAGTGAATTGAAGGCCATCTTGATTACAGTGTAGTGAAGTTGATCTAACACTAGATAGGAAGATTTATCCCCGTGACCCTCGAATGAACTGGTCAGTAGCTATGCAACAGGATTCAGCAAATCAGAGATAAGATTTGATGATGAGATATAACCTATTGTCAATGAAAGTGAAATACTCCCACTTGAGAACTTGTTAATTTGCTGCATAGAGTTCATTCAAAGGTCAGAATCACAGGAATTTGATAAAACCCAATATCTGACACTAATGTAGATAAATCAAGTTAGTTTTGAAAACTGAAGACGGTTGTCACCTCTAGTGAGTATTAATAGTGGGGCAAGGATACTATTTGGAAGGGATATTGTTTTTATCTACGTTGTATATAATGTTAGGTATAATATTGAGTATTCTCCAGTTGAGTATCATCAGGGGGTGTGGGATACCCCCTCCAATCGAAAATCCTGGTTCTCACATTACTGTAGTAGGAAACATTGAAGTTCTGCAGGTATAATCTAGATACTCATGTGTACTAGAAGTATTGTTAAATCATCATGTGTCAAGACAGGTTTCAAAATTATAATTAACTATAATTCCTGAGGTTGAGTTGAAATTTAAAAGGCTACATGATTGTGTACATGTATCTGGCTTGATGGAATAGACTTGAACAATATTTGCAAAAAAACACTGGACTGAATGGTTAACAAATGGTTATTAAATTTGGATCTCTCAAATGACATGTTTTAGATCAGATTGGTTTTATAGGGTAAATACAGCTCTTTCTGACATTTTGCTCTCTCCAAAATATAACAATGTAACAGTATTATTCCAGTTGTACTTTTCCTTGCACTCAAACGCTTCCCGGTTTACTTGGTGCTCAATTGTAATCTCGGTGTGAGAGAGATCTGTCCTACTTATACACATATTGCTTCCTGCTATTAATGTTTTAATTTGTATAGATTTATGCATTGTTCTCTTGCCACTTGATCTTTTAAGATCGTTAGTATTCAGCATAATAATAATATTACCTCAATGGGACAGTACATTCGAGGTATTATGTCAGGGAAAGTAACGGCTGTATTATGTAAAATAAGAAGAAATGCAGTATGGTCACCATTTCTTCTCTAACTGTAACAAACAATTATTCATTGAACTACCGGTAATCTACAGTTACTTGTCCTGTAAGAAGGTTTTCCACACTTTTCCACATCTTAGAAACAATAAGGGGCTTAATTCATTGCTTGATGTTTTTTTCTTTTAAATGAATAAATTATTTTTCAAATTGTTAAAACACTGAACTTAACTATTCGTTAAAACATCCGGAGTAGTATGATTCAAATGAACTGTTTCAATCATGTATTAGTTATATAGCAGCACAAACAGAGTATCCCTTCAAATCCCTACGTAAATACCTTGATCATACTGTCTCATTAATTATATACATGTAGTTCTAACTCTAGTTGTAGTTCTCATTGTCATTTATTGTATCTGATTGTTTTATCTTGATTGATTGTTTTTATGTCCCATTTGATTCAAGATTCTAGTGTCACTTCTTAAAAAAGCTTGTCATCAATTTTGTATTTGCTGTAATCCATATTTGTAATGATGTAACTTGATCTTGAATAGATAAAACAAATAAAGTTTGAGCGAATGGAGAGCATGTTATTACCAATCTGAAACACTGTTGATTGTACAACTAACTTTGATTGCAACCAATCAGTATTCTCTATTTCAAGTCGAAAAGGTACTCCTCTTGTAAAAGAGGTTATGTGAGAAATAATGGCTTGAGGAAGCTCTGTGGGGAAAGAATGGGTAACAAATGCCCATTCTATCTCTGGGTGTCTATTAGAACCAATACTGTCTCTATTTTTGCAGTCTTGAGCAATTAAGTGCAGAGTCAATTATCATAGAAAATAGTTATTTCTTAATTTCCATATCTCTTTAAGGTGATTAGTATGTTAGTCTTGACAATGTGAGTTTAATTGTGACATTGTGTTCTCACTCAGTTGACTTCACAAATGGCTTGAATATAAAGCTTTACAACAATCAAGTTAAATGAAAAATCCTAATAAAATTCAGAATCAGGTCAGAGACAATTCTTATTCAAGTAACATCAGACTGATACAAATATTAAGAATCAAAATAATATTTAGATTTGTAAACTTAATGTATCATATTGGTCATGTTAGAAATATATGACAATTACGAAATTTTTCAAGAAAAAAGTTGTTATTACTTCTAAGTAACACCTCTTAATATTGTAACAGCAAAAATTTAATCTGACCCTAGTATTGCCCATTTAGAACTGAATAAGTGTGCTGATTTTAAAGGGACAATAATGATGGGCATGTTTTTGTGGAAGTAAAATTCAAGAACTAAAAAAAAAATCACATTTATGCATAATGACACTCAGTCCATTGAAAACATATTGTTTTGAAGGTTATTTTGATAAATGCTATTACAGGATTCCTCAAAAACAAACCGATCATAAAGTCTATTTCTTTTTTGGATCAGAGTGATTGATTATTATTACTTAAATTATTTGTGTACATGTACATAGTGCTTGTGATAAAGGACTGCCTTCATTAAAAGATCTTTGAATTTTCTTATTCGTTGCCTATTAAAAACTATTAGAAAATGAATTTATCTTCAATTTATATTTCAATTGTCAGTTTTTATACTGCACCACATCACAGTAATTCTATTTCGGTATCTGTACATCGAATAAAATAGTAAAGAAAGATAGTAATAAGTCTATAGTTGTTGCACAGAATAAAATAATAAATTCTCATGAAAATAAATTTATCTTCAATTTATATTTCAATTGTCAGTTTTTATACTGCAACACATCATGGTCATTCTATTTCAGTATCTGTACATCAAATATTTTGAGAAAACCTTTAACACCTCCAACATTTCATTCCATGTACATTGTTAAAATTATATGTATATTTATAAATATTAGCCATCAATGACATAAGATTATCACAGCTAGCCTTTTTCAACAAAACTTGATTAGTAGAAGTACTTGATTAGTAGAAGAAGCCACAATGTCTGCCTCACACAAGCTGAACAATCAGTCATTGAACCTATACATAAGTCTTACAGTTACTAGTTACTCTGTATAATGAAGTCAAGCTACAACAATTTACAAGACAAAGGAATACTGCATGTGGAAATGAGATTCTAACATGTGAATGGGTAATCCTCCATCGTTCCTCTACTCCTCCATATTTGCCGCAGTGCCACAGAATCTGAGCAGCTGCACGTGGAACCTGGCCATGGCTCTGTCATTCTGAAACAGAAATTTGTTTCAGTTCATATTAATTATTTGAACACCTGAAATTATTTTTTCCTCAGTTAACACAATATAAATGCTTTCTTTTGATACAATCCCAATGGACTTGTCCCAAAAAAGGTCACCACATATTTAATACTTTAGCTGCTGGATTATCAAGTGTCTGAATGGCAAGTTTACAGGAATCACAATTCTTTTACAAGGGGGATATACTAAAACTAACCACAGGCAAAACAAAGGACATTCCTGGATTCACTTAGAAGTGTTAATAGCTCTGTCAGTCTTGATCAGAACATTCTAACATTCATTTTGTCATCCAAGCTGCCCAATGTTTTCAACATCCCTACAAGAATAGTGACTGAATGTGTGTTGTGCGCAAAGGCATGATGATGATTGAAGCATTCATGATGAGGGGAACAGTTTTACCTCTGGGCCAATGAAATCCTCAAAACACTGGTTCAGTACGTGTGAAGATGGCTGGACATTGAGTACAGAGATACCTGAACAGACAAGTAGAAAAATGAAATAGATAATTAAAAAAGATTACTGTATATTGGATAATTCTATTTGATATTGATAAAATTGTAACTATAGGTTAATAGGTACACAAATGTATGATGTATGCATTTCACTTGAAACAACAACAGGAGAGAACTTATGTAAAGAGTCTTTAAGGCTAAATACATATCATCAAAACGTACATACCAAATCTGGCTGTGATGTTTTCCTCATAGATCTTGACTGCCATAACTGCGTCCTCGACCAGTACATCATGTCTCAGAGACAGTTTGGCGTGACTATGTGCTAGCGATAATCTGGAATATCAAAGGTTCCTTTACAAATCAGCTCTCTGAAAAAAACATTTCAGGGATGAACAAAAATATTATAAAAGGCTTTAAGTATTAATGTCCATGGATGAGACCAATGGAAGAGAATAAACCAAAGGACAACTTCACTGAAATCAGAGAATCTGAAATTGTCCATCCTTGCTTATTCTTATTCTATCATGATTTATGACAAGCTGAGAACTCCAGAACCAACCAACTTTATAGTTGTATTCAATTACATGTCAGACTACAAAACGTGAAACGATGATTCTAATTCAGTCGTAGAGACCATTTCCAGGGTAACCTTGACCTGACCCCCTTCTTGAGTTGGATATTCAATGTACAGTGGATTCATTACCATTATGGATTAATTTATCTACCTTGGCAAGTAGGAGCATAATTAATGTCTTTATCTGATTGACAGATGCAAATCCTTCCATTCTAAATGTTCACATCTCAAAATGATATTACTTTGGAAGAATAAATTAATAATTCAAAAGAAATATTGATATATCCAATATCATGGCTATATACAAAGAATGAGATGGACCCATGGAAATATTGTATGATTTTCAACACAATTAGAAATGTGTTTTCAGCTATGTTTTAATTTAAATATTGAGTCCATTTTTTACAGAACAGCACACAACACAACACGTCATATAAGTAAATATATCAGTTTATTTCTTGAATATAGCACTAGAAAGTTATGTATAATTTAAGCACTGCAAACATAGTTATCACTCCATACACAAACTGTATCAAGAATATTACAAAGCACACACAGAATCACAATACATATTAACAGCCAATTGATTATATACAAGCACAGGGCATAGGCAAACGGTTACAAAGCTTGATTTTGGAATTGTTCAGCTAAATGGAACAGGTTAACATTGGTGTTTCTATAATCTATTGTCAGTTTATAATGCCAATTTCAGTCCTCTTCTCAAAAGATTTCATCTCAGTTCGATTTGATTTTGTGAAAGTTTTCAATCAACATTGGTTTTTCTATATGTCTATAATCTATTGTCAATTATACCAATTCCATAAAAGATTTCATCTCAGTCATTACTATTGGCAAACATTAAGAAACACCATGACCATGATCTCGAAAGCTGAAGTTGTGAGCTTAATTTCTGCATACAGAGTACAGTCTCAGTTCCAATAGTTCCAACCTCTTCTGTTAAGGATTAATCCCTACTTGGATGTTAAACTATAACTATGACAAGCAGAAGGTAAGCAATTACGGGTAGTGGTAGAACCAGAGGGCTTCAGAAGGGTTGACCTGCGGCCCCACATTTGAAACATTTGCATGTAAATATGATTAAACCACTGTCTCTACTCCCCGTGTTCAATATGTGAATCTGTGAGCATCCACACTCTCATCTAGCCTTAGCCAACTTTTTGAATGAGGAACAGGAGCCACTATTACATCCAGGTTAACTCTCTCGCTCCTGAAGGTGAAGTTGTGAGTTCGACCTCAGCATCCACGTTGTTATCTTCCCTGTCTGGTATGCTGCTCTGTTCTCTGTTAGGATCGAGAGCTGCCTGGATCTCCTCCACGTACAGTTGAACCTCCTCCCACTTGAAGGCGCAGAACACTGTGTATGATCGCCGCACTCCGTCCAGGTGGGTCAGTCGTTGAAAGATGGCTCGTTTCTTCTCCATGGGTGAAACCTCCATCTTCTTCGTCAGTGATCTTATCTCCTTGTCTATAAAAAAGAGTTTTAGTGTTATAAAAGATTGTGTTTTCAAAGTAAGTATCTCAGAATTGAGACATTTTCGTAAACAAAACAATGTACAGACATAGTAATGTCAAAGAAAACTTTTTTTGTGTAGAAAAATAAAGATGACATATAGTTGTAATCATTATTGTCATCACATTACTGGTGAAAACACCATGTTGAATACAAAACTGCATACAAAAATAACACAAGTTTCATATGGTGAAGTAAAACTTAGTTCCACTGTCTACTGTTATCCAGGCATAGATTGCAGCAAATGTTTTAAATATGGCCAGTTTTTGAACTACGGCATTGATTACTCTTACAACAAAAGCAGTTTACAAATCTTTCATTTAAAAAGTCTAAACTACAGGAATTAAAATTCTATCTCTTATCAGTGTATGAAATAAAGCCCATCAGCCAGCCCTGAATCTGGTAACCTATGGTCCAGGGCCTATATTTTCAAAGCTGTCTTAGTGCTAAGATAGTCGTAAGTCAATGTTAATGTATGGCACTTACGACGATCTTAGCGCTAAGAGAGCTTCGAAAATATGGGTCAATACCGGTAAGGTTTTTCTTGAATTTTGCTATCAAATTGACTCTCACTTGTGGGATGACTGCTTTTCAAGCTTATTTCACTGCTTTTGTAGTAAAGTAGGTATTTCCAGATATCTTTTTAAAACAGAATTTAATCATTCATAATTTATTATGGGAAATATGTCCTTCCATTCACGACTCACCAATTAGAGTGACTTGTCTCTTTGCCATGGTGTGTGATAGCAGTTTTCCTCTAAGTTCATCAGCAGCAATGAAGGCATCCATTTTAATGAAAGTTGTGTAGAAAATGCTCGAAAAACCAGAGGCTGAATAACTTCTTTGGATATTCTCACTGTGGTGCAGTGTTTCTACTGGTGATATACTGGCGGTAGTTCATCCCTCTTATATACCTTATAGAAATCAGTTCTTACAATGTACAAATTAGATTCATTACTACTGTTACAACACCACTATTCATCATTAACTGTTTTCACAACAAAACCAAATGATCAAAGACTGTTAAGAAGACTAGCATAATTACAACAACTAAGTTTGTAACAAGCTCTTTATTTTTCAGCTCAGACATCAAAGAAGATTATATTCAAGTTGTAACAACATAACCTGTACTGGCTACGGTAGAAAATATTTGCTAATTAATCAGTAATTGGCTGGTCAAGCTGTGAAAACAGAATCAATTAGGCTTTTGTTGATTTGAATACAATTAAACTAAGTAATAAACACACAAGTCCCTAATGAGGGCCCTCAGGCTTCTGTGTGTAACGATGCATGAAATTAAAATACTGTTTTACCTCAGATACAAAGATTTTCAATTGTTGAAAAATATGGTTTAAATATTTTTTAATTCATATAAAAAAATGAATTGGGAATGGTACTATCTAGCTTCTTATAACACTGAAAGAAATCACCTTCCTTTTATAGTTATCATATCATATAAATGTTCCTACATTATTTCATGGTATTTACTGTTTAATATAATAAATTGTATAAATTTTTCTCCAGTCCAAAATAATATTCTTTCACAAACACAATAATATTTAACAAAACTGATAAAAGCAAATAATATGTTTGTAATGGTTAGACATTAATTTACAAAAATGTTACATTTCTTCATTTTTCATCTGTTTATTTTTTTTTACAACACTTTTGTTTCAATGAAAACTAAAACGAGCCTAAAATATAGGAAAATCAATTTAATTTTTTCTATATTGCAATGAATGTGATGTTAGATGGTAACGACAGTATTGGAGCGGCATTCAGATAAACATTTAGTTTGTTTAGCAATCCAGTTCTTGAAAAGAAATAAAATATGTTTTAACTGGATACTAACAACATTATCAACCATTTGATAAACACAATTAAAAGAAGGATATAGAGAGAATACTAAATGGCATTCCTTTTAATACCATATTTATGAAACGAGTGAGAGGTTTGGCATTCAACGAGTCATTTTAACCATTACAATTGTTGCATGCAATGTTATTTCATAATGTTGATAACATTGTAGATCTATTAAGTAAAGAATAGACTCCGAAAACTCTGCAATAGTTACACGAAGAGGTTAGTATGAGGCCGTTAGGCCGAAGACTAACCCCTTCGTGTAACTATTGCAGAGTTTGAGGAGTCTATTCTACTTAAACCTAAATTCGAAACCGGTTTGAGTTATTTCACCTGTAAGCGCGCAATATTGCATGTGCGTTTCATGTTAATATTGACGACTTTTACACCTGCAACCTAAAATTGAAACTGGTTTGGGTTTTACCTGTCGGAACGCAAAAAACATGTGCGTTTCTTGATGATATTGACGACTTTTACCTATTGATGAGGTATAAAAGACGAACACGCGTTTTCAATCATTACTATTTCGTGAACAGTATTGAAAAGGTTGGTACAGGTTCAGTAGCACAGACATGGAAAGTGATGATGATATATTTTTAACACAAAATACATATTCTCAGATATCTTTTGGCAGTCAGGATATAAATTCAGATTTTGAATAAATTTTGGAGTCGGATTTCCCAAATGCAAATTTTACCATTCAAGATAGAGACAGTGAAGACAGTTGTCATCTTGATAATGATATCCCCCAAACACAAGCTTTTGAGCCGGTAACAAATGATACTGATTTTACTGAAAAGGTGAATTCATCTGACGAGGATTGAGTACGTTGTAGTCAACATTATGATGCAGATACAACAGTTGAACCTGAAAACAATCTTTCAACAATTGAAACGATTGAAATACTAGAAGAGCACACATCTAATGAACGTTTCGGCAAGCCATTGACAGAGCAAGAATTACATAATTTAGAAACATCAGCTCGAAACAAAAACACATTTAAAAAAAGTCAGTGGGCATTGAGAACATTCGAATCTTGGTACAGGGAGAGGCACATTGTTTCAGGCACTTTTGACGAATTTCTGCTTAAGTCAAGTAACGAGGAACTAAACACGATTCTGGTATCCTTCGTAACCCAAGTTAGAAATCTGAAAGGATCTGAGTATCATGGCAACACGTTACATGAACTGCTGATCTCTGTGCAGTATCACATGAGACAACAGGGAAGGGACATCAACATAAATGACTTTGAATTTGCGGGACTCAGACGTATCTTGGATGCCAAAATGAAACAATTGGCCAAATCTGGAATTGGTATTCATAAAAAAAGAGCAGACACATTAAGTCAAGACCAAGAAGAGCTTTTATGGGAAAAGGGGATCTTGGGTGATGATACACCACAGAAATTGTTGGACACACTATTCTATTTAAATGGCATCTGCTTCTGCTTGAGGGGAGGTGAAGAACACCACTCCCTGAAAATTGGCGAAAATGGAAACTTTTCTTTCGTTTATAAAAATGGTGTTAAACACTTAAAGTACTCTGAGGGTGTATCCAAAACAAACAGTGGGGGGTTGAGGCACAAGTCAATAGAGATGAAGACGATCGTTGTTGGCCCTAATCAAGAGAAGCCAGACCGCTGCCCAGTCCGCCTTCATGACAAATATATGTCTTTGAGGTAAGTGAATGTATAACGCAATCACAATTCATCACCGACAGACGCATTTAAGAGAATTATAGTTATTGAATTTACATTGGTATTGCCATCATAATCGAACAATTTCATGACTTAAAATTTATTAGATAAACTATTATCAAACATTGATTTGTCGTGCAATCCGAAATTATAATGAAATGATAAATTGTAACTACAAGTTTAGTCTTTGGTGCCATATATATTTACGTTATTTTTTTCATAATGCTATTAATTCGAATATGAATTGACATCAATACATAAAAAAAACAATAATGAATACCAGTTTCGAATAATGTGGAAATATTTTGAAAAACTATATGTTTGTATCTGTTTAAGACCTGCGACATGCCAAGCCTTTTATCTGCGTCCACTCCGATACCCCAAGGCTGACGTGTGGTACTGCGCCTCACCGATCGGGAGACAGCCCCTGGGTGGGGTGGTCAGGAGACTGTGCGAGTCGGCCGGCATACAGGGCTACTTCACCAACCATACGAATAAATGTTATGATATGAAACTTAAATGTGAAAAAGAAACTATGAAAGTAATTTTGAATCGAAAATATATGTTTCAATGATTAACAGGAAAAAAAGGTTATAATCTATAGATTATAATATAGTTATTCAAAAGAATAATCATGATAAAAACAAATAGTTTAATTCCAATGTTTATTTCAGTCACTTTTTACATTTTTAGTGGTTACTGATACTATGAAAACTTTTTGGTTTTCAAAAAGTAAATGATCAAAACTTAACTCCTTCTTTACTTCATTTATTGGAAGAAACCTATTTGAAAAATGATGTTATAATGTTGACACTAAAAAAATTTACTTTTATTTTCTACGTCACATGTTATGTAAACATTAGCCGGCAGCGTACTGCTGCACGTGCTGGGCGTGTAGTGCGTGATTCACAGAGACTGTACTACACGTGGGGTGTAGACGATTGTCGGAGGACATTTAGTTTTTATGAAAGACGGTTAAGGAATTTAAGCTGTTCCGCTTCCAATGTTTTGTTTCACCTTCATACGCGGACATTCAGTGAGGAAACTGTACATGGACTTCAATAAATGTACACATGTCAGTTGTCATAGAACTGCGGAACACAGTGTTAAGATATAGTTCTTGGCATATGTGCGTACATGCAATTCATGGATATTTTGTGAATTTCACAAGGACTGTGAAGAAATTTCTATATGGATATGTCCACTATGCGGAAAATGTAAGTAATGATCTATTTTGTACATGAATATATACTACTGGTTCCTTATTGAACAACATTTACCAGAACGTTGTAGTTCAATGATTGATTCACTTCACTACAGGTGGTTGGAGTCTTCCGTATCTATTTTTTTTCGGAAGCTAACAATGTTTCTCTGTTTATACAAGTGTAGCCCTTTTTGTTGTTTTCATAAAAACTTAGGTACTATCCATCTTTCATCAATTCATGCTCTTTTTGAGAAATATCTGGCTAGCTTTAACACATTTGCAACATGATAGACACTGTGAAAATATACTGTAACAACTGTCAAGGTTTAAACAGTTCTAACAAGAGAAGAGATGTTTTTGAATATTTAAAAGGTAAAAATTCCCATATTTATTGTCTACAAGACACCCATTTTACACCAGATTTGGAACATAACATCAAAGAGGAATGGGGCTCAAAATACTGCAAATTCAGTTCTTATAGAAGCAACGCTAGGGGAATAGCAATTTTATTCAATAAGAATTTTGAAATTAAAATCATAGACGAAATTAAAGATGAAGAATGTGGGAACTATCTAGCATTGAAGATAGAGATTGAAGAAAGAACAATTACATTGATATCGGTCTATGGTCCCAATCGAGACACTCCAGAATTTATCCATAGTATATTCGATATCATAAAACGCTTTGACTCCAAATACTTTATTCTGTGTGGTGACTGGAACATGATACAAGATATCAAATTAGATCTCTATAACTACAAACATGTGAATAATTCTAAGGCAAGGGATGTATTGTTAGAATATATTGAGGAATTTAACCTTATTGACCCATGGCGAGATAAAAACCCACTGCAAAAACGATACACATGGCGTCAACAAAAACCAATAAAACAGGCTAGATTAGACTTTTTCCTTCTATCAAGAAGTCTTGAGTGTTCTATTGTAAACGCAGGTATAGATCCAAGTTATAGATCAGACCATTCATTACATTGGGTTAATCTTAAATTTAATGACGTAGAAAAGGGCCCAGGGTTTTGGAAATTTAATAATTCCCTATTACGAGATAAGACATATGTTGACAAAGTAAAAACTATTATCAAAGATACCCCCAAAGAATATACAAATGATTCTAATGGTACAGAAACATTTACAATTAACGACCAATTGCTATTTGAAACAATTCTTCTGATGATTAGGGGATACACTGTGAAATACTCTTCTGAAATGAAAAAAAAAAGAAATAAAAAGGAAAAGGAACTTCTTGAAAATATCAGTGATTTAGAAAAGGAATTAGATCTTTCAGATAACTACGAAAGGAAAGAAAATTTACTGCCAAGGCTCCAAGAAGCGAAAATTGAACTAGAAGAAATTCACAAATATAGAACCGAAGGCATCATAATGAGATCAAAAATTGATTGGTACGAACATGGAGAAAAACCAAGCAAATATTTCCTTTCCCTTGAAAAACAAAACTTCTTAAATAAGGCAATCACTAAGTTAGAAAATGAACAAAAGGAAATCGTAACAGGTAAGAAAGAGTTGATTAAGGAAGCAAAGACATTTTATCAAAAGCTTTACACAAAAAGAGATAGCAAAAAAGTAAACTTACATGACCTTTTTAAAAACACTGACATACCTAAACTTGACGAAAATCAAAGATTAAGCTTAGAAGGAGAATTAACATATGATGAAATTCTAACTTCCCTTAAAAGGATGAAAAATGGGAAAAGTCCCGGTCCATCTGGTTTTACAACAGAGTTTTACAAATTTTTCTGGAACGATATACATAAATTTCTTCTAAAATCTCTAAATTATGCGTATCAAAATGGCGAATTATCAACCAGCCAAAAACAGGGCCTTATTACTTGCTTACCTAAAAAAGACAAACCAAAGCAATATCTATCAAATTGGAGACCAATATCGCTTTTAAATGTGTCGTACAAGATAGGCTCGGCAACAGTAGCAAATAGAATAAAAAAGGTGTTGCCACTTATTATAAACGAAGATCAGAAAGGTTTTCTCGCAAATAGATACATTGGGGAATGCACAAGAATGGTATATGATATAATGGATTACACAGAAACTATGGAAATCCCTGGCATGTTGTTACTAATAGATTTTGAAAAAGCGTTTGACTCGGTGGATTGGAATTTTATTGAGGAAGTTTTTGCTTTTTTTAACTTCGGTGAATCTTTAAGAAAATGGATTAGAACACTCTATTGCAACATAAGTTCCTCAGTAATGGTAAATGGATTTGGCTCTGATTTTTTTAATATAACTAGAGGTTGTAGACAAGGTGATCCCCTTTCGCCTTACATATTTATTATATGTGCTGAAATCTTATCTGCAATGATCAGAAACGAGCCTAAGATAAAAGGAATAGTGATTGGAAATACAGAATATTTAGTCTCACAGTTTGCAGATGATACGTCCCTTGTGCTAGATGGTACTGAAAAGAGCCTCCAAAGTGCACTAAAAATACTTGATGATTATGCCTCTTTTTCCGGTCTGAGAATAAATGTAAGTAAGACAAGAATAATATGGATAGGTTCTCTTAGAGGATCAACTCATATTATGTGTAAAAAGTGGAAATTAAATTGGTCTCAAACAGAATTTACTGTTCTCGGTATTGTATTTACCATAAATATAGCTGAAATGGTTGAAAGAAACTATAAAGATAAACTAAAAAAAATAAAAAGACAAATGCAAATATGGACAGCCCGAAACCTTACACCCCTTGGTAGGATCACAGTACTTAAATCCTTAATTCTA
This sequence comes from Gibbula magus, assembly GCA_936450465.1. NCBI lineage: Eukaryota > Metazoa > Mollusca > Gastropoda > Trochida > Trochidae > Gibbula > Gibbula magus. The sequence continues at coordinate 35,488,415 of OW388294.1, read as the reverse complement.
TCCACAATAAATCATCTATTTTCAGCCCTCCCTAACCCACCAATTAACACAATTGAAGACCTTGAAAAACAATGTTTTTCGTTTGTATGGTATAACAAACCGGATAAGATTAAACGAAATATAACAAAACAAAACTATGATGATGGTGGTTTAAGAATGCCAGATATTAAACAGACTATGGATGCCCAAAAAGTAGCATGGATTAAAAGAATTATTTTAAACAATTCAAAATTAGAAACACTACTTTCCTTTAACGTTTCTCAAAATATACAAGACTTCATGCTTAAAGGAGAAACATTTATAAAACAAAAGGTAATAAATAAGAAAACCAACTCTTTTTGGAAAGACGTTCTTTTAGCATGGGGATCATATACGACAGCCAAAGGTAAAAAGATTGAGCAAGGTAGTGATGTTTTATCGCAATGTTTATGGTATAATGAACATATTCTTGTAGATAAAAAACCATTTGTATATCCACATTACGCAAAAGTAGGCATAACTTTTGTAAATGACTTGATAGATGAGGATGGAGTAATATATACATTTACAAAATTCCAAGATAAATATAGAACTCATTTGAAGACAAACTTTTTAGAATATGAAAGCTTAACTAGAGCAGTTAAACAATATTGCAAGACATATGACATTATTCTTTGTGACAGAATAGAACTACCATTTATTCCCTATTTACTTCAAGAGGTAGTAAAAAATAAAAAAGGTTGTAGGATATACTACGACATACTTAGCCCAATTATAGACCCTGCCGTCCATAGCTATAAACAAAAATGGGAATCTGACCTGGAGACAATTTTAAATGAAAACGAATGGAAAACCTATCAAAAAATTGTATTTCGAGCTCATGCAAATTCCGATTTTAGATGGTTCCAATATTCTTTAATGCATCGAATTCTGCCAACAAACCAGCTTTTATTTAAGATGGGCTATATTGATAGCCAGTTATGTTCATTTTGTAACAATGCATCTGAAAGTTTACTCCACCTCTTTTATGACTGTCCAAAATCCAAAATCGTTTGGAATAAACTATTCACATGGATAAAAGCAAAAACAGATATCAGTTTTGTTATCGATAAGAAAAAAATCATATTTGGATTTCCCGAAAGAAGAAATGATGTACTCAATCTCATAATAACGATCGTCAAATTTACTCTTTTCAAAATAAGATCATATACAAATACACCTCGATTTGATAAGATAAAAAATGAAATCATAAAAATTTACAATATCGAGAAAATAAATGCCATCTCTTCTTGTAACTTCACAAAATTTGTTGGTTTCTGGTCTGACTGTCACTATTTGTTTAACTGACGTATTACAGCATGTGCTAAATGCCTGTTTTGTTTTTCATTTGTTGCTGTTGTCACCTCTCATTGTACCTAATGTTACTATATGTATACACTCGATGAATTGATGATGTACCACAAAAAAAATGAATAAAAAAAAAAAAAAAAAAAAAATACTTCACCAACCACTCCCTCCGGACCACCGTCGCTACTCGCCTGTATGAGAGTGGCATAGACGAACAACTCATTGCCGAACGAACAGGACACCGGTCCTCGGCCATCCGTGGGTAAGATACCTTTTTAGCTCATCTGGCCTGAAAGGCCCGATGGGCTTATGGCATGGGATGGCGTCCGTCCATCCGTCTGTCCGTCCGTAAACTTTTCGCTTTTTCGACTTCTTCTCCAGAACCAATGACTCCAGAGAGCTGAAATTTAATGTACAGACTCCTTGGCTGAAGGGGATACTAAATTGTAAATTTGGTGACCCTTTGACCCCAAATGTGGGTCACAGGGGTCATAACCTTAAAAGCTATTTTCATCTTCTTCTCCAGAACCAATGACTCCAGAGAGCTGAAATTTTATGTACAGACTCCTTGGCTGAAAGGGATTCTAAATTGTAGATTTGGTGACCCTGTGACCCCAAGTGTGGCTCACAGGGGTCATTACCTAAAAAAAACTTTTTTCATCTTCTTCTCCAGTCCCAATGAACGTAGAGAGCTGAAATTTTATGTACATACTCCTTGACTGAAGGGGATTCTAAATTGTAAATTTGGTGACAGTGAGACCCCAAATATTGGTTCACAGAGGCAATGACCTAAAATGCTATTTTCATCTTCATCTCCAGTCCCAATGGCTCTAGCGAGCTGAAATTTTATGTACAGACTCCTTGGCTGTAAGGGATTCTAAATTGTAAATTTGGTGAGTCTGTGACCCCAAATATGGGTCACAGGGATCATAACCTAAAAGCCTATTTCAGTTTACAGCATCTTTCTGAGATTATATGTGCACTTCAATCAGTAAAGTAGGTAAGGGAGGTAATTTTAAAGAAAACAGCTGAGTTAAAGGCATTTCATCTTTCTGATGTGAGAGTTCTAACATGTGCTTTGAGAATATAATATGTCTGATGAAAAAGAGATATTGAGAATTAAAAACTTAGAATTGGAGGTCTAACAAAAATTATAAGTCATATTTTATCTTTGTCTCACATTTCACATATTGAGTAATTATTTGTATTTTGCAAGTGAATTTGCTGATAAAGGTACACAAGTCTAAAAGTATTCTAAAGACTTAATACAGAATCTTTAATTAAATCTAATATAATGTTCTTTGTAATTTAAGAGTAAATAATGGAGTTTTTTAATATCTCATGATATTGTGTAATTATTTGGAGAATTAATTAATTAATTAATGAGAATTTCCAGTACGAGTCAATTTGGTATACCTTATTTATATCATATTTTATACTTTATAACTGATTTAGTTTTCTATTAACTTTGCAGTTAATTTTATTCAATAGGAACAAGAAATGAGATAGATGTCTACATCATGGACATGTTTAATGTGAATCTATTTGAAATGAGAACTATTGAATAATGAATACCCTTTGAAGGAATAACTTGAAGAGGAATTAAATTTTTTCATTTTACATGAGATATGTGAACTGAATATGACTAGTGATGACTGGTGATAACATAGGACTATAAAAGAAGTAGCTATATGAGATTGTGACATCACACCTATTTTCATCATCTTCTCCAGTACAGAAAAATAATTAATTGTAGGAAAAACTGCATCTAACATATTAATTTTACTGGCTGTGAGTCCAGTGTCTGCATGTTATGTAATTGCATTGTGTTGACCTCTTCCTGGCAGAAGGATGAAAACTGATAGTTACACAGAGGTTTCAGGTTACTTCAAACTACTGTGCAGCACTGTGTTATCATAGACTGTGCGTGAGACTGCTTTAGTCTTCCACTGACTCTAAAAAAGAATTTATTCATAGAATATCACCATTTTATCAAATATTGAAAGGGAGCCTATAAGAAATGGTGAAAAAGAATTTACTAAAAAAAAATTCACCAATTTATTAAGTATTGAAATGGAGCCTATGAGAAATGGGATTTTCAAAAACTGAGGCTCCTATTCATTATGTAATAAATGTTGGTATTGCCATAATGCAATTAAGAATTAAACCAATATAATGCAAAGGTGTATGATATTCATAACGAATGTTGATTTATGTGTAACCAATTTTGATAATAATTAGCAGGGGTCATGACCTAAAAAAGTTTTTTTCATTTTCTTCTACAGCCCCAGGCCATTATTGCAATAGCTGACAGTGGTGAATTGTATGCAAAGAATTGTACCCGGGGTATTCATTATTATATAATGTGTGTACGATCTTAGAAAATAGTATGATCTCTCCACCACATTATTATATGTTTGATACCAGCAATTTATTTCCAAGCTTTGCGTTGCTCTTTCAACACATATATATAGCAGATTGGCAAAGTTATGGTAACAAAATATTTTTAAACTGCTTTAATCGTTTCACTACCTAGATTCTTATTACTACATTCCATTATCTGACCATTGCTATAAAGTCCACTCCATAACATACCCCACTTATTATCTCCTGATGAGCTACAGAGGCCATGGCTCTATTTTTGTAATATACTCAACAAAATAACTTAAGGACCACCCCAATACTCAATATTAATGCGTTATATAGATCGAATATGAACTATAGAATATCTCAATATTGACAATCGGGGTGGTCCTTAACTTATATTGTTGAGTATATAAGACATATGTTGTAGCGAAACAATTTTACTCCAATTAAGAATCTCGATTGGTCTTTCGTAGCTTATCAGTATGGTGTGTATGGTGTGGGTGGAACATGGTTGGCTTTCAGCTATGCAGCTATGAACAGTTATCAACGCAACAAACCAGTTTAAGAAAGTCGCACTCATTTGCATAGGTTGTTCAAACTGTATTTCTACAGTGGGCTAGTGCAAGGCCGTGACAAATGAATGTACCATGTTAGAGTGCTTTATCGGACCAAAATTATGGTTTGATAGCTTTCATATAATACCGATTGTTTAGTTATACAACCGGATATATGTACTGTCGATGTGTAAACTATTCATCTATATTTATAAACGCAATTACTAAGGTGAACCTATAAGCGGGAAAGAACATTTTATTACTTCACGATATTGCAGACATGTATCACTAGAATAACTATTTTGATGGAGATTTTAATCACATGTAGGATTAAAAATATCAGCGTATATCAGGCTTAATCTAATGATGAATATTTGACTGTTTTCTACCGATGCCATTTTCAGATTGAGATAGCTTCAAGTAGACTGGTTTCTGGTGTTGGATAATTCTGATCACTGATATTAAGTTTTTCAAAATACGTATGCCAGTGTGAGCAGTGTGTAAAATATATCCTGAGTAAGCGTCTGACTTATATCGTCGAGAAAATATTGAGAAACTGATACTCAAGCATCAAAAAACTATTGTATTAGATACTTTATGAAACAGTCTGTGTTTCGGTCTATAGATACAAGAGGACAAGCGACGAGATGCCGGAGCGAGTGGACAGTTTGGTCCAACGCAAGCAACCAGTCTGGCGGCTCCCTACGTCCACAGTAACTAGCCCGCCGGAGTCCACAGTAACCACAGCAGCACGCCAGCCAGGGTCCACAGTAACCACCCGCCAGCCATCGTCGACATTAACTCGCCAGTTGACAGAAACTGAGACGCCTGACGCCGCTCCACCGCAACCAAAACAGTTCCCAGTAGCCTCCTCGGCCACGTCTGACCAAGGCGTGAGCTACCGGTCACTACCGGTCAGTAACGCTGCACTTTCCGACACCACTGGCGGTGAAAAGACGCTGCAATTCGTGGTCGAGAGAGATGGCGCGAAAATCACTTTTCAAATGTAAACAATAAAAAATTGAAGTGATCAATATGTTTTGTGTGATTATTTAGATAAGATGATCCTATCTCGGTAGTGTTGAGGATTATCCCAAGTTTCAAGCATCTTGTCAATTCTTCTGTAGAATTAATCATACATGTGTGCAGTTTCTCAATCTTATTAAAATCATATCTTTGATTTAGGTTAAGCTTACTTGGGGTTGTCACTCATCTAAGATCTGACGGAATCCCGTAGAGAGCCGTATCCGCTTTCAGAATTTTGAAAGCATGATAGCGCAATTGAAAGCAAAAGTACGAACATGACTCTCAAAGGGGAGTCCGTCAGATCTTAGATGAGTGACAAACCAAGTAAGCTAAACTTTCGGAACGGATCAAAGATATGATTTTAATGAGATTGGCAGTTTCTGTATGTTTTATTTTTTCCATGCATAATGAATAGTTCGGAATAACAGTTAATTGCATAGTCATTATAAATGTTGAAATTTTATCTTTTGTAAACTTGGCAACATATCTGTAAGAAGCGATCTCGCTTGACCAAAGACGTTTTATTCATATTTGTCGACTATTAAATTCATATCTGCGCATTGCAAGTATAGAGATGTTGAAACATGATTTGTCCAGGGTTGTGTCGGTATGACAATTGTGACAACAAAACTGTGGATTTATGACAACTATTGTTTCACCAAGTAAGGGAATCAATCATGGATTTGGTTTAAAAAATTCTTTGTAAAGTGATATCAGTTTGAAGTCAATTCAACATTTGAGCTCTCATTGGAGATGACAAGTCGTATGTATTGGTTGGCCAACTCGCATTCCTGTAGGAAACCTGTACAGGAATGCAAGTTTGCCAACCGAGAAATACGACTGGTCATCTCCAATGAGAGCTCACATTTGTAATGACTGATCATGTTCCTCCTTTGCGCAATTGATTTGCGCAACTCATGCGCAACTCATTTGCGCAACTCATACAATTGACCTGTTACAAACATATTGATGAGCAATATTGACGAGTTGTTGTCAACTATTGACGTTTACTTTGAAATATTGACGACTTCAAAAGAAATATTGACGAGTAGCAAGAGAGAAAATGTGACTATTGATGATTAATTTAGGTTTAAACACTGTTAATCCATGGTGATGACGTCACTCTATTGTGTTAACAGTGGATTATTTTTAAGAATCTACTGGTCATTGACTAATCCAGTCAGGAGGGGTGTCAGGTTTTGACATTTTCGTAATGTAATTTGTTCAAGAATGATGTATTTCGTCTTGGTATATCTGATTAGAATCTTAAAATATCTGATTATTTTTGTAATGTCTGACCCGGGAATCGAACATGTAACCCTTCGACTGTTACGCAGCGGCCTAACCGATTAGGCTACCAGGCCTGCTGGTAATCATTCGATTGTTTGTCAGTAAGATCCCTGCAATCTAAACAACACTGGTAAAGTGGGAAACGCATGAGGATCGTGCTGAAACACATGAAATGCAGGAGTTTCGCTGTCAGTCAAAACGCTTTGCGTGGAAGATTTGCGCCATGCACGTGCGTGGAAGAATCCATTTCATAAGGGTCGAAGCTACGTGTACCATATCCGATGAATGGGCACCGAAATTTGCAAAATAATATTTTGTTAGGTTACATAATTGAAATGTATTGTCTATAATGCTAGATAATCACATATGTATGTTTCGTGACGTCATACATGAATTAAGATGGAGAATGCATGAGGAGCCGTGGATTCGTTAAAAATAATCAACTCGCCCCTTCGGGGCTCGTTGATTATTTTTAACGAATCCACGGCTCCTCATGCATTCTCCATTACATATCATCAACCGCTGAGTAATACCATCTCTTAAAAGGGTATATTACAGTTATCAACTCAATATGTCTAACCAGAGTTCAAGAAACAAACATATGTTTAACAATACTCACAGGGCGGTAAGTGCGGACACAGGGACACCAGTGCTGTAGTCGGCTTCATTGCGTGACTTCTTCGAAGCCAGGTAGTACATCGTTAGCAGGTTCTGGGCTTCATCTGTCATGGTGGTCTGGTAGCTTGACAAGTACTTGAACAGCTGAGGAGAGAATGGGTCAGAGACATATTTATATTTACCCCTTATTCCAAATTTTACTTTACTTTATCTGTTGGCTATAATTTCCGAATTTTTATCTATAAGAAACTCCACCTAAATTAAATATTTGTTTGGGCTGTCCTTAATTTTATTCCAAATTTTACAAATCCCATATTTCAATAATTTAAATTAAGGTCGGCGTAATCACTCAACGAGTGGAAGCAGACATTAAACCCAATTCAACAACAACAGGGTCAGAGACAAGAATCACATAGTTATGCAAATGCTCTGACAGATAGGTAAGGTAAGGTAAGGTGAGATGATTTAGGGTTTTAAAGAGAGGTTCTATCAGAGTGTCCGCCATTTTAATTTTGTGCAGTACAATGCTTACAATTCATATGTGTCAACCTCCAAACTTTGTGTTAACTCACAAGAGTAAAATCCTCTGCAGAGATTGGTAGAGTAGATTGTTTATTCTCTTCCATAGCCTGCACCAGAATCTGACAGGCTGTCTGTGTGTCAACTTCCTCTCTTGTACTGGAATCGTCACAGTCCGTGAAGTACACACACCCAAATACACTGCAAGTATCAAGTTAGATATATTTGTATTATTCAATTATTGACTATGTGTTCTCCATTAAAGATCTGGGCCAATATATTTTAAACTGTCTTAGTGCTAAGATAGTCGTAAACCAATGTTGATGTATGACACTTACGACAATCTTAGCGCTAAGAGAGCCTCGAAAATATGGGTCCTTCATTAGAATCTGATTCTCCAGTCTCTATTTCCACCTCTTCATCACAGTCTGTCAAGTAAAATAAAAAGCAAAAAGCTGCAAGTTTGAACATGAGGCTGGAAATATTTTTTCAAAGTCATGTTTTTCGAAAAATAATAGATTAAAACAGTATTATTTCTTTTGTTTTCTTAATAGTCATGTCGCAGAATCATGTCATGTTTCTGCGACCATTCCCGGATTATTCCTTTTGTAAACTTGATATTACTGTACATTTTGATTTAAACAGTGGTAGCAGATTTTATCAAATCATTCACTCTCGTGATAGACTTTAATGTAGTGACCTTAATGCACATAAATGTGAATGATTCATATCTTCAACCTCATCCTGCTGTTGTGGCCATAACTATGAAGATTCTATTCATTACTTTTTTCTATGTCAAATTCAGGTTCTTAAGCAAAAAATGTGTTTCAATAATAACAACATGGTTAATTCTTGTTCAACAACAATGGGCAGTTGTCATGGAAATAAGGTAACTCTCATACTTAGACACATACACTTCTCCATCAGAAATGCAACAGAGGAAATTCCTCAAAAATCATTACTTACTCAAGTAATGATTTGGGTATATGGCCAACGTCTGGGTGAGAGAAGGGATCAGCAGAGACTTTGATTGATTTTGCTGGACTGGTGTCAGAGTATGCCCACACCTGCCCTCTCAGTCTGTGCACAGTTTGTTGTGGTAGACCTCCGGTGTGTTTGGATTTCATGTCCAGGAACACCTTATTGCTGCTAAGAACTGAACATAAAACAAAATGTGTTTTTTAACCCGTAACTTGCCGGTCCATGATAGTGAATTATACATCCCAGCAGTTGAGTCCCAGAAGCAGACTTGCCTGTAGTTTTTCTCAAAGCAGATTACCAATGAGATACTGACCAGTTAGATGCTAACATATTCGCTGTCTTGGAAATTAAGCTTGCAGTGCAAATTAGTGCTTAGCCCTTTAGTTGCATATTTCTATTTTACCATCTAGCTCGCAGCCGTTGGCACCCGGGCGCGGAATATTTCAGACGGCGAACCCGGTAGTAGGATGCAATGATTGGTAGTCTAAAGGACTAGTTAAATGTAAAGACTATGTAGATCATTTTCCTCGTTGGAATGGGTTTGGCTACTACACTCAGAAATCCACTAATTTCCACTAACCCCTGCCCTCAGTGCCCTCATACCAAGGCAATCCAATGGAAACCTTCAGATTCTCACTATAAGTCCCACCTGCTTGCAGTTGTTCTGTATCCTTCTTCTTGAATCGAGCGAGATCTCCCATACAGCACACACCTCCAGCTGCTAGCAACACAGAGCCCCCTGCAAGATCGACACAGTGCATTTAGTATGAGGGTTGATGAACTATTTCTCATTAACGGAAACACTGAAGGGAACATAGTAGACTAGCGGTAGAAACACGCTCAGAATTTCATTTCTGTATTTAATACTTTATATTATTATCAACAAGCATGAAATACTTACATCCCTAGCGTCATGCTGCATGTGAAAAGATTTTAAAGAGCCATCAAGGATGTTAGTTTTTCAAATAAAATTTTTTGTGTGGAAAATATACTTATAATGTCAATCGCCAGAAATTTTTTTCATCTACACATGACATGTGATAAATAATTTTCATATCACAACAATGTAATGCAATTTGGTTTCCCCTTCGAGTAACGCGTTAAGGGTATCTGACGTCACATAAACAGAATTCCCTTTATTGCATAAAACGTACTTCACAGGAGCAAGCATTTCCGAAGCGTGAAGGCTCGTCTCTAGCGCAAGTCAACATAACAACCCACGTGCTGCACGTGCTTCTCTTTCAAGTTACCCTTGTCACACATTACTGAATGTGACGAGTACTTTATAAACAATGTTTCTAAATGTCCTGAGAATATACAAATTATTGCCTGTTTAATGTACTTTTTATTGAGATAAGACCAGCAAATTATGACAATTATTCCAATGTCTGTAGCAAATACATAATTAAATGAAATGGTAAATAAATAATCGCCAAAAATTATATATTTCAACTCTTTCATTGCTCATAAACTTATTATTCTTTCGTGTCTTTGTATACAGTGTGTGAGTTAGACCACAATGCTTTGCACTTGAAAATAATAGACTGGATCTATATTTAGACTGGAAAATACCTTTACAAATTAGTGCAATTTCTCGGCTTATTTTGGGTCGAAAAAATCTGTGAAAAATTATGTATATATTTCACGGAGATAGAGTTTTGGCAATTTTCCTATATGTTCATCAACATCCTTGATGGCTCTTTAACATTCAAAACCGGTACACATCTAAAGTTGCATCATCAAAATGATTCAATGTATGAAAATTCTCAAAAGTAACAGTCACCAGTTCACTATAGTCTTTATCTTATGAATTTCATTGTTATAGTATCAAGGTATGATTCAGAACAAAGAATTACCTTTATACTGTAACCAGTATTTACCAAATTGACTGATTTGTGAAATTTTTTACTGTGAAAGGTAAAAGTTTACCACTTGTTTCATGCAATGCCAATTTTATTGAAAACTCTTTTAAATCCATAAATATAAGTTTCAAAGTGTGACGGACAAAAGGCAGATAGCACTCATTCCAATATCTTCCTTCCAGTTTGTGACGGGGGACAATAAGTGAATATGCAGAACTTCTGCTCACTTGCCCCACATACTCATCTTGTTAGTAAGATTATTTGAACATTAAAGTTCTCATTGTATGTTTGAAATGAGATGAAAAAGACTGAACAGGATGATTAAACATTAACAGTAGTATTACTTCCAGAACTATCCAAGATAACCATACAAGAACCAAATTCATTTAGTGAGTGGTGATACGTTTCTTCATCAATTTGGCTAACAGAATACAAACCCTCAAGGAAGTAAGGTGACGTCTCATGTCGGTCACTGATGACTTTGCCGGTGAGATGGGACCCGACCATGTGACACACCCTCCTCTGAGAAAACTGCTGTGCGTAGTCCATCAGTCGACACAAGGCCTCCACCTCCCCGCCGATAGCTAAGATGTGCAGTGGCAGCTCCTAGGATTGATATTGTAAATCATAAAACTTTTGAGCAATAAGTTTCTGAACTACTTAGAGCCATTTCTCAGTGGCATAACTCAACTCAACTTTACAAACTGGGAGTACGCTTGGATTGGTGCTGGCGATTGATATACATTGGACATTACTGCATAAATGTATTAGGTATTGCATTGAGATGCTGGGCGACTAGGATCCTGGGTGACATTGTTTGTATCATTATAATGTATTTCATGGCTACTTTTACTTTACTTTCACTTACAGCCAAGAAACATTTTTAAAGATGTGGAAAATCTCATTCCCATTACAGGATGCTGTTTCTGTGGAAAATCTCATTCCCATTATAGAATGCTGTTTCTGTGGAAAATCTCATTCCCATTATAGAATGCTGTTTCTGTGGAAAATCTCATTCCCATTATAGAATGCTGTTTCTGTGGAAAATCTCATTCCCATTATAGAATGCTGTTTCTGTGGAAAATCTCATTCCCATTATAGAATGCTGTTTCTGTGGAAAATCTCATTCCCATTATGGAATGCTGTTTCTGTGGAAAATCTCATTCCCATTATAGAATGCTGTTTCTGTGGAAAATCTCATTCCCATTATAGAATGCTGTTTCTGTGGAAAATCTCATTCCCATTATGGAATGCTGTTTCTGTGGAAAATCTCATTCCCATTATAGAATGCTGTTTCTGTGGAAAATCTCATTCCCATTATAGAATGCTGTTTCTGTGGAAAATCTCATTCCCATTATAGAATGCTGTTTCTGTGGAAAATCTCATTCCCATTATAGAATGCTGTTTCTGTGGAAAATCTCATTCCCATTATAGAATGCTGTTTCTGTGGAAAATCTCATTCCCATTATAGAATGCTGTTTCTGTGGAAAATCTCATTCCCATTATAGAATGCTGTTTCTGTGGAAAATCTCATTCCCATTATGGAATGCTGTTTCTGTGGAATGATACTTGTCGTGATTACTGATGTAGATAGCTTTCTGTAACTGGGGAAACTGAAATGCCTACCACGGATGCTGCGGTGAGACTGAGGAGGAGACCCAACTTGAGTTTAAGGTAGGAACCAGGGGGCGCAATATCTCCTGAAACATATTAAACACATGTACAAGAAAGAACTTTAAATATTCTGAGCATGTACAATAAAGTATAAAGTGAACAAACTTTTTTACTCAATATTTCTTCTGAATATTTAAATAAAGCCCTAGTCACTTGATATTGAACATTATCTGGAGTACTACTTTACAATTCTTAAAGGGACACCGCATCGAGGATAAAAGGCATGCTTTATGATCATTGGGCTGTGTTACATTGTACTGCAACCACCCCCCGGATTACATTCAGGCAAATTCAAGATTTCCAATTAACTTTTCCAAATTCAGCCAATATTTCAAGTGAATAGATTTCTAACAAAAACAAACTTCTAATACTAAACTTTCTTAAGATTTCAGGTACAACCTATGCTGATGTGATGAGCAAATTCATGTCAAAATCTATTGATTGTAATACTTTTGACAGTCAATACTAACATGTCACTTAAATCGCAAATCAAGTGAGTGAAAATATTTTTTGTTAGATTAATATTCGAGAGCAAAACTGCCTATCTTTGTAATAACACTTCCCACCTCCAAAGATATAGGCGAGACTAAGCGCAAAACTCCAGGGAGAATCTCTCCTATCTTCATACAGGCATCGTACACTCTCGGGTAATGTGGACAGACCAACAGTGGGTATAATGCATGGAAGCTGAAAATGGTAAAACTTTCATGGATTGTCTGAGACTCTGGTTTTACATTCTTACATTGAAGTACAAATGTATTATGTAAGCATGGAAATGGAAAATGTAAGCAATGCCTTAATGATGATACTAAAGATAACAAGATCATAATTTTTTTTATAACAACTTGTTTACTGTGAAAATACATGGCATTTGGTAGTATGTGCTTACTCCTTAGTCAGGAGAAAATGTTTTCCACTTCAAAATACCCTTTAAAGATTTTATACTCAAGTTGTTAATGCTTTGTACTTATAACTGTGGACGAGATACTTGAGGGCCAGCTTGGACTTGTGCTGATTTTACTTGTTCATTTAGGATCCATTCATGATCAACGGACAATGTGATGTTATAATGCATTGCATTTAATGTCCTCTTCTGACACTGTCATCTTACATATAAAGAAACTGATCATAAATAAAGCGTTCTCATTGTTTGTTAAATTCATTTTTGAATTAAGGAAACTGTCAAGAATATTGATGAAATATGATGAAAAACTTGACTAATGTTTGACATGTTATTCCAAAATGTATACCTAGGTTTAACAATTCATAATGTTACTTTGAAATTTAATGATACTTACTTTTAGAATATTATTAGCCTGAAACAAGAAAAGTGAAATGTTTTTAAAACAAACTGTAAAATTTGTTAAAGTGCACTATTTATATATTTTATCTAATCTTATATTCAATATAAATCCAAACACAACAGATGATACAGGATAATCATGTTTTCAGACCTTTGTGAATAAATTTGTTTATCATAAATTATTGGTACATTTACTATTGGCGCTCATAGCTGCAATATAGTCCAAGCAGCGTAAAACAATAACTCACTCACTCAAAGGTACATTTAAAATACATAAAAGAAGACTGACTAACCTCCAGGGCCAGTGATACTGTTTCCCCGACAACTTCTTTCCTCACTGTTCCAATGATGTGGTATTTCTGTCCAATTTGTATCTGTTCGCACAGCTCATCTTGGGAGAGTATATGAACTTGAGTTGTGAGAACTGACATAAACACAAGTGATACAAACACAAATAACTTAGAAGGTAGAAGGTAGAAGTTAGCATGAATCCTTTGGCCCAAGAAGAAGATGGCTGCTTCAATGTCAGAATATAAATTGGGATAATGTAAAGTGAAAGACCAGTGATAAATTTTTCTTACTTATTGGGGGAATCACTTATTATCTACTGGGACTCACAATAGTTTGCCGTAGTGAGTCCCTGGACTCGGCAGGTCATATTTGTAAATTTATCACTGTTGACGTTCCTCAAAAGGCACGATTTTGAAAAAAAGTACAGTGTCATCAAGGACCTTCTTTAATGGCAAGATATTACAATAGAAGAAATGTTTAACACCTTAGCTACACTTGGATGGACGACAGCGCTATATAAATTTCCATATATACTGAATATATAGTGTCAAACCATTATTACAAGAATTACAACTTGTTAGCAAAGGAAAGAATCTGGAATTCGCACTGAGGCGTAGATCCAGGAACATTCCTATTTTAGGTACATTTTAGGTTTAGTTTATAATTTATTTTTTTAAATGACTCAAGACCATGGAAATGAGACAACATACTTTTCACATTGAGAATAACAAAACAATCCTACAAAGAAAGATTTCAGTGAACAATACGACATGGTAAACAGCATCCCCACCATATTGGTTCTCAATAAATCTGGCAACTTTCTCCTGAATGTCCTTATGAAGGAAATATCATTAACAAAGTCAAAGAAAGTGAAACAAGGGCAATGTCATCTCCATAAAATATAAATGTGAGCTTCTCATTTTCAAACTCCATCAAGGTATTTATGCCTTCAAACATCACATCAAATATTATTTGGTTATGCTATCTAAATGGTTTCTGAGAAAAGCTGTCCCCTTATCTTGGATGGATGGACACACGAACGCAGCTCAAACCTATATCTCCCTTCCAATCAGGATAATAAGGGAGAGAGAGCTGCTCTGTTATATCAGTGGAATAAACCTCTGTCACGTTACAGTAGTGACAATCTTTATCGTTAATCTACTGAATGGAAATAAACTTTATCGGTCTCGCATGATGTCATTAATTAGGACAATGCTATGATGTCATGCTGGGAGCTTTCCAATGCTGTCCATTACAATTGAAATCAGTCAATTTCAAATGAAAATGCTTGATGAATTGAATATCTATCTTTCCTTACATCATCCACGTTTTATTCCTCTCGAGAGGTAGAAAAGTATGTATATCACCCTATCTACTTTTCAACCTTACTCGATGAGATTAACATTATATTTATCTGGGGAAGACAGATATTCTATTTATCACATAATTATTTCTCCCTTTTCTGTTGAAATTGACTGATTTCAATGCTTAATGTACTTAATATTCTTTTAATTAATTGTATATATCATAATCAATACCTCTCACACAGACAGGCACTGCCTGAACACGTTGTCTTGTGTTGGAACCAGTCTGGTTCTGGAAACATGATTCTGGCACAACCTCAGCAAGGAGCTTATCTGGAATGGAAGTCAGCATTTATGATTTGTTTATTTATTGTGCAATAGGCAAACTGTTGATTAATTTATGAAAATGGAAATTTAGCTTCATTATCAATTGATCTAACATAACATTTGCAAGAATAAGATTTGTATATTATTTTGATAACCACTTAATTTCTTGTATGTAGGATTGTTTTAAAAATACTTTATAATAAACTTTGTCACATATCAATATCATTTGTAGTCACTAGTGCAGTTATATTTTTCTGATGTCCAAATTGTTCAAAAAAATTTCCAGTGACATATATTGCCTTTGGGATTGAACAGATGAATTTTAAAAAAGTACCTGAAATGATTCTTGACTTTTTATCTTCTTCTAGAACAGATCCACAAACATTGCAAGTGAAGTCATTTCTGAAATTCAAAATGTATCAATATCCTTTTTGAGGGATTACTCAAAACGTGAAATGAAAAATGCTGTATTTTCACTAATTTTATTTTTGCAAATAATATAACATATCAGTTGATTGAATATTCACAAAGTAACATATACTGTATCATTAAACTAATCAACAATGTCATGTCGTGATGTAGGATTGCTTTCCACACTCATAGCGCCGATGAATGGCTTCACTTCTTATTGTTTTTATTTTGCAAAGAATGTGCTTTTGACTTTATAAAATTTTCAAATATAAAGTCTTAAAACATTACTCTCAGTAATACATTTCACATGGATTGTGCAATACGCATGTATTAATACCAAATGAGTAAACAGGAATGTCCTCTTGAATTTTGTTTCCAAAAAATATACCTGTCAATAGAACCCTAACAACTTCTTCATTGTAAGGATACACAATGTTTCCGAGTATATGCTTACTCCTTCATCTAGTGAAATGTGGGGGATAATAAGGTAGATACATTTATTAGAATATTAACAATGGTGAGAAAATTGAGTTAATTGTTATGAATACACCCATGCATCCCTTAATATTTATGACATTAGTTATGTTTCAAGACGGGGCAATACATACAATTGATAGTTATTCTGTCAGATTTTCTACCTGATAGTTTGTTTCTCTGACGATCCTGTTATATGTACCCTGATGAATCTGTTGCCTTGGTTACCATTACAATCAGACACTGGGCATACATATTTGGCACTTTGTCTGAAAAAAAGGAGTAAAATTCTCATCAAAGAAATATTGATATAGAAAAAGAAAGTATATCATCCACAAAATTTGGATAGAGGGCTAAGAGGTATTAGAGTTCTCATGTCATGTTATGACAATACAATAATGACAATATAAGAAGATTGAAGTACAATTAAATATGTACTTACGTGTACTTTGAAATGGCTGTATATCCAGTCACAATACCGTTTAGTTTCACATACGCCTTCCCAAAGCATCTTGCAAGATCTTTCACACTTTTGATGACAGAACTAAAATAAAAATAGAGCCATATGCTCTGTAGCTCATCAGAACTTCAGTGATTTTTTTTATCTAAGGTTGAAGATATTAGCAATCTCAAATAATACAGTGTTAACAAGAAAAAGAAAAAAAAACAATGTGGGTCACAGAGTCACCAAATCTACAATTTAGAATAT
The DNA here is from genome assembly GCA_936450465.1 of Gibbula magus. Classification (NCBI taxonomy): domain Eukaryota; kingdom Metazoa; phylum Mollusca; class Gastropoda; order Trochida; family Trochidae; genus Gibbula; species Gibbula magus. The sequence continues at coordinate 35,471,379 of OW388294.1, read as the reverse complement.
CCTTTGGCCAAGGAGTCTGTACAATATATTTCAGCTCTCTAGAGCATTTTGTACTAGAGAAGATCCCCGTCACCCACATTTGGTGTCACAGGGTCACCAAATCTACAATTTAGTATGGCTGAGCAATACTATTGTAATAGCAATATATTGCAATACAGATTGTGCAATACATTTATTGTAATACGATTTTTCATATCGTAATATATCGCACCAACAATTTCTTAGTGAAATTTATTCATATATATTGATTTTAGGCATAGTTACCAACTTAACTTGTTACAAATTCTATTGGCTTGTAAGAATATGTGTTAAACTGTATTACAAATTACAAACTAATGGTCTATTTTTTTTTTTGAAAGGCTTTTTAGAAAAGTTGTAATGTTTAAACTGCAAACAGAAGAATAAAAGTTCAATGTAGAGTTCCATATTAGCCTGTCAGGATTTTAAATTGAATACGGAGTGATAAATATTTCAGTGAAATGTTCTTTGCTTATTGAATAACAATCAAGAATATAAAAACAATTTATTGGAACTTCACCAGATCCCTGATTAGTCCTGGATGGAAATAGTACATTCATATACCCCTGCAGGCGAACCAAGGAAAAAGACTCAGTTTTTCCTCACAGATTACCATTGAGATACTGGCCAGCAACTACAGGTCAGTTAGACGGTACCAGATTCTCTGTCTGGGAAGTTTGGCTGGCGGTGCTAATTGGTGCCTTAGGCAAAGCACCATAGGGAACTAGGGGGTTCGAATATTCAGTCACGAGGTAGGAGACTGTAATATAAAATATAGTAACTTGAGAGTTAAACTGATACCTTGGTTGAGGGTCTGGGAGACTCTGAAGCCTGAAACTGACAGCTATCTGTGAGAGAGTTGTGTCGCTCGGAAGTAACTCTAACTCCTGGACTGTTTGAAATACAACCTGAACAGAATACAAAGAAAAAACACATGAGTATCAGTAAAGAGAAAGACCTTCAATTTATTTGGAAACGCAATACCAAGAGCCATAAGCTATCATTAAGGATAATGTCTACACATTCTGTAAATGCTAAATAATCATCTGGCGACAATATTTTTCAAACAAATATTCAATGCAGGTTATTAATTTTTTCAAGCAATAATAAGTGCATACGATCATCTAACATTGAAAAATAAAAGTTATCCGAAATTTCTTTTTGTGAAAATTGAAATAAGCGTTCAAGCCATATGGTGGAATGTAGCATGAATACTCGTATGCAAGAAGTATTTAAAGAATTGAGATAATCACAAATTTGTTTAAATTTGCTAAATTTAATCCAGGATTATTCAAGTCAGGCGATTATTCAAGAATTTACGGCAACTGTTGTAAATAATAATGAAATCACTTTCTCATCAAGTAGAATATCATTATATCTTTTGGGCTAAACAAGATGATTAATTATAACAAACTAAACATAATGAAATATCAGTAGGTAATTTAATATACATCAAAACAAAATATGTGAAGTACTGAAGCCACCATATAATCTTAAACTTTATAAAAACATATTGATATATTCTGTAACAAAACAAGGGGGGGGGGGGGGGGGGGGGTGGGGGGTGGGGGTGGGGGTATCCACGAGGAACATGTGGCTAGGGGCGGGTGGATACAGAATTTAGTTCTTACTACAAAGATAACTTACTTCTTGGAAGATATCTGCAGTTTCTAAGGGCCTCAGTATCACAAGATTGCCAAGGGCAGCTGAAAAATTTAATGTATGAAATGTCAAAAGTTAAAATAATTCCAAGTGAAAAACATTAAATCGAACAAACCTTATATTTTGATATTTTTTCCTGAAAATCTTGTTGACTGTATATTTGGCAAAGGATTTTCTCCCATTATCAGTATTCTTCAGGCTGTTCCCTGCCAAACTTAATTTAATCTACTGAAAAGAATATCAGTAAAAGACTACCGTTCAAATCTGTAACTTCCGCTGGATCAACTTCTACTTTAAAATGATATACCAGCAGATCCTGCAACAAACAAGGGATTGTGTTAAAAGGAGGGTTATATCGGGGTATTTTTGGAGGAAACGAAATTCGAGATCCCTGTGTCATTGTCAAAGATTTTACATATTTAAAATGTCACTTAAGAAAATAAAAAAATACAAATCATTGTACAAAATTAAAAGCAAAAAAAACCAAAACAATACCTCCCCCTTGAAGTACTTCAAGCAAGAATTCTTCACATGTTGTAAACCAACACTGCTATCTAGGTATGTCAGAGCAGCTTGAAGCAAGGTAAAGCGATTGCTGATGTCTTCCATACACAATTAGGCCTATTCCCTGTAAAACAATCATCATGACTTAAGTTAATTATATAGGCCAGCATGCTAGATGTCTTCCTGCGTTGATGTTGTCGGGTGCCAGTCATCGCACATAAAGGGACGTTTAGATTATCTGATTCTGAACTAGACTTTACAAAAATTTATCTTTCATTTTATCAAAATAAACTTAAACTAATAAAAAAAATAAACCTTGTGTTGGATATCAAAGGACTAGGAGTGGTATAAAACTTGCTGAAGATTTAACTTAATGGTCAACATATAAGTTCATATAAAAATGACGTTAAAGAGTGACATTGTGAAGTCTTATAATATATTTAAAACGTAACCACTATTTAAACTTCATTCCTGTTTGCGATCTGTTTTGTCACGTTCTTTTGTTTACAAACACAGCCAAGTAAGCAGACGAACAGGTGCTTCCGGTCAATATTGCTTTTACCGCCAGAAAAACTTTTCCAAATGACTCAGGGCAGGGAAACGAACACACACAAAGTATATACTTTGAACTACATGTTTCAACTCAGTTTGTAAAAAGTAACTTCTTGTTTGTTCAAGTAATTCCAAAATCTGTATGAAAAGTGTTTCAAACACTTTGGTCAAACTGGCAATTCTTTTCCGTAAGCAGTTTTCTGTAAAACCGGATCAAATAATCCAGGCCTGTGCTGAAATTTATTATTAATTTTGTTGTATTATTGGTCGTTGTCAACATTATTAACGTCACGTACATTCGGCTTCACACTGCATTGACCTATTTACAAACTTAAAATCAAACAGGTACCTCTAAAAATTAAGATATTTATTGATACTTTTTCAATAGATTAGGCTACATTATAAAGTATCAAAACTTTTGATACAAAACTGCTAGCAAATATTTAGGACTTAAGAAACGGATCAGAACATTGTATGCCTAATTTCTTATAACCGTTGCTACATCGGGCGAAAGAATTTAAAAAAAAATTATTCACGTAAATCAGAAGAATGTCAAATATCTTTGGAACAAGACATGAGGTTCTTCAAAACGCGTGAAATGATGATGAACGTTTCCAAAACTCACAAATAAACATAAAGCACTATAATGGCGTACTTTTTCAGCAAAAAACAACAACAAAACAATAGTTTATCAATTTACAATCGGTTACATGATAAATCTAAGTAAAATTGGTAAGTGAGTCATTCTATAAAATGTGAACAATTCCTGTCCTCCATATTCTAAGATGTCTTAATGGCGAGACACTAATAATAATAACATCACTTTCATTTGTAAATATACAATCAATTAAATTTAAAAACAAATGTTTGATTTATAAGATTTTAAAGCGGTTAATTTTCCTATCCCGGCGAAGAGGAATGCAACTTTAAACGTCTGTCATTTGAAAATAAACGCGTACCTATAATATTATTAATTCCACAGGTAACAACAATTTAAGCATTTCTTATGTATCAATTCAATCTAGAATTATTTTCACACAGTTTGACACAGGAAATAATTTATTTCGTGAACCATATTAGTAATTCTGAATAATAGATGATCCCAAAGTTTCTTGTTCTTTGAGATTTCAAGTGATAAATCAAGCTGTGAAAGTCTTATTCTTCCTGATGCTATTGCTACATCTGCAACTTATGATCAGCCATCATGTGGACCAGTACCATTCACAGGAAATTAAGGATACACGATGTCTTATTAGAAACAATTTCAAACAACGTATATCTTACTATTAACAACGTATATGACAGTATTCAGGTCCCTCTCAGACTGTTGATATTCGGGGGGTGTGGGTACTTTTATATACAATGTTTACAGTAAGATATTGGGTATCATTAACAGGCCCGTAGCACCAATTTCGGGTCGAGGGGGGGGGGTTGGAATTTGGAATTTGGAATTTGTAAGCTCAGTGGGGGGGGGGGGGGGGGGGGGGGGTAAAGTATTTACAGCTAGTTGTGTTTATTGTCATTGTCAATTTAGATACGTCAGACACGATACTTGTGACTTACGTACACCATCAGAATTTTCTCTCACGAAGTTATTTGCAATGTATTTCAGGTTGAAAAACACTTTGGAATAGAGAGCCAAATAATATTTTTCTCCCTAAAATGTGTGCTAGCCCCCTCCCCCCCCCCCCCCCCCCCCCCCCCCCCCTGTTGCTACGGGCCTGATTAATACCCTGTGTACCAGTTATATAGCGTGATGATCCTGATTGCTGAGGAAAGAGGTCACTGGAAACTAAAGTGGCATTAAAATGGAATTCAATTGTGCTCTTTGCAGAGTTTATTATTTCAAAGTGTTCATCAAGTTAGATTGCTCAATCATTTAGTCCCTGCATTGTTCAAATGAATATACTTTGGTTTAATTTTATGGATATTAATTAGTGTTTCAAGACAACAGTATACATATTTCTTAGATATTCTCCAATCACCTTTCATCCTGTAACAGTATTGTCTTTCCAGTAACACATCTTTGAAATAATGTATTTAATTTATTTGCCGAAACATATGTAGCACGATATGGGGAGGTGTTAACCACATGTCATTTCAACCACAGCTTCAGTTACATTTTCAAATTCTAATCATTTTTTTCACAAATAATTTTCAAATTCGTTCTTTAACGTCTTTCCAGTAACACCGGTTTGTCTTTACTGTAACAAAATATCTACATGTAATCAATACTGAAAATAAATACAACATGTCATGAACTTGTAGATGTGAGGCTATGATTTAAGGTTTATCGGTTTTGCTTGGCTTGATCTAAAAATTACGGTAAAATCTGTTTGTCAAAGTCAGTTATTTTGGAATCTATTAGATTTTGAACATTTACCTAAGTAAACTGTTTTCCTAGGGAAACAATTGGTCGCTATATTACCTTGAAGGTAAATTAATATTAAATTTTTACTTCTTAAAAGACATGGTTTAGACATTGTTTTTAATCATTTGAAATAATCGCTAAATTACTATTTTACCACAAAACATAACTGTTACGGGGAAGACACTCATGGTCACACTAGGTTATCAAATTAATTTGCTACAGACTTAATATATCTCATTAAGCCTCAATTTGATATTTTCTCGTATCTTAATGATATATGTCTTCTAATTATTTGTGAAAATATAATTCTGAAAACTTTCACAAAATTTATCATTTTGTATGCCACGAAGTGTCCACGTTTTTAGAATGACTCAAATAATTAGGGCTGGCATACTATAACACGCTTTTCATTAATGAAATGTATTTATGCCATCCCAACCCGCTATAACCTATACAAAACGAATGAATGTCATATATAGATATCATCCTAGAGAGTTTGTTGATCTCGCTGTTCGTTGTTCTCTCAAATGAGGACTTATAGACTGTATCACACACAGTCGTAGAGTAGTCTACATGTATTATGTAGGCCTATATTGTATATCTCTATATCGTTATAGCAGCATATTGTCTCGTATAGCCTATATTTAACCTTTTAAAAAACTGCCCGGCAGCCGTAATACACACAAATAATCAAGTCCATATCCCCCTAGGTCGAGAGGCTCTACCTGCAACCACACTAGATGGTATGCGGCTCGCTGTGTGAGGTAGAGCATTCTGGCGACAGAGGTTTCGGTCCAATAGCCCCACTTTATTATAACGACATGTTCTAGCAGATCATTGTCCATGTGAAACAATTTTCAAAATTAAAATTAAAATAATGAAGGTAAGACATATTTTTGACACAGGTGATTTCAATAAGCTACTTTTAAAATTCGCCACCATTAAAACTTTAACAGAAATCTAGAACTAGAAGGGATTTTAAGTATGCTTCGTCGTACTTTTCCTGATTTTAACATACGCGTCCTTAACCGGAAGTTATCCGGCGAGCTGAAAGAAACATCGTGAGGGAAACGTCTTTTGTTGAAAACATCACCTTATTTCTGGGATCTTAATCCGCCAATAATGACGGAGGTAATTTGTATTTCATCAATACTGTTTGATCATTCACACGCTTTCATCAGTTCCCCTAATACGAGCACAATGACGATGCATCGCATAAAGTAGTGGAAAGTAATGCGTTCACAGTTTTCGCTCATCTAAACAGTATACGTTATATTGACGTCTTATGTCCATACATAAAACGTATGATAGATTATGAAAAATGTCAAATGATAACTATATTTCATAAAGTATTTCTGCATTTGTTAAGTTTAATATGAACGTTCTCTGGGTCTCTCTCTGTGTTGAATAACTGAAGTTTATTTTTATTTTCCCAAGGAGGTCCAAAAACATTCTGTTCACACACTTGTGTTCAGGTCTCTGAAGAGAACGCATGACATGTTCCTCTCAGAGCAGGGTTCAACACCAGACAAAGATGAAAAAGCGTAAGTTTGTTTATTTGTAATTATATAGATTGTTTTACATTAAAGGCAATATTAAAAATGTTAATGTAAAATATAATCTACTTGAAAATAAATGTAATAAATAAAAGAATGCTTGAACGGGCATTTATTAATTTGATTATTTTTTACACACTGATTTTTCTTTCACAAGTATTATAAATGACTGCTAGAACTATACTGGAAATGAAATATTGTTTGTTTTAGTGACAAAGCATGGAGACAAATTAAAGTGATTTCTGACTATGGTCAAGTAAAAGATCTGCCGAAAGAAGGCAGGAAGCAATCTCATTCTCGTGATGTCATCAGACCATATGGTGAAAACAACTGGTCTGGTAAGCAACAGGTGTAGAATGCATCACCTTGGTTTCATTATAAATATATCTTGAAGAATGTTTTCATAATCAGGTCTTGAGTAAACATCTAACATGGTGTTTTGAGTACTATTGTTGGCATAAAAATAAAATTAAAGTAACCCTAATAAAACATTTAAGATGACCACGATAATGCAAGGCAATCGTGGATGCACTGTTCATTAAATGAACCTATTTTGCGAGCTAAGCGTAATTTGTTAAATCTAATAGATAGAACATTTGACATATCTCGGCCATTACCATGTACCGGTAGATCACATCTCTTGATATTACATATTTCACTTGTGGTTGTGCCACTTGTGAAAATATTTTTTTCCACTTTACTTGATGATGTATGCATGATATCCAATGAAGAAGGTCAAATATCGTCTACCTATTTTTCAGTACAAATGTTTGAAATGTTTAATATTGACATCTTTTATATTGTTGTTTTTCCAGAGTCAGAACTGAGTGTACAAGGTTCCCACCCGTATCCTAATGCACCAGGTTTGTGTTAACAGCTGAATACAGCAACTTTGCACAAAATATTGTGTCTCTGAAATATATAGTGAAATAAAAAGAGAAATATATGGAATTGAGATAGGTTTGTTTGAACATCTCTCGGTAGTGCATATGTTGTGGTTGATGGTACATGAAATAGTCAGTAGAGATCACTGCCAGGCACCTGGTCACTGTATATATAGTAATTTCAAATTTGTTTTCAAAGCCTGGCACATTTTTAAAGAAATAATCATATTGTACATTATTCATTAAAAACATTAAGTTTTTAATTTACAAGAAATCACAGCAACTTAAGTTATTGTTAGCACTTATGAAAACAAGTTTACCTTTTCAAATAATTTCAACCCCAAATTGAGTGAGTGTTGTGTACTGTTAACAGGTGTGCAGTTGACAGATGGAACCGGACAGCAGACAGACCCGAGCGGTGCCGGCAGTCGGGAACTCATGTTGTATGACCAAAACAGGTAATAGACTTCTCATAATGATGAGGATATTTGTATACGCATTTCCTTACATTCCACCTGATGAAGGAGTGAGTATATACTCCGAAACGTCGTGTATTTTCACATTAAAGAAGTTGTTATCCCGAAAATGTTCCTGTTCTGATATTTGTATACTATATAGGGCACCTACCCATGTTGAATGCATACTCAAGGTGTTTCTTGATTAATTACCCTGGTCAAACACAAGATGCCAGTGCTCAAATGTCACCTCAAATACAACTGTAACCAGGTTCCCACTTGCACTACTTGATGAACAGAAGCACATTTTAAAATATAATTTACACCACTATGTATCCTGTTAAATTCAGGGATTCAATTCTATGTATGCAGTGTATGCAGGAAAACCCATCTGACATCGTCTAATCTGGTTACCGGTACTTTGGGTCGAGGCTTGGTATTTTCTTAGTTTTTTGCTTAATTATATATGGACAAAATCATAGTAAATATGCTTGTAAATTTTCAGGTTTGTTTCCTAAAATAATGTAAGGTTGTTGGATATCCTGGTACAATTAACTTTCCAGGTTGTTTAACCCAACATTTGCCAGTGATAATGATGTTGAGAGTTGTCTTTTGCCAAGTGACCTTAGATATAGTTTGAATTGGATTACTGAGCAAATATTCTTAAGATACTTGTAATGCATGTAATGGTTATATGTTAGTATGTTACATATCAATTATAACATTAATGTTGTAGACAATCTGGTGTCCAGTCCGGAGCAAGTGTTCATGAAATCAGACAAAATGCAGGACACCCTGAAAGAATGGACCCCTCATCCAGGGTACGCCTTATTTATCTAATTTATAAATCTCATAGTGTTATTTATCTCACATGTGTTATTATCTCCGTGAAAGAGTACTGAAAAATGGAATTTCCCTTGGAGTAAAACATAAGCGGTGTCATATTTTTCAAATTTTTACACAAATTACCTTTCCCTAGCAACTATTGTTTCAGGCATCCTTTTATTATCTGTTTCACTACTTAATATATATCCTGAGTGTGTCACAGGGAAAATGCTTGTAACAACTATAAATAACCATTTAATGAAATGACCTTAAATTGAGAAATGTTGGCAATCACCTGATGAGAAGATAATGCACATTCATCAACTTTCAAATCACGACATTACACTAGCTGACAATATTCATTCTTTAAATAGCAATATGTAACTAGCTGATAACCTTTACGAACATATTCCCTATCGCACGTTCAGGGTATTAAGTAGTGAAAGAGATTAAAATGCTTTGAGGGCCCAGGATGTGTTTTAGGATTAGTTTTTGTATGTGATGTGTGGTCATATAACAAGTGAACGTGACCTTACTGCAGAGGGTCATCCAACATGCTTATCAAATGTGACATGAATAAATTTGCTTTATGACTTAAATTCCTTGATCTCGCTCATGCAATAGAAAATTCATACTGGTTTGTAAAACTCATATGACACACTTTATTAGGTAATAATCTTTATTTCAGTTTTGAAAATATCCTTATGTTTACAAAACACTAAAATAATGAAAATAATTATCGTCAGATAAAATGATGAATGATGTAAAGTGTTTATACATGATATTGATGTATTATAACATATACTAATTTCCAATTGTATATCTATTCAGGCTGTCAGTATCGGACAACAACAGATGTTGGTTCCAAGGAAAGCTCCCACAATGCCTAAACCACAATGGCATCCTCCATGGAAACTATATAGGGTAGGTAACTCTTGCAACCTTGTAGTTTTCAAGCTGTCTACCTCAACATTCAAATATGTTAAAGGAATTTGTGAAATGGTTTTTGACTAGGAACCTAACTTGAAATATTGGTTATCTTCACAGCTTCTTTTTAATCATCTTCACAACGTCACAGGCGTAACGAAAAGATTTCCAAATCTTGTCCTTCCGCCCTTGACCTCAACCCTTGCATTTTCAGTGCTAAGATTTTAACGTACTGCAGGCTAATCGGATAAGCCAATCACATGACAGTTGTATTGCCTTTGTGACTGTGTCGATCGTCGCTTATTTTTTAATTGGTATCGAATGTAAATGGCGATTTCATTGGCTGTATGTTAGCATATGGTAAGGGACGTAACTCGTGATCACGATAGGTATCGCTGATTTGTTTCACCGCTTCTGGCTAGGTTGAAGGCAAGGTAAAAAAAAGGAGAGATCTCGATACATTTTCACCTTGCCGTGGGAAGATGCTTTTTGATAAAAACTTATTTTTGAATAGTTATTGAATACTTTTCTTCAGATATTCAAACTCTTTTGATAGAAATAGTGATTGCCGGTATGAAAATGTTAAAAATGTATAATTTGTTATTTTCTGGTTATCAGGTTATCAGTGGTCACCTTGGCTGGGTGCGTTGTATAGCGGTGGAGCCTGGCAATGAGTGGTTTGTCACCGGTGCTGGGGACAGAGTCATCAAGGTAAGGAATTATTTAAATTTTTAGAATTAACCTTTTCATCTGATTACTTTGGACTTGTTCCATCAATTTGTTGCTTCAGTAACTTGCTGAAATATCACAAAATGATAAGTGGTTGCCATTTGTTCTGCTTGTTCAAAGAATTCTCATCGCTGTAATGTTGCCCAAGCAATAAACAGAATCTCACTCAAATGATTCATAGTTTTGTAGTCAAATGTCATCTACAAACTTGACAAGGACAATTTATTTCACTATTGTCCTGTTTACTGTGTTACTTTTATTATATGAAAAAATGAGAGTATCATTTCTTGAGTTTCTTTTCTGTACTTGATTTACTTACTAATATCTATCTATATGAAAAATCTATTCTCCTTTCTTTTCTCAAAAACTTTTGTGAATATCCATTTTTACGAACATGTGTATGTCAACTTGGCCTTGACTACATTGAAGACAAATTTCATGTGCTCTTAATATTTTATAAATATTCCAAAAAAGAAATGACTGTTTTCCAATTATCTGACTCAACCGTCGACAACTGAAACTTTCCTTCGATTGATGTCATCTGACAATATCCTAATATTAAATTACTGAGTAAATACTTCACACAAGTTCGCTGCATTAGAAATATCCAACTAAAACAGTAAACTTATCTCAGAAAAGTCAGCATGTATATTTATTAACTATTTTGTAAAATGTATGTATTATGGGCTGCCTAAATTACTGAATAAATATGTCTGTCTGTCTGTATGTCAACATTCTCGAAAAAATCAATAGACATATGTCAAGACCAGCATATTAAAAACATTTTAAAATTCATCTTAGCTGCAGAAATTACTTTTTTGCATCAAGACCATGTAAATCTTACTGACTCGTAACTATTTTCTCTGATTTTGATTTTGTTATAGATCTGGGACCTTGCTACTGGAACACTGAAACTGTCGTTGACCGGCCATGTGAGTTCCGTGAGGGGCGTGGCGGTCAGTCCGAGACAACCGTATCTCTTCTCGTGTGGGGAGGATAAACAGGTCAAGTGTTGGGACCTCGAGTACAACAAGGTGCGTCTCCCTCTAGACAAATACATTTACTGATTCTCACGGTCTTATATCTGGGAAAATATGATAACACTTTTCAATTAGTTAGGGTGAGATCATTCTTCAGGGTTTTAAATTAGCACTTGTCCGGTAGCCCATAAAGAAGCTGGGCTAGTAGAGTGTAAAAACTGGTAGTCCAAAAGATAAGTTAAAATTTGAGGTGAAATGATGATGGAGATGTATTTGGCTAGCTTGAATAAGTGAGTCAGTGAGAATTTTGAAGGAAGGAGTTGATCACTGGCTACAGATGGGTTGTTTGTTGACATATCGTGCACATGTTCAGAAAGAAGGACCGTTGTCAAATTTGAAAATATGCTACAGTGTGAACCACTTGCTGTGTAAGCTATCTACAGCTGTTTTATGTTATATTTTTCCATTGAACGTAATTCTGGAATAAGCTGTTACTAGAAGGTAAATGGTAAATATTACTAGCTTATGTGATACAAGAGAAAAACATTTTCAGTTGTTTAATCATAAATCACTTAACTTCACTTTACTCCATCATGAACAATATTTTATGTGATTTTTACATGAAATTTGATATTAGTTTTGCACTCAGGTGAGTTGTTTAAACTTTATCAGGGGAGCTAGTCCCGAAACGTTCGCAGCTCTACAAACTTCTTATTCCTATTCCAGGTATCATATGGGGTACAATCAAAAGTAACAATTCTTAAGGCTAAGAATGGTATGAGAATAAGGGCCCTGGGGGTAGATTTTCGAAGCTCTCTTAGTGCTAAGTACCATACATTAACAATTGCTTTTTATTATCTTAGTGCTAAGAGAGTTTCGAAAATCTAAGCCCAGAGCCTTTAAGCTCGTCTAGTGCTAAGATAGCCCTAAGTACCATACAATAACATTGGCTTTTTAACTATCTTAACTTTCAGAAAGCTTTAAATCTTTCAGTGTTCCCGTTTACCGGTAAATACCGGTATTTTACCGGAATTTTCGAAGCTGGACCGGTATTTCTCATTGCTGTTGGTCCCAAGGACCGGCAATTTCAAAATTTTGTATTTGTGCAGAAATGATCATGAATAAGCATTTATAAATAGTAAGTCCTTAATTTTGCATTTATGCTAAATAAGCATTTGTCAATCATTTAATTACACCCAAAACAAATCATTAATTGATCAAAACAAATGCTTATGATCAGTGCTGCATGGCAACTTCAGACAGGAAATGTCAATCAAGGTGTTGACCTAATTCCATGAAATTCCCGAAGAAGAGGGACTGGTTTATTTTTGTATGGGGGTGACAGGAGTTCAAATAGTACAATAACTTATTAAACGATTACGGTATTACTGATTGAAAATAAAGAATGATTTGAGTCTAAGCTTAAATAAAATATTTAGGTAATAGATTTGCCAAACCAAGAAACAATAATCAAATTTGTTTGAATTTTTGTCAATTGCCACCCCTGTGTTGAAAATGGATTATCAGGGAGGTCTGCACTGTATAGTCAGCATGCAGATTTTCTGTTTTCAATGTCGTAGTTTAAGACAGCCATGCAGCTCAATGTTACCAAAAACTATGTGTTGAGGTATGTTTCAAAATACCACTGATGAAATGTTTGCAGGTGTAAAATATTTGAAAAGCATTACAAGTTTTTAGTTTAGTAGTTACTGTAAGTTATGTACAATTCCTGCCAACGTGTGACGGCTAAAATAGCACTGTGTTGATACCAGGATACTACGATTGCAATTGAGAAATTATCGGCATAAAATAAAAATAAAAATAGATTAAACAATACATTACTTTTTATCAAGAACTTTGACAATTTAACAATTTGACTTGTAGTATTTGTATTGATATGCATGATTTTACTGTTGACTGTCGGAAAACTGTCAGTACCTGCTTACGTCACTTGACCACGCTGTTAGTGTCATGTGACCAGCATTTCACTGATATTTATAAACAATATGAACTTCGTTCACAAGTGCACACATTTATTATTGTTTTTATAAAAACATATACTTAGCCTTTTCCAAACATGAACATTTTAGGACTGGTTAATATTGCTGGGGACCGTTTTTTTAAATGACTGCCGGTCCTGTGGACTGGCTGTTAAAAATGCCAATGGGAACACTGAATCTATGCTCAAAAGCTCTAAATAATGTCAATGTCAAACTTCACAGTAGACAGAATATGATTTGAGTGCCATCATTTTACTGTTTTCAGTTTTACCCTTATCATATCTAAACTGGTACTTGTTTGTGTCTTTCAGGTTGTTCGACATTACCACGGACATCTGAGTGCTGTCCACGCCCTTGATATCCACCCCACCATCGATGTTCTCTGTAGCTGTGGTCGAGATGGTACAGTCCGAGTATGTATCTCCATATCCCATATCCACAGACTCCGTATGTCTGGTCATCCGCCCCGTCGTATTTCAAATCTTCTCTATGCATTTCTATGTAAATGACTATTTGCTTGCATGCTCGAACTGCATGACTTGCTATCCGGACAATTTCAAACTGTAACCAAGTTGTGCAGATAAATAGGGTCTGACCGTATATTTATTCTCAGAAATACGAATAGTAAGAATTGGTGAAAAATTTTCAGACCACAAGCCCATAAACATACTGTTATACAAGCAAAATGGGAGAATATAGATATATAATTATACCCCCGCTACGAAGTCAGCGAGGGTATATATAGCGGTCATTCCTTCCGTCCTTCCGTCCGTCCTTCTGTCCGGTCAATTTTCCGTCGAAGGTACATCAACCAAACTTTGTACAGATGTCAACCATGTTCTTCCGATCGCGCACAGACAATTTTCAATTTTCTGAGATTTAAATTTGTTGTTGTTTCCATGGAAACGTCACTTTTTGGACTTAGTTTTATTGTGTTCAATTGGGACAAGTTTTCTCGGATACTGTTCAACCTAGGTGTATGAAATTTTGGTTGTGAGTACCATGACCATACTCTTTATCGAGTTCGAAAACCATTTCCGAAATATTATTTTTTACGGAGTTATTGCATTTGAATCCGAAATTGTACTTATAGTACCAAAAGAACTGTGATGCTCCAATGGGGACAAGTTTTCTCGGAAACTATTACATCTAGGTGAATGAAATTTAATATGGAGGTAGTCCAGATGATACTCTTCATCGAGTTCGAAAACCAGTTCCGAAATATAATTTTTTATTGAGTTATGGCCCTTGAATCCGAAATTGAACTTTGTACCAAAAGAGCTGTGATGCTCCAATGGGTACAAGTTTTATCGGCAGCTATTACATCTAGGTGAATGAAATTTTACATGTAGGTAGTCCAGATGATACTCTTCATCGAGTTCACAGTCCAGTTCCGAAATGTTATTTTTTACGGAGTTATGAAGCCCTTGAATCTGTAATTGAACTTGGTACAAATTACCGGTGTGATGCCCTAATGGGAAAAATTAAGTTACCTGAAAAATGTTACATCTAGGTGAATGAAATTTTGTAATAACAGTCAGTTCCTAAAATTATTTTGGACAATAATATGATGCTTGAAGCTGTTTCTCAATGGACGGATAGCGGATGGCGGGGGTATGTGAGCCATGCTCACTTTTTTCTTGTTATTATGTGATTTATTATTATCGGTTGTAGTTTTGCACAGCATTACTCTCAGTTATATTAAAATAAACTTCTGTGGAACATAAGTATTATTAGACAATTTGAAATAGGAAATAAGGGGGGTGGGGGGGGGGTTGACCACTCTTGTTGAATAGGAACGTTAATAACGGACTCCTGATTTCTCTCTAACAGGTATGGGACATGCGTACAAAGGCGTGTGTACACACGATGGTGGGCCATCAGAACACAGTAGCTGTTGTCAAGTGTCAAGCCGCCGAACCTCAGGTAATGATCAATCTTCTTCAGTGTTGGTATTGAAGTGATTTTTAGGAGCTTCATAAGCTCAGTTTACCATTTAAAGATCATTTCAACTTCAAAATTGATTTTGTCATAATCTTTATGGCTTCCTTCAAACATGGTAAAATGATACTTCATGCAAAACCTATTGAGCTACAGAGACAGTGGCTTTATATATTGACTCTCTGGCATGCCACTTGATCTGTTCTGTCCCCAGTACTATATTTTCATTAGGATTTTCAATTATTAATAATATCAATGCTGTAAGATCTAAAAATACCATATCTTTCAGATGCTATTTTTAGAATACTAAACGATTGGTAATGTGATAACATTTTTATGCAACGTGAATAGAATTTGGATTTTGAATCAAACGAACGATTACTCAACCCTACGTATCAATATTTTACTAAATAAGTAGTCAACACAACAAGTTGATTAGGAAAACTGCATATGAATTTCAATCTGTCAAAACAAAATAGATCGCTTATTGGTGTTTACACATGTCATATAACTATATTATACATAAATAAAAATCATTCTTGGGGAAACAGTATTTCATGTTTAAATATTGAATTGATATAACAAGCAACGTAAAATGTCAACACATTGCGCATCTACCATGTGATGTCATCGGAATGTGACCATGTGATAAGTGTGTGTGTGTGATGTCATTGAGTGATTTCACCATGGCTGAGTAATAAATATTTAAATCAGCTTGCTCTCTGTCCTTATTCAGGTTATCTCCGGCAGCCATGACTGTACTGTCAGACTCTGGGACCTGGCGGCAGGCCGCACCAAGGTGACGCTCACCAACCACAAGAAGAGTGTCCGTGGTCTAGCTCTCCATCCTTCACAGTGAGTAATCAACATTGGCATATCCGGGAATATTCAGTGGGAGGGGGTTGTGGTTTAAACTTTCTTTTTATCATATAAAGTGACTTGGCTTTTAAGATCCTAACCTAGAGGTTAAAAATGATTAAGTCTCAGCGATCCGTTTGAAAATCATTTGCAGGGGCATAAAGCAAATAAGTGATATTCTCTATTTCTGCTCCAGGTACACATTCGCCTCAGCTTCCCCAGATAACATCAAACAGTGGAAGTTTCCAGATGGCAACTTCATCCAGAACATGTCTGGACACAACGCCATCATCAACTGTCTCGCACTTAACTCAGACAACATTCTCGTCTCCGCAGGTCAGTAACCTTCTCCTGCCACTATTGTTGACTTTGATTACCAGCTGATGTTTTACTGGTAAAATGTTTTTTAAAGAACAGTATAATTAAGGCAAGATATCTTCTTGAGAATTTAGACAACATCATCAAGTGATGATGTTGAAATAAGCCCTGTAAAATTTTTCAACATGTTAATAAAATTGATTATTTAATGTTGCCTCCTAATTTTAGGAATAATTGAATTAAATATTATTTCTTGATGAAAGAGACATGTTCAATGTAATAGATAAAATATGGTCCATTTTTATACCCCCGCTACGAAGTAGTCGGGGGTATATAGCGCTCAGCGCGTCCGTCCGTCCTTGCGTCCGTCCGTCCGTCCGTCCTTCCGTCCGTCCGTCCGGAACACTTTTGGTTCCGCTCATAACTCAAATACTACTTGTTCAATTGTTATGAAACTTTATACATGTACACTTTATGGTCCCTAGATGTGCCTTTTCTATGTTTCCCCTCAGATTCCATGATTATTTTTTCAGATTTTCCACTTTTAAGCGTCTTTGTGTGCGCGTCTATGGTCACACTTTTGGTTCCGCTCATAACTCAAATACTACTTGTTCAATTGTTATGAAACTTTATACATGTACACTTTATGGTCCCTAGATGTGCCTTTTCTATGTTTCCCTCAGATTCCATGATTATTTTTTCAGATTTTCCACTTTTAAGCGTCTTTGTGTGCGCGTCTATGGTCACACTTTTGGTTTCCGCTCATAACTCAAATACTACTTGTTTCCAAGAAGGTATTAACACCTCATATACATAGCTTCTTTCTTATAAATCTGGTAAATGATTTTGACATGTTCACATTCAAGGTCAAAGGTCAAGGTCATGAGTGCTTTAATTACTACAATAATCCTTGTAAACATGATAACTTCAAACGTTTTTGTGCTGTCAGGCTCTTATTTAGTATATATCAACTATGGAGATAGACCAAGATTTGAAAAAGTTTTCGCTAAAATCTGTCAAAGGTCAAGGTCACAGCAAGGTCACAACTTAAGCATGCTATTGTGAATATGCCTTATGTTAACAATGAACACTTTGAGTCATTGCATGATTGTTATACACAATGAAAAGTAATCAGTGATGGTGTGACCTTGAAGGTCTAAGGTCAAGGTCAAGGTCATGAGATATTGGTTCAGGCCATGTTAATCCTTTGATCCAATTTTGAAATCAGAAATAGGTTTTAAGAACAAACTTGTGAAAAGTGACCCCAGTGATGATTCAACTTGTTAGAATAACTTGAATAATGAACAAATTTTGGTCCAAAAAAAATCCCATTTTATTTATGCTGAGGAGAAGGCGGAACAGGGAAAGGCGAGACCCAAAGTTTCGGAGCTGCTCTGCTTTTGCGGTGTCCCGCAAACGCTCTTCTAGTTGTTCAAATGTTACGAAACCACTTTGACTTTTACTTCTAAAACATGCTTAGAGGTGTAATACTTACTCTGCTTTAATAATATATGTTATGGTCTTTTCATACAAAAGTTTAAACCTTGATACCCTTTTGCTATTTTCAAACATTTCTCTTTGACCAATGTTAATGTAAAAGCGGGGGTATCATAAGTGAGCTTTGCTCACTAATTCTCTTGTTTTTCTCTTCCGCAACAATTTTATGAACAAGATCTTGATTGAATATGAGATAATTTGTTTTGTCTTTCTATTTGAATTCACAATCAAACAAAATATGCTTCCTGTTGATAAATGGAGTTAATGTAACTTCCCTTACAAATCATAGCTCACGACACTCTACATCACTGGCTAATTTAAATCTTGTTGCATGCCATCAACTTTTCTGTGTTAGCATATCAGCACACTGCACATGAACTTTATAGTGAGTGTTGTTTGTGGCAGAATTTGATGATCATTACTTTCATGCTGAACTGTTCAGTTTTCATCTCAATATTTTGCATAAATTGAATAATCATTTACAGCGGACAACGGCACCATGCACTTCTGGGACTGGCGGACCGGTTACAACTTCCAGAGACTTCAGGCGGCGGTACAGCCAGGTTCCATCGACTCTGAGGCCGGTATCTTCGCTATACAGTTTGACCACAGCGGCACCCGACTCATCACAGCAGAGGCGGACAAAACCATCAAGATTTACAAGGAGGACGATTCAGCCGTAAGTTGAACAGACTTATAACCTGTTGAGTTGCAAAACTTTTTCAGTGTCGCTCAGTTTCAGGAAGCATAATTCTTCAACAAAGAAATTAATGCACGATTTGTTAGAAAGTAACAATGGGTCTACTCAGAATATATCTGCATTTGAAGGTAAAGGGATAAAATGGCAGACAAAAGTTACTTGATAATACGTACGTATCATCTCTCAGGGTGTTCATCTCTGCACACACTCATCACTTGATCCTTTTATAGCAAGTGCTATCTGTCATCACATAATAATAATTACAGGAAGCGTAACTCATTCAAAAAGGTATTTGGCATGGAGTAATAATCAGTTAACTCGATAATATCTGCATTTGCATTTGTAGGTAACAAAGTGTACATAGTCTGTGAAAACTGTCAAGGGCCAACTCCATCAATGCATCTAATGTTTTTAGCAGTCCCGTTTTTGTGCAGTTTCCGTTGCCGCCGCTGTCGCCTTTTGTTTTTGCTATAACTTTTTTCCAAGAAGGTTTTGGGAACTCATATACATAACTTCTTACACCCCTGGGGAATTGTGTTGACATGTTCACATTCAAGGTCAAAGGTCAAGGTCATGAGTTCTGAAATCGCTAAAAAAAATCCTTGTAAATACAGTAACTTGAAAACAAATAGTGTTATCAGGCTCTTATTTGGTAAATATCAACTATGGAGAAAGGCCAAGATTTGAAAATGTTTTCGTTAAAATCCATCAACGGTCAAAGTCACAGCGAGGTCACGACTTAAACATACATTTGCGAACATGCAGTATTTCAACTATTAACACTTTGAATGATTACATGATTGTTATACACAATGAAAAGTGATCTTTGATTGTGTGACCTTGAAGGCCAAATGTCCAAGGTCAAGGTCATAAGATATTGGTTAAGGCCATGTTAACTGTTAATAAAATTTTGAAATCAGAAATAGGTTTTAAGAACAAAAAAGTGACCCCAGTGATGATTCAACTTGTACGTAATAACTCAAATAATGAAAAAAAAATTGTTGTAAAAAATTCTCATCCTATTGTTGCTGTAGAGAAGGCGGAACAGGGAAAGGCGAGACCCTAAGTTTCGGGACTGCTTTGCTTTTGCGGTGTCCCGCAAACGCTCATCTAGTTATATCCTATTTTGATAACAAAGATTGAGGCCATTTAGGACAAGGTTGTTAGTTTGGATGAGAACCAATATAGCGGTGGATGTTGATGATCGTGTCTTCTTGTTGGAAATTATGGTTTTCTTGACCTCATAAAAATAAGAAATATTCTAAGAGATAAAAATGATAATGATGATGACAACTTAAAGATGATTCTTTCCTTCTTGCAGACTGAAGAATCTCATCCCATCAACTGGCGCCCAGACATTCTCAAGAAGAAGCGATACTAGACTGTGCTCCCAATCTGTACTTGTATATAACATTGTGTACATACATTCATCTCAACCATTTGACTTCTTACATAATTAATTTCATGATGAATGTTTCTGAAGGAAGAGAAGCCCATCCTGCTTGGGACACAAGGATGATGGTTTGGATAACATAACCTTTTGTCATGGAAAATATCATGACATATAGGTAACAAGAAGTAATGATGTACTTTGTAAGTTAATCACCATTTTACAATTGAAAATGTGAATAAAACAGTGTCAACATGACCACGATCAAATTTATCATTTGTAATCATAAACTCACCGCTAATGGCTGTGATACTGCCGAAGCGGCGTTAAGCAATAACTCACTCACTGTAATCATAACCTGACTGCACACAGTGTGGGACATAAGCCTGACATGTTATATGCAGCTCCGACTAAGTCGGAGCTGCTATCAGTTTTTGAGCAGTTTCCATCGCCGCCGCCGCCGCCGCCCGCGCGTTTTGTATTGGCTATAACTTTTTTCCTAGAAGGTTTTTAGAACTCATATACATAACTTCTTACTTATGCCCCTGGGGAATTTTTTTGACATGTTCACATTCAAGGTCAAAGGTCAAAGTCATGAGTTCTGAAATCTCTAAAAACATCCTTGTAAACACGATAACTTGAAAAATATTTGTGCTGTCAGGCTCTTATTTGGTGTATATCATCTATGGAGAAAGGCCAAGATTTGAAAAGGTTTTCGCTAACATCCGCCAAAGGTCAAGGTCATAGCGAGGGTACAACTTAAGCATGCTTTTGCGAAAATGTCTTATTTCAACTATTAACATTTTGAATCATTACATGATTGTGATACACAATGAAAAGTGATCACTGATTGTGTGACCTTGAATTTTAAAGGTCAAGGTCACGAGATAGGGTCTTGGTCACCAGTTCTGAAATCACTAAATAACTTCTTTCCAAGGAGGTATCAACACCTCATATACATAACTTCTTACTTATGCCCCATTGGAATTATTTTGACATGTTCATATTCAAGGTCAAAGGTCAAGGTCACAAGTTCTGAAGTTGCTAAAATAAAATCCTTGTAAACATGATAACTTCAAACTTTTTTGTGCTATTAGGCTCTTATTTGGTATATTTGAACTATGGAGAAAGACCAAGATTTGAAAACGTTTTCGAGAGATATTGGTTAAGGCCACTTTAATCCTTTGATACAATTTTGAAAGAAGAAATAGGTTTTAAGAAAAAACTTGTGAAAAGTGACCCCAGTGATGATTAGTAATAACTCGAATAATGAACAAATTTTTGTTAAAAAGAATTCCCATTTTATTGATGCTGACGAGAAGGCGGAACAGGGAAAGGCGAGACCCTAAGTTTCGGAGCTGCTCTGCTTTTGCGGTGTCCCGCAAACGCTAATCTAGTTGATTGCTGATTGATGTGCTAACATAATCTACCTCTGCAGAATGAACTGAACCAAATGTTAACAATAACATATGCATACACTTGTAGGGGGTGTAATTCAAACAGAATGGATCACAATGTACAACTTCTTGCATGTGCTAAATAGTAAAAGGAAATTTTGGAACATTATATAGCAGAAAGAAGATAGATGTTGGTTGATTGTGTTAGTATACATGTAAATGTGACAATAGAATTTCATCTTCTGAATATATATAAGGCCGTTGCTCAATTTTCTTTGAAAAGACGTAATTGTCACATATTTTGCATTTGGGGATACAAATGCATGTCGAGGGAATGATTTCAAAACTTAAATCTGCACATACAGGTGTATACATGTTGGCACGTTTCAAAGCCAGATAACATTTTATGAAAAGTACTTAAGAAATGAGCAAGCTTATAACACATGAAAAAAACCAAAACTGTCCCGTCAATCCTGACAACGTTATAGTTATAAGTTATATCTAAATGATGTCATTTTCAATTCTCATCTTATAAAAAGGCATACAAGTGGCACGGTTCTATCCCAAAAAATCACTTCAAGAACCAAAAATATTGCGAAGGTCACACAAATCGTATCACCTCTCGGCTTCCTAAAGGAGAAGCTTTGTGTTGCATATGAAGTGAATCCGGTCAACAGTTATTAAGATTTCCCGCTGACAAACTTCACAATCATGCCAGAAAATGAATAGTTTTGCTATGACCTTGAGAATAATGCCAAGGTCGTCATAATCTAATCTAATCTAATCTAATCTAATCTAATCTATGGCAACACTTTTTAATTTCCTTATTTATTGGGCAGTTTATTTAAGATCTGTTATAATGTCCTTTCAAACAGTGTTTTGCTTATAATAATAAATCTTTAAATTTACCTTAGTTGCAAGCACCTATACCTTCTATTTCTGATAAGTATTGCCGTCAATTTTATAAATATTAGCTCCTTCCCAATAAAAAATCTCACGACAACTTCAAATGTATTGATAGCCCATCCTCAAACTTGGCGTTATATGTGAGTTATTAGTCAGACATGTACTCTTCCATGGTGAATATCTAAACCCCAAAAGCAAGTTTTTAAATGAAAGAATGCTGAACAATAAAGCACTCAACTGATATATGCTGTTAAAAGTAAGTGACAAAATACTAACCCTGACAAGGGTATTAACCTCCATGCTATATGGAAAGGTCATTATTGTGAAAATAAAGAAGTTGCTTATCCATAATGTTAACCCCTGTCTTCTCTGCTTTGCAGATGTCTTTTCTTGGCGCTTGGGCCATTTCACATCATGGATATACATTAGTCATAAAGCTAACTATTATCAATGATTCATCTAATAAAATGCACACATGCCAATAGTCTCGTAAACCATAACATATCCGATTAAACACAAACCTATACAATTTTAGCTAATCAAAAAGTTCACAACCAGAATTTGCCCAATGTTCATATAAACAATAACTTGAAATGAGGCATGTAGAACGGGTACCCAATTGGTTGAATAAACGAAACGAAACGAAACGAACCTATAACACTTGCAGATTCTCCTCGGTGGTTGAATATAGACTGTGATGTAATGAATTAAAGGGGAAGTGGCACGTTTTTTTTGTTGCAAATTTTATTTTTTCAAATTTCCCATTTATAATGATTGTTAATGTCATTTATAAACACTTTAGAGGGTTAAACATCTTATTACACAAACCGAGTATCCCTAGTGGTAATAACAGTGTTGCGTATAAAGCAAAAATTGCATGGCGGCCATTTTATTGTGAACACATTTTATTATTTCGAATGAAAAAAAAACGATTCCCATGACTTTACGAAACCATGTACACTCATTTAACTTGATTTTCACAATAGGGAAGGGTGTTTTACCATTGGTGACATTATCTTTCAAATTTATTTCATAGACTTATTTGAGCGAAAATACGTGCTACTGCCCCTTTAAAAGAAGTGATACAGAGACTAACGGAGATAACGTCTAACGTCTGATCTTCAGAATATGGTGTAGGCCTACGTTTACATTATTACATTATGCATACATAGAATAAGTTACATGCTTATCTGGTTTAAAAAACCAACACTGCACAATGCTTTCTCCTGAAGCATTCCTCAACACGTCCTCGGTTATCCAGGGTTTTATATATGCCCCGTTACTCTCTCGATATAGCGGAGATAAAAGAAGCATATATAAAACCTTGGATATTTTACCGAAGATGTCCTCAACATAGATCACAGATATTTAACCCAGTATGTAGGTGGTACACAAAAAAAAAATGTGACCACAAAACATTCATTAACTTATCGAGAAAGAGACTACTTGATAATTTATTCCAATCATCCATGGTTAATTAACAATAATAAATGATTGTACTATATTGTTTTTTAATATTGAGGGATGCCATTGTATATTAAGCAGTTTGATATAGTTAATCAAGATTTGATTTTCTTATATTTGTCAAATTTCGGTTTGGTAACTTTCCATTAGCAATAGAAACGTTTCTAACTGAAATAAAGTGCTCTCACAAAGATATAAATAAGTGTTACCAATGGCAACATAATACTCTAATACTGGCGCTAAATTCTAATTCTAAAACGAATGTACATGGTTCGGTTAAGCTATTCCAGTCCATTTCCTTTCGAGTTGTCCCTAACATTAAAATGGCCGCTTGAAGTTCAAGTGACTGATTGATGTTGCGATACCCAAAGAGTTTTAGATATGGTTCATTATGGAATGGTCAACCATCTTGCTGTCTGAACTCTTATATTCTCATGATACCTTCAAATCTATCTCTCACACTGAAGAGTTCCACACCACTGTCGCTTTAAACGTCTCAACATTTTCTTTGAATACTGCTTATTGGGTCGTGTAATGAGTCGTTTTAAGCAAGATATTGTATAAACTTTAATAATAAATGGCAACCTTGAGATAACATGATATGTTAAAAACGTGCTACAGCGCCTTTAAAGGGGTAATATCTATATCTTTAAAGACAACATCTCTAGCTAATCAAAAGGTATTCCTGTTGTTGAAAATTACTTGTGGGTGATTTTTTTTCTTTGATCCATATTCTCATACTAGAATTAAATATTGAGTAAATATCAAGCTACGATCAAATTTAAATCCATCTTACAGGGTAGTGATGTCTATATCACATGCAGGTTATGTTGATATGGTTCATATATCTCAATGAAAAACGTTATTATGTGCTCCTATTCTTACTCAAAGACTTGTGTAGTCTACGTACATTTGAATCGGAGGATTCTTATTCTCACATTCTTTAAAATGCATGTTTTAAAAATACTTTAGAATATT
Organism: Gibbula magus; assembly: GCA_936450465.1. Lineage (NCBI taxonomy): Eukaryota > Metazoa > Mollusca > Gastropoda > Trochida > Trochidae > Gibbula > Gibbula magus. Next base: position 35,446,467 of record OW388294.1, on the reverse strand, counting down.
TCAACAAAAGCCCACAGGTATTCAAGTCTAGTTTGGAATCTTATTGAAATGCATATTTCAGAGAATCCTTGTTTGCCCCACAATGGTGCCAGACAAGCTGACAATCGTTAGATTATATGGCCATGTTACATTGTTCTCACAATATTGCAGTCTTCTAATATTTACATGAATGTTCAGAGATCTTACATTACAAACCAGTGAATAGAGGAAATCTATTTCAGTTTTGGTTTACCGTTGTTACGTTCATGTAGGAACAGAAGATTCATCCACTAAGCAGAATAAATAATCACTTCAATTCCACATACGAGGTTCCAGATAAGCAAACAGCGATTGAATTTCACCACGTAAGACATGTATTCCTCAGGCACCCAGCAGACAGCTATGAAGGGTTTTGGCGTTGTCCTCCTCTCTGTAGCGTGTGGATGCTTTGTCATCAAAGCAATGTCCAGCAACATCATGCCGTTCACTGGACCGAGGATGTGCAGGCGAATCTGTCAAAAGACCGTGGGCTGCTTCAGTTTCCAGTTCAGCGCTAAGAAGCTCTCCTGTAGACTGCCCTTCCAGAATGTTTCGGCTTCCGAAGACACCTATCTCAACTTCACACTTGGAAAGGTAATGATACGAAAAGATTTATAACGTAATATTAATCAGAAATATATTTTCGTAGATTGAGATTTGTTTTCCTTCATTTCGAGTCGTGTAGAAGATAATGGTATTGCAGGTGGCCATGACGGTAAATATTGTTATGACGTCACAATGATAAAGACCCCAAGATGAATTTGGCCTAAATGATGCATACTTGTATAACGATACATACTTGTATAATATATTGTTAGAACAAATTCTGATTAATTTACTATGGTGGCTGATTTCTGAGATTCGCGTCTTCGTTACTTCCTGTTATTCTAAGCTAGGGCGAAATAGCGAAATGGCGATGCGAAGTAGCGAGGTGGCGATGCGAAGTAGCGAGGTAAAGAAGATGCGATGCGAAGTAGCGACGACGCGATGCGAAGTAGCGATGCAAAATAACGAAGACGCAAAAGTTTTGCTTCGCTTCTTCGCATCGCCACTTCACTACTTCGCATCGCCACTTCTCTACTTCGCATCGCATCGCCACTTTGCTACTTCCTATGGTGGCTGATATCTGCCATTCGCGTCTTCGCTACTTCGTGTTATTAGAACCTAGGGCTAGGTAGCGAAGTGGCGATGCGAATTAGCGAAGATGCTATGCGAAGTAGCGAAAACGTGATGAGAAGAAGCGAAGTGGCGTTGCGAAGTAGCGATGCAAAAAAGTGAAATAGTGAAGAGTTTTACTTTGCTGCTTCGCATCGCCACTTCGCTGCTTCTCATCGCTATTTCGCTATTTCGCCCTAGCTTAGAATAACAGGAAGTAACGAAGTAACGAAGTAGCCATGCGAAGAAGCGAAATGGCGATGCAAAAAAGTATGGTGGCTGATTTCTGCCATTCTTGTCTTCGCTACTTCCTGTCATTCTAAGCTAGGGCGAAATAGCGAAGTGGCGATGCGAAGTAGCGAGATGGCGATGCGAAGTAGCGAAGCGGCGATGCGAAGTAATGAAGCGGCGATGCGAAGTAACGAAGATGCGATGCGAAGTAGCGAAGACGCGATGCGAAAAAGCAAAATAGCGAAGGTTTTGCTTCGCTACTTCGCATCGCTACTTCACTACTTCGCATCGCTACTTCACTACTTCGCATCGCCACTTCTCTACTTCATATCGCCACTTCTCTACTTCATATCGCCACTTCGCTACTTCGCATCGCCACTTTGCTTCTTCGCATCGTTACTTCGCCACTTCGTCAGTTCGTCATTTTGCCACTTCGCTATTTCGCCAATTCGTCATTTTGCGTCTTCGCTACTTCGCCACTTCGCATCACCACTTCGCTATTTCGCATCGCCACTTCGCTACTTCGCATCGCTACTTCGCCTCTTTGCAAATTCGCTATTTCGTTACCTCGTGTCTTCGCTACTTCGTCACTTTGTGACGAAGTAGCGAAGACACGATGTAGCGAAGAAGTGAAGTGGCGATGCGAATCTTCGTTACTTCGCATCGTGTTTTCGCTACTTCGCATCGCGTCTTCGCTACTTCGCATCGCCTCTTCGCTATTTCGCCCTAGATTCTAATAACAGGAAGTAGCGAAGACGCGAATGGCAGAAATCAGCCACCATAAAAAAGTGAAGTGCAGATGCGAAGTAGCAAAGTGGCGATGCGAAGAAGCGAAGTTGCGAAGTAGCGAAGACGCAAAATGACGAAAAAGCTAAGTGGCAAAGGGGCGGAGAAGCGAAGTGGCGAAATGACGAAGTGGCGAAGTAACGATGCGAAGTAGCGAAGGCAATGGGAAGTTATGGTGGCTGATTTCTGCCATTCGCGTCTTCGCTACTTCGTGTTATTAGAACTTAGGGCAAAGAAGCGAACTGGCGATGAGAAGTAGCGAAAACGCGATGCAAAGAAGCGAAGTGGCGATGCGAAGTAGCGGTGCGATGCGAACTAGCAAAATAGCGAAGACTTTAACTTCACTACTTCGCATCGCCACTTCGGTACTTCTCATTACTCCTTTGCTATTTTGCATCGCCACTTCGCAACTTCGCTACATCGCGTAAATTGTAAATTTTGTAAATACATGTACAATGCTTGGGAAATAAGGGTACAAAATGAGTGTGATGTTATCATGTTTTATTGATTAACTATCAATGTTATGGCATGTATACGGTATTTACGGCCCAGACCATATGATTCGACAACTGGGCCAATACGGGCAAACTGGGCCAATACGAGACAAACTTGGCCAATACGGGATAAACTGGGCCTATATGAGTCTGAGCATGCGCAGTCGCACATTTCGTGTTCACAACTTTGACCAATGGTATCTGTTCACCAATCTTCTTTATAATTGTTATTTCAATATAAATAAGATGTTTAGTATTGTGCAAATAGAATGAAAAAGGTCAATTAATAAAATTGTCATTAATTATGTATTTCCGTATTGGCCGAGTTACAGGTCCTCGGTCCGTTGTATTGGCCCTCGACTTCGTCACGGGCCAATACAACGGACCTCAGACCTGTAACTGGGCCAATACGGAAAAACATAATTAATGACAATTTTATTAATAATTCTGTATCACGACCTACATTTAAGATTTTTCTCAAAAGGATAAAGAGAGCGACGTAACTGAATCGAACATGAGCTGTCCTCTTTTTGCTAAGAAGTTTGTCAGCAGTAATCATCTCTTCTTGTGTCGTGTCCCTGGTCATGTTTGTAAGTAACATGTTTTATATTTAACCCACAGGGGCTGGTATTGCTGAAAATAATAAGTCCTTAGTAAAACAAACATCGTCCTCTGACAGCTACCTACAATTTTATATGTAGGCCTAGGTAGCTGTCAGAGAACGTCTTTTTGACTTAGGACTTATTGTTTTCGGCAATACCAGCCCCTGTGTTTTCACCAAGCTACGTGGTGTTGATTACACATGTAATTTACAAATTCAACAATATTCAACTTTCTATCTTCAACTGCATACATAGCAAGTTCTATTGTCAATTACACACGTTCATCTGGCTATATAGGGCTTTTGAAATTTGCTTATTATCCGTGCGCTTCCCTGTTTACATTTTGATTCGAGGCTTTTGGATTGTTTAAAAGCAAGGTTTGTGTATGATGTATATTTGTAATCAATGTGTTTTCGAGAAGGTGAGAATTTTTACAATTAGTACAATGGCTAATAAATAATCGGCGGTAAGTATAGCCAGAGACCATAAAATAAAATTATGTTATGGTCTCTGGTATAGAAGACGCCACTACATATGATCCGAAGCGTAGGGCATTAATGACGTCAAGTTACTGTTTTGAAATCGGATATAAACTGACATCTGGTGGTCTAACTTTATAGAATATCGACTTTATCTTTTATCTATGCTGTATATATATTTCAGTTAATGTTTTCCTCGAGTTTCCATTAGATAGATTTTATTCCAGGAAATAGTTATTTAAAGGTTATTTCATTATATTTCACATCGAAATAATATTTAAAGGTGAGATGCAAGTGTCAAAATAGTATCATGGATTTCATGTCAGTGTTTTCGTTATTTAAGTGAACAAACATCGTCCAAACTTTCAATTTAAGGGTCATCAAATGGTCAGAAATGTGGCTTAACCGTGCAAACCTAACTGCCAAAGTTCAAGCAAGGAGGTTACCCGTCAACCGTGACACAGATAAGTAACAACATGCTCATATTATTAAATTTGTATATATTTCCAACTACATGCATAGGTATCCAGTATTTCAAACATGGAGCAGGGCAGTTGCCAGCAGACAATTGTCACTGGACAATTACAACCCGGACAGCTGCCATAGCACAATTCCCACCTTGGACGATTCGTAACAAGGACAATTGTCAACCAGATATGTTTAATGTATTTGGGAGGGCAACTGCCAACCAATTATCATTTTTTAGAAAACATGCAAATAAACTGTGTAAATGACAAGTGAATCGAGATTGAGTGACATTGAGACTAACGTTTTGAATAGGTTTACAGAGTTAATTTAGATGAGCTTGGGTGCATATTCACCACTTTACAAGTGATGATGTGGTGCCATGTGTGCTTTCATGCATAACAAGCAGGTGGGCACTTACAGTGAAGGACTGGCGTGATTGTGCCCTGGGCAGTATCCTCCGGTATTCTCCATGTTGGAGTACGAGAGGGCCATCTGGAATGCTGTTGTGGCAGAACTCCCTCATGTTGAGGTAAATGAATGTTTTACAATTTGAGCCAAAACATCGCCAGGAGGATACAGAGATCAGGCCTTCAAACTAAGTACACAGGTCAGCATGATTTCCACCCAGCGTTGTACGGGAAGATATGTCTGGAGCCTTCGAGACCTTGCCAGAAAATCTCCCTGAGCTACAACCAATGGTGGACTGCCTCGAGGCACTTCCATGTCCACAGCAATGAGGACGCCGTCTTCCTCTCTATCCATTCCCATCCTAGAAACAGCGCCGGAGGACGCTGGATGATTTTCATCGAACTAACAATCCCCTAGAAGGCTGCATCGTCACCCGTTATCAACATGGCCGGCTGCCACCCGTGAATCTAGAGGCTCCTCGTCGTCTTCAGACGAACAAGCCCTCAACAAACATTGATCACCCAGATGTTGTCAGGACGCAATGTTGTTCGATCAAAGAAGCAGATGTCAATAATTGTCCTGGATGGGACATGTACTGTGTGGGAATTTCATTTGTGGCAGTTGTCCGGGTGGGAAATTCCATCCTCGGTTACCCAGGGTTTTATATATGCTCCGTTACTCTCCACTATATCACCCATGGAAAACTCTATCAGCGAAATCTGTAGTCAAATTACCCGCCCTTGGCCGGCGTGAGCCAATCAAACCGCTACGCAGCTTGGACCTGCGAGTCAATGACAATTCATATCACTTCATTGCAAAGCACGCGAGGTCATTTTGTTAGCCATCCGTCACCGGTTATCTCCCTTGACCATTTCCGTCTTATCGTATTGAGTATTTTCTTTGGTTACTGACTTCGTCACGCCGGCCAAGGGCGGGTAATTTTAGTACAGATTTCGCTGACAGAGTTTCTCATGGGTGATTAAGTGGAGAGAAACGGAGCATATATAAAACCCTGGGTAACCGAGGATGGGAATTTAGGCCTTCTTGAACAGAGGTAAGGATCGGAAATCTGAAGGGGGTAACCTCTGTGTGTAGATAATGAGGGCTCCGATTATTTCCAGAATTAGTACCCGCCCATCTCCAATATTCAGCAGTGCATCACATACATAGCAAACCATTTTGCCACTTTATCCAGCTGTGAACTGTCAACAACATAAATACAAATACCAGTTCTCATATTATTTCCATATTTTTTTAAAGTGTACATTGCAGTTCCTTTCTATTTTCACTTCCTTTACAGCATACTTATATAAGTAAACACTTCGTTAAACTATACATTTCACCATCATTTCAAATTGACATTTTAAATTTACTTTTATCAATAGGAACCCAGTTCTATTTCAAATAATCAATAAATGCCAATAATTTTGTTGAAGATATGTTATCTTCCGCCGTTCAGTCCATAATTACAATTTTTGATTAGTAAAATCTCTAAAAGATAAAAGGCGGTAGTATACATGTAGCAAATACCAATGTATATACTGTGAAAAGAAGGAAAGTAATGACGCTATATGTTTTTAAACCGGATCTATTCTGGCTTAGACATTTTTGTATAGACACTATATATACTTTGAGGTATTACTTTTTGTTCGATTCCCCATTAGATAAGCTTAATTTCAACGAATTAACCACCATTCAGGGGTTATATTGATATATTATCATTTCATTTATTGAATAGTAAAAATTCAGTAACAGAAATTTTCATTTCACTGTAAGTAATAGGTCAAAACTTTCATTTAAGGGTCAACTAAGGATCAGAAATCTTGCCCAACAGTACCAGCCTCGCTGCTGATGTTCCAGCGAGGGGATAACAAGTCATTAGTGAAACATCTTTTTCTGAATAATGGAACTTTTAAAACATTTAAATTGTCATGTAAAAAGATCTTTTTACTTCAGTATGTGAATCCCTTCCAATTCATGAGCGTCTGTGGACATTTAAATAAGTTGCATATTAATGAATTGGTAGGAACAGATTTTAAAGTAGAAGGAAAACCTATTGACTACAAAGTCAACTGTCCGGCTGTCGCAGAGGACAAAATATTCTACATTAAATCTAAGAAGTCTCTTATGCGAATAACTTTAGAGGACAAGAATCCTATTTTTATTAACAAACTTAATTTCGCCCCTAACTATTTGGTATCAGATCTGAAACGTTCAGTACTTTACGCCACTGATTTACTAAAGATGAGGACATTTAACTTCTATGGTAAATATGTTACCGTCCTAAACTATCAACATGGACCCATGTTTTTGGGTTCACACAATGATATCCTCTACATTGCCCCTAGAAGTGAAAAAGGTTGCATCTACAGCATGTCCCTGCTGACGGATTCCGAATTGAAGGAGATGGTATGTTACCCCCGGGTGGCGCACATCGACTCCCTGTTCGCTTATAATGACAATGTGTATTCTGTTACCCGCATTTGTGAAGTTCTCTTTCTCGAACGTGAACGTCATGGGAAAATCAACTTTGAGAAAAATGGTTCCAACTGGCGGGAATGTTATGGCTCTATGATACCACATTCGGCATCTGGCTCAGGTTAGAGAAGCCGATAAACTCAATCGTGCTGCTGTACTTAGTTGGGAGAACCTTTGTTCAATTGTTCGCATATGGTTTATAATTCATGGACAATTAACCGTTTCTCTGATAACGTGGCAAACATAATATAAAAATGTCATACATTTCTTGTTATTGAATTTCTTTTAAAACATTGAAAGAAACATATTGTGTAATTGTGTTCATCATCTTAAAGAGCCATCAAGGATTCTGATGAACATATCGGAAAATTGCCATATCTATCTCCGTAAAATAAATACACTTAATTTTTCATAGATTTTTTCGACCCAAAATAAGCAGAGAAATTGCACTAATTAGTAAAGGTGTTTCCCAGTCTAAATATAGATAAGTCTATTATTTTCAAGTGCAAAGAATCGAGGTCTAGCTCGCACAGTGTATAGAAAGACACAAAAGTTTGTGAGCAATGAAATAAATCGAAATATATAATTTTTGGCGGTATATTTATTTAACATTTCATTTTATTATGTATTTTCTACAAATATTGGAATAAATGTTTTACCCAACTACGTATTTTGCTTGAATTATTATATTTGATGAGAATATATTTGTCATAATTTGCTGGTCTAAGCTTAAAAACAGGTACATTAAACAGGCAATAATTTGTATGTTCTCAGGACATTTAGAATCATTGTTTATAAAACAATCGTCACATTCAGTAATTTGTGTCAAGTGTAGCGTAACTTCAAAGAGAACTAAAAAACGAGCAGGCGATTCTACATATCCAATCTTGAGCAATGTACTTACTAATAGTATATTGTGTGTGATCTTGAAATGAAACCATCTTAATTCACTGCTTTGTGTGCATCTTTTTGCCATTTGATTAATATGTTTCCATTCTGTTTCAGTGTATTCCTTCTGGAATTGTTATTTCCATTTCAAGAATGTTTTGAATTTTGTAAATTTTGGATTCAATAAAGTTGATGAACAACCTTGATGGTTGCTTATTTTAGAAATATTAAATGGCAGAAAGGGCCTAGAGATGTGTTTAGCACAGGAATTGGTATGGCGTAAAAAGAGACGGCACTGATTTCTTAACTCCTTCATTGGTCAAGAAATCTGTTTTGATGTGATATATTTTCACAAAACCAAGGCTCCGCTCCGGCTTATAATCGCTCATTGATTGCTCAATGTAGCGCTCAACTAGAGCTCAAGTAGCGCTCATTCTCTCCTGAACGATACGGTGCAAAACCTCAAAGTTTTCCCTCCCAATGTTAATATTGCTTTTATACCAAATGGATTTTATCATTGTTTCTCGTTCACTTCTGCTATCAAAGTCAGACGATTAGAACCTCTTTCGTATTGAAAAATTTCATATTTCTTTCCTTAAGAACTGTAAATTTGTGAGTCAGTAAATTTGTGTCTAACTCGGCTATACTTGGTGAAGTTGGAAGGTCGAGACTATGTATTCATTGTTTTCATAGCTGTATTAAATATTGGACAAGGCTACTACATATTTATATTTTTTGACCCAATTCAACTCAATTTGGTCTTTCAAGCATAAATTTAATCCAGAAAATCTTTGTTAGTTTGTCAGAATGAGTGATTGTTACGTATGCACAAAAGAAAGTAGTCTTACATGGAAATGTTATTCAACACAAAGATGGAAAGAAAGTTATGAAATTGAAACAGGAAATTTACGACTCCCATTTGAAGATGGAGACGGTACAGTGTGGAGTGGGAGTCTCCGGGGAGTCTCCGGGGAGTCTCCGTCAAGTGGTTCATGGAAATCAATACCACGCAGCATCTTCCTTTTAATATACATGTTGTAAGTAAAACATCTATGATTGAATCAACTCTCGTTCCTTGTTCGTAGTCATAAAATTAGGCTTCTCACATAACGTGTGGCAAAATATATATAACATGAACTAATGTCAACGATATTGGCGTCTTGACAGACAACTAATACAAATAATATCTGACATTCTTATAAGCAGGGTATGGGATAAATTAAAATAAATATAAAAAAGAGCTTTATCATTTAGTTTAAACAAACTGTACCAATCTCAACAATATTACCTTGCTTATGGTGAATTTTCATATTCCTTAAAGAGAATAATAAATAACACATAAAAATAAAGCACAATTTTGACTTCACTTGAAGATGAATTATCTTTGTCATTTCATATTTTGTAGTGAAACTTATTTCGCCTGGTTTCCAGTCCCAACGATGTATTATTGTCACACATTAATAACATTATTTCGGGTCTATTGTTTTTATATTAGGCTAAAATTACCTTAGATCTCCCTCTTCTTCGTTTCAAGATTTGCCTTCTGTTTTTCTTTCGTCGGTGGCGGTTTTTGTTTCTGCGTTACATCCGACCTAAATCTGTCAAGATTAGTGTTGGTGCATCTTTGGTTGTATTCTGGCTTCTTGTGGCTGCCATACTTAGAAATTCCGCCGATTAATAAGAATTCGGTCACGTCCTATCAGTCACAATGCATTACCGGAAGTCCATGGACAACTGTTACCATGTTTTAAAAGAAGGCTAGGCAAGCCACAACAATTTTAATCTGTGATGTTTTTCGGTATTTCGGACTCTCCATCGACAAAAAAGCAGCTGTCCTTGTTGATTGAAACATATTTTATTCAGTCAAGAAAAGTATTGGGCACAAGTTATTCAACTTATAAAGCCCTTTTCAGATGATTACATCTTTGATATCACAACAATTCACAACAAGAGATGGACAGCTAGTAAGGAGAGAAAGTTGAGAGTAAAAAGATATGTCTTTGATCTCGGATGTGCTCTCTTTGTTCTTAGTGAAAGAAACTTTCAAATTTCATATTTTCAAAATATCTATGACACTTCAGTAAATACCCACAACCACAATACCCTCTAGTTTCACGGTGGAACTCTCACTTTAATGCATATTTCACATGATCTTTGTTTGCCTCACAATGTTGTCAGATAAGATCATAACCATTAAGTTATATGGCCATGTTACATTGTTCTGGAAAGACTGAAGTCTTCTAATATTTACAGGAATGTTACAAACCAGTGAATAGAGAAGATCTATACAATCTATTCATTAAATGGGACTCCTGCTTACCTTCGGTAACATCTCTTCATGTACCAGGTAACATATTAAAGTTATAATGATAGATACAATGTTCTTTATTAAAGTTATAATGATAGATACAATGTTCTTTATTAAAGTTATAATGATAGATACAATGTTCTTTATTAAAGTTATAATGATAGATACAATGTTCTTTATTAAAGTTATAATGATAGATACAATGCTCTTTATTAAAGTTATAATGATAGATACAATGTTCTTTATTAAAGTTATAATGATAGATACATTGTTCTTTATTAAAGTTATAATGTTCTTTATTAAAGTTATAATGATAGATACAATGTTCTTTATTAAAGTTATAATGTTCTTTATTAAAGTTATAATGATAGATACAATGCTCTTTATTAAAGTTATAATGATAGATACAATGTTCTTTATTAAAGTTATAATGATAGATACATTGTTCTTTATTAAAGTTATAATGTTCTTTATTAAAGTTATAATGATAGATACAATGTTCTTTATTAAAGTTATAATGATAGATACAGTGTTCTTTATTAAAGTTATAATGTTCTTTATTAAAGTTATAATGATAGATACAATGTTCTTTATTAAAGTTATAATGATAGATACATTGTTCTTTATTAAAGTTATAATGTTCTTTATTAAAGTTACAATGATAGATACAATGTTCTTTATTAAAGTTATAATGATAGATACAATGTTCTTTATTAAAGTTATAATGTTCTTTATTAAAGTTACAATGATAGATACAATGTTCTTTATTAAAGTTATAATGATAGATACATTGTTCTTTATTAAAGTTATAATGATAGATACAATGTTCTTTATTAAAGTTATAATGATAGATACAATGTTCTTTATTAAAGTTATAATGATAGATACATTGTTCTTTATTAAAGTTATAATGATGGATACAATGTTCTTTATTAAAGTTACAATGATAGATACAATGTTCTTTATTAAAGTTACAATGATAGATACAATGTTCTTTATTAAAGTTATAATGATAGATACAATGTTCTTTTTAAAAGTTATAATGATAGATACAATGTTCTTTATTAAAGTTATAATGATAGATACAATGTTCTTTATTAAAGCTATAATGGTAGATACAATGTTCTTTATTAAAGTTATAATGATAGATACAATGTTCTTTATTAAAGTTATAATGATAGATACAATGTTCTTTATTAAAGTTATAATGATAGATACAATGTTCTTTATTAAAGTTATAATGATAGATACAATGCTCTTTATTAAAGTTATAATGATAGACACAATGTTCTTTATTAAAGTTATAATGATAGATACATTGTTCTTTATTAAAGTTATAATGTTCTTTATTAAAGTTATAATGATAGATACAATGTTCTTTATTAAAGTTATAATGATAGATACAATGTTCTTTATTAAAGTTATAATGATAGATGCAGTGTTCTTTATTCACGTTAGATTAATTTTTTATAAAACTGAGTTTGAAATTTTATAAAGAATGCAAAAGGTAGTTTGAAAAGCAATATTATTGTGTGTCTTAAGAGATAAAAATGTTTACACAAACATTGACTAAAGTGACTACTTGACAAAACTAATTGGGGATATAAATAAATTTCAATATTATGAATAATGATCTATTTATTCATTGACATCGTGAAAAAGTATAAAATACAATATCAATAACAAAAATTCAATATCTCTAACTCATTTTGTCCTTTTTTTTATAACCGCCTTGGAGCACAATTGATTGACGTAAGAAAGTACCTTGTAAGCCCTTGGATTTACTTTACTTTCAACATCGATGAACTGAGTACATAAAACAGATGCCAGTTTGTATGGACAAGAGATGACTATCTTGCATAAAACAACAAAGCAAACACCATTACATTATATGTATTCATTACCTATTAATTATTGCTAAAAGTGCATGTTACCTCAGCCTCCTGTACAGATAATACATTAAAGATATAATTTGCAAACAAGTGAAAAACACATAATGTCCGATATCCGCCCGTTCGGCTGTTTACACAGGTAAAAGGAGGAGGCCAATTTGTTGATCAAAAGGTCCTATTTCAAGCCAAGGTATACATGTACATACAAGATAATAGGTAGGCAGCCGTTTGTTTCAAACACTTATTGGAATTCACTGTCATTTTGTGTTAGCGTGATGTGCCTCAGAACAATGTTGTTTAAACATTCTAATAAAGTTTTAACAAGGAGCAACCGTTTTACATCTAATTAGTAAATACTGTTATACATTGTCTTTATTTACATTGAAAAAACAAGAAGCCAGCGTGTTCATTTCGTGTACTCCATACCGTGTATAACTGACACGTGCCCATAAACACAATATCAAACACTTATCGGGGAAGGACTATTTCCTTTTTATTTGCTTTGTCACCTTTGACCTTCTGACCAGTGTCCCCCCTCGTCCAGTTAACGGGTACGTTACTTCTAACCTTTGACTTCTTATATCTCACGCGTTTAAGCTTATTAAGTATATTCATGGCATCAGAAAATACAGCCAGTAAAACTGGCATCAAGAGACATACTATTCCGACGATTCCCATTCTAGTTGACGATGGACGATTGTCAGGGGTACTTTTCTTTTTCTGAACTTGCGCAGTTAATAACTTCCGGTCAACGACAAGCTTTTCCTTGATTTCCTTCCGCACTGCCAGAAGATGCTCCTCGGTTATGTCCATGGCAACAGGCATACATAGTTCTGTGCAGATACTAACACTGTCAGCAGCTGTTGAGAATTTTGTATTTATGAAAACATTGCTTTTTGCATTATCTGAAGTTAAACTAGATTTTGCTCTGTCGATGTCCATGATAGTTGTTGAAGAAGAGGAAAGAAAGTCGTCTAGATAACCTGACCTAAATTTGTCAATTCCAGACGAGGCATCTTGACATATGTCGCCAGTTGAACACGCAAGACCATTTGATGATGATTTAATGTTGTTCAGGTGCGCGTTGGTTTTATCTGATGTAAAGTCATGGATCCTTGATTCAGACGATGGTATCAAACTGTCAGCTTGTGTTGCAGTGTCTAGAAACTGGCTGATGTCAGAAATACCAGTAGAGCCAGAGGAACTTCTTGATTTTAGGCCAAGGCTATATTGGGCACGAGTTAATGTTGAAATAGGTTTTGGATTGGCCATGTCAATGCTTGTGGACGCATATGAATCATCGAGCTCATTATTTGAAAATAATACAGTATTTGTTTTGCGATCGTCATTCTTTGAACTCATCAATTCTGTTCCAAATGTATCTGTTTCTGCTTCTGATGTCTCAGTGAGTGAAATGTCTGAATAACTTGACTTTGTCAGTTGATTAATACCATCAATGACAACTGCAGGGCTTGGTTGAAGGAAATCAAAAGTTGACCACGAAGATGTTTCGGCCTCATGGGTTCTACTGCTTTCACGGGCATCGATGTCTGGCCCTGTGGTATTCACATGAATTAATTGTAAAATAAGTAAATGAGAAAACCATATTTTTTGGATTACAATACCATTTTTGAGAACATACACGGTGTATATGCCAACTCCTCCATCATATGGAATGGTAAGTTATACATATACACCTACACTCCGAAACGTTAATGCTCCCAATAAAGAAGTTGTTATCCAGAAAAATACTGTTCTCTTCTGTATCCCAATAATGCCCTTCAAATACTTTAAGTGAATATACATAAAATTGTTTAAACGTTGACTTCAAATGAAGCAAATGTGAAGTTTTCAATTTCATTTATTTATATTTATGAACTGTGGATCATAAGGAAGGATGACAACAATAGTTTCCACAAGAAAGTATATCCACACTCATAGTTTGTTACGAGGTGTATCAGTATCATTGGGAGGTAGTATACTTACCAAAATCAAAGCCAGTTGGGTACCCCAGCATCCAGTCACCCAATGTATAGAGGAAGGCTCCAAATGGAGACGACAGAGATACAGTTGTAATTGGTTTTGTGAGGTAGAGCGTAGCAACGCTGAAATTGCAACCATCTATCTTGATAGGAGTGACGTTATACTGCGAGACAACAGACCCAGTCACGTCATTTCGGATACTGAGAACGACCATGTTGATCTTACCGTCTTCCATGTGAACATTGTATGACGTCATGAAATTCTCGACCGGGGTAAGGATGCTTAGCGACCGAGGAGATATGTTGTTTTTAATCTGTGAAAGCGCCAGAACCATCACAGGCTTGTCAGAACTAATGAAGAGAGGGTTCTGAACTTCAAATATTGCAAAACAGCCAGAGCAGAGATGTACTTCATTCCCGTTGTTCTGTGTAAGTGTTGTGTTGTTTGAAGCCGCAATCATTTTGTAGGATGTTTTGAAGAGTGGCAAATCTGGAATATGCAGCACATATTGATTGCCGAAGTGCATGACGGGAGGAAGCATGATGAAGTAGTTCCCACAATACCCAGAGACGCATCGTCGTCTTCTAGTGAAAACAGCTATTGGTTTTGTGCTTCTGATAAAGGTTCCAGTAATGTCTCCTGTACAATCGCCATAAATTAGTTCGAACTTATTCAGACTTTTACTATGACTTCCTGCCACTTTATTCGATGTACAGTGACTTTGATTGTAATTTACTATCACGTGGGTGTCATTTTCAACAGCAGCCACTAGCCATTGGGTTGTCTCCCCTTGTGTGGGGGTGAATGAGGCCAGCATGTATTCTGTAGACAGTGCATCCAATGGAAACACGATGTAACCCTCTGTGGACTTTTCACCTGTAATCACGTGAACAGACACATCTCCCGATGTCGTCACATACAAACTGAGTGCTTTTGAATCAGGAAACTGATCAACAATTAGGAGACCGGTGCTGTCTATGAAGTACGTGTCATTTTGACATTCTGGACAGTTGATATGAACTTCGTTATCGACTGGGCCGGTGATATGTAACTCTATCCTGTCACGGTTGCCAGGGATTACCAGTAGGAACTTCCGGCCTCTGTGACCAAGGGCAAGTAACCCTAAAACCAGAAGAGAATAACTTCTACTGGACATTCCGAAATATCGTTGTCAAAGATACAAGAGAAACGTTAAGCACAAATCTAAGACTTTTCAAGATCCAATATTCGTTTTACATAGCCTACTATTAAGTTTTCATTAGATATAACAATGATTACTCTTGAAAAATAAGTATTCCTTATCAACACATCTAAAAGGTACATCTAAAAGCACAGCAGGTGCGACTGGGGTATTTTTGTGGCAATAACATTTAAAGGGGACACATTCGTTTGTGCATGTATGCCATTGTTATTTATCAAAATAACATCATAAGTCATGTTTCAGATTACATATTTTGTGTACCATAGTGTGTATAGCTTTAACTTGCAAATGGAAAAGTCCTCGAATTTCGTTTAGTCGTGGTATCTTTTTAAACAAAGTTTCGCTACTTTTTGAACAAAGTCGAATATACATTTTAAAATCACATTCACATCTGATTGGACGGTCCAAATAAACACTAATCTGCCCCGGTCATACAACAATTACATCTGTTCATTCAAGTTAATTTTCTGAAAAATCTGGTTCATAATGCACTGGTTTGTAGATGGGTGAATTCATTATACATAGCACATATACGATACAAATATGTAGAATGTAGCTTAACCTTGTGTATAACCTGCAGGCAAGCAACATCATTTTCGGAAATTTTGTAAAACAAATAAGACCCATGGACTCTGTAGCTCATCATTTTATTGATGAAGACTGAAATATATTTTTAGGTAATGGCCCTTGAGGCCCTTATTTGGGGCCACTGGATCTCCAAATCTACAATTTAGAATCCCCTGCATTGGCTAAGCATATGCACACAATATTACAGCCTTCTAGGTCTCTTTGTTCTGGAGAAGAGGATGAAAATTGCGTTTTAGGTTATGGCCTATAAGGCCCTTATTTGGGACCCCAGGGTCACCAAATCTACAATTTAAAATCCCCATTGGCTAAAGAGTCTGCACACCATAATTATAGCATTCTAGGTCTCTTTGTTCTGGAGAAGAAGATAAAAATAGGTTTTTAGGTTATGGCCTATAAGGCCCTTATTTGGGGCCCCAGGGTCACCAAATCTACAATTTAGAATCCCCATTGTCTAAAGAGTCTGCACACAATATTACAGCCTTCTAGATCTTTTTGTTCTGGAGGAGAAGATGAAAATAGGTTTTAAGGTTATTGCTTGTAAGGCCCTTATTTGGGGCCCGAGGGTCATCAAATCCACAATTTAGAATCCCCATTGGCCAAGGAGTTTGCACATAAAATTTCAGCTCTCTATAGTTGTTGATTCTGGAGAAAAAGTCGAAAAAGCGGACGGACGGACGGATGGACTGACACCGGACGCCATGCCATGCCATAAGCTCATCGGGCCTTTCAGGCCCGATGAGCTAAAAATAATTGGACCCACATTTTGAAAATTGCAGAAAAGGTGGTTACATACTCATTTGCCAAGACGTGAAGCTATTTTGAAAAGTATAGATATTCGTCATTTAAATGAATAAAGAGTAGTTCAAACAACATTTGAGAGGCACAAAAAAATAGATTACAGCATTTCCGATTTATATTATTTCCTATTTTCAGGAGCTGAGCAAGAGCAAGAATGTGGCGTATTTGACTTTGGTTTGTAGGACGGTTTATGGACAACAGATACTGCTGTTGTAAAAATCTTTTTTACTTTCTCTAAAATCCTTTATCATTTATTGAAAAGCTAAAACAGTACATCTTTGATTAAATAGAAATATTCAGAGTAAAGATCTAGCATCACATTTCCAGTAGAAATACCTGAAAAATCAGAAAAGACTATAATATTTGCTATTGAAAAAAAAAAGTAAGTCCCTCAATGAGTAAGCAAATACTAGATAAAAACCCTTTAAGTCCAGGGGACTCGCACTTTTAATTTTTATGAGTCCTTTCCAAATTTATGAGTATTTGATGCAGGACCTGGGGGTAAATTTATCACTGAATATATATTAAATTTTTCAGGAGCTGAGTGCGAGAAAGTCAAACCGGTATACCGGTAAGTGGAACTATTTTCAACAAAAAGAGGCCATCAGACCAGATGGGCCTATGGCATGGTTCGTCGTCCGTAAACTTTTCACATTTTCGACTGCTCCGCAACCTCGACACCCCCAAAACTGAAATCTTTTGGGAGGTACCTTGCACCTAGGGGATCAAAGTTTGTTCATTTGGACCTCACTCCCCCTGGTGCTGTTGTGCTTTTAAGTGGTCTCAACTCCATGGTTGAAATACATTTTTAAATTTTGACCAAAAACGGTAAGAATTTTGGGCTTTGAGTCGTTTCCGGAGCATAAGTAAAAACTAGAAACTTCAAATTTGGATGTTACATATATGGTATTGTTGTGCCTTTTATTGGTTAAACTCCATGGTCAAAATCATTTAAAAAATATTTTCAATAAAAAAACAATTATTGTTATTCAGCGACCACTGCAACTTTTTATTGTTATTCATTAACATGATTGACTAAATTATGTTTTTCTATTTATTAATACTGAATACTGTTATGTAAGTGTATTGACATATCGTGACTATTTGAGTTTATATATATTGAAGTGACAATAAACATTACGCAACGCAGTTAGCAGAGATCAATAGGCTTTTATATGGTTTACAAAGCACGTTACTGGATATTGTGTTACGTAGTGGTGCTAATTTTTGCCCTGTTTCCCTACTCCAAAAAATAAGGTGTAGCAAGATCAGGGTTGGGAGAGAGGTGCTTTCAGGGTGACTGGAAAGAAGGGATACTGGCTCAGGGAGGGGGCGCAAGGGTCATCAGTATTGTGGCATTACAGTACAAACCTTTAATAGAGATAAAAACAATTATGAATAGAGGCTTCACCTTTAAAATATATGTATAAGGCAAGTTATTATTTATCTCCACTTATTATTATATATCTGAACTTATATATAATATAACGATCTAAAGAGATAACAATATTAGCATTTGTTGACTACCTGAATGACATTAATCCTTAATATCATAAATATGATAGTATGATTCAAATTCTTCCCCAAGTCAAGAAGCTATTTTTGCAACTGTATTGTTTACAGATTTTATCATCTACCACCCTTCTTGTTTTAATGATATCTGAATTCTATCAAACCTATTTCAGGTGCTGAGCGGAACATGGCTAGTGAGTGGCTGATAACAACAATGTGATGTGAACAATCTGATGTGAATGATATCCATGTTCTTGCTGAGACAATATGCTATTTCTGGAACTGAATTGACATAATTGTCATTCAACTACTGAAAAGATAAAATGATAAGTATGATAAAGAAAATGTTCTCTTCTTGACAAATGCAATATCTGTCTACTCCCCTAAGGTTAAAAAGTTAAATATTGTCCCCCGCCGCAACGCGGAACGGGGGACTATGTATTCAGCGGCGTCCGTCCGTCCGTACGTACGTACGTACGTCACATGTCTTGTTTACGCGATATCTTATGAAGCGTTGCATCCAAAGTCTACATTGTCGGAAGACGCAGACACCAGTCAATTTTGGTGACCTTGACCTTAATTTCAAGGTCACCACAACACTTTGACCACTTTTTGAACTCTTGTTTACGCGATATCTCATGAAGCGTTGCATCCAAAGTCTTCAAATTTGGTTTCTGCCTACATTGTGGGAAGACGCAGACACCAGTCAATTTTGGTGACCATGGCCTGATTTTCAAGGTCACCACGACACTTTGACCACTCTTTGAACTCTTGTTAAGGCGATATCTCATGAAACATTGCATCCAAAGTCTTCAAATTAGTTGTCAGCCTACATTGGGGAAAGACGCAGACACTAGGGGATTTTGGTGACCTTGACCTTATTTTCACTACAACACTTCGACCACTTTTCGAACTCTTGTTATCACGTACCATTTATTATGACCGGTTAGATCGAATGTTTTCAAATTGGGTGTCAGCCTACATTGGGCGAAGACGCAGACACCGGTCGATTTGGTGACCTTGGCCTTTTTTGAAGGTCACTGCGACACTGACCACTTTTCAAACTCTTGCTTACGCGATATATCATGACCGGTTGGACCAAATGTTTTCAAATTTGGTGTCAGTCTACATTGGAGGATGACGCAGACACCATTCGATTTGGTGACCTTGACCTTATTTTCAAGGGCACCTCTACACTTTGACAATTTTTTGAAATCTTGTTAACCGGATATCTCAGGAGTGTTGCATCCGAATTCTTCAAATTTGGTGTTAGCCTACATTGGGGGGATGACACACACACCAGTACATTTTGGTAACCTTGACCTTATTTTCAAGGTCACCACAACACTTTGACCATTTTTTGAACTCTTGTTAACCGGATATCTCATGAAGTGTTGCATCCGAATTCTTCAAATTTGGTGTTAGCCTACATTGGGGGGATGACACACACACCAGTACATTTTGGTAACCTTGACCTTATTTTCAAGGTCACCACAACACTTTGACCACTATTAGAACTCTTATTAACACGATATATCATGAACTCAAATACCCAAAGTCTTAAAATTTGCTGATCATCATGGCACTTTTTACCAGTAATGCAATATATAAAGTAGCTCCAATGATGTGTCTTACTAACTCAATGTCATCGGCGGGGGACATTGCCATGTTAGTGGCAAACACTTGTTATCACTTGTGGCTACTTCACTCATTATAATTATCCTCTGCCATAACAAAGTGATAGACGTGATCTCCATCCTCCTGTACATCAGTGCCTCCAGGCTTTCGTTTCTGAACCAGAACACATGAACTGTAAGTCCAGTAGCTCATTGAAACTTGGTATGTGGTACAATCATAATGTAAAGTTGAAATGTCATGTACAGACTCTTTAGCCAACAGGGATTATAAATTGTAGTATTATTAAATGTAGGTTAGGTGACTCTGTGATCCCTGAGCCACAGAGGTCATGACTTCTCCCCATCATTACCTTTTACATGCCTGGCATCTGTATTACTAGCCAAGGGATAAAGGACATGTACTAATTTCAAACCGTGTTTCTTCTCCAAAAAAGTCCTGACTATTCAGCCCACTACCGACCATTTCTGGCCAGTTCGACTTCTTCTCCAGAACCAGTGACTCTAGGGAGCTGAAATGTTGTGTACAGACTCCTTGGCCAATGGGGATTCTAAATTGTAGATTTGGTGATCCTGCAGTCTGATTAAAATCGACCTTGTTCCGAGGAATAAAAGTTGCAAAATAATGCATCTACCGGGATACAAACAGTTTCTGTAGATTCCTCGCCACAAGGTCTGAAAACACCCCGTAAAGGCACATGTTCCGAACAAGTTTAGCGCATCCAAAGCCCAGTCAAATAGCTGACCAATCACATATTAGTTTTTAAATGATCGCTGTTTTGAAAGCATTCGGAACAGATAAAAGGATAATTGTTTGGAGTTATCTGCCCCTAGCTTCTGGCACCGAAAGCTTTTGTTGGACGTCTTGTGGTTGGTTAACTGAATTATGTCAGAACATGGGAGTCTACGGGCTGTTATCAGACGGTTTTGCGAGAAAACCTCTGAACGATATGGGTTCGTATCCCGGTAGAAAACTGTCGGTTTTAATCAGACTGGTTAATCCTGTGCTAAAGCTATTTTCACCTTTTTCTCATCCTCTGTTAACCAGGGTTTTTAATATGCTCCGTTACTCTCCACTATATCACCCCTGGGAAACTCTATCAGAGAAATTTGTAATAAAATAACCGGCCCTTGGCCGGCGTGACGAAGTCAGTAACCAAAGAAAATGCTCAATAGATAAACGGAAATGGTCAAGGGAGATAACCGATGAAAAATGGCTAACAAAATGACCTCGCATGCTTTGCAACAGAGTGATATGAATTGTTATTGGCTCGCAGGTCCAAGCTGCGTAGCAGTTTGATTGGCTTACTCCGGCCAACGGGTAATTTGAGTACAGATTTCTCGATGGAGTTTCCCAGGCGTGATATAGTGGAGAGTAACGGAGCACATATAAAACGATGGGTAACCGAGGATGCCTTCTTCTCAACACGAAAAGTGATTTTAATTTGTCATACCTCGGATAAAAAATTCTGGAAAATTTACATTTAGAAACTTAATTTATTAATATATGACCATACCTAACCAAATTTGGTGTACTGCTTCCCCATATCATGTAGATGTGCATTTTGGAGGTTTGAACTTTTTTCAAAATATTTGTTTCTGTTTTCATGGCTACAATTTTGACTTTGTTTATTGGAATGGTAGACTTTCTATCTGCAGCGAGTTTTTAAAACTGATTGGCCAATCCTCACCAAATTGTTTATGCTGCCTCCTCATATCACGTGGATGTGCTTTTTGGGGGTTTTAACTTTTTAACTGTTTCCATGGCAACTCTTTGGACATTTGTCTTTTAGAAAGGAGGAGACATCTGTTTTTATGAGCAAAAACACTTTATAGTTGTAATTATATACTGCTAAAACTAATTATTGAACTTATGTGGGGCAGTGGGGATAAGCCATCTCTCCTGATGGATTTTGTTTCTTTAGATAGTAGGTATATGAAACTTTGCATATACAACAATGTGAAGTGGTGCTGATTACTCTCTTAGTCTAGGCATATTATTGTTAAGTGCCACATGTGAGGGATTTGACTGTTTAATGCTTGTTTTAAAGTTATTTACACTCTTACAATCATAATTCTCTTTTCAGATTGGTTTCCCAGTGCAGATTTACCCATGCTCAACATTCCAGTATGAATTAAACAGTTTTTGTCAACATTTTACAGGATGTGTCGGGTTATGAGATAAATCTGGGTATCTGGTGGAAAGATACAATGCTCTCCGGTTTATCTTTGGAAATCCGATCGAGTCCGAAGTTTGTCCCAACAATAAAAGTGCCGCGACTAACATTTTTTTACAAACAAATTTCATTATTTAAATGCCCTGCATGAGTTCTCTGGAAATTTTCAGGTTAAAATTATTTTTTTCAATTTTTAAAATCTTTTTCCAATGGAATTATTTTTACCAATGGATTTTTTTTTTTGCAATATGGAAAAGGGTGGTAGGATTAGTCATTGAAGGCAGTTTTGATAATAATGAATTTATTAAATATTAGAATTCTATTTTATTGACTTTGGTGAAGTTTTCAATGAAATGTTGATTTTAATAATATATATTGAGTTAGATGAAATATTGATTTTGAAAAAAATATAATGTTTGTGAAATGTTGACTTTGGAAATATTTATTGACTTTGGTGGAAGTTTTACTTTGATAAAATATTGAATTTGATGACATGTTGACTTTTAAAATATATTTTGAGTTATGTGAATTGTTGACTTTTGAAATACTTATTGACTTTTGTGAAAGTCTAACTTAACTAAAATGTAGAGTTTGTAAAAGATATTTTGAATTTAGTGAAATGTTGACTTTGATCAAGTATTTATTTGGTGAAATGTTGACTTTGAAAATATTTTTTGACTTTTGCGAAAGTATAAGCGAATATATAAAATGTTGAACTTGGTGACATTTTGGTTTAGAAAAAGATATTTTGCATTAAGTGAAATATTGACTTTGATCAGGTATTGACTTTGATGAAATGTTGACTTTGGAAAGTGTCCTTCCCCTAAAACATATATGGAGATCATAGATATGTAGTATTTGATGAAGTTTCTATCTAATGACTTTTTTTTAAGTTGAACACTAATGTCTGGCTAAAGGTGGATGTTTCAGACAGTATGTGTTAGGTCATTTGACTACGCTATTGCCCACATTACATCAGTCACCATGACTGATAATTTATACACACCCGATTGCAGGTTACAGATATATAACGATATAACAATTGCAATTTAATCATGCAACTGCGGTTTAAGGGATATATCAGACTTGTGTATTGACTCTCAGAATACCCTACTGCGTCCCTCTCGGTATTACGTAACATGTGTATTCGGTCAACTCATTAAGGCCAACAGGTAATTAATTACCGGTTCAACGCCACTGACCCAGCAGCTAGGTGTTACGACAACGCCAATGTAGTCATACTTCGATAGAGTGACCATATGAGCACTTATTTGTTGCCGATCTGTGTGCATTACACTGCAAATTTATCTGCGATCAGATGACATTCTCGACCATGAACTAATAGCGCTTGGTAAAGTTATTGAGAATGTTTAGGTGTGACTTTACAAACGTATTTCATATAAGATAAGACGCTAAAGGACTACGTTACTGTGGAGCGAAGTTTATAGTAAAGAGGCGTTAAAGTAACTGTCACTTACTGCCAGGGCATATTTCATATAAGATAAGGCGCTAAAGGACTACGTTACTGTGGAGCGAAGTTTATAGTAAAGAGGCGTTAAAGTAACTGTCACTTACTGTCAGAGCATATTTCATATAAGATAAGGCGCTAAAGGACTACGTTATTTTGGAGCGACGTTCATAGTAAAGAGGCGTTAAAGTAACTGTCACTTACTGCCAGAGCATATTTCATATAAGATAAGACGCTAAAGGACTACGTTACTGTGGAGCGAAGTTGATAGTAAAGAGGCGTTAAAGTAACTGTCACTTACTGCCAGAGCATATTTCACTGCAGAGGAAGAAGCAGATCACTGCGAGATATCCGCGACTCATCATTTCAACATGTCCAACCGATACTCGCATTTCAGTATATGTAAGGGACTGATATACCCCGATCGACTCACATACATAATTAAAGTGATCTTTAGTCAACTTGATTTAGTACGGTTCCTCAAAGGCTCTTTTTTAAAATTCTTTCACAGTTGTTATACATGGTTAACTATTTATTACGATTATCATGGTTTGATGGTTTGCTTGAAAATAAGTGTTTGCCGTTGGGTTTGGGACATTACAAGGCAACTGGAAGAAAACTGGAAGTGTTAATAATTATTTCATATCATCTTGGTAAGCTAGCAACAAGGGACATATAAAGTAACGGATTAAACTTCTTAAAGACACACACTTATGGTTATTTATTAGGATGTATGTTTGATGGATAGCAGTGTTTATAAAACATGTTTGGAGGTTGCCCCGGTGACGGTAACAAACAAATAAACATGCCTTTAAACCCTACTCGCAAAACGACATTAGGTCCCTTTCATGCTTTATAAGGAAATTAATTTTTAATTATTTCAGATTCAAAGGTAGTTTTGTACAGTATACACTTCTTTTTTTTTTATCTTTGATACTATGTTGTTTAAAGAACATGCAAACAAAAAGTTCACAATGACATGAATGAAATAAAAGGTTAACAGATTTACTGGTTCAGTTGGGAGAGACTGAAGCTTAATAAAGAATTGCCTTTTTACATTCGATTTTCTGTGAAACTTCTGAATGCCATGGAACAATAGACTATTTACATGCGGGTAGTATATTCTTTGTCCTTTGTACTCAAACCACGGAGCTCTCGAACACGTTGTATCGGTACATGCTAGTTTCACCAGACTTGTCACACATGTCACTCGTGATTCCTAAATGTGGCTTTTACGCATTATTATGCATGATGACATAATAACAGGAAATTCGAGATTCTAGAAATATCTTTGACTTACCTGTAATGAGGGAAAGCAAAAACACCAAACGTAGCTGAAAACAACGACGAAATTCTAAAATTCGTTTGATCTTTGCTGCTTGTTTTAATACATTAAAAACAAAAATTCGATTTTAAAATTGGCTCGATTGAATTCAGTGCAATGAAATCAATGTACACGATTCAACATACTACAATATTACATAGGTTACATGCTTACAGTATTCACTCATACGTATGAACGACGTCGACATAATTATTATATAACTTTTGACTCGAAGTACTTATAACGTTTTCAACCAGAAATAATAGATACTGACAACAAGAAGTATTACGAGGAAGAAAGATATGAAAAAGAAATGAAAGAAGTAAGGACCCGTGTATCATGTGTTAGTTTTGGATGAACTGGGCTCCGTTCCATAAAAGCGAGCGCTTATAATCGCTCATTGATCGCTCAATGTAGCGCTCAATGTAGCGCTCCTTCTCTCCTGAACGACAAGGTGCAAAACCTCAAAGTTCGCTCGCTTTGCTACGTAGCGCTACATTGAGCAATCGCGTTCAAAAGAGGTTTAAAAGTAATCGCTCATTGATCACATGACCCTGGTAAGTAAGAGGATACATTTCAAAATTGGCCTTTTATAAAGGCAAGAATTGACATAATTATTTTAATTTGATTGGTTTTAAAGGTATGTTCCAAACAAATAATAGGGAAATAATTGAAACAAGCTGAGCATCATTCATATAGCCACACTGTATAGGTCAAAACTTATTACTGAACCCACGAACAACAAGTAAGTAACTAAATAATAAATTTCTTTTACACAACGTTTTTATGTTTTGCAGAATGGTTTGCCAAAGTAACAGCTTCAACCAAATACTATTTTCAAAATCGTTTTACACAAATAATGTTGTTAAACTCCTTTAGTTAGCTGTTCTACTGATGATGCTATTCATCACAAATGCGTACTCACGTTCATTGTAGTAAGATCATTCACTTTGAACTGGTTAGTTTTCGGGTGAATTATAATCAGCTAATTAGTGTTGTACCACATATGACAATACACCATTGATTACCGTGTCCAACACCATGTTCTTCAAATGGTGTTATATAAACAACGATCCAGGTTTGTAAAGTGCCGTACTTCAAGTCATTGTTACATTGTGAATATGAAACAATTGGTCTCGTTTGTAACTCGACCTGTTGATAAACTAATGTTATCATTGTTAATGTAAACATGTCTGGTTGACTTATGGAACCTTGCTAATTGTACCTACCGCGTTGTATGTGATACAACATCATATTTATGTTACGTTTACTCCAGCCAATCAACGACGAGGCTTCGGAGCCCTCTAACCGACTTGAACATGTAGTATATTCACGAAAAGGTCAAATGCCAGTTACAGTATGCATTATTTCATACATACACATGTCGTACCTACCATCATTTGATTAACGCTATAACCTTTTGGAAATGAAAAACGTCAACATAAAACTGCCCTAGTTTCAAAGAGGTCGTATCAAGAGATGACGAGCAGTATGACGTGAACAGTGATGTAAGTTAGAATACCCTGTCATAATGATTGCACCCATGCAGCAATCGCACACCCAACTTCCCAATGCAAGGCATAACTCTTGCCAGTCTCCATTACTGGCTGATTAAGGCCTTGCAGTTTCCTTAAGAAATCTGTGTTTAGAAATCCAGGCCCGCTATGCATTTCTGGTGCAGCGATTCACTATCTTGACACAACAAAGCGAGGGAAATACCGCAAGGGTTAAATCAGCCAGTAATGCAGACTGGCAAGAGTTATGCCTTGCGTTTGGAAGTTGTCGCACACCATAAAAAGAGGGTTCACGGTTTGAACATAACCTTATTGAAATACTAGCCATTCGGACTAGTTTATTTCTCTAAGTTTCAGCTTGTCAAATGTATATTCATGGAATACCAGACTAGTCCTAGTATCAAATTGAAATTGGCTGAACTTTAGTCACTGCCTAAAAATTATGACAATGTATATTTGAGAGATCGAGACACAGGAGAAATATCCACAATCAGAGAGACAGACACTGTGTGACAGATATATTCCTTTATCCCGAACTTTCCATTATAATGGTATAATCACTCTTCCTGTAGACCTGTGCGTGAATTAATCAACTCAATGCGCATTCGAGCAATTACAAATGTTATCTGACGCCCGACGATTTGCGAAAATAACCAGTCAATTATTGGTTATTGTTGCCACTTTTGGAACATCATTGTCAACAAAGAGACCTCGGATGTGAAGGTAGGAACCGGAAGACAGTGCATGGTACCGCATACGTAACCTCAATCACCTCACGGTTCATAGTTATTGAACGAAGCTGTAATTAGATAGCTCGTGATACGTTTATAAAGGAATATTGATTTCTGTCAATATAACGGTTTATTATGCGTAGAATAAAGGCCGAAGTCAATTAGTAAACATCTAATTTTTTTTTTTCCCCATAGGTTACATGGTATATTTACATTGAACAGTGCAATACAAGATAAGGTAAGGAAGTATATAAAATGTTGAAGGATATATATCATATAATATAATCATTGTCAGTTGCTGAATAGTGGGATGAGTGATTGCAATTTATTTTGGAATCTTTCAATTTCACTATTTCTTTTTGAAATTAATCTTTCTATCAGAAATATCTCTTTTAATACTTTTTTTTATAATTACTGAATTTTGGAATTATTTTTATATGTTACATAGGTGTATATATTTCTTGGCTGAAATAATGATTTAATTCATCAAGATATTTCTATGTAATGGGACTAACCAAATCAGGTATTTGGTAAAGGTAATATTTTGTGGAAGGTATCTATTAATCCAAAGTTCAAGTTCATTCCAGAATTTTTTGGTTTCACAACATTCCCAGTAAATATGACAGATGTTCTCAGAAAACTCAAAACAAAAAGTACAAAAATCATTGTCAGCGACATTCATTCTTAATAAAAAAAAAATTCAGTATAAACAATTCTTTGCAAAAATTTGTAATGAAAATCGAGAAGTTTAACATCTTTCAAGTTATGTCTATAAAAGTTAAAAATGATTTGCCAATCGAATTCACCTTTCTTAAAACTCATTTCCCATTTATTACACATCTCAAGTTTGTCATTTCTAGAAACCAGCTTGTCATAAAATAATCTTGAACCTTTTGTGGGCTTCATTATATTTTGTTGGTAAACATTGGTATACAATTTGTAAATAGGAATGGTTCTTGTTCTTCTAATAGCCTTTTTAAAAAAATCATGTAAAATGTGTAGTAGATAATTGTAATCTAGAATTGTCCCTCTTATTCCATATCTTGATTTTATTAGCTCTAAAGTCATAAATCCATGTTCGTCACGTAAGTCTTTTATGGTCAGTAACCCCTTATCAGCCCAATGGTTAATAACATAACATGGATTCTTGTAATTATGATTTAGCCATAAAGGCTCTGCAAGAATGTGATCAATATTGTCTGATTCAAGATTAAAATATTTACAATAATTATTCCGAGCACTTAAAACATCTTTCCAAAAAGGGTTTTTAAATAATTAATTTCTTTTCTACGTTTGCTCCATATTTGAAAATATTATTAAATAGTGTGTTACAGGGATTAGTGTCATGTGGTTTTATACAGTTAAATCGAAGAGTGAATAATTTCAGTGCTTCAATAAATGCCTTAATATCAACCATACCCAACAGTGCACGAATAAGTTGTCTAATTGTCAAGCCAGTGTTGTAGTTACCGTTCTCCCTGTTCTTCTGTGACTAGCTAGCCAGACGAAAAGACAGTGACATTAGAATGTGTTGCTAAATCGTTTATTATATACCTTACTTCAATATGAATTCCGAGTTCTGAATGGTCTCATGCGGTTTTCGTTTTTCGTGTGCATTTTCTCAATTAAAGTGACATGCGTCGTCTATGTCCGAACGAGAAAATAGTAAGTCAGACAATTATGTAATTACGTAAGGAATTCGTTTTGTATAAAATGATTTTGATATATATAATATAATATACAAACAGTATGAAATATAAGCTTCTAAAAGCAAACACAGACAGTGTTTGTCCCTGATGTTTAAAATCATAAAGATTACTGGATACAAACTTTTTTTATGAAGGTGAAAAAACTTGGAGATGTAAATGATGACCGGAAGTGTGATTACCCAAATTGTTGGGTTATTAATAAGTTTGCTTTCAGAAGTTACTCCATTCCTCTGGTAAGCGAAAGATTAAAACATGCTGGAGAGGTTAGGTAGCAAACAAAAAAGTTAACATGTAATAGTTATTATCAACCTACCAGCCATATAACGTGTTACTTGAAACGACCTTTCTAAACCGTATCACCCGGTACGAGGGACTTACAATCTTGTAATTCCCTCCAGGAGGGTTTACACAGACAGTTGTAAACACTGTTAGAAGGAATTATAATGATTGTACACCCTGATATATCTGTTAAGATGACGGCTTGAAAGTAAAGGTCTGAAGAAACTAACTTAGACTAATTTTGAAAAATTTCATATGTTTACGACAGAATATGTACAGCAAGTGTTTTGCAGAAAGTGCGTCTCGAACCCGTATCCTCCATCACTTGTAGTTAATGAGTCAACGCCTCAGACTGCTGAGCATCCTCGGGTTTTTCCTTCCTATCAGGGTCTACAACCTTACCATATCCTCGGTATCATGGGTTATCCTTATAATCATCGATAGCTCAAAATTAAAGGTAGCTGTAAACGGAGACATCAAAGAGTATTATTAAATAAACCTTATGCGTCCTCTCTCTTATTACATCTTACGATCTTGCATTGGCGGAATTACATGTACATGATGGAATCGCTTGTCAAAGTCCTGTTAATAATTCGATGAATTTTACCAGTATCACATGACTGTAAAATCCATTGTTATATGGGCCATGGCCTTATATACTGAATGAAATGTCGGACTGTCTGTCTGTCTGTAAAAATGATACTGACTCAATTGATATACCCCTGTACACGAATGAACTCTTTGAGATGAATTCTATAACGTGCTAGGGTCAGTTATTACAATGTGTTTTTGTTAACTATTATAAAATTATACTTTTCAATGGCGTTTCGTTATAAATTATGTTACCGTTTCAAGCATAGAAGTCTACGGAGACCTTCGCTATTGTAATGAATAAGATTAAGACCATACCAAAGCAAACTGGGCCAGCAACCTGATAGTTCGATATCGTCTGAAAGGACTAACTCGGTTATAACACAATTCCTTCATAATTACGAGATTGACCTATTATTTTGGTTGACATCTTCTCGAGAGACTAATAACGATAATGGCCCATTCTTTTATTATGGCGAAACTATGATATAGATATTCTTTGATTTGATTTAAACATATTTTATTCAATGAAGAAAGGGATTAGGAACAAGTTATCCATCTTAGGTAACCTTCTCCCACGTATTTACAAAATGATAGAATTATAACAACATACATGTAATAAGAAAGCAATATAATACAGAAATGGTAGAAAGATATTTACAGAGAAATGAAGAGACGTTTATAGGACATTTCAATTAGCTGATGCAAAACATCAAAGGCACATTTACAACTTTGGTGACAAAACGATTCTGTTCGCCAACGAGTTTGGATCGGGGGTCCTCCTTCTTCCAAAAGTACCTATTGTAGGGGGGGAAGTCTTCTCACTGAATCAGACTCTCCTCGGAACTTATCCTCGGTCTTTATTCATGTTGTACTTTCTAGGAACATGTACGCAGATAACTTCTTCATTTGCCTTAGAGGGAAGTTTAGAGTAATAGTAAAATACAAGCTAACGGTGCTGAATGTTAAAAAACCAAAACCAAAATCTACCTTCGTCTTTCCATTTTTCTTGAGGTTTTGAATAGGAATACAACATACCAAAATAAATTTGCTTTCGGTCATACAGATGTCATAACATATACAAGATGAAAAGCAAGTGATTTTGATGAACAGCGAATAGCCGTATCAATTCTGTATTTTAAAAAATTATTAAAAATAATTTATATTATGATGTAATTAATGCGAATTCCTTCATTCCTAAATAATGTTTTCACGATGTTTAAATAACAAAGTCGCATCAAACGTTTTTATACAATATGAACAGTCTAAAATATTTTCCAACTCCCAGGTCCCATATAGACAAATACAATTTGTGAATAATTCACGATGATTTATTCAAATCCACAATGGCTCACCATCATTCATCTGATGCGTGCTTGAGGATATGAATAAATCATCGTAATTTCTTCACAACTTTTATTTCTTTCTTTCTCTATATATAATACAGCAGGACAGAGCACTGTTTGTGTCAATATTACTGTTTTGATGCGATTAATTCCCATAGGTCTTTCATTGTATAACAACCAAAGCATTATCTGGTACAATAAAGAAAATCTTGATTTGAACCCAGTCTACTCCCCTGACAGCTCCAACCTTTTGAAAGAAGGTGAACCTGATTTATGAGCTTACGGGTATGCCTAACTGTAAAGTGAAAATTATATCTCCCAGGATATCAGAAATAAATAGTTTAGGTCTCCAGTATTTATATGACATAAAGCTGCAAAGACTTTAAAAGGAATAGTGTAGTGTCTGACGAAACCCGAATGTTAACGAACAATCGACATAAACAAAACTACTGGAACAAGTCACTTCAACTACAGTAGATCGAGATGCGCAAATATGTTCAAATGATTAACTACATTACAGACATGGTGACTTTACTTTGATAATATCGAATGAGTACTGTATATCAATATTAATTAAAAAGAAAGATAAATGATGCCATTCATCGGCGTGGTTATACACTAACGATAAATAATAAATGTTATAAAAGAATAGGGCCCGTTCCATAACAGCGAGCGCTTATAATCGCTCATTGATTGCTCAATGTAGCGCTCAAGTAGCGCTCCTTCTCTCCTGAACGACACGGTGCAAAACCTCAAAGTTCGCTCGCTTTGCTACGTAGCGCTACAATTTAACAATCGCGTTTAAAAGAGGTTTAAAAGTAATCGCTAATTGAGCGATTACTTTGAAACCTCTCTTGAACACGGCCCAGGATGATTTTCTGTAAAACAACTTCTTTAAAGTTAAAATACACAGCATTTTGGAGTAAACAGTCATTCCTTCATCGGGTGGAATATGTAAAGAATTAATGAAGGAGTGAGTATATTCTCCGAAACGTCGTGTATTTTCACATTAAAGAAGTTGTTATCCAGAAAATCAGTGAAATATACACTTATTATTTACTCGGCTTTACAGGTTTTTTGTTTTGATATTTCACATAATGAACGAGCAATCGCCATGAAAGGCACTGTAGCTTGTTTTTATTTCATTTTCTTTATATTCAAATTCGCCATTTATTATAAGTTTATGTAGTATATCTATACTCAAACATGTTTAAATAGTAAAACAGCCCATTACACCACCCGAATATTCGTAGTCACAGAAACCGGTGTCACGGAAGTTCTAGCGATGTGAAATGGATCCGCGTTGCTTAATCGAACCATTACCATTCGGTTTACTACAATTATAGTATTATTTCTTTTCCATTTTGTGACATCTCTACATTTCCATTAGAAACCATACTAAAGCCCCTTTAAATTAACACTCTATCAATTGTGTCCCTAGAACTTTCATATACAATATTTTGAAAATATGTTTTGGGGCTCTAACGCTTATCATGTCATCATTTAAACCAGAAACACATATTGTACAATACGCAGCAGGGATATCGTTCAACTAACAATCGTCATCACAAAACGACATGTTCATATGTGTTTCATACGAGTAATTGGTTTTCGATTTCTTGCGAAGGATCTTTTCACCAACGAGAAGACATCAGGTAAAACCACAAAGCAGGCCACGCCGACAAGACAGAGGACGCCGCTGTATCCGATCCTGACAGCACTTGGACGTGCGTCGCCTCGACTTATGAATCTTCCTCTCTGTTTTGTGAGCGAGTTCTTTTCAATTGTCAAGAGAGCTTTTATTTCACTCACGCGTAGTGCCAGTTGGTTGCTGTCGGAGTATTTCTGTTCTGATTTGCATTGGCATTCACATTTGCTTGTTAAGATGGCAGAATAAAGTGTTTGGTATTCACAGCTTGACGTTGGGGTGACCCTGACCTCTGTCACGTAACCGGAAGTATGAAGGTATATGCTAGAAAATGTTGAAAGAACAAACGTACTTCCGGTTAGGGCGGAAGTGTCTATTGTTGGAGTTTGTTCAAGAGTCTCAGTTGAACCAATACTCGTTAGTGATGCTTCAATTAAATATTCACTTGCAGGAGACGATGAATGAGCAAGTGATATGTCGGAAGTAAATAGTGCTTGGCTGGTATCTTCAGTCATGCCGCCCTGCTTTGAGCTCAACTCAACACTTGAAGTTTCCAAAATGGCGTCGGTTAGAGTGGATGTTCCCGAAACATCTGTAAGTGAGAGTGGTAGGGAACTGAAACCTGCACCAGTATCCTGGTGGGTTGTCATGGTAACACGATATGACGACGTACAGCTGGAAGAGGAACAATGTGGAACACTTTCTGAAGTCCCCAGCAATGTATGACTGGTAGTCTCTTCAAACCATATGCTTGAACTTTGTAGGGTAGCAGATGATGTTTCTGGAAAATCATTTACAGAACTTAGGTTACGTTTGGTGATATTAAACAAGTGATTCGTGGTTTATAGTAATTTTAGACATACATTGGATATACCCATTGAAAAATTAGAATTATAACGTTTTTCTATTGTGCCTAGGCATGCCATATGTTCTAAGATAAAACAAACTGTGAATTTTGCAGTAACAAAAAACAATCACTACCTAAGAGCATACCGCCGCTCTATGTTCAGTTCATCAAGTCTGCAAGGCCAGATAGGCTTATGGCATGGGCCGTCGTCCGGCGTCTGTAAACTTTTCATATTTTCGACTTCTCCTCCAGAACTGCCCCACATAATGCTGAATTTTTGTGGGGATGTACCTTGCACCTATGGGATCTTAGTTTAAAAGTTGGTCCTGACCCATCTCCGATATGGGCGTGGTTGGCAGTTTCCGGAAAACCTTTAAACGACAGTTGGCCGAGACAGTTGTAATTTTCAGAATTACATCTTTATTACCTACAGATTCAATTATGTTCATACGAGCGTGGCAGGGATCCCCCCCCCCCCCCCCCCCTAAAATCTTTAAACGACTTCTCCAAAACCGCTTACATCTTCAGTGATGTGAAACACATTGAAATGGCCATTCGAAGGCAAATGGACGCTCATGGCTTAACCGGACCATGTACATTCGTCATAGAACTCTTTTTATTGATTAGGGCGTATTATTTCGCCATTTGTAACACTTATTTAGCTTTTCATGAGAGTACTTTAAGAGCACAGTAAGAACGGCGTGCTACAGTAGGCCTACATTTGAAATGTCCGTTTCAGCATATGTCCATACATAAAAGTGGAATAACACAATTGGTTCATTTAATCGTAAAAACGTTGACCTGGTTTTACTGTAAAATACATAATAACATAAATAGATATGACATTGTAGATGTTTATATTTCATTTTTACTTTAATGAAATTTCATAAGAAAAAAATTTCATTTTAGACAAAAGAAACGAATTTCGTATGTACCTATGTCCTGACAATAAAATAAATCCCGTGAGTCGACTCGATGCACCATATCTTCCTGACATAATCTCCTGCGGTCTGTACCACACGACTGAACGCCCCACTTGTGGTTTTCGCCGCGTTTGAGGACCACACACTTGCCCTGAAACACGGTAGAGTTGTCTGCCCAGTTGGTGTACGACACGGAATCCCCATTCTCCCACGTCAACACACCGTCTCCGTCCATGTCGTTAGCTCCTATGTATACTGAGTTGACTGCAACAAAGTGTATTACAATTTTAATCTCATTAAAAAAATCAGATCGAATATTACACTCCTACTTAACATCCCCCTTCTGAACTTCTGAATAGTGAAAAGGTAACGAAATGGACAAATGCTTAATTAGCAAGTGATAATTCAGCGGAGGAAAATTTATTGAAGGAGTTTTTAAACAAATACACTCAGAGGCAAAATAATAG
Organism: Gibbula magus; assembly: GCA_936450465.1. Classification (NCBI taxonomy): domain Eukaryota; kingdom Metazoa; phylum Mollusca; class Gastropoda; order Trochida; family Trochidae; genus Gibbula; species Gibbula magus. Next base: position 35,411,520 of record OW388294.1, on the reverse strand, counting down.
ATACCAACATATTTAATCCACGAGGTATATTTACGACGGAAAACATAACACCATGTCTCGTAACGCTAACTAAATTTAATTTGTAATTTTTAAACAGTATCTGTTCATCTTTCTAAAAATAACAGGGATTTAAAAATCGTTGTTTTGAAATCACCTTAATCGAGCGAGATAGGAGAGTGAAATATGGTTTTCTGGATTCTTTTGTAACATCCTACAGCAACGATGTGTCATCGATTTAAAGTACAAAATGTTTTGTTTTATTCAGACAACATCACTGAAATAATTGCATACTTCATACAATTTTCACCTTAAATACCAAACACCTTTGAAATAGCACTTTCAGCACCCCATTTGTTTTTCATTTGTGTTAAACACGTATTGATCTTTTCGAAGAATTTAACCTTTGCGAAACGTGTTTTGGTCAGTGATACTTCACACGGGCATCCCTTGTGATGAGACCCGGCTTTCAGATGAGATTTTATGTTGTAGGTCATCGGGCCTGAAAGTTGGGCTTATGGCATGGGCTGTCGTCAGTCGTCCGTGAACTTTTCACATTTTCGATTTCACTAGAATACTGCAAACCCAAAGCTGAAATTTTGTGGGGATGTACCTTGCACCTATGGTATCTTAGTTTGTACTTTTGGTCCTGACCCCACCTCGAATATGGGGGTGACAGGCAATTTCTCGAATTCATTTGATGGCTTTCAGATGAGGTTTATTTTTTCTTACTTGTGATATTGACCTTGACGCAAGGAATTCTTTCCAAAAAACTTAATCTTGGCTGTAACTTTTGATAAATTAGTGAAGTTATTCTTTAAGACTACACATGACCATTCACATGAGGTTGTGGAAGTAGTGCTTTTTACCTTGAGAACACTTAGATATTCTACTCGATACTATATCTTGCTACACCGGTGTGTAACAAGCGCATCTTGTTAGATGATAAAGTCGTAATGAACAGAACAGTAAAGCAATACACCTACACACGCCAGCAAGCAAGGCGATGACAAACTCGTTCTTGGCTTGAGTGTCCAGCTGAAGAAGATGCTGACCGCGCTCGCCACAGAAGTCACGTGACCCTGTCCAGGACAACCCTCCCTCCTCCACGTAGTTGTGCAAACATAAGTTGCTCTCAGTCGAGTAGGTGGCATGTGAAGGACAGGTAGTGGAACCTGAATAATTGGTAGAATCATATATTAACCTGAATCATGTGACTGTTGGTATTATCCGAGCAAGAGCGAAACTATATAAAATATTATAAGTTTCGTTATGGCAAACTTTCCAATAAATAAGTTTTTTAGCAACCCTTAAATTTTATTTACATCACGTACGTCAATAACGTCATCATTAATTGTTTTGTCACAAATGGCGACTAACTCTAAGACAAAGAGCATTGTTTCTTACCAAAGGTAATAAGGGGACGTGTTTGACTAAATAGCACACTGGTGCTATAAAAGGGGCAGTAGCACGTTTTTTGCAAAATTTATTTTTTTCAAATTTCCTATTTATAATGATAGTTTGTGCCATTTAAATTTACTTTAGAGGGTAAAACATCTTATTACACAAACCAATTATCCGTAGTAGTAACAACGGTGTTGCATATAAAGCAAAAAGCATTTTATTATGAACACATTTTATTATTTCGAATGACAAAAACGATTCCCATGGCTTTACTGAGCCATACACTCATTTTAAGCTTGATTTTCCGAAGAGACAATGGTGTTTTACGATTGGTGAAATTATTTTTCAAATACATTTTCGACTTATTTGAGCGAAAAAACGTGCTACTGCCCCTTTAATAATAAGACAATATTTAAAACATTAAACGAGTTATGCCAAATAGTAATCTCGGCATTGCTTGACGTGTTTTCATTTATATAGGCCGAGTACATGTACTTCAAAGGAGGCTACATACGTTGACTAACTTGTTCCTAATCCCCCACGAGAAATAGCTTTCCCCGAACAATAGTGTGACGCCATTAGAGGTTTATAACAAGTATTACTTCAATCTAGTAAATTACCAAGACAATATCAAACTACATTGTTTGTGATGGGGTTTATTAATAAGGAAACGGGTACAAAAGACTGGCTCATATTGTGATTTGTATAGAGAAACAGAACACATTAATCGTCTATGCCACGATCAAGGAAAACATTAGGCCTACATACTAATAGTAATAGTGCACTTCTAATCAGTGTCGACCATTTGAAGGTTAAGTTATAACCATTCATTCATAATCCATTGTTCAGGAAATGTGAATACGTCAAAGGATATTCAAATGTTATTTATAGATTGCTAAAAAAGAAAGAAAAAAAATTCATAGAAGTGTAAGTAATACAATATGCAGCTTTAGTCGTTTAGTCATACTTATCACCCGTGGATTTGAGCCTAAGACCAACCCCACTTTTCAGAGGGTTGTCCTGGTTGGGGTTATTCTCTGGTTATAGACCACCACCAATTTTGCCAGATGTTCCATGGACATTACATATATGTATACTATTATTTTAAGTTAAGTGTCATAATCCTACATAAAACCTATTCTAACTGTCTGAAGGTCTCTGGTATGAATTTTCATCTGAGTTGGGGTCTCTCCCATCTTAAAGCCCACCCCCAGGTTTTCAAGATGTTTGTTTGCCTGGCCCCCTGGTCTTATACCAGGGAGAATACGGTAGTTTATTTTGCCCGGTAGTGTAGCTGGTAAGCAATGGCGAGCAACTCAAGTTCTCCTGCAAGTCATAACTCTATCTCTATCTCTGGTTATAATCAATAATCAAGTCTTGCTGCATTTCGTCGTTTTTTCTGTGCCAGAGATTTTGAGTAGCTACAAAGTCAAGGTGCAGCACGCTACACTGGCACATACAATCTGAGGAATTGCAGCAAGGCTAAATAAGCAAGTGATAGAGTTATGCCTTGCGATAGAAGTTGTTTGAGTAAATGCTGAGTTGTGTTCAATGCGTACATACTATATACAGGGTGAACTATTTGTAACGTGTTCGTCTTCTTTATAATTACATGGTTATATTATTGTTGCAAACTATGGCTATTGTTTATAGCCGCTTCAAGGGATAATAATACAGAAATAATTTTAGGAACTGACTGTTATAACAAATTTCATTTACCCAGATGTAATATTTTTCAGGTAACTTAATTTTTCCCATCAGGGCATCACACCGGTAATTTGTACCAAGTTCAATTACAGATTCAAGGGCTTCATAACTCCGTAAAAAATAATATTTCGGAACTGGACTGTGAACTCGATGAAGAGTATCATCTGGACTACCTCCATATTAAATTTCATTCACCTAGATGTAATAGTTTCCGAGAAAACCTGTCCCCATTAGAGCATCACTGTTCTTTTGGTACTAAGTTTAATTTTAAGTTTTAGTTTTAAGTTTAAATACTATGGACAGGAGGTATCCAGGCCTTCCGACCGTTCAGAGACCTGAATATCGACGCAGACGACTACGATGGGTGAATAAGACGGTGCCAACGTCGGCAGTTGCAACACTTGATTTTTTCAGACGAAAGTCGGTTCTGTTTGTTTCGAGTTGATGACAGACAACGTGTTTACCGTGGCACAGGTGAAAGGACAGCTGCTTGCTGCGTTAGAGGAGTCGTTCCCTACGGTGATGGTAGCGTTATGGCGTGGGAGGCATTTGTGGAAACCAGAAGATGCCACTCATCGTCATCAATGGTAATCTCAACGCGCAACGTTACAGAGATGGCATCCTTCGCCCAGTGGTGCTGCCCTACCTCCAGCAACAGCCCCTGTTTTAACAAGACAACGCCAGGCCCCACACAGTTTGTATCTTACAGGACGTTTTGGCCACCAACAACGTCAATGTCTTACCGTGTTCTCTCGACTTCACCACTGAACACCTCTGGGATCGCTTGGACAGGCGAGTTCGGGCCCGACAACACAATACCAACAGACAAGAGTTGATTCAAGCTCTGCAAGATGAATGAAACCACCTGCCACCTGATCCTATCCGACGTTTGACGTCTTCCGTACGACGTCGAGTCATGGCCTGTATTGCTTCACGGGGTGACCACATTCCATTTTAAACTTTAAAATGACATTTTTAGCGATTGTGAAAACTTTTCTGGTGTGTTAATGAACTGCATTGAAACTCTGAACAATGGGATTTTCGACCCCCACTACGTTTATGTGCATGGTGTACACTCCCCACAGCGTTCATTTGGAGTTTTCCAATCCACTGTCGACATGTTGATGCATTAAATATACTTTACATCAAAGCGCTGTTATTTCTAGTATTCAGTATTCAGTTTAGTATAGTATTATGTTTATTACTGGAAACTAGTCTTACGCGTGCAACGCTTTACACCAGTTTACTTTTGCTAAAGTCTCTTTCACGAATATAGTTTCTTTCGAAAAAATACTTACCGAATTGAATGTCGATTAAAGTAGCTGTGTTATAACTAGTATCCGCCCTGTGTAGATGCGCTCCAAACGGGAACTCAAGGTGAAGGTTGAACACGTCGACGAAAGACGTTGTTGCTGTCACGTATCTGCAGCAGCCAATCGTTGACGTTCTCTCTTGGTACTCTACAGGAAGTTGCTCCAGATATGTTTCGTGAAAGGTCAAGGTCACCTTAAGGTCAGAGTGACCAGATATCACATTTTCGGTCATCTTGAAATAATACTTGTTGAGGAACCTTTCGACAGGTTGAATAACAGAAAGTGATGTCCCATCATGATTCACGGAAACCACCAGAACTGGTTTATTTGCTAAAAGACAGGTTTGACCAATCACCGAGGCCGTGAAAACTACCGCATCACCTGCCTCAGTGGTGCTTGTGTTTACTCCATAACTATAAGATAAGATTGTACTGGGTTCAGCAACTATTATTTTGTAAGACGTATCAGATCCATATATCGCGTTACTTAAGACGTAATGTTTCCCATAATGCACCACCGGCAAAAGCATTTCTTCGATGTGATAGGATGAGTCGGTACAGTCAGTACTATAGAACACAGCGATTGGTTTGTTGCTCATTACGTCACTTCCTGTAAAATCGTGTTCACAACCGCCACCAATGACGTCATATTTGTTTAGATTAAACGTCAATGTGTCACTGCATGTACCCCTCAGGTGTACAGTAACATCTGTGTTATTTTCTAAGGCAACAACAGTCCAACGGTTCGTATCACCATCTCTTGTAATGTCAACAGAAGGGAGGAAATATGAACTCGACAGCTTATCCACAGGAAGTGCCATATATCCACTAGTTGACATGCCGCCCGAAAAGACATGAAGTAGAATCGCTGACACGGCCTCAACTTCCAAACCATTGTTCTGTACTTCAGTGGTACCTTCACAACGTACGGAGCTATTCAATTGAAGGTCAAGGTTACCGTCAGATTCGATCACGTGATGCGTGACGTCATTACGGAAGGTAATATTGACGGCAGTATCGGGGGTTCCGATAAAGGTTAATATGATGTCGTTTGTTGCATGTGGTGGAAATGCTAATACAAAGCGCTTCCCTTCACTATTGAGACATACACAATCTGAAAATAAAAACGATGTTTACGATTACATGCATTACAAGACAAACAATGGGCAGACGTCTTCGCCTTTTTGACTTTGACTTCAAAGAAAGGCGAGTCACAACGTAGAAACGTTTTGTATACAATATATGTTAAGTAGCTTTGTAACCATTAAACTATTTTAAAAAAATAATACAATACAGTTTCAATGACTTATTTAACAATATAACTATTTACATGTTCACTAGACTTTTCAAAAAGAGAACTTAGTTTTGATTAGGTTTTATCTTTAAAGACCCAGAGGGCAGTCAGTTAAAATCTCTTCGGAGCTCAAGGTTATTTTACAAGCCGCGAGTTTATGGGCTATTTTCTACCCTGTTAAGTACTTTTCTTTTTATTAACACTAATCTCCATTTCGGTTCAATAAAATAAACGTTCTTGTAAGTATCTTTATTCAAGAAACCAAACAATAACTCACCTGACAAATGTGCCAGTAATAAAACAACGGTCATATGGAACTGAAATGAGATAAACCGGGTTGAGTTTAATCTACATAAAAGAAAAAATCGAATATTTAAAAAAGAGAATTCTTAAAATTTATTTTAAAACATCGTTATCACTGTTGAGACTGTTATACAAAATAGACTTTGTTACTTTATGAAAAACCCAGTTTAACAATTAGTAGTTACTAATACTGCGAGTATCCTTGGTAACAACTAAAACAGTTAAAAACCCTTTACAAATCTAGTATAGACATATAAAATTCAACCTAAATATTAAATTAAGAATTATTAACAAGTGATGACAAAATCAACTTTAAGAAATTATGAAAAAAGCTAAAAACTAGAAGTTAGAATTAAGTACTGCTAGTGTCTCAAGTTCAACACTTTACAAATCCAGAATACACATAATATTCAATTACTGTAAACTTAAAGTTGAATTTATAGTAGGGGAAAAGATGTGTAAATGATGAGATGATCTAATAAATAATCCTACCATATTCCCAATCACTCGTGTATTCCACACCTCCCTAGGTAAAATAGTCCGGTGTTATGAGCGCCTCGCTGTTCTGACAGTGACCAACCGGGATCAATACCTGTGACGGTTTCAGAGTTGTCAGTGTAAGGTCGGGCTGTTAATGAGTTTACCTGGAACCATGTTGCTCGTCTCCTTCAATATCCCAGTACCTTTAAAGGGGCAGTGGCACGTTTTTTAGGTGAAATAAGTCGATGAAATGTATTTGAAAAATAATGTCACCAATAGTAAAACACCCTTCTCTCTTCGGAAAATCAAGTTAAAAAAAGTGTACATGGTTCCGTAACGCCATGGGAATCGTTTTTTGTCATTCAAAATAATAAAATGTGTTCACAATAAAATGGCAGTCATGCAATTTTTGCTTTATACTCAACACCGTTATTACCACTACGGATACTTGGTTTGTGTAATAGACTGTTTTACCCTCTAAAGTAAATATAAATGACATTAACTGTCATTATAAATAGGAAATTCGAAAAAATAAAATTTGAAAAAAAAACCGTGCTACTGCCCCTTTAAAGAGTATACCCATGTCATACTGTGTCTAGAGACAAACGAGTTTAGTATATCGAGAGCGAGAGCAAGTATTGTCAACAGAAACGCAAATAGGCAAATGTATCTTAGAACTGTGATGTACTAGCTCTAATGAAACAACGGGAATAGGTAGAAGTTTCATATGAAGTACGTTAACTAAATCAATATCGTTAGGTTGAAACACTAAATTCGCTCCCCAAAGTCAGTGTCCAATAGGCTTAGATTAGTCAGTGGTGGGGACTGCCACGAGTTATGACTCGCGGGGGAAGTTTCCCGAGAGGATGATCTATAGTGTTGTCTTATCTTTAACCTCTTACGTGATAATCAATGAAATGCATTTCTCTCAGAATATGGCTCCGGTGAATTAGTTCAAAATACATTTTAGGAAGAATACATGATGATAATGTTATCTGTAAACATTTTACACGAGAAATGTCACTTATTTACTTTGGTCTATGTACGTAAACGCAACTAAATGATTTCATTGTTTGTAGTTTTAGCACTAGTGTCCACCACTATTGTTATGTTTACCATGAGAGCAACTATTATTGGCCCTCACCTAATGGACATTTACGCCTGTACTTAACATCCCAGTATTGATTGATTAGTCTAATGCTTTCTTCTAACGTCGTTGGAACATATCTTTGAGATCTTTGTTAAAGATCAGGACGGACTCTCGCGCTCCTCCATTAATCCAACAATGAAAGTGAAAATGTTGATTATAAAATTAACCAGTCAGCTTGAATGCGAACACGATTAACCTTGTCAAGATCAACTATCCGGAAGAACTTCCATGCTCCTTTCTTAATCAAACAATGAAAGTCAATATGAGGATTTTAAAATGAACCAATAACCTTGAATGCGAAAATAAACCTTGTCTTCACAAAACTACGGAAGACCTTCCATGCTCTTTTTTTTTTTATTTGAATCAGACAATGAAGCAAATGAGAATGCATGAGGAGCTGTGGATTCGTTAAAAATAATCATTTATTTTTAACGAATCCGCTGCTCCGAATCCATTCTCCATATTCATCCATGTATGACGTCACGAAACATGTATATTTGATTATTTTATATTTGAAACAATTAATGTCAATTATGGGACCAAAATCAATTATTTTGCAAATTTCGGCGCTCATTCATCAAGTAGCTGCGACCCTCATGAAATGGATTCTTCCACGCACGTGCGGCGCAATCTTTCTACGCGAAGCGATGTGATTGACAGCTAAACCCCTGCCTGTCTATGCCTTTACAAGTCTTGAATAGAACGCGGGATTCTTACTGACAAACAATCCTAAGATTTCTAACAGCGTCTTGTAGCCAAATGGCTTGAAGCGCTGACTACCAAACGAAGGGTTGCATGTTCGATTCCAGGATCATGCATTACAAAAATTAATTTGTCATAGTTAAGATATTTTAAGATTCTAATCAGATGAACCAAGACAAAATACATCAGTCAAGAAAGGATGTACTCGGTAAGCCATTACTGAAAATGTCAAAACCTAACACCCCTCCTGACTGGGACAGTCAATGGCCAGTAGATTCTTAAATAATAATCAACTGATAACACAATAGAGTGACGTCATGACCATGGACTAAGTCAAACAATTAATGTAAATTCACCAACAACTTAGAATGCGAACAAAACCAACCTTTCATGAATAACATTTTGCCGGAAGAACTTCAACCTTCCTTTCTTAATTCGACAATAAAAGTCAAAATAGATGTCAAAATTAACCAATAGACTAGAAATTGAATAAGGTCAACCTTGTGTTTAAGACAAAATACCCGGAAATACTTTCGCATTCCTTTCCTAATCCAAATATAAAAGTAAAAAAAGATGATGTTAAAATGAACCAATAAATCAGAAAGCGAACAAGACAAACTTTTTCTTCAAAAACATTTTCACCGAAGTACTTCAGCATTACTTTCTTAATCCAACAATAAGTCAGGCCGATGTATTTGTGATGAATTTGTTCTCATTTAGACGATATGAAAACTTCTCACACTTTGACCCCTTCTGTCTTTTTCATTATGCCAAATTTCATAAAGATGGACCACTGCCGTGACGATCACAGGATACGTTTGAGAATGATTGTTTTACTAATGGATACATGATAATTCATTCTCATTGTATGTGATGTAAGTTTATTGGTGGTACAATGGTCGTCAATTTTAAAGATATTTGCACTAAGATACACATGTAGGTGAACAAACTTCCGGTACGCAGCTGTACAAGAGATACGGATACTTATGTTCAGGGTGCATCTCTTGGATTGCTCTCACTTCTAATCTAAGAGAGCTATATCGAGACGGTTGCTCTGTGGGATACTCTGTACTAGAAAAACGCCTGACTTTATTATATAAGTACGAATGGTATGGATACCAACAGGTAACGAATGAAGTACTCAAGCAATGACACGAAAAACGTTAACTGACAGGCAAAAGAAAGTGAACACATCTTTTTAAATCACTATAATTAAACAACTAAATGTGGTAGAAGTTTCAGATGAGGTACATTGGATAGTTGATTCATTTCGGAAAACATCAAAATCCTTAACGTTTAATTAGCCAGTTTTGCACATACGAAATTCAAAAGATGTAGGGGTAAACAAAACACTAGAAAAACAGGTTAACTTTAATTCTTTCTATTCCTTTACGTCGTTAAATTTGTTAAATGTGCCACATGGGTGCTAAATGTGGTCGATTCGTGTGTCAACGCATAATAAAATACACTGTCTGATCGAGAATTAAAATGTCTTATGAAGTCATCCAACAGCTGTTTCTGTGTTCATGCAAAACGTGCATCGACGCTTGTTAATTAACTGGAGGGTGTGGTTTGATTTTAACACGCCATTGTGGACCGTCTGAAAGTTGTCCACTCAACGACAAGTCTTGAGAAAATAGAAATTATTTTAAAGCTGTAACGTTGCATGTCAAACCGACGTTGTCACAGCCATAATGACATTAGCCATACATCAAAGTTCAGCGATCAGTACCTATCTATTGAGCAGTCGAATAACTTCGACTCTACCAGTTCAAAATCCTCTGATGCACGTGTGCATAGTCACACGACGATCTGGTCGCCGTCAATGACGTCACTCAGAGACAGCGTTGGCGGCGGTATAACGCAAGCAAATATCAGCCTTCATGGGGCAAAAAGACCATTGTTTTTTGTGTTCTGGGATTGTCAAACATATCTCCAACTCGGCCGTAATGTGACGAAACATTGACATTAGAAATGCAGGAACAAGGGCGATTCTTGAAGCTTTGGTATCTGTGTGCAGCTTTTGTCAAATTTCAGAAGTTATTCACGTTTGTCTGGTGTTACTTTTGACGGGGTTAGGTATTGTTTTTCACAGATGAGATGGCCAATATTAATAATGTGTAGCAATGTTACCTGTGTCACGTGACTTTACACCAGTATGAAGGTCACGTGATTATCAATATTTTCCAATTTTCTCCAAAATGTGTTAATCTGGTTTTAGTTCAATTTTAAAAACAAAAGTTTAGGCCCGATGTATCCGATGCTTACTGTCAACATCAATAATATCAAATTTCCATAATTTCATTTTAAAAAGTGTATACTTTCTTTTGCCTGTCAATTTATATGGACAGGATGTTACATTTCATATAGATTAAGATATTTCAATGCAGCAAAACTCATATGAATTTAGGGTATAAATTTATTGTGGTTTTAATTTGGTGGAATCCAATGTATGTTGACTTATTTCTGTACTCTTCCCATGTGTTACCTTATACAAAAGGAACCCTGACGTCAGAATCGGCACGATCGATGACGCTTCGATGACTTTTCAGCTCGTTTGCCAATTGGCAATTTTCTGGAAGGGTTTTAGCCATTCCTAAAACCTATACATCCCACTTCATATACATCTCATTTTCCTCACAATATGTTAAAAAACATACGACATTTACCTGTCTGGCATAATGAATTCAAAAAGAATGATTAAGTAGAGAATCATTTGCTACAGCGAGAGTGGAGTATTTATGATTATGGCGACGGAAAATGTTTGTGTTTGGATGCAAAGGTCTCTGTCATATCACCTGTCAGAGAGTCTTTGTGAATATAACATCGGCGCGTCGAGAGTAAGGAACTATAAATGACTTGTAGACGTTATAAATCAAAATCATTGCTATGTTATTTTAACCGACGGTGGAACTTAAACAGGTTACCAAAATTATATACAGTGGCCATGATTTGTATTGACCGAAAAAAACACTAATCTGTCTAAGGCGCGCAATTGGGATATTACTGTAGGAAAATCAGCTGTATTCCCGCAGTGTTAGGATTGCAATTTGATGAGAGGAAGGCGTTAGACATTCAGCAGGAAACGTTACTTCAGATTTAATATATTTTACCGTCAGGAAGTCCCTGTTACACATTGAGGGTTACTTCCCACAGAATTGTAAGGATATATCAGAACCTTATCCAATCTAATTTCAGTAATGAGTAACGAGTTACATATGTGATGTGGTTTATTAAGTAAACAGACCAACGGCCTACTTCACATGTACACGGCACTCAAGGTACAATAACATACATAGGAAATGCATATAGGAAACCATAGTAACAGTCAGCACTGGTACATACTATTTGAAGCTAGACGAGTAATTTGTTGATCTTACAATGTCCATTGCTAAGCCTTCTACCAGGCCTTAAATCACTTCAAATATTAATTATTCTGACCAGACAACAGGTGATGCAAGAATATTTCTGTTGCCCAACATACCATTGGAGTGACATAACAATGGTTTCGCCTTTTACGTGCCCAAATACCATAATGTTATGATTCAAGTTTAAGTCATTTTACTCAACTTGTACATTAATCCTAAAATGGCAAAACTTTGATAATTACTTTACATGTAAATAAATGTTTCAGTGCTGTGCAGTCAGTGCTGGCGGTTGGTGCCTTACTCTGAGGGTGTCCGGCAAGGGACTCGTCCCGAAACAAGTACAATAATTTGTACTATTGCAGATAGTGTGATTCATATAGGCTTAGAACAATGTTAATTTGTTCACTATCTAAATGAGATGTATTTCTGTACTAGATAAAACAACACCAGTGATAACATGTGACATATCACTTCTACAACATGCACTGAGTGGCTTTCATCGATTGAAGCAATATGGATATAAATATTACAGACAGAAAATCAGCCCTATAAACCAAACATTGTCACGGGCCGGTCTCAATTCGATTAAGCTTAATGTGTTAGACGACGGAAGCGAATCACTGTGTATTTATAACATATCATATATCACACCTGGGCGCTGAAAGTCATGGTGAGGTATTTGGTTTATATCCTGTGTTACATACCTGTATTTGGTTATCGCTACCATCACCCAATGCAAAGCAAGCGTTGGTACTCAGCTTTTCTGAAACCAAACCATTGTCTACAGTCCCGTCTACGTTCGACAGTCAGTTTTTGGTACAGGTTAAATACGCCTCCGAGGTGTAGTTTGAAGTATAAGCACAAGGGACAGACTGTTTAAATAATTAGAAATACTTGCCATTTAGATAGTGAAGAAATATAACATCATTATAACATGTTGGACCTCGATTTTTGTCGAGGCGAAATGGTCGTTTGGTAAGTTGTTGAAACAGTCAATGCTGGCGATAGTTACCTTACTCTGAGGGCGTGGGTTTGAATCCAGCATGGGACTCGGCCCGAAAAAGTACAAGAATTTGTAATATTGATGGTAGTGTTATCCCAAATATAACTATGTTATATTTCTTCACTATCTAAATGGCAAGTATTTATAATATTCCGACTAGGGAGCTGTGCCAATTTACGTCTATCAGAGGGGTATTGAATGTAAAATTAGCTTAACTATCGATTGTTTGACCTCGATTTTTGTCGAGGCGAAATGGTCGTGTGGGAAGCTGTTGAAACAGTCAATGCTGGCGATAGTTACCTTACTCTGAGAGCGTGGGTTCGAATCCAGCCCGAAAAAGTACAAGAATTTGTACTATTGAAGGTAGTGTTACCCCAAATATAACCAGTTTATGTTAAAATAAATATTAAGATTTTAGTTTGTATAAAGGCCAAACTAACCATCGGACGAAGTGGTTAATTTGAATAACCATTTTCAAAAGGAAATGTCAACAGGCTCAACATATACATTTTCGAAGAATCTAGCAAAATTATTTATAATCTTTACATCAGAGACATGCATTACATATGATATGGCTTCAGAACTAAGTGTAGGGAAACTGTGGTGTTATTGAAATGGTGAGAGGGGTTTGGGATATAACCTCGCGCTCAGTTTTACTATCATAAGAATAACCTCAGTTGCGTGTTGAATCAATCTTACACAGCAAAACCGAGGAAAACTTGCCTAAACAAGGTGTGTTTGTTAAACACTGATGTCCTCGGACGTGTTATCGGTGTTATCAAGGTAAAATAACTACTACGTGTGAATATTCAGGTCAAGTATTAAAGGTTAACTGTATTATTTATCAAAGGTTATGGCCAGGGTTAACGTTTTATAAAAGCCAAATCACATGACCTCATATGAACGATCTGGATTCAATGGAAAAGTATCAACAGCCTATCACTGAGCAATCAACACCTCAACAAGGTTATGTAAGCTATGTAACTATAATACCCGTTATATTTATTGTCGACAATATATATGGATGAACGTACAACTTATTACTGTGAATTGTCGACTAAAAATCACATGTCGATGTCATGCAGCTTTTTTTGTACGGAATAAAGAAAATGTTTATTGTAAATTGCACTCATTCTTCTCTATCCCAACATAATGAATTCCAATAAAAGATAATATTTCTTTAATCTCATTATCGGGACGTAATTAAAACTCTGTGATTGCAATCAATAGTTTCCAAGTCATTGTAAATAGGGGTTATCATGCGAATGTGTTTTGGGATTGTCAATATCGGCGATGAGGAATTTTTGTGTGAAGAAGTGAGAAAAAATTATTTCGCTTGATAGTCATTTCTATTGATTTCTCTCATTGATCATCGACCCTGCCGTATTCTACACAGCATTACAAATGAAAACGCTATTTTAATTTATTTTTTTTTATCATTCATTCCGATGTGTCTTAACCTTCAACAGTGCTGATTACACGTTTTTTAACAGATTATTAAAACTCATTAAATTTTTTTATGGATAACGTTGTGAGATAAATATCGAGACTGAAAACACTTCACATACTTTAATTAATATAAATCGTTGAACATATTGAAAATATCTATCCACGGCGCAGTATTTTTTAAAACTAATTTGTCAATACAGGAAAGGAAATTAAAGGTTATTCTTATATTCTAACATTCGCATTACTGTATTATGCATAAACAATCAGATCGCAATTCATCGAAACTCCGTGATTATTATTGTTTAAAAAACCCAGTTTGAATCCCTAAATCTGATACATTGCTGGTTTTTGTTATCTTTGACTATTTTCTGTGTGTCTGTCAAGGTGAGCTAAGAGAAGATATATATATATAGTAAGCATTTACTATTCAGCATTAGGTCGTCATTAAACAAATGTAGTGTTGGAAACTGGGCGGGATTGAAAATGCATTAAGTCTGCCATATATGTGATATTACGTACGCTTCATTTCATAAATGAATGCGGTTACCGTTGGTGTTTTGTTGTCATGGCAATAAATGATATATTGATATTATAGAAGCATATATCAATATTCAATATTATATGTCTACCGTTAAAACGTCAAGATTAGTAACGCTCACGACGCGCTGATGTATGAAGACGTTTTAACGTTATTTCTTTTACACTGCATATGGGAAATATCATCTTCTATCAAAATCATCATCATCATCATCATCATCATCATCATCATCATCTTCATCTTCATCTTCATCAAAATCATCATCATCATCATCATCATCATCATCATCAACAAAAACAAAATCATCAATGCCATCATTAAAGGGACACCGCGTCGAGAATAAAAATCAGACCTATGCTGATTAACATGTCTGCTCACAAGTCACAGACACCGAATTTCAGACAATTGACGTAATTGGTAATAAAATCTACTGCATGTAGACAGTGAAGTGAAGTGTAACTCGTTAGCAGACACTCAAATCAGCTTCGTGAGATAAATATGAGACTCATTTTTATCCTCGACGCAGTGTCCCTTTAATATCACCACCAACCCTATAAGCCTTCCTCTTTCCTTACTTACCCGTTAAGCAAACACCATACATGTATATATTATGAGATATTTTGGGAAGGTCTTTTCTTATATATGAATATATGAATACTATTTCACTAAACATCAATCTTTTACAGAAAGTAACAGAACAAGAAGATTCCACTCCACTGTACGCACACATTAGAAAATAAAATAAAGTGATAAAAAGATGAAATAATATTCATTCACGCATCAAATCACACCTACATGTATGCATACATACCGTTAGACTAATTGGATATTTATTTCATCTATCAGATATCAATGTTCCTTTCGTAGTCATGAAATAATGCATATAGACCCTACCATATCCTTTCACAGATTAATATGAATATATATATCTTCCTCTATCACTAAGCAATACACGCCCATGTGATTTTCTCAAATTGATATTGAACTTAGCAAATGGAAAAACTAGATCAAGGGTAACACCAGTTTAAAATGTTGATGAACAATAAAAAAAAGCCCCATCAAATCAACCCTGAATATTTATTAAAAACACCTGTTTGAGCAGTTTCGCACAATCGAAGCATCGAGCTAAAAGATAAACACACAACACGCACTTCATTACATCTTTGCCCCATCTATGCTCATCTATCTATATCTTCCAATTCCTTGTATATCACAGAAATACACGACTTACACAGAACATGTTCGTTTGTCAAAGATTACTGATAATATTATTAGAACCGTATTCGTCACAGGTTTCAAATAATCGACCATGCTATATTCTAATATTCAGTTGACCATTGTCATCATACATGATATAAACTACACGACACAGAAGGTCCCTCCTGTAGAGCCTATCTAGAGCAAAATTAGGTTCTAAGTCATTAACATTTTAATATGAAATGCAAAAAATATTACATGGACAGATTAATATATATAATATTACAAAAAAATTGAAATAGTTGAAGATATTTGATGCACCTTTTCGCTATGAAACTTATATTACTAGTTGTATGCAGCGTTGAGGTCCTATTACCATCATAATAGAACTTCTATTAATAACGCTACGTATTTTACGTCCTACTTTCTCTTTTAACGCGGAAGAAGGAAGTTGATATCTACACTGTCCAAGCATCAGTAAGTAATTTATGTAACATGCCATGATTGATTATTCATTATACTGACACACTGAGGTAGAACAAGGGACTATCCACATATTGTATCAATTAGGTCATGGTAAAACAAGAAGAAAGAACGACGATCATGCAGTGACCTAGTTTCCCCAACAGGAACTAAGCTAATATACAATGTAGGTCAATAAAAGTATATAAACAATAACCTATATAAACAAGAAAATAAGTCCAAACAAGGAATGCCAGTCTTGTATACTCTGTCGCGCTTGGAAATGGTAAAACCGGAATTGGTCTACGAATTCTTTTAAGGCCAAGGAAACCTTTCTGACGGATATTCTGGTCCCAATCAGAATGCAACATGGCGGAAGTGTCTTCCCTTGTTTATATATTGTAACGTATCTATATTCAGGTTCTGCATGTCTTCACTTCTCAATGTTTTCACCATTGAATAAATAAGCACTATATTCTTTGTGAAATCTAAAAGTATCAACCTACAATGTGTAACCATAAATTATATGTCTCAACTTCATTGTATTATAATGTATTAATAAGATAAACGTGTTCACAGGACTTTCCTCTTACATTTTATTTCCACGAAAATACCCCAGGATCACTATCTTACTGTAAAGAGTCTTACAACGTTCATAGTCTAGTATTTTGCTCTTTTGTGTATGTCCTAATGTCAGTTTGACCTAACCTAATAGAATGACGTGGATATATCTATAAACGTGCATTTCCTGGTTGTTCATCTTGACCTTGTAAATATATAAGAACAGGGTCGTCATCATAGTGTAAATCTCCTCCAAAGCGATTTACAAATTTCAACTTTAAAAAATTGTCAAAATCTATCTTAAAAGTTGATCATGCAATGGACTGGAAAGCATTTAACTTTCAATCAATTCAATAACTTTCTTAATTCCCCTTGTACAGAAGAAGTTATTAATATGTTTATTTAATAAAACGTTAGTCTGTCACCCAGACCCCTTAAAGGTACATCAATTGTGTTTCATAAAATTTTATTTGGCTTTAATACGTTCCAACACACCATATGTGCTGTTTACAATACTAACAAATTCACCTAGCTTGCAATCCCCAATCGCCAAACATATCATAATTACTAGTTTCCAATTAAAATTTGAGTAACATCATTATGCATGTGCAGAAACTGAAAGTGCACGTCCTATTTACATGCACAATAGTTATATGACCTATTGAACACTATCAACCCAAATTTGTTATTTCGTCTGGTGTAAATAAGATTCCAAAATTACGTTGGACTCATTGGCGCGCGCCACACGCGGTGCATTGTCCGGTCAATATACTAAGTCGAGTATCATTAAAATGATTGTTTTCAGTAACAGTTGGTACTTCTCGATAAAATAAGACCATTTATAACGTTTGTCATATTTGACCCCCAACAACGCAATGGATGTACCTTTAAGTTAACAGACAAACGGCCTACTTCACACGTTCATGTCATTCAAGGTACAATAACTTTTACGTGCCAAAATACCATAATGTTATGATTTACTCAACTTTACTTTACATGTAAATAAATGTTAAGTATGTTCACTATCTAAATGAGACGTATTTCTATACTAGATAAAACAACACCGGTGATAACGTGTGACATATCACAACATACACGAGTGGGTTTAATCGATTGAAGCACTATGGATATAAATATTACAGACAGAAAATCAGCCATATAAACCAAACATTGTCACGGGCCGGTCTCAATTCGATTAAGCTTAATGTGTTAGACGACGGAAGCGAATCACTGTGTATTTATAAAATATCATATATCACACCTGGGCGCTGAAAGTCATGGTGAGGTATTTGGTTTATATCATGTGTTACATACCTGTATTTGGTTATCGCTGCCATCACCCAATGCAAAGCAAACGTTGGTACTCAGCTTTTCCTAAACCATACCATGGTCTACTGTCACGTCTACGTTCGACAGTCAGTGTTTGGTACAGGTTAAAATACGCCTCCGAGGTGTAGTTTGAAGTATAATCACAAGGGACAGACTGTTTAAATAATTAGAAATACTTGCCATTTAGATAGTGAAGAAATATAACATCGTTATAACATGTTGGACCTCGATTTTGGTCGAGGCGAAATGGTCGTGTGGTAAGCTGTTGAAACAGTCAATGCTGGCGATAGTTGCCTTACTCTGAAGGTGTGGATTCGAATCCCGCATGGGACTCGGCCCGAAAAAGTACAAGAATGTGTACTATTGAAGGTAGTGTTACCCCAAATATAACCATGTTATGTTTAAATAATAATCAGATTTTAGTTTGTATAAGGGCCAAACTACCCATGGTACGAAGTGGTACGAAGTGGTACGAAGTGGTTAATTTGAATAACCGTTTTCAAAAGGAAATGTCAACAGGCTCAAAATATACATTTTCGAAGAATCTCGCAAAATTATTTATAATCTTTACATCAGAGATATGCATTACATATGATATGGCTTCAGAACTAAGTGTAGGGAAACTGTGATGTTATTGAAATGGTGAGAGGGGTTTGGGATATAACCTCGCGCTCAGTTTTCTTTACGAGTTGTACAATCATAAGAATAATCTCAGTTGCGTGTTTAATCTTACACAGCAAAACCGAGGAAAACTTGCTGAAACAAGGTGTGTTTGTTAAACACTGATGTCCTCGGACTTGTTGTCGGTGTTATCAAGGTAAGATAACTACTACATGTGATTAATCAGGTCAAGTAATTAACGTTAACTATAGTATCTATCAAAGGTTATGGCCAAGTTTAACGTTTTATAAAATGGCTTCCAACGTCAAAGTCAAATCACATGACCTCATATGAACGATCTCGATTCAATAGAAAAGTATCAACAGCCTATCACTGAGCAGATTTTCAGATTCAGATTCAGTTTATTCAGTATTTCGGGCCATAAGGCCTATAGTACAAGTACAGAGGCAGATAATAGTTTATATCACGTGGTAACATTTCGATAATAGAAAACATGTTTTAAATACATTGCTATAGCTTTGATAACATCAGTATTTTTGGAATTTAAAAGATTGTTCAATATTTGTTTATAAGCAATCAACACCTATGGCCAAGGTTATGTAGGCTATGTAACTTTAATACCCGTTATATTTATTGTCGACAATATCTATGGATGAACGTACAACTTGTTACTGTGAAATGTCGACTAAGAATCACATGTCGATGTCAAGCAGCGTTTTTTTGTACGAAATAAAGAAGTTGTTTATTGTAAATTGTACTCTCTCTTCTCTATCCCAAAATAATGAGTTCCAATAAAAGATAATATTTCTTTAATCTCATTATCGTGACGTAGTTAAAACCCTGTGATTGCAATCAATAGTTTCCAAGTCATTGTAAATAGAGGTTATCATGCGAATGTGTTTTGGGATTGTCAATATCGGCGATGAGGTATTTTTGTGTGAAGAAGTGAGAAATATTAGTCCGCTTGATAGTCATTTCTATTGATTTCTCTCATTGATCATTGTATTCTACATGGCATTACAATAAAAACGCTATTTAAATTAATTTGTTTCGATCATTCATTCCGATGTGTCTTAACCTTCAACAGTGCTGATTACACCTTTTTTAAAAGATTATTAAAACTCATTCATTTTTTTATGGATAACGTTGTGAGATAAATATCGAGACTGAAAACACTTCACATACTTTAATTAAATTGTTGAACATATTGAAAATATCTATCCACGGCGCTGTATCTTTCAAAACTAATTTGTCAATCGACGAAAGGAAACTAAAGGTTATTCTTATATTGTACTATTCGCATTACTCATTACTGTATTGTGCATAAACAATCAGATCGCAATTCATCGAAACTCAGTGATTATTATTGTTTAAAAAACCCAGTTTGAATCCCTAAATCTGATACGTTGCTGGTTGTTACCTTTGATTTTCTGTCAAGGTGAGCTAAGAGAAGATATATATAGTAAGCATTTACTATTCAGCATTAGGGCGTCATAAAACAAATGCAGTGTTGGAAACTGGGCGGGATTGAAAATGCATTAAGTCTGCCATATATGTGATATTACGTACGCTTCGTTTCATGAATCAATGACGTTACCGTTGATGTTTTGTTGTCATGGCAATAAATGATCTATTGATATTATAGAAGCATATATCAATATGCAATATTATATGTCTACCGTTAAAACAATTCCAGATTAGTAACGCTCACGACGCGCTGATGTATGAAGACCTTAACGTTATTTCTTTTACACTCCATATGTGAAATATCATCATCATCATCATCAAAATCAAAATCCTCACCATCACCATCATCATCATCATCATCATCATCAAAATCATCAATGCCATCATAAACATCACCACCAACCCTGCCTTCCTCTTTCCTTACCTATCCGTTGAGCAAACACATGCATGTATATATTATGAGATATTTTGGGAAGGTCCTCTCTTATATATGAATACTATTTAACTAAACATCAATCTTTTACAGAAAGTAACAGAACAAGAAGATTCCACTACACTGTACACACACATTAGAAAATACAATAAAGTGATATGTTATAATAAAAAGATGAAAATAATATTCATTCACGCACCAAATCATATCCATGCATACATACCGTTAACTAATTGGATATTTATTTCATTTATCAGATATCAATGTTCCTTTCGTAGTCATGAAATAATGCATATAGACCCTACCCTATCCTTTCACATAGTAATATATATGGATACGACACAGAATCCAAAATGGCAGCAGTGTCTTCTATATATTCAGGTTCATCATCATTGTTTTCTTATGTTGTCCAAAAGTTTTCTACATTCGTAGCCGATGCATGTCTTCACTTTCTCATTTTAACTTTGAATAAATGTTAAGCACTATTTTTGTCAAATTTGAAAGAACCAAAATATAACCATCAGTGATATGTCTCAACCTGATACTATTATTAACCGGGGAAGTAGCTCAGTTGGTAGAGTGTCCGCACCGGAAGACCGGGGTTCGATTCCCGGTCGCGTCATACCAAAAGACGTTGCTTCCTTGCCTTGCTTGACACTCAGCATTATAGGGACAGAACAACGCTTGAACTGGCGCTGCACTGTGGCTGTCGGGTGCTATTTGCACACAATAAATTTCAAATGTATGAATGTATTGCGGACAATAAAGTGTTAATAAAAAAATAAATCATGTATTAATAAGATGTAGGATTTACGTATTAACAGGAATTAGGTTCCCTCACATTTTATTTCCACGAACATACTCTAGTAGAACACTATCCTACTAAAAAGAGTCTTACAATGTTATATGTCTTCCTAACTCTGTTACCAAGCAATAATTAAGTCATTATTATACAGTGGCGGATCCAGGAAATATAATTTAATATAGAAATGCAAATATATGGCATCGAGAATTATAATAATTCATAATAATACGATTGAAAATATTTCACTGACTTTTTCGATATGATCAAGTATTACGAGTTGCATGCACTGTTGAGTCCCAGTTACCATGTCAATAGAAATTAGCATATAATTGCTGCCTCACATGGATTTTACGTGCTACTTTCTCTTTCTCTTTTAACGCGGAAGACGGATGTGGATATCGATACTGTGCAACTACATACAGGTGTCAGTAAGTAAATTATGTAACATGGCATGATTGATTATGCATCATACTGACACACTCAGATAGAATAAGGGACTATTCACAAATTGTATTGTTTAGCTCTTGGTAAAATGACAGCAAGCTATCTCTAGAAGAACGACGATCGGTGACCTAGTTTTCGCAATAGGGACTAAGCTCTCAATATAGATCGATATAAGTATCAACAATAATTAATATAAACAAGGAAATATGCCTAAACAAGGAATGACACGCCCGCCGTCTTGTAATCGCTGACGCTCTTGGAAATGGTTAAATCAGAATTGGTCTACGAATTCTATAAAATGCAAGGAAACCATTTGAAGGGCTCTGTGGATACGACACAGAATCCAAAATGGCGGCAGTACTAGTGTCTTTCTGGTCCCTATTACTCCCCCTAATCCTAGTTTGCTAAACATTTACACAAATGAATTTTGGTCACATCACAACGGTTGATGAAAAACATCTAATGTTTTGAGTTTAAAATAAAACTGATTATCCTATCGGAATATCCGCGATTTATTGTGCTTTATGTTAAATGGAAAACGCGCTGATATTTTACGAATTTTACACACTTTTGTGATAGTAGATTGAATGAATATTTATTATATTTCCACAAAGTAAAATATACTGTATCATTAGACTGATCATCATATCTTATGTGATCCATAATTTTTTTCTACATTCGCAGCCAATGCATGTCTTCACTTCTCATTGTTTTTAATTTTGAAATAAATATTAAGCACTATTCTTGTCAAATTTGAAAACACCAAAAAATAACCATCAGTGATATGTCTCAACCTGATTCTATTGTTATCTTGACAGTTGCTTCTGTAGTTATAGGCCGATGCCCTACACTATGCTTTGTAATAAAGAATAAAGAATAAAGTATTATTAACCGGGGAAGTAGCTCAGTTGGTAGAGTGTCCGCACTGGAAGACCGGGGTTCGATTCCCGGTCGCGTCATACCAAAAGACGTTAAAAGATGGGAGTTGTTGCTTCCTTGCTTGACACTCAGCATTATAGGGACAGAACAACGCTTGAACTGGCGCTGCACTGTGGCTGTCGGGTGCTATTTGCACACAATAAATTTCAAATGTATGAATGTATTGCGGACAATAAAGTGTTAATACAACAATCATGTATTAATAAGATGTAGGATTTACGTATTAACAGGAATTAGGTTCCCTCACATTTTATTTCCACGAACATACTCTAGTAGAACACTATCTTACTAAAAAGAGTCTTACAAACGTTATGCGTATTCTGATTAGCTCTTGTGTGTATGTCCTAATGTCAGTTTGACCTAACCGTTATACATAGTGACGTGGATATATTTATATAACCGCGTTCACTTCCTAGTTATAAATCTTGACCTTGTAAATAAGAATAGTGTCGTCATTATATTGTAGCGATTTCCACTTTCAACTAGACGGTAAATATGCCACAACTACTTGTTCATACATTGTTCATGCAATGGATTGGACATTATTTACACTTTCAATAAATTCAATCAATTTCTTAATTCCTTTGTATAGAAGTAGTTATTTATGTTAGTGAAACGTCTACGATAAAGGTCTAGTCACAAGTGACAGTGTCGTATATGTCAATACCTGATGTTGGGCGTAGTTCAGTTTGAGCACTATATTCTGTAGAAACCCTTCTACATGTAGTACTGTTTTAGTATACTGTCACGTTCAGTGCAGTAGCAGGCAGCAAACACTGCAACGCAGAACTATAGTAATATCGAGATATTTTAATCTGCAATAATATTAAATCAATGAAATACTGTGAAAACATGAATTATCGTCATATCATTTCTGAAACAGTACATAGTTTGTGTCAGATTTCATATTATAAAGGCTTACAATGTTATTGGTATGTTACAAATCATTGCATATTAGTTGACCTGAAACTGTCTGTAACGAAAACACCATTCAAAGAGCCACTAGGATCTATACAAAACACGTGTGGTGGACAGCAATGTTGTTCAAACAAAATACGTTTTGCTACATTTACAAATTTTGTTATTAAGAGCGTTTGATATTACGGTTGACTTGAGTAAAGGACATCCTCGGTTACCCAGGGTGTTTTTATGCTCCGTTACTCTCCACTATATCACTGGGTGATATAGTGGAGAGTAACGGTGCATATATAAAACCCTGGGTAACCGAGGATGGAGTCAGGAATGAATCTTTGTGTATTATAGTCAACAAACGAAACATTTACTGATAATGTAAGAATTTGACTTACATTATTTTATTATTATTAATTATGTTATGCTTCGTTAGATAAATTGCATGTGTATTGCATGTAAACAAATATTCAAACTCGTCATCTCACGTCATCTCATCTCCAATAAGACTGTCCAAAACCAACAATTTTTTAAACATTTTGAACGTACCCTTGTTAAACCGCTCGCAGCTTCCCCTATGATTGCTCATTCTGTCTGTTGTGAAATCATCAGCATTGTCCGGTGCACCTTATAGTTGCTCCAAGCGTTATATATTTATCCACTGGTAACTCTATTTTCGCCTATACATTTCGATATAATATGTGATTGATTATTGAACCAACAAAGGCGATGTCGACGTTGATTCGATAATTACGCAGACGGTTAGGTAAGAGAATATTTTTGCCAAATGTTTGGGCCAGTTTTGATTTACACTTTTGGGTCATGGGATTGAGCAATGTGTCATGAATATTCCCAGTTATGACAACATGATAAAACTGTATTGCTGTAATTCTAGCTTTTATCATTTGTGTGAAATTTTGAAAAAGGCTGAGTTTCATGCAAAACATGTGGACTTACAAAATGATGAAAAACGCGATTGGCGTTATTCATTTCTCAAATTTCATCAGTGACTCAATACATGTATAATCCATTTGTCGATACGAGTGTTTTGGGTATATTTCTATTTATGTTTAAAACGACACGACAACAATTGTTTAAACATCTGATAAAAATCGTTTATGAAAAAAACCTCAGGCCTGATGGCATGGGATGGCGTCCGTCCATCCGCCCGTCCGTCCGTCCGTCCATCCTTCTGTCCGTCCGTCCGTCCGTCCGTCCGTAAACTTTTCGCTTTTTCGACTTCTTCTCCAGAACCAATGACTCCACATAGCTGAAATTTTATGTACAAACTCCGTGGATGAAGGGGATTCTAAATTTTAGATCTGGTGACCCTGTGACCCCAAATGTGACTCACAGGGGTGATGACCCAAAAAGCAATGTTCATCTTCTTCTCCAGTCCCAATGAACGTAGAGGGCTGAAATTCTATGTACAGACTACTTGACTGAAGGGGATTCTAAATTGTAGATTTGGTGACCCTGTAACCCCAAATGTGGCTCACAGGGGTCATGACCTAAAAACACTATGTTCATCTTTTTCTCCAGTCCAAAAAGCTCTAGAAAGCTCAAAAGTTATGTACAGACTCTTTGGACAATGGGGATTCTAAATCGTAGATTTGGTGACCTTGTGACCCCAAATATGGACCACAGGGGTCACCGCCTAAAACACCTGTAATAATAGTTGTGAACATAATGAGATTTTATGTGCACCTCATTCAGTATAGTACTTCATTCAGTTTACGAGTAATACTACATTGTGGACATGTTTGATGTAGTCAGTGTGAAATTAGAACTTTTGAATAGCCTGTGAACTGAATATTGTGACAGGATGCGGGGGGGGGGGGGGGGGGGGGGGGGGGGGGGGGGGGGGGGGGACTGGGGGGGGGGGGGGGGGGGGGGGACTGGTGATGAAATAAGATAAGACTATTAGAACTAGCTGCATGAGTTTGTCAGTAAAGAAAAATACATAAAGATTGGGGAAAACAAAAATTAAAATATATAATTGACTGGCTGTGAGTCCGGGGTCTGCCTGTTGTGTAATTGCAGGTGTTGACCTGGGGAGTGACCGCTCCCTGGCAGAGATGCAAACAGCAGCTAATACACAAAGGTTTCAGGTTACTTCAAACATCTCGCTGTGTTACTGATTTAGTCTTACACTCAGATGCTCAAGATAATTTATTAATTAAATATTGAAAAGGATCCTGAGAGAAACAGGATATTTAGAAACCTATCGGAGCTCGTTTTCATTATTTAATAAATGTTGATAGTTCCAGAATGAAAATACAAAGTAAAACAATAAAATGCAAAGGTCTACCTTATTTATAATGAATGTGGATTAATGTGTAACCAATTTTGATAATAACTTAAATTTGATGACTGGGCAATGATTAAATTACTATGTGATATATTAATCTTTTCGTTAGAGATAATTAATGACATAATTCCTGATGAGCTTCAGAGCCAATGGCTCTATTTTTATACACTCAGTTTAAGTAAGCATATTCATTGCAGATTTGGACATTAAGGACAAGCAAGATGACAAACACACATGACACAAAAGTCAGATTCGACATTACTGTCAATTTACCAATGCAAATTTCTCTCAAAGAACTCACTACAGACCAATTTTGGCAGTCCCTTCTTAAGGCGAAATCCGATTCGGAGAAAGGTAAACAAAAGTGCATCAATAACACCAACTCTGACCACTTCAGTGGAAATAAGTTCAATTCGATACAAAACATCCGTCTGTCAAAACGTAAGTTTCCAAAAGAAGACTCCTCTACCCATCGGAGCGTTTTCCAAGCTTTTCAAAGCGCTGTTCAAAGTTTTAAGGACAAGTTAGGACTGAAAGAAGGATGGCAGAAGTTGAAGCAACTACAGGACAAGTTTGAGAAGCTGCTCATAACAAATCTCTCGAGGAAAGCATTGCATCCTGTCAGAGCAGACAGCCATAAAACAGGAGGAAGTATCACTAAGCTCATCATCTCATACAAAGAAAAGGAGAAAAACAGTAATTTGGAACAAACGCTGGTCAATGAAGTGAATGCTGATACTGACTTTGATGAAGACGAGGCGGGGCGAAACCTAGAGCTGGAGATGGAAACTTATGAAGAAAAGCTGGAAGAAGATGAAATTCTAAGAGAGAGACTGGACGAAGGTATTTTTGAAATAATGACAAGAGGTATCGTAGACGCCAAAAATGAAGATTACACTTTGCATTGTGATGCAGGAACATTGGGAGGAGAAAGAAGAGACGAGGAAGATACAGTCGATGCACTCGAAGAAATGGAGTTTGATAACAGTGAAGTCAAGACTTTAAGGAAAGCAGGCGACAAGGATGAACGGAAGATGAAAAGAAAAGAATGTGATGGGGACGTTACGAGACCCGAAATAGAATTAGATTCTACTAAAAATGAAGACAAGCCACCAGGATCAAGGCTTGTCAGGAATGAAGATGGATTAAAGATTGCACGAGGATGTGTCAGGGAAGATCATGAAGAGATATCTGACATGAACGAAGGAATGCCAATACAGGTAAACGAAGGCCACAAAACCAAGGAGATGGTCAGAGAACAAGCATCCCGTGATTATGACAAGGCAGATGAGCGGAAAGAAGGAACTGTAGTTTTACAGAGGGACTATGCTGACGACCGAAGAGAAGGAAATGTCCATGGTAGAGATGAAGAGGGTATGGATGGAGGATGTTGTGGAGAAACAGATGGCCAAAATCATCAAGTCAAATGCAATGGCAAAGGTGCAGGAAAACTAAAACTAAAGAAAGATTCCAGACAAACCAGCCAGAACTCTCCAGAAGATCCAAATACAAACTTGAGACAGAAGGATGATACTGCAAGGATCAGGGGAACAACATGTAGCAAATACATGATAAGAACACATGCTGATGACGGTGACAACCAGATGAGGCAGGGAGAACATTGTGAAGGTCATTCTGAAAAACCATCAACTGCACTAGCTGGAACGAGTCCAAGAGCAGAGAGCTTGATTGACGATAGATGTTGCCCTCAATGCCCTGAAAACCCAAGCTTCCTTTACGAAAAGTCAAATCATCATTCAAAGAAGAGACTTCCATGCCCATGCTGTTCCCCTCACTCATGGTGTTCGAAGAGAAGATGCCATCGGGATAAAATGAGAGTAAGTAATAATTGATGTGTTTAGTTCTCCATGTACCGATATATATATTTAATATAATATATAAGAAATTGGCTAACAATATAATTTTGTCTCCACTGACAACACTTTTAGATTTATGCAACATTTTGCATAGTAAGTCAATGGAAATTACTCATGCATTATGTTCCACAGTATAACTTTGATTTGAAATGATTTGAATGCCCCTCATGATTGATTAATTACTTGCAAAATAAGAAGATGCCATTAACTGAAAATCATACATTTTTGACAACACATTGTATACAAGATATGTCGCTATTTTGTAAACATCAGAAACCCACGAGGAGGCCAAGTGATTGCGTCACGCATGAACCAGATCACTTCGAGAAAGAAGTGGCTGAAAAGATGGACGCATTGCAAAGCTTAATCTCGACCCTTTATCAATTTGTTCGACAGATGAAGGACACGTTGAGAAAACAAGAGAAGAAATCAACATTGCTAAGAAGGAAACGCCTTACAGGGGGTAGTTTTATTCATTTGATGTTGTTCCTCCACCATGACATCTTTTTTTCTGTGTGTTCATCCTTGTTAGTTCTCTTCTCTCCCTCCTGTTCTGTTCCTGACGGTCATTCTCAATATTTCTCCAATTTTATGATCCTGTTCTCATGTTTGATTTCAGCCTCCCTTCCCCTTAATTTCCCCCTCTTCTTCTCTCTTGATTTTTCATTAATATTTCTCTTCCCCACATTTTCTTTTCTCCTAATACCCATTCGGAACACCTCGGCCCTCTCCGTTACTCTCCGTTACACTCATTAGTGCCACGCATGACTCTCGTAGTTTCGAATGCCTAATACCTATTCGTTTTGTCTTGTAACCGTTCTTCTGTCTACCTTCACTTTTTAAAATCCATTTGTTCTCATAGAATTCTACGGCCTTGATAAAGCAGTGGTTAATATCGTCTGGGGTTCGAATCCCGAAAATGTTTTGTCATTTTTGTCTGTAGTAGAGAGCAGTTTTGCAGTAGTAACATTTGCGTGAAACGCAGCACAGGCCGTCAGTTCGGTCTCACTCATGTTTCGCCAGTTTTACAGTTTTTTGTAAGTGATATTCTCTTTAAAGACCTACATTTTATCACCATTACCTCAACTAAAATGTAGTGACAGTTGTTAATCCAAAGGACAATGATAAATTGTCTAATTATAAATTCTTCTACGTATTTAATAACGTTAAATTTGTTACGTTTATTTACTATAATTAATAATTAATGGATTAATAATCTTTGGGGTTAAAATGAGAATTATTAAAATAATATTAATTTTGTCGTACAATATCTTTCCAGATGATGTCAGCAAGTGCCAACTTGATATTGGAACATTACTGGATCACGCCGGAAACAGCCATGAGACAATCAGGGATAAAAATGTACTGTTTCCTCTGCTTTTCATTTGATTTGTGGAATTGTTGTGAATACTATCATGTTATGTAACTATACTTCTCTAACATGTTCCAGTGTCACCTTGTCCTATTCATACTTACAAATATCATGTCAGTGTATTTAAACAAAAAAGATGCACATTTTAAATAAATATTACTTTTGAGAATCTGTAAACAAACTTTGGCTCATCAGGCGTTTGTCCATGTATTTGACATTAAACAGTATATGTGGTAATCAACAGAACGCCAACAAAGGCCGCCCAATGTTTTATATCCCCCATTCTCTTCCCACAGAGGTTACTTCACTCAATTTCCCCATCCTAACACACGTTGCATATAGGCCATATTTCACGATTCTCGCACAATCCCTTGGCGGTGAAGGTTTGCAACGCTGGTAATGTCCTTATTTTGTAATTTTTGCTAGCGAATTATGTCTGTAAACAACTTGTGTGCAGCACACAGATGAAGCAACTCGACAGTGACGGAAGGCTCAGTAGGTTTCTTACCAATTTAAAACATTGCTATATACTATACTTTATACATAAAAACGTGTGCTTAATCCATTTCTGTTATAAAAAATAGTGGTCACCGTGCTCGTTTCGAAATATGAGCTCCCAATGTAGGTAGGAGTGCGACAAAAACATTACATTTTTCAATATCATTTCAGACTATCATGATGCTAAATCAATAAACATATTTCATAATAAAGGCCTTATTCTACGAAAAGGGTTATGGTTACACGTTTATTCAAGACGAATATACAATTTTAATGTTATCTTTATATAATTTAATTTCTAATGTGCATAACGAACATTGTTACTGAAAGTGTACACTAAGGCTGCAAGACTATGTGACTACAATGCCTATCTGAAGTGTGAGATCAGGGCCGTGTTCAAGAGAGGTTTCAAAGTAATCGCTCAATGAGCCATTACTTTTAAACCTCTCTTGAACGCGATTGCTCAATGTAGCGCTACGTAGCAAGGCGAATTTGCACTGTGTCGTTCAAGAGAGAAGGAGCGCTACTTGAGCGGTACATTGAGCGATCAATAAGCGATTATAAGCGCTCGTTGTTATGGAACGGAACCCAGCTCTGCTGGAAGCACTTGTAAAATCTCCAGCCTATTTGAATCTGAAGCCTATTGACAACTAGGGATGCTCAGAAACAATGGTAAGGAACCTCCTTAAGGCAACCAATGAGGATTCTCTATTATAAATTATAGATGTTTGACCATCAGCTGCAGGTACCCAATGGAGACAACAGGACAAAACTCTATTCACGTTTTTCAACTTCTTATCAAATCACTAAAGGTTTTGAAGGCTTTAGAAGTTTGTGTTCAGGTTTGACAATGGATATAACTTGACCTTTTGTAAGCGCCCGACACCTATCGGTGATAGTACTACCTGAAAATGTAGTTTCAGCTTTTTCTCCAAAACGAAAAGCTTGAGTTAATTGAACTTGTTGGATTGTATCATATTTTCTAACGCCTAGTAAACTACAGAACCACGTCATTATTTTTCCAATGACATTATTACGGCCGACTTTCTTTATCCAGGAAATCCTGTATAAGTTGGGTAACAACCCAAACAACCCGCGAGCTTTATACTACCTGGCTAATAGGTACCTGACCGGCTTGAGGGACTTCGAGTTGAAGGAGCTGACGTAAGTTATTCATTATAAATTAAGACATTTTATGGAGGGTTCCCCCACGCAAGGTTGACCTCTACCAATCACTCTATAACTTTAACCTCAGGTTGTGTTTCCATGAATACGTTTTCATTATCAAAGAAACAGAATCATCTGCTCACGTCGACTATCAAAGTAATATTCCTTGCAGATTTTCTTAATATATATATATATGCTATGGCCATTGAGATCTGCTTTTGATGTAAACGTTTACACATCCATTTATTGAACTGCTATTTCTTTTTGCAACAATAATCTTTTTACTTTGTCAAGAGATGGTGATAACCCGGCAGAGAGGGTTATCAGAGCGTTCATGCACCATGGGTTGACGATTGGACATCTTGTGGAGTATTACAGCGATGATTTCACCCGTCGAGATGATATCCTTCTCCTCATTGACAGAATACACGCAAACTGTGTGTACTGTTGCCCAGAAGGAACATGTGGATAGAGTTATTGTGCTGTCGAATTCAGATAACACCGCTTCACCAGTATCGCAACCATCAGCGGCGATATTGCGTTAAATATGTCCACCATTAACACGATTTAACTGACACTAAATTTGAGAACAAGTTTGGAGTATTTGATGACCTTGTAATGACAAGGAAGCGTCAAATCATGTTGGAGTAAACCTCGCATCGTCACTGAAGTTCACTTATTTATTATAGTTTGCTTATGTTTTACCTGGAATGGTGTTTGTATGCTTGTATTATTCTTTATTGGTTTGCTATTAGTAATGTTTGGGATAAATGTTCCTTTTAAACACAATGACTGTTTATGTGTCTGCACTTTTGTTTTTGTCAGTAATCTGTTGCTGCTAATGAGGAAAAGCTAGTGTCATGTAATAGTTTCCTTTCGTTTCGGGGTGGTGGGAGGGGGGTTCGGGGAAACATATTACAATATGTGGCCCCCTCCCCCCTTTTCAGGGATCCACTGATATATATATATATACTGATAAAATTCCACATACGGTATTATTGGAAAAGGAGTCAGGCATTAAGTGTAAAGGAAAAAGATAGATTATGTAAATAATGTAGTATCAACGTATTATATTTTGCTTGTGTGTCCATTATAATATGATAAATTACGTTGAAAATACCCTCAATAAAATTCTATTATGTCCATCCTCTACAGATAATTATTTATCTTTATTAAACTGTAAAAATCTGAATGTAATTAAACATCTTGCAATGTTTACATACAATGCTATGAATATCAGACATTACTGGTATAAGAGAGCAGCGCAATGGGTCATCGTATTATAAACCATTTATTTTCAAGTATAGTCAAGTGTATTATGTACTATATAAGCCTGTGACATTTGAGTATGGAATAAAGAATTTCGATTTTGATTTGTAAAGGAAGTTCAAGGGAATATTTTTACATTATCATGCGAACGAACATGGTTCAAACGTATCATATATGAAATGCCTCAATATTATATATATAAAAGGTTGTTGACCAAACCATTTGTGAATCGTATATATTTCCATGAATAAAATAAGTTTCCTTTAAGTAAACATTAACATTGATTTGACAGTATTTTGAGTATATTTTCGTTTTATTCTCTATAGTTATTTTAGCTTTAGTGATTTTCAATTTATCTTGTAATTTATGCCAGTTTGGTGTTAGCTATAGGGATTTTCACTTTATCTTGTATCTTATGCCAGTTTGGTGTTAACTATAGTGATTTTCACTTTATCTTGTATTGTATGCCAGTTTGGTGTTAGCTATAGTGATTTTCACTTTATCTTGTATCTTATGCCAGTTTGGTGTTAACTATAGTGATTTTCACTTTATCTTGTATTGTATGCCAGTTTGGTGTTAGCTATAGGGATTTTCACTTTATCTTGTATCTTATGCCAGTTTGGTGTTAACTATAGTGATTTTCACTTTATCTTGTATTGTATGCCAGTTTGGTGTTAGCTATAGGGATTTTCACTTTATCTTGTATCTTATGCCAGTTTGGTGTTAGCTATAGGGATTTTCACTTTATCTTGTATTGTATGCCAGTTTGGTGTTAGCTATAGGGATTTTCACTTTATCTTGTATTGTATGCCAGTTTGGTGTTAGCTATAGGGATTTTCACTTTATCTTGTATTGTATGCCAGTTTGGTGTTAGCTATAGTGATTTTTACTTTTGTATCTTTTGTCAATTTGGTGGCATATACCAATCATCGTCAGTTCTTCTACTATAGCTTCTTCTACTATTGGTGCTGCTATTATATTGACTTTAAGTTATGTTCAAGGTTACAACAATGGTTTGTGATATTTAAAGAACCTGGTGGAGTTTGTTTAATTTTTAGCCTTCAACTCCCGATTCATGTAAAACTAGAGGAGTTTCTATGCTTAGTATGTAACTGTGACTTGTGTTACAGTTTTGTCATATTATTTGTTTTCATGTATATTAGATTCGTGTTATGGTGCCTTTCTAATCGTTATATTAATTAATCCTATGAATAGAGTTTGTGTTCTATTTACTTCGCACATGCCTATTTTGAGCTTTCATTTGGATTTACACTTTGTGTAGATACAACTAGATGGATGTATGTGATATTTTTATGAACATTTACTTAGTGACTGTATTAACATCAAACAATAAATAGAATAGTTCTAAATAATTTCGTTGAGTTTTCATATTTTATTTTTCATTTTGTGTCCTTTATGAGACGTACAAAATGTATTAACTGTTGCTGAAAATGAAATCTGACGCTAATGTGTTCAGTGAAGTAACAATATAAAGGTTAAATTTTTTACAATGTACCGCGGCCGCCAACTGATAACATTTTGGAAAGGGGTCTATATATAACATATATAAAGAAGCATTTTGCACATATACAAGTCCGTTGCTCAATTCTCATTGAAAACAAATTATTGTCATACATTTGGCCTGTGATGACTATTAACTTAAATGAGCACCATTTTACGAAAAATACTTTGTCACTTTGACAAATGTAACTTTGATCAATATAATCGATCATTCAATATCGATCGATCATGTGCTTTAGCCCTAATGGATGTAATACAACATAAACGCTATTATCCTCCATAGAGCCGTAACATCTCGTGGCGTGTCAACTTGGTGAGTGAGGAGTAGGCCTATGTTGGGCGACTCTCAATAAAATATGTGTGTATCAGTGCAAATTATTCTACATAAAGCAGATACCTGATGTAACACAGCAGAGTCAATGCGGAGTTATTGATTGAATTTATTGAAACTTGAACAAATTGTATTGAGTCAATGAAAGGGAAAGGCACTAATTTTCCAACGTGAGTTGTTTAATAAAGATGCACCTCATTATAAGAGTATAATTCTTAATTAATGATATGATTTATTAACTATGAACGTTGCAAAAAATATATATACGCCTTTATTGCTAATTGAAATACTTGGATAGTCCTCTCTGAAACAAAAACATCAGAAATAAAGGAACTCTAGTTATAAATGTCATTTTTATGATACCACATCTTTCTATAGATGTAACCCAATTCATATCTTCCCACATAACCTCGTTGAGGAGATTTGCCTTTGATTACCACTGTTGGGTAAGCATGAGTAATACACAAATGTTGACTGCACTGCACCCGATGTAATGTTCATAGGCCACCCTCCGTGGGTGATATCGAGTCGATCTGCAGCATAAACACAATGAGCTGAATTATACATCTGGGTCATATAAAAATAACTTTCAATTCTCGAGGATCGGAGATTTCCAAGAAGTCCTTCGATCGTCACGACACCTACATGAAGTCTTAACGCATGCGCACGTCTGTGTTCTATTTTTAAATATGGAAAGTTGCAACTTTCGCTTTTGGTATGAGAAAATGTATTCGATAATTTGTTCATTTTTATCGAAAATTACACACTTACTTAAATGATCTGGATTGATATATGAGATTCAACGTGTTTACTAGATTGTGGGTGGATGTTTGCACGACATTACAAGCGGACTGACGTATAGACACTGTGTATATGGAGGTAAGAGTTAGAAGAGTTTACCTCAATACACCATGCATACCAGCAAATGTCCTGGACATACACGGTGACTTGGCATTATAAATACTAATAATACATGTGTATTATATAATCAGAACTCTTCTTTGGATCTTTTGTGAACTTGGATCAAGACCAATGACCGGACGTATAACATTATAATATCTAATTTTAGTTAGATTGGATCAAGCCTGGTATACTAGCTAAACTGAACCTGGATAAACATCAACACAAATAGGTCTATACCATATAGGTCAAATAACAACTTTACTCTGAGCGTGTACACGTTGTGATAATTATATGGCGGAGAGGAAAGTCGTCTTCACAACTTATATAACAATCTGTATACCATAGCATGAAATCTATGAATTTTATGTAAACTATCCTGAAAGGAAAAAGAGGTATCTATCCATGTGACATCAAGAAACATATATACGATGGCCTATATCTGCAACATATAGTCTATCTAAAATGAGAAAGTGCACAATATATAAACACGTTTGATGATTATTTTAATGAACGGTTTGAATTGTTTTTTACCTATAAGAATCAGGAATTGTTTCGACTGTCTAAACAGGTGATCACCACAGGTGATCATCACAAGCCAGCAGTGAGCTAGTAATGAGTGACAGCGGTCTACCCTCAAGTATACACGACCCTGAGGGTGGGGCGAGAACATTATATGAGCCCGGGGGTCAGGCCTTCATCCCAGACAATACCCAGGGGAACTACCACGTTACCTCCAGCAACGAGGCTTCAGCAGGTACAATATATACCTTATCATGATTCATTAGGTGTTTGGCAATACAGGACATTTAGACAGTGACCATGTGACATGTTTTGGGTATAACCATACTAAAATTCTAACAGAGACCATAACATAAATTTAGTTTATTGTCTTTGCTGCTTATTCTAATTCAATTCTAATTTTTCTGTCACCATAAATTGTAGATTTGGTGACCATATAAAGAGTCACAGAGGTCATAACCTACAGTCCTATTTTCATCTTCAGATCGATAAGCAGTAAAATGAAATCGTTTGAGGAGACTCCTTGGCTAAATTTGAGACTACACATTAGATTATATTAAATGGCTAAGTGGCCCCTAATAAGGGCCACAGGGGTCATGACCAGAACACCTATATTTTCTTCTTCTCCAGAATCAATAGACATAGAAGGCTTACATGCTGTGTTCAGACTTGTGTACTACTTCACTACTGTATTTTCGACTATAGCTTCTTCTACTATTGGTACTGCTGCTTCTTTAGCTTCTTCTACTATGGTGCTGCTTCTATAGCTTCTTCTACTACTGGTGCTGCTACTATAGCTTCTTCTACTATTGGTGCTGCTTCTATAGCTTCTACTATTGGTGCTGCTACTATAGCTTCTTCTACTATTGGTGCTGCTACTATAGCTTCTTCTACTATTGGTACTGCTACTATAGCTTCATCTACTAGTGGTGCTTCTTCTATAGCTTCTTTTAATGTTGGTGATGTTTCTATAGCTTCTTCTACTATTGGTGCTTCTTCTATAGCTTCTTCTAATATTGGTGCTGCTACTATAGCTTCTTCTACTATTGTTGCTGCTTCTATAGCTTCTTCTACTATTGGTGCTGCTACTATAGCATCTTCTACTATTGGTGCTTCTTCTATAGCTTCTTCTAATATTGGTGATGTTTCTATAGCTTATTATTATATTGGTGCTGCTACTATAGCTTCTTTTACTATTGGTGCTGCTACTATAGCTTCTTCTACTATTGGTGCTGCTTCTATAGCTTCTTCTACTAGTGGTGCTGCTTCTATAGCTTCTTCTTATATTGGTGATGTTTCTATAGCTTCTACTATTGGCGCTGCTGCTACTATAGCTTCTTCTACTATTGGTGCTGCTACTATAGCTTCTTCTACTATTGGTGCTTCTTCTATAGCTTCTTCTTATATTGGTGATGTTTCTATAGCTTCTACTATTGGCGCTGCTGCTACTATAGCTTCTTCTACTATTGGTGCTGCTACTATAGCTTCTTCTACTACTGGTGCTGCTTCTATAGTTTCTTCTACTATTGGTAATGCTTCTATAGCTTCTTCTACTATTTGTGCTGCTACTATAGCTTCTTCAACTATTGGTGATGTTTCTATAGCTTCTTCTACTATTGGTGCTGATTATAACTTCTTCTACTATTGGTGCTGCTTCTATAGCTTCTACTATTGGTGCTCCTTCTATAGCTTCTTCTACTATTGGTGCTGCTTCTATAGCTTTTTCTACTATTGGTGCTGCTTCTATAGCTTCTTCTTCTATTGGTACTGCTACTATAGCTTATTCTACTATTGGTGCTGCTTCTATAGCTTCTTTTTCTATTGGTACTGCTACTATAGCTTCTTCTACTATTGGTGCTTCTTCTATAGCTTCTTCTTATATTGGTGATGTTTCTATAGCTTCTACTATTGGCGCTGCTGCTACTATAGCTTCTTCTACTATTGGTGCTGCTACTATAGCTTCTTCTACTACTGGTGCTGCTTCTATAGCTTCTTCTACTATTGGTAATGCTTCTATAGCTTCTTCTACTATGTGTGCTGCTACTATAGCTTCTTCAACTATTGGTGATGTTTCTATAGCTTCTTCTACTATTGGTGCTGATTATAACTTCTTCTGCTATTGGTGCTGCTTCTATAGCTTCTACTATTGGTGCTCCTTCTATAGCTTCTTCTACTATTGGTGCTGCTTCTATAGCTTCTTCTACTATTGGTGCTGCTACTATAGCTTCTTCTACTATTGGTGCTGCTTCTATAGCTTCTTCTACTATTGGTAATGCTTCTATAGCTTCTTCTACTATTTGTGCTGCTACTATAGCTTATTCTACTATTGGTTCTTCTTCTATAGCTTCTTCTACTATTGGTACTGCTTCTATAGCTTCTTCTACTATTGGTGCTGCTACTATAGCTTCTTCTACTATTGGTGCTGCTTCAATAGCTTCTTCTACTATTGGTACTGCTACTATAGCTTCTTCTACTATTGGTGCTGCTACTATAGCTTCTTCTACTATTGGTGCTTCTTCTATAGCTTCTTCTTATATTGGTGATGTTTCTATAGCTTCTACAATTGGCGCTGCTGCTACTATAGCTTCTTCTACTATTGGTGCTGCTTCTATAGCTTCTACTATTGGTGCTGCTACTATAGCTTCTTCTACTATTGGTACTGCTTCTATAGCTTCTTCTACTATTGGTACTGCTTCTATAGCTTCTTCTTCTATTGGTGCTTCTTCTATAGCTTCTTCTACTATTGGTGCTGCTACTATAGCTTATTCTACTATTGGTGCTTCTTCTATAGCTTCTTCTAATATTGGTGATGTTTCTATAGCTTATTATTATATTGGTGCTTCTTCTATAGCTTCTACTATTGGTGCTGCTGCTACTATAGCTTCTTCTTCTATTGATGCTGCTTCTATAGCTTCTACTATTGGTGCTGCTTCTATAGCTTCTTCTACTATTGGTGCTGCTACTATAGCTTCTTCTACTATTGGTGCTTCTTCTATAGCTTCTACTATTGGTGCTGCTTCTATAGCTTCTTCTACTAATAGTGCTGCTACTATAGCTTCTTCTACTATTGGTGCTTCTTCTATAGCTTCTTCTACTATTGGTGCTGCTTATATAGCTTATTCTTATATTGGTGCTGCTACTATAGTTTCTTCAACTTTTGGTGCTGCTACTATAGCTTCTTCTACTATTGGTGCTGATACTATAGCTTCTTCTACTATTGGTACTGCTTCTATAGCTTCTTCTACTATTGGTGCTGCTATTATAGCTTCTTCAACTATTGGTGATGTTTCTATAGCTTCTTCTACTATTGGTGCTGCTACTATAACTTCTTCTACTATTGGTGCTGCTTCTATAGCTTCTTCTACTATTGGTGCTGATACTATAGCTTCTTCTACTATTGGTACTGCTTCTATAGCTTCTACTATTGGTGCTGCTACTATAGCTTCTTCTACTATTGGTGATGTTTCTATAGCTTCTTCTACTATTGGTGCTGCTTCTATAGCTTCTCTCTACTATTGGTGCTGCTTCTATAGCTTCTTCTACTATTGGTACTGCTTCTATAGCTTCTACTATTGGTGCTGCTACTATAGCTTCTTCTACTATTGGTGCTGCTTCTATAGCTTATTATTATATTGGTGCTTCTTCTATAGCTTCTACTATTGGTGCTGCTGCTACTATAGCTTCTTCTTCTATTGATGCTGCTTCTATAGCTTCTACTATTGGTGCTGCTTCTATAGCTTCTTCTACTATTGGTGCTGCTACTATAGCTTCTTCTACTATTGGTGCTTCTTCTATAGCTTCTACTATTGGTGCTGCTTCTATAGCTTCTTCTACTAATAGTGCTGCTACTATAGCTTCTTCTACTATTGGTGCTTCTTCTATAGCTTCTTCTACTATTGGTGCTGCTTATATAGCTTATTCTTATATTGGTGCTGCTACTATAGCTTCTTCAACTTTTGGTGCTGCTACTATAGCTTCTTCTACTATTGGTGCTGATACTATAGCTTCTTCTACTATTGGTACTGCTTCTATAGCTTCTTCTACTATTGGTGCTGCTATTATAGCTTCTTCAACTATTGGTGATGTTTCTATAGCTTCTTCTACTATTGGTGCTGCTACTATAACTTCTTCTACTATTGGTGCTGCTTCTATAGCTTCTTCTACTATTGGTGCTGATACTATAGCTTCTTCTACTATTGGTACTGCTTCTATAGCTTCTACTATTGGTGCTGCTACTATAGCTTCTTCTACCATTGGTGATGTTTCTATAGCTTCTTCTACTATTGGTGCTGCTTCTATAGCTTCTCTCTACTATTGGTGCTGCTTCTATAGCTTCTTCTACTATTGGTACTGCTTCTATAGCTTCTACTATTGGTGCTGCTACTATAGCTTCTTCTACTATTGGTGCTGCTTCTATAGCTTCTTCTACTATTGGTACTGCTTCTATAGCTTCTACTATTGGTGCTGCTACTATAGCTTCTTCTACTATTGGTGCTGCTTCTATAGCTTCTACTATTGGTGCTGCTACTATAGCTTCTTCTACTATTGGTGATGTTTCTATAGCTTCTTCTACTATTGGTACTGCTACTATAACTTCTTCTACTATTGGTGCTGCTACTATAGCTTCTTCTACTATTGGTGCTGCTTCTATAGCTTCTTCTACTATTGGTGCTGCTACTATAGCTTCTTCTAATATTGGTGCTTCTTCTATAGCTTCTTCAAATATTGGTGATGTTTCTATAGCTTATTATTTTATTTGTGCTGCTACTATAGCTTCTTCTACGATTGGTGCTGCTTCTATAGCTTCTTCTACTATTGGTGCTGCTACTATAGCTTCTTCTACTATTGGTGCTGGCTTTATAGCTTCTTCTACTATTGGTGATGCTTATATAGCTTCTTCTACTATTTGTGCTGCTACTATAGCTTCTTCAACTATTGGTGATGTTTCTATAGCTTCTTCTACTATTGGTGCTGATTATAACTTCTTCTACTATTGGTGCTGCTTCTATAGCTTCTACTATTGGTGCTCCTTCTATAGCTTCTTCTACTATTGGTGCTGCTTCTATAGCTTTTTCTACTATTGGTGCTGCTTCTATAGCTTCTTCTTCTATTGGTACTGCTACTATAGCTTATTCTACTATTGGTGCTGCTTCTATAGCTTCTTTTTCTATTGGTACTGCTACTATAGCTTCTTCTACTATTGGTGCTTCTTCTATAGCTTCTTCTTATATTGGTGATGTTTCTATAGCTTCTACTATTGGCGCTGCTGCTACTATAGCTTCTTCTACTATTGGTGCTGCTACTATAGCTTCTTCTACTACTGGTGCTGCTTCTATAGCTTCTTCTACTATTGGTAATGCTTCTATAGCTTCTTCTACTATTTGTGCTGCTACTATAGCTTCTTCAACTATTGGTGATGTTTCTATAGCTTCTTCTACTATTGGTGCTGATTATAACTTCTTCTGCTATTGGTGCTGCTTCTATAGCTTCTACTATTGGTGCTCCTTCTATAGCTTCTTCTACTATTGGTGCTGCTTCTATAGCTTCTTCTACTATTGGTGCTGCTACTATAGCTTCTTCTACTATTGGTGCTGCTTCTATAGCTTCTTCTACTATTGGTAATGCTTCTATAGCTTCTTCTACTATTTGTGCTGCTACTATAGCTTATTCTACTATTGGTTCTTCTTCTATAGCTTCTTCTACTATTGGTACTGCTTCTATAGCTTCTTCTACTATTGGTGCTGCTACTATAGCTTCTTCTACTATTGGTGCTGCTTCAATAGCTTCTTCTACTATTGGTATTGCTACTATAGCTTCTTCTACTATTGGTGCTGCTACTATAGCTTCTTCTACTATTGGTGCTTCTTCTATAGCTTCTTCTTATATTGGTGATGTTTCTATAGCTTCTACAATTGGCGCTGCTGCTACTATAGCTTCTTCTACTATTGGTGCTGCTTCTATAGCTTCTACTATTGGTGCTGCTACTATAGCTTCTTCTACTATTGGTACTGCTTCTATAGCTTCTTCTACTATTGGTACTGCTTCTATAGCTTCTTCTTCTATTGGTGCTTCTTCTATAGCTTCTTCTACTATTGGTGCTGCTACTATAGCTTATTCTACTATTGGTGCTTCTTCTATAGCTTCTTCTAATATTGGTGATGTTTCTATAGCTTATTATTATATTGGTGCTTCTTCTATAGCTTCTACTATTGGTGCTGCTGCTACTATAGCTTCTTCTTCTATTGATGCTGCTTCTATAGCTTCTACTATTGGTGCTGCTTCTATAGCTTCTTCTACTATTGGTGCTGCTACTATAGCTTCTTCTACTATTGGTGCTTCTTCTATAGCTTCTACTATTGGTGCTGCTTCTATAGCTTCTTCTACTAATAGTGCTGCTACTATAGCTTCTTCTACTATTGGTGCTTCTTCTATAGCTTCTTCTACTATTGGTGCTGCTTATATAGCTTATTCTTATATTGGTGCTGCTACTATAGTTTCTTCAACTTTTGGTGCTGCTACTATAGCTTCTTCTACTATTGGTGCTGATACTATAGCTTCTTCTACTATTGGTACTGCTTCTATAGCTTCTTCTACTATTGGTGCTGCTATTATAGCTTCTTCAACTATTGGTGATGTTTCTATAGCTTCTTCTACTATTGGTGCTGCTACTATAACTTCTTCTTCTATTGGTGCTGCTTCTATAGCTTCTTCTACTATTGGTGCTGATACTATAGCTTCTTCTACTATTGGTACTGCTTCTATAGCTTCTACTATTGGTGCTGCTACTATAGCTTCTTCTACTATTGGTGATGTTTCTATAGCTTCTTCTACTATTGGTGCTGCTTCTATAGCTTCTCTCTACTATTGGTGCTGCTTCTATAGCTTCTTCTACTATTGGTACTGCTTCTATAGCTTCTACTATTGGTGCTGCTACTATAGCTTCTTCTACTATTGGTGCTGCTTCTATAGCTTATTATTATATTGGTGCTTCTTCTATAGCTTCTACTATTGGTGCTGCTGCTACTATAGCTTCTTCTTCTATTGATGCTGCTTCTATAGCTTCTACTATTGGTGCTGCTTCTATAGCTTCTTCTACTATTGGTGCTGCTACTATAGCTTCTTCTACTATTGGTGCTTCTTCTATAGCTTCTACTATTGGTGCTGCTTCTATAGCTTCTTCTACTAATAGTGCTGCTACTATAGCTTCTTCTACTATTGGTGCTTCTTCTATAGCTTCTTCTACTATTGGTGCTGCTTATATAGCTTATTCTTATATTGGTGCTGCTACTATAGCTTCTTCAACTTTTGGTGCTGCTACTATAGCTTCTTCTACTATTGGTGCTGATACTATAGCTTCTTCTACTATTGGTACTGCTTCTATAGCTTCTTCTACTATTGGTGCTGCTATTATAGCTTCTTCAACTATTGGTGATGTTTCTATAGCTTCTTCTACTATTGGTGCTGCTACTATAACTTCTTCTACTATTGGTGCTGCTTCTATAGCTTCTTCTACTATTGGTGCTGATACTATAGCTTCTTCTACTATTGGTACTGCTTCTATAGCTTCTACTATTGGTGCTGCTACTATAGCTTCTTCTACTATTGGTGATGTTTCTATAGCTTCTTCTACTATTGGTGCTGCTTCTATAGCTTCTCTCTACTATTGGTGCTGCTTCTATAGCTTCTTCTACTATTGGTACTGCTTCTATAGCTTCTACTATTGGTGCTGCTACTATAGCTTCTTCTACTATTGGTGCTGCTTCTATAGCTTCTTCTACTATTGGTACTGCTTCTATAGCTTCTACTATTGGTGCTGCTACTATAGCTTCTTCTACTATTGGTGCTGCTTCTATAGCTTCTACTATTGGTGCTGCTACTATAGCTTCTTCTACTATTGGTGATGTTTCTATAGCTTCTTCTACTATTGGTACTGCTACTATAACTTCTTCTACTATTGGTGCTGCTACTATAGCTTCTTCTACTATTGGTGCTGCTTCTATAGCTTCTTCTACTATTGGTGCTGCTACTATAGCTTCTTCTAATATTGGTGCTTCTTCTATAGCTTCTTCAAATATTGGTGATGTTTCTATAGCTTATTATTTTATTTGTGCTGCTACTATAGCTTCTTCTACGATTGGTGCTGCTTCTATAGCTTCTTCTACTATTGGTGCTGCTACTATAGCTTCTTCTACTATTGGTGCTGGCTTTATAGCTTCTTCTACTATTGGTGATGCTTATATAGCTTATTCTTATATTGGTGCTGCTACTATAGCTTCTTCAACTTTTGGTGCTGCTACTATAGCTTCTTCTACTATTGGTGCTGATACTATAGCTTCTTCTACTATTGGTACTGCTTCTATAGCTTCTTCTTATATTGGTGCTGCTACTATAGCTTCTTCAACTTTTGGTGCTGCTACTATAGCTTCTTCTACTATTGGTGATGTTTCTATAGCTTCTTCTACTATTGGTACTGCTACTATAACTTCTTCTACTATTGATGCTGCTTCTATAGCTTCTACTATTGGTGCTGCTGCTACTATAGCTTCTTCTACTATTGATGCTGCTTCTATAGCTTCTACTATTGGTGCTGCTTCTATAGCTTCTTCTACTATTGGTGCTGCTACTATAGCTTCTTCTACTATTGGTGCTTCTTCTATAGCTTCTTCTACTATTGGTGCTGCTTATATAGCTTATTCTTATATTGGTGCTGCTACTATAGCTTCTTCAACTTTTGGTGCTGCTACTATAGCTTCTTCTACTATTGGTGCTGATACTATAGCTTCTTCTACTATTGGTGCTGCTTCTATAGCTTCTACTATTGGTGCTGCTTCTATAGCTTCTTCTACTATTGGTGCTGCTACTATAGCTTCTTCTACTATTGGTGCTTCTTCTATAGCTTCTTCTACTATTGGTGCTGCTTATATAGCTTATTCTTATATTGGTGCTGCTACTATAGCTTCTTCAACTTTTGGTGCTGCTACTATAGCTTCTTCTACTATTGGTGCTGATACTATAGCTTCTTCTACTATTGGTACTGCTTCTATAGCTTCTTCTACTATTGGAGCTGCTACTATAGCTTCTTCAACTATTGGTGATGTTTCTATAGCTTCTTC
The DNA here is from genome assembly GCA_936450465.1 of Gibbula magus. Lineage (NCBI taxonomy): Eukaryota > Metazoa > Mollusca > Gastropoda > Trochida > Trochidae > Gibbula > Gibbula magus. The sequence goes on along the minus strand of OW388294.1, from coordinate 35,366,765 downwards.
TACTATTGGTGCTGCTACTATAACTTCTTCTACTATTGGTGCTGCTTCTATAGCTTCTTCTACTATTGGTGCTGATACTATAGCTTCTTCTACTATTGGTACTGCTTCTATAGCTTCTACTATTGGTGCTGCTACTATAGCTTCTTCTACTTTTGGTGATGTTTCTATAGCTTCTTCTACTATTGGTGCTGCTTCTATAGCTTCTTCTACTATTGGTGCTGCTTCTATAGCTTCTTCTACTATTGGTACTGCTTCTATAGCTTCTACTATTGGTGCTGCTACTATAGCTTCTTCTACTATTGGTGCTGCTTCTATAGCTTCTACTATTGGTGCTGCTACTATAGCTTCTTCTACTATTGGTGATGTTTCTATAGCTTCTTCTACTATTGGTACTGCTACTATAACTTCTTCTACTATTGGTGCTGCTACTATAGCTTCTTCTACTATTGGTGCTGCTTTTATAGCTTCTTCTACTATTGGTGCTGCTACTATAGCTTCTTCTAATATTGGTGCTTCTTCTATAGCTTCTTCAAATATTGGTGATGTTTCTATAGCTTATTATTTTATTTGTGCTGCTACTATAGCTTCTTCTACGATTGGTGCTGCTTCTATAGCTTCTTCTATTATTGGTGCTGCTACTATAGCTTCTTCTACTATTGGTGCTGGCTTTATAGCTTCTTCTACTATTGGTGCTGCTTATATAGCTTATTCTTATATTGGTGCTGCTACTATAGCTTCTTCAACTTTTGGTGCTGCTACTATAGCTTCTTCTACTATTGGTGCTGATACTATAGCTTCTTCTACTATTGGTACTGCTTCTATAGCTTCTTCTTATATTGGTGCTGCTACTATAGCTTCTTCAACTTTTGGTGCTGCTACTATAGCTTCTTCTACTATTGATGATGTTTCTATAGCTTCTTCTACTATTGGTACTGCTACTATAACTTCTTCTACTATTGGTGCTGCTACTATAGCTTCTTCTACTATTGGTGCTGCTTCTATAGCTTCTTCTACTATTGGTGCTGCTACTATAGTTTCTTCTTCTATTGGTGCTTCTTCTATAGCTTCTTCAAATATTGGTGATGTTTCTATAGCTTATTATTATATTTGTGCTGCTACTATAGCTTCTTCTACGATTGGTGCTGCTTCTATAGCTTCTTCTACTATTGGTGCTGCTACTATAGCTTCTTCTACTATTGGTGCTTCTTCTATAGCTTCTTCTTATATTGGTGATGTTTCTATAGCTTATTATTATATTGTTGCTACTACTAAAGCTTCTTCTACTATTGGTGCTGCTTCTATAGCTTCTTCTACTATTGGTGCTTCTTCTATAGGCTCTTCTTATATTGGTGATGTTTCTATAGCTTATTTTTAGATTGGTGCTGCTAATATAGCTTCTTCTACTATTGGTGCTGCTACTATAGCTTCTTCTACTATTGGTGCTTCTTCTATAGCTTCTTCTTATATTGGTGATGTTTCTATAGCTTATTATTATATTGGTGCTGCTACTATAGTTTCTTCTACTATTGGTGGCTGCTACTATAGCTTCTTCTACTATTACTGCTGCTGCTTCATCTTCTACCATCCGTGCGCTATTCCTGCTAACGCTTCTTCTACTCCTACTATAGCTTCTATTATTCCTGCTGCTACTACTATTATTACTGCTGCTGCTACTTCTACAAGTTTCTTCTACTATTGCAGCTGCCAACTTTAAACGATATCTTTCTATTCCAGTTTTCCATTTTTACTTATGTTGCTATTTCTGCTACAACTGTGATAGTTGCAGATGATATTTTGAACCAATTGACAATATTTAAAACAAACGATTATGTTAATTGCGATTCTTTGACATTCACAGCAAGCCAGGAAATAAGAGGCATCTCTTCCCCTGTACAAGAGACAAGTTCACAAAGGGATGGACAAGACGACAGCAACTGTGGACAGGCGGAGGGGGGTCACGCAGAGGCAAATGGTGGGAGTTCACTTGATCAAAATATGAGAGAAATTAAAACTTCTGAAGAAAACCAAGATGATATAAGACAATTCAAAGGATCTATGAGCAGAAAGAAGCACTGTGATAGAAATGTAACACAAACAGAGAAAAGTCAAAACAATACTAGTGATAGTGGTTCACTTGATCAACATAAGACAGAAACGCAACTAGATGGGTCTCCTGGACAAGGTACTCTTATAGAGGGAAATGTTCGACAAGGAAGACAATTAGAGGAAACTCCTGAACAAGGCAGACAACTGAAGGGAACTCTGGGACCAGGACGACAATTAGAGAGATCGTTGGAACAGGAAAGACAATTAGAGGAATTTCTGGGACAAGGAAGACAACTGGAGGGATCTCATGGACAAGGTAGACAACTGGAGGGAGCTCCTGGACAAGGTAGACAAGTGGAGGGAGCTCCTGGACAAGGTAGACAACTGGAGGGAGCTCCTGGACAAGGTAGACAACTGGAGGGAGCTCCTGGACAAGGTAGACAACTGGAGGGATCTCATGGACAAGGAAGACAACTGGAGGGAGCTCCTGGACAAGGTAGACAACTGGAGGGAGCTCCTGGACAAGATAGACAACTGGAGGGAGCTCCTGGACAAGGTAGACAACTGGAGGGATCTCATGGACAAAGAAGACAATTAGAGGGATCTCATGGACAAGGAAGACAACTGGAGGGAGCTCCTGGACAATGTATACAACTTGAAGGAACTCTTCGACAAGGAAGACAACTGGACGGAGCTCTTGGACAAGGGAGACAACTGGACGGAGCTCCTGGACAAGGTAGACAACTGGAGGGTACTCTTGGACAAGGAAGACAATTAGAGGGAGTTCTTGGACAAGGTAGACAACTGGAAGAAACTCTTGGACAAGGTATACAACGTGAAGGATCTCTTGGACAAAGAAGACAATTAGAGGGAGCTCTTGGACAAGGTAGACAAATGGAGGGAGCATTTGGACAAGATAGACAACTGGCGGGAGCTCTTGGACAAGGGAGACAACTGGACAGAGCTCCTGGACAAGGGAGACAACTGGACGGAGCTCCTGGACAAGGTAGACAATTGGAGGGTACTCTTGGACAAGGAAGACAATTAGAGGGAGTTCTTGGACAAGGTAGACAACTGGAAGAAACTCTTGGACAAGCTATACAACGTGAAGGAGCTCTTGGACAAAGAAGACAATTAGAGGGAGCTCTTGGACAAGGTAGACAATTGGAGGGATCATTTGGACAAGATAGACAACTGGAGGGAACTCGTGGACAAGGTAGACAATTGGAGGGAGCATTTGGACAAGATAGACAACTGGAGGGAGCTCTTGGACAAGGAAGAAAACAGGAGATGACTCTCACACAGGCAGATCTAAGTCAAGGGAAGAGAAGTGCTGAGTCACTGGTTTGTAGTCTGGTTGATTTGAGTTTGAGAGACAGGAGAGAATTTGGTGTGACACATAGTGTACCAGACAGATATCAGACACGGACAAACAGAAGTCAATCTTGTGATAGTGGTTCAGATGGTCAACATCAGACAGAGGAAAAACAACTGGAGGGAACTATGAGACAAGAAATATCAGGTATTGATATATTATAAAAATATAATTATGCTTTCTGCTTTAACTGAAGCATATATATTGCCATCCTGCTCCTTCAGGGTAGTTGTATCTGCATCAATCCAAAAACTGCAACTTTTACTTGATCGGAAGTAACTTTATTGACTGGTTACTTTTTTGCGTGAAACAAGAAAGAAGGCGAGAACAGGGGATTAAAGTAGTCATAGAAATACCCTGATGGGGCAGGATGACATTATATGTTTTATTGATATACTCTAGATATAAAACATTGTCCGGATATTAACACAAAACATTCTCTGCTTTTTTAACAATTCTTCATTAGGTCACCATGGATAAGTTTTAAAAATTATTCTTATTGTATTCAATGATTCCTTGTCACTTATGGAAAATATCAAGTTAATGTAGTCTCTTGTTTTCAGTGACCACTTCATCTGAAATAAGTTCTCCACAACCACTTCCAGACCAATATGGTATGCATGGATTTCCAGAAATAAGAGAGGCACTTGAACCATCCCAAGACCCGCAGTTTCATCTTAATCATCCTTGTACAACTCAGCCAAATTATTTTCAAACTGAGAATCAAACTTTGCCGATTTTACAACCACCAGAATCTCAGCCATTGCTCACTGATCCAAATTTCACACCACCCCTAAATCAACCTTTACCCATAAGTCCGCATTTTCGACAACCTCCTCAATCTGAAGTTCCTTATAACGCAGGCTTTCAACCTATTCGGTATAATCCTTATTTATTCCCTCGACAACCTGTGCCAATGGGTACAAATCCTCTGGTCCTCCGAGGTACCCCTGAAGGATGGGGTGGGACTGAACACGTCGAGGAGAGGAGTGAAGTGTACAGCAGGGAAGCTCAACCTGGACCAATTCAACAACCAACAGGTGCCCTTTCTCCTTGTTAATGTGCTTTTAAACAGACAATTTTTTACAAATAAACTGTTGTTACACTAAGTTAATCTTGTGAAACGAAAAGTAAATCAAGAAGTTATTGAAGTGATTCTGAACACTGTTCTACAGATGTAAGTTTTATTGTTTATTGGACTATGTATTCAGCGGCGTCCGTACGTCCGTCCGTCCGTACGTCACATTTCTTGTTAACACGATATCTCTTGAAGCATTTTATCCAAAGTCTTCAAATTTAGTGTCAGCCTACATTGTGGGAAGACGCAGACACCAGTCAATTTTGGTGACCTTGACCTTATTTTCAAGGTCACCACGACACTATGACCACTTTTCAAACTCTTGTTAACGCGATATCTCATGAAGCGTTGCATCAAGAGGTTTCAAATTTGGTGTTGGCCTACATTGGGGGAAGACGCAGACACCAGTCGATTTTGGTGACCTTGACCTTATTTTCAAGGTCACTGCAACACTTTTACCAGTTTTCGAACTCTTGTTAACATGATATATCATGACTGGATGGACCCAAAGTCTTCTAATTTGTTGCAAGGCTGCATTGGGGGGATGATACAGACACCTGTCGATTTTGGTGACCTTGACCATATTTTCAAGGTCACCACAACACTGACCACTTTTCAAACTCTTGTTAACGCAATATATCATGACTAGATCGACCCAAAGTCTTCAAATTTGGTGCCAGGCTACATTGGGGGATGACTCAGACACCAGTGCATTTTGGTGACCTTGACCATATTTTCAAGGTCACCACGACACTTCGACCACTTTATTGTCTCTTGTTAACGTGGTATCTCATGACCGGTTAGTCATAATGTCTTTATATTTGCTGACAGCCTATATTGGCGGTAAAGGCAGACACGAGTCGATTTAGATGACCTTTACCTTATTTTCAAGGTCACCACGACACTATGACCACTTTTCAAACTCTAGTTAACGCAATATCTCATGAACCCAACCACCCAAAGTTGTCAAAGTTTGTGTCAGTCTACATTGGGGGATGACGCAGACACTAGTCGATTGTGGTGACCTTGACCTTATTTTCAAGGTGACTAAGACACTTGACCAAATGATGTGTCTTACTAAACTCAATGTTAACGGCGGGGGACATTGCCATGTTAGTGGCAAACACTTGTTGAAACAATATTGATAAATATTTTCAGCTGATAGCTGTACAACCTTGATAGCATTCCTACTTGATAATGCGGGACAACCTAATGACGTGGTCAGGATGAAAAGGGTGAGACTCGTTTGACACTAACGATTTATGTATTTGAATATCATCAATGTGGTCAATGTTAATATAACAAATGTCGTCAATGTTCATGTGCTTGAATGTAGTTAATGTTAATATGACAAATATCGTAAATGTTCATGTATTTGAATTTTACAAGCATTTCCTTTCATTTGACAATTAAACATGGTTTTAATGTAATGAATTTCAGAATCCACAACTCAGCTCAGTAACTAAGGATGTCATTTGGAAAGGAATCCTTGGTGTTTGTATTTTTAAAAACTTGTCTTTCTTTTTGGCAGAAAATCCTCTTCAGCCTCCTTCCGTCTTCATCTCAGTTTTCTGCCAAGACCATCGTAGGTTTGGTTGAACGACTCTTAACGCTGTCAACAGAGGAGCTTAATTACATGATTGAGTAGGTACTGCCCTAATACCCCTGTGCAAGGTTCAGTCTACAGCAAGTCTACATCCTTGCATTAATTGTTCATACATGTACCTGGCTAGAACTTACCTAACTGTGGCTAGTTTCAGAGCAGAGATAATGAGTTATCTCCCTTCGCATTAAAGGTGCATCCATTGTGTTTCATAAATTTTATTTGGCTTTAATACTTTCCAACATACCAAATGTTCATCCCCAATTGCCAAATATATCATAATTACTACCGTATTCTCCGTAATAGAAGCCCTGGGCTTTTGAAAAATTTGAAAAAGGGGGCGTTTATAAAAATGACTTTAAAATCGTAAAAAGGGGGCGTTTATTAAAAAAAATGTCTGTTGATGTCCAAGAGAAAAAGAAACATCGATCTTATTTCAGAGTTTTAATAAAAATAAGTGTATGAAATAAATGTAAAGAAGAGTTAAATGTCGCAGCTTATAATTTGTATCAAATTCCAACAGGTACTGATACACAATTTGCAATGGAAATTTAAACTAATTAAAACTCACAAAGATACATCGAGTGATTGAATCCGCCATCTTGTTCGCGTCATTACTCTTATCTAATGAAACGTTAGTTCGCTAGGAATCTAAATATAACCACCAATGAACGGCAGCATAAACACAATCAGCTGATTAGCAGATGGTGCAGAACGAGTATGTAAACACTATTTCCAGGTCATGATATTCTTTATTTAAATCACAATAAAGAAGATATTGTCGTCATTAGAAGCAAAGACGCATATCACATCTAATTCCTTGTTAGAAGCAAGAGACATAAGAGGTAGGTTGATAGCAATATTGAAAACTCTTCTTCAGTAAAACATAAGAAAGGTACGTAGATCGCTACAAAAGGGGGGCGTTTATAAGGGGTCATTTTCCGCGAGTTAAAAATGGCTATGGGGTTTGGGGTTTGGGGGGGGGGGGGGCGTTTATTAGGAGAGGGCGTTTATTAGGATGAATACAGTATTTTCCAATTAAGATCGAGTAACATCATCATGCATGTGCAGAAACCGAAACTGCACATCCCATTCACATGCACAGTAGTTATATGACCTAATAAACATTATCAAACCAAATTGGTTATTTTGTCTGTTTTAAATACGATTTGGAAATTACGTTCGACTCATTGGCGTGCGTCAATCGCGATATCGCTTCATATCTTCAATATACTAAGTCCACTATGATCAAAATGGTAGTTTTCGGTTACAGTCGGTACTTCTCGATAAACTAACACCATTCATATTGTTTGGAATATGTGACCCAAAAAACACAATGGCTGTACTTTTAAAACAATTATTTTGAGGATAATTTGATTAGATTAATGGTTCTTGAAGACAGATTTCTTACCAAATTGATAAGTTAAGACAAAAACAGCCAAAGTGTATCATAGTGACTGTGAGGCATCACATGTAGCTATTTGTACTACATGAAGGATTGGTTCTTATTCCCTGTAAATAATTATATATATCGTCTGTTTATGTCAAATACCTTTGTGTATAAAAAATATATAAAATTGTTAACCTTTACCTATGTTGCAGGCACCCAAACACCACAGTTCACCTGCCCACATGTGTGCATGTTGCAATACGAGATATGAACAGTGAGGGGAAGAAACTCGGTCACCTAGTTGAATATTACATGGCCGACTACAGCAAGAGGGTGGACATTGTTAAACTAGTGAGGGAAATTCACCAGTCCTGTGCTTTTTGTCAGTCTCACTACAATAGGCTACCGCAATGAATATTCAAATGGATAAAAGAAATAAAATGAAAATGAAATGAGCAATTGTAAGTGGAACCCTTAAAGGGAGGTTTCTTTCGTTTTATTGGATTTTTGGCACGTCACATTTTACGTCACTTTGATTGTTCAATGGTAGGGAATGTGTTCTACAACGGGAGGCATTACTAATTTCAAAATATAGTTTATACAAACAACATAATATCTCCATGGTTTTTAGAAGAAAAGTGAGTAACTATTTAAGAGCATCTCATATAAAAAATAGAAGACGAGTTGGCGTGTTTTATCGTAGAAAACATAGCAGAGAGCATAAAACACTCAGGGCTGCGCTTTTATTTTATGTTTTATGCTCCCTGCTATGTTTTATTCAACGTTAAAGCACGCCAACTCGTCTTCTATTTCTTAATTCACATAGTAACTAATAACATATGTCATAAAACTTAAATAAAAAAGTTGCTGTTATGCTGTAGTGAGGTTTTCCCCACTCGCAACACCGATGAATGGCTTCAGTTCTCATTGCTTTATTATTCAACAAATAAAGAGCTTGTGTTTATCAAGTTGTGAAATATAAAGTCATACAAATATTTCCTTTATTAGTATCTTTCAAATTTACTTTGTTTAAATCATGTGTTAATAACATATATGTGTAACAGGATTATTACTCGCCCGTGTAAGATACTGCAGTGTAATATTTATACGGCAATATTAAACTTGTGCAATACCGCCACAATAGTTTGTGCTTATGACGTCACAATGGGAGTAACGTTGTCACAGCGGTATTGGACATGCGGGTATCATAGTTTTAGAGCCATGTCGGCTTCTATGCTGGATTATAGGTCGGCGAGTAATAAACAGAATACTAAACTTCCTTCTATTGAATACCATGTTTATTAAACTCGTGAATGATTTGGTATCAAACTCACTTTCGCTCGTTTTATACAAAATCATTACTCGTTTAATAAAAATGGTATTAAACAGAAGCTCATTTAGTATCCTCTATGTATCCTCTCGAATTTCATTTCCACAAAAAATACCCTGATAGAACCCTCCTTTAAATAGTCTGGTAAATTGATTGTTTTACTAAACTTGATAAGAATTTTGAATTTATTAGATCACCTGCTGGCAGTGTGTCTTATGATATTTTGGTCATTCTGTGTTGTTTTTTTAGTTCCGTTTTCATTTCCATTGGACTTGACCAGTTTCAGTCAGTCTCAGGATAAAACGTCTCTTCTCAAGAAAGTGGAGTGTCTTCGTATATGTTTTACCCTAAGACAGGATGGTCAAGCTTATAAGCTATTTGTTTTGTTGAAACAAAATCTGTTGTGTGGCTAGAATGACTCTTCAAGAGATGCCTTACACTATTTAGCTCATTTTTATTGTAGATAAATTGTTTATTAAATGATAGCAAGTTGAACTTACTGAATGTTGTGTAATAAAACTTTGTATACAGTTGAATGTAGATTAAAAAGTCTATGTTGGTTCATTTGGATATATATTAATGATTGGGATAACATACAGTGCCTCACAAAAGTTTGGTTTATAACTTATAGAATTGTTTACTCCTCATAGAAGCAATATACTGAAACCACTTTTAATGTTTTTCGATATCTGTAAACTCTAGAAATTTTGAAATATTTGGTTAATGTATCCTTTGTATTAATATGAATTGTGACTTATTTCTTAACCATCTAACCCCCAGAAGCACCCTTTTTAAATATAATTAAATTTCTTCGAAAATAAAAAAAGAAATATCTTTTATACAAGTTCCATGGTCAGTATAAATTGTAGATTTGGTAGAATAATATTTTTCATATTTCATAGGCGGTTGTCTTGTCTACTTCACTACCGACTTCCATAATTTGTAACTCTCTCTTTCTAATTCCATAACTTTCTTATTCTTATTCAGTAACTCATAACTCTCTAATTCTAATTCCATAACTCTCTAATTCTAAATCTGTAACTCTCTAATTCTAATTCCAAAACTCTCTAATTCTAAATCTGTAACTCTAATTCTAATTCCATAACTCTCTAATTCTTATTCAGTAACTCATAACTCTCTAATTCTAATTCCACAACTCTCTAATTATAAATCTGTAACTCTAATTCTAATTCTAACTCCATAAGTCTCTAATTCTAATTCCATAACTCTTTAATTCTTATTCAGTAACTCATAACTCTCTAATTCTAATTCCATAACTCTCTAATTCTAATTCCATAACACTCTAATTCTAATTCCATAACTAAAAACTCAGATAGTTCTTAACTCTTGATCTCCATGTTTCCATACAACAATCTTGTTCTAATGTATGGATTCTGTAGCTCTTAAACAAGGTTGATGTTTTCAATTGAATACTTGTTTGTAAGCTGTACAATTATACAGTTTGTTGTGATCAATGAGTTTAGGGTTCTCATCTTCATTGTGTCAGTATGTTTGGTGCTTTTAAGAGGGCATTTTCATGTCAAAAAGAAATTATGTAAATAACGCATGTACCAAGTCATTGAAACCTGCAATAATGTATTCAGAAGTGTGGATAAAGGTATTGCTTTTTGCTTGAGTATTATTACATTATCTTGAGGTTGGAATATTGAAATCAGTCCAAAAGATTCTGTACTATATGAAATTTCAAAACTAAAACCATAAATGTTGTTTATTCAAATATTATAAAATTATCATCTTTTCTGGAGATGCTGTTTTATTCTATATATGTATTGTTACTATTTAGTTTACAAATGACTTAATTTGATTGTTACGATTTTTTTCTCTTCATGAAAATTAAGTTTTATTACTCAACCGTGATGAGATCACTCATTAGATAATAATGATTTGGTTACACATGTGATAACATTTTGTGCAAACATTCCGATGTCACGTGGCGTTTAGTTGCTTGTTTTTGTTTGTCATATCAATTGAATTTTTAAAATGAAATACTATTTCACCAAAATTGATTTTTGTCGTATGTTTATAGGCACTGTGTGACTGATATGTGGTTTTCCGATCAGCTGGTTGTTGTTTCGACTATTTATCTAGTAAAATATTGAAATGTAGGGTTGAGTAATAAACATAAAATACTAAACTCGTGGTAATGTGATGACATGTTTATGCAACGAGTGAACAGAATTTGGTATCAGCCCTTGGTTCGTCTGATACCAAATTCTAGGGCTTTGTGAATAACTTAATGAAAAGTGTAACTGTAAAATTATAATGATATAAATCAAATCATTTGAAGATGTTTGGGTGAATGGATATACTTCTTCTTTCAGTCTGGTAGCCTGATAGTGACGTATAAGCATTAACTCAGAAATGTGATTTTCACAATAAAGAACTTATTATCCAAACATTTTGCTTTTTTATGCCTTTCTGACGAGTCATATTGTGTTCATTTCATGCATGTTTGTGTTTATGGCATGGCAGGCTTCTGGGCATAATTGTTTGCTTTTTCAACTTAAAGAAAAAAGGGACCTAAGCACATGGAGATTATTAATTGCCGATTTAGATGATTTGTGATCCTTAATAGGGGCCAGACAGAGGCCACATCACTTTGATCATGGTCCACCATTACCACACCTATTGTTTGGTAGGTTCATGATGAAAATGACAAAACTAAGTCTCCATGGAACAAAGCTGATATTCTGGAAGACTTAGTTTCATAGGATTAAATGTTTCTCTAAAGCTGAAATGTTTTTGGGGGTCAAGTTGCCATGCCAATAGTTGAAGAAAAATATATGGAAATTTCAGTCATATAAAAAATATATATAATTCTGAAAGTTTGAGATGCTAAGGTTATTGGTTTTCAAGGAGAAGTCTTCGGTTGATTTAGTGGACTTGCCTGCCAAGCACACAGAATGAGGGGATAAGGATCACATGTACAAACCTTGATCCCCAAGGTATCTCAGCACTAAATTTCTTTGGACAAGCTGTACATGTGAACAGTTTACAGCACCAGCCATGCTATAAGCTTAACATGCCTGATCAGCCTGATGAGGAGAAAAGTCACAGTTGTTTGGTAATATTGTATGAGATACTTGCTGAAATAATCTATGTATCAACACAATAACTTTCTTTGTTTGCATCTTCAATAAATGATGACAACTCTATATTTGTACAAAACATTTTTATTACCATAGTGTTTTGTATTTTGTACGACAACATTTTGCTTTTCATTTCTATTCTATTTCTTTTCCTATAAACACAGTTGTTAAATAAAGTTGGATATGCATGCATTAATCACCGGCTGTAATTAGATTGCATGCATTGGGCACCTGCTGTACTTAGATTGCATGCATTGGGCACCAGTTGTACTTAGATTGCATGCGTTGAGCACTGGCTGTACTTTATATAGCATGCATTGGGCACCGGCTGTACTACAGACTGATGCATTTGGGCACCGACTGTACTACAGACTGATGCATTTGGGCACCGACTGTACTACAAACTGATGCATTTGGGCACCGACTGTACTACAGACTGATGCATTTGGGCACCGACTGTATTTTAAAATGCATACGTTGGGCACAGGCTGTACTTCAGATTATATGCATTGGAGCACTTATACATCAGCTTGCAATGACGGAGATCTAATTCCTTGTGTACTTTGTACTTTGTCATAACATATAGACAGCAGGGATATAAACAAATATTGGCACATTTTGCAACAAAGTCATTCATACAGTAAAACAAAGATTGAATGACCAAACAAACCTGTTTGAACATAAAACACTAAACTGGCAGCAAAGGGTTGATTTGTCTACTAAATCGTAATGGACATGACTGATTGATTAAGTCTACTTTTCAATGCATACCTGTCAAACAAGTAATTGTCACAAACGTGACCATGTCCCCCGCAGCAATTAACCCATTTATGCATGACGTCCCATAAATGGGACGCTTATTCAATGATCTGGTTCTCTGTTGATATATAAGATTAATATTTGCTGTAAGCTGTTTTTTAAAGGGAAGATGTTGTATTTATATGTCAACCAAGTTAAATAGTTGTAGATTTAAATATGGTTAAATCTGACAACCTGAAACAGAGGAGATACTAATTTAGCAAATTGCCAAAGTTTGAGGTACTACTGAATAATTGAACTTTCCAGTTGAACTCAATTGATTTGTTTTTAAGGTTTTTTTCAATGTTAAATAGTTTAAGTAAAAATAAGAGTTTCTGTCAACTATATTTTTTTCCATGCTCAAAGTTTTGTCAAATTAGCGTCCCACATATGGGACGACATGCACAAGAGGGTACAGGTTTTTTGGTGATTCACAGAAATTATTTTTGTGGCAAAATATAATTTCTTGTCTTGATATTTATTGGAAAGGATGAGTGGAAGGGTAATACAAAAATTAAAAATAGAGCCATGGGCTCTGTAGCTCATCAGGATTTCATTTATTTACTATCTAAAGTTGAATATTTAAGTTATTGTTTACAAGCAAAAGACAGGTTCTTAGATCATGACCACTGTGACCCCATTTGGGGTCACAGGGTCACACAATCTACAATTTAGAATCCCCATTGGCCAAGGAGTCTGCATACAACTTTTCAGGTCTCTTGACCTTTTGGAACTGGAGAAGAAGATGAAAATAGGTTTTTAAGGATGTGACCCCTGTGACCCCATTTCGGTCATGGGGTCACAAAATCTACAATTTAGAATCCCCATTGGCCAAGGAGTCTGCACACAACTTTTCAGCTCTCTAGACCTTTTGAAACTGGAGAAGAAGAATGAAAATAGGTTTTTAAGGATGTGACTCCTGTGACCCCATTTGGGGTCATGGGGTCACAAAATCTACAATTTAGAATCCCCATTGGCCTAGGAGTCTGCACACAACTTTTCAGCTCTCTAGACCTTTTGGAACTGGAGAAGAAGATGAAAATAGGTTTTTAAGGATGTGACCCCTGTGACCCCATTTGGGGTCATGGGGTCACGAAATCTACAATTTAGAATCCCCATTGGCCAAGGAGTCTGCACACAACTTTTCAGCTCTCTAGACCTTTTGGAAATGGAACATAAGATGAAAATAGGTGTTTTTAAGGATGTGATCCCTGTGACCCCATTTGGGGTCCGGGGTCACGAAATCTACAATTTAGAATCCCCATTGGCCAAGGAGTCTGCACACAACTTTTCAGCTCTCTATACCTTTTGGAACTGGAAAAGAAGATGAAAATAGGTGTTTTTAAGGATGTGACCCCTAGCTGTGACCCCATTTGGGGTCATGGTGTCACGAAATCTACAATTTAGAATCCCCATTGGCCAAGGAGTCTGCACACAACTTTTCAGCTCTCTAGACCTTTTGGAACTGGAGAAGAAGATGAAATAGGTTTTTAAGGATGTGACCCCTGTGACTCCATTTGGGGTCATGGGGTCATGAAATCTACAATTTAGAATCCCCATTGGCCAAGGAGTCTGCACACAACTTTTCAGCTCTCCAGACGTTTTGGAACTGGAGAAGAAGCGAAAATAGGTTTTTAAGGATGTGACCCCTGTGACCCCATTTGGGGTCATGGGGTCACGAAATCTACAATTTAGAATCCCCATTGGCCAAGGAGTCTGCACATAAATTTCAGCTCTCTTGAGTCATTGGTTCTGGAGAAGAAGTCGAAAAAGCGAAAAGTTTACAGACGGATGGACGGACGGACGGACGCCATGCCATAAGCCCATCGGGCCTTTCAGGCCTGATGAGCTAAAAATTTATCAGATCAGATTTTTCTGGTGCCACAGATTATTTTGAAGATTAGGACGTTTTTAAGAAGGAAATGAGTAAATCAGAGCATTGCATGTGCTAACAGTATCGAATGAAGAAACAAAAGTGGTGGTCAATATTCTTTTTCCTGCTCTCTGCAGAAATTTTAAATGTTTGAATACGATATATACTACGTTTTTCACGCAAAAATTGATTGATTGCTCTGCTGTAGTACACCTGTAATCTGAAATTCAGAAATGGTTTGCATTTCAGAAAGAGGAAGTCCCCAAGATGTTGTCCAACCAAAATTTATTATCTGTCAAACAATTTGTTTTTTTCATGTGCATATAAAAAACCTGTACCCTCTTGTGCATGACGTCCCATATATGGGACGCTAATTCTATCATCAAAATAACACGACAAAAATTATTTGAGGTAAAAATAACCATTGATTCACTTCATTGCAAGTTATGAACTATTAATTCTCACAATTAAATGAAAATCTGAGAGGACATGCATAAATGGGTAAAGAAATGAGCTAAAAGAATGGACACACAGCTTGTAACGAGTAGTGACATTTACATGTTTGATTCAATTATTGTTATATCGGGCAAAAATTTCAAAATGGTCAAAGTCTTGTAGTGACCTTGACAACGGGGTCAAGGTCACTCAAATCGACTGGTGTCTGCGTATTCCCCAAATGAAGACTGATACTGAATTTGAAGACTCTAGGTACAGCAGTTCATGAGATATCGTGCTAACAACATTTGACAATCAGTCTTGTAGTGACCTTGAAAATAATTTCAAGGTCAACCAAATCGACTGGTATCTGGATATTCCCCAAATGAAGACTGATACTAAATTTAAAACCAATTGTTCTAGCGGTTCATGAGGAATCGCTCTAACAACATTTTCAAAACTGGTCAAAGTCTCGCCTTGACCTTGTAAATGAGGTCACGGTCACCGAAAACTTTTCAGGTCTGCGTATTCCCCAGATGAAGACTGGTACCAAGTTTGAAGATTCTAGGTTGAGCGTTTCATTAGATATCGCGCCAACAAGAAGCGGGACAGACGTACGGACGTACGAAGGTGAATACTATGTTCCCCGCTCCGCGCTTCGCGGCGGCGGGGGACAACTATACAGGGTTCGTACACACCTGGTATTTTGACACTTGGCCTTAAAAAGCCTTTAAAATCTACTTTAGTCTTAAACGTCTGGATAACAACCATCCTAGATTTTATTAATTTATTTGCATCCGTCTGATACAAAACTGTCTTTTTTAGATCTATTTTCATTGTATTGTCATTTTTATTGGGTTTTCTTGTATGATTGCTTGAATTATTGGCCTTAATTTGGCCCAGAACAGCTTTGAAAAAGCCTTTAATTTTGGTCTTATAACCCTGTTTGAACCCTGCAATGATTATAAGCTTTTTTCCTTATTTATACAGATTTTGAGGTAAAATATTTCTAAACAGTCATACAAGGGAAAATATAGCTATTCTTCAATCCTACCAGTTCCTTTGTATAATTATTTCTTCCTCTCATCTCATTATGGTTAAGACCATATTAAATAGTTGTTATGTATGGCATGATATATATATGAATAAAATCTAAAGTATATAAAATTCATTTTCGCAAAATATAATTATTTTGGGTTGTCTGGTACAGAATGTACAGAATGTACCAAATCAGGGTTGACAGATATATGTACCGGTATATCAATGGGGTTTGGGTGTGTCACTGCAGTTATCCTCGGTGATACCGTTTTTGGTTCCTAGATCATCACAGTTCATGCCTAAAGGCCGGTTCACACTGTGCCGAATTTGACAAAAGATGGAAACACGAATTTGAAAATGTTCCAATTCGCAAAGGATCGTAAGCAATCGGGCCATTCGTAAACGCATCTTAAGCATTCGTTTGGTCATCGGCGGAATTCTTCTCTGTTCGGCGGCAACATCGGGAGAGGGAGCAAAATATTTGACATGTTAGTTTCGTGGTGCATTCGTGTCCTCATCGTGCCCTTCGTATGTCTATCGAGATGACATCGTATGATTCGTATCATCATCGTATTTGCCTTCGCCTGTCCATCGGAACCATAGGGCATATTTCACAAGCGAAGGCCATACGAATGTAACACGAAGATGACCGAAGTCATAAGAAGACAACACGACTGCGATCATACCTTGCAAGAATGCACACGGTGATTATACCATGTCGTATTGACTAGGTTACGAGGGCATTTACTACATCAAAAGGTTTATGTCAATATGAGACATGTAATGATATAAATATTACATATTATAACCTGTGTAATATATGTAACAATACCTCTATATATCACAATGAGTATGAAATATATAGTACCTTATATTTACCACTTAGGTATACATGCATCTGGAAAATGTATCTGTACTATAAAAAAAACTCATTACGTACATCTATAAGCATGCATTATATTAAACATGGAATGTATTCATATAGGTATCGTATATAAATACATATATGTATTATATATATATATATATATATATATGTATGTGTGTGTAATGAATATATTCTTACTTAAGTTCCATCGTGATAGCATCGTAATGCTAAACAATGGTTATACGCAGGTAATCACGAGGATTGAAGATAGTCGCGTTGCCTTCTTGTGACAATCGAGGAGCAAAGAGTTTAATATTTTGGCGATGGTACCGATGGACAGACGATGAGAGTACGATAATGAAAAGAAGTAACAAGATTGCATCTCGATGGTCGTGCGAAGGGAAAGATTGAGACACGGGCTGACCACGAAAATGAAGATTCGCACGCGGGTTCGGAAGTTTTTTAACACACAAAGATTTTCGAACATCCGCCGATGGTGCAACCGAAGGCGGAAAGGGTCACGTGATTTCCTGCTGTCATGGCAACTCACTCTAGACTGGTTTCAGCAACTTTATTGACTATATGTTTGCTCCATTGCTCAATAGTCATCCTAATTATATAATTAACTCATAAGCTTATCCAGAGTGGTAATTGGGTAGTGGGGATTCAGGGGTTCGACATTTTGTATTTTTCTTTTTTAAATTAGAGAAAAACATTTTAAAATTTTAAAAACTTAAAAAATGTTGTATGTTACTTTGATATGAAGCACCATGCACCAAGTTCCATATAATATAACATGTTTTAAAATGATTCTCCATGGTTAACTCATTTCGGCAATCTCTTGTTTTCATAGCAGTAATCAGCTTTTTTAAATTAGAGAAAAACATTTTAAAATTTTAAAAACTTCAAAAATGTTGTATGTAACTTTGATATGTAGCACCATGCACCAAGTTCCATATAATATAACATGTTTTAAAATGATTCTCCATGGTGTATAAAGGAGTAATCGGAGTTAAAAGAGAAAACGTGCGGTTAACTCATTTCGGCAATCTCTTGTTTTCATAGCAGTAATCAGGTTTATGCTTTCTCTGCCATACTAAAACAAAGTCTATATTACGCTGTTCCAGTATTTCCTAACATTTGAAATTAAGCTTTCCCGGGCCGACACCGAGAGGCCAACCGTCACAGCAACAGAGTCATATAATGTGGATGTCACGTGATGCTTGTATCACCAAGCTCATCTTCGTATTCTCATCGCATACTCGTCGAACTCTTCATTCGACGTCGTGTTGCCATCATGCTGTCATCGTGTTGTATTCTTACAGACTATATAACGTTAGGCCAATGCGACGATCAACCCGACATTCGCATGGCATTCGCATTGTAGTCGTGTGTTACGTCGTATTACATCGTGTTACATCGTATTGCCTTTTGACTGCATCGTACCTGCTCCGGATTTTGATTAGTTTTTAACCAAAATCGAAACCAAATTCGTGCGAAATGAGAATTTTCTAATTCTTGTTGGCATCTTTTGTCATATTCGGGACAGTGTGACCCGGCCTTTAGCGATGTTGATTATGTTGCTATAATTCATATAAGCTTTTATTTTTTATTCTATTCTAACTAGGTAATATGGTAACTTCTGCAGTTTTACATTTTATTTCGGAGAGGATGTACAATTGTATCTTTAATATATACATAGTTAATTTTTATTATTTAATACTGTGATAAAAATGAAAAATATGATTTAACAAATCAAAATCACATCATATACTTGATTAAATGGTGCATCCATTGTGTTATTGTCATAAAATGTTATGTGGCTTTAATACGTTCCAAATAATCATATGTGCTGTTTACAATACAAACAAATTCACCCAGCTTGCATATGCATCTCTAATCGCCAAATATATCATAATTACTACCGTATATTACTGTGTATAAGACGACTTTTTTATACCAGAAAATAGGGGGTCAAAGAAGGGGGTCGTCTTATACACAAGGGCTATGTTTCAGAAGAAGAAATTTTGAAGCTTCATTGACGAACTCACGATGTTGAAACCGGAAACAGCAATACAGTCAACTCGATCATGTTTACAAAATGGAAATAAATATTTATAAATAATTATTATGTATTATTATGTTATTTTTTTTTTATTACTATATGGAGTTAAATACATAAAATATATTTGATAATTCATTTAAAAATAATAGGTTGACGGACCAAAAGTGGTACCAGCAGTCAAGAAAACGATCGATAAATTCAGTGACGTGGACCAATGAAATTCTACAAGTTATCAATTCATTCATGACGGGGACCAATGAAATTCTACAACTAACCTATTCATTCATAAAACTTGACAAGCTTATCTCGATCACGTGTCATTGACGTAATGTTAATTCCAATCAGGGCAGTTATTCATTCATGTATCCGGTAATTATCTTAGCTTTGTTGTGTTCTTATCAGTAATTGGTCTGTATATCCTTCTCTGGATTGAAGTGTCAACGTTAAATAAACACGTCTTTAGCTTGAGAAGTTTACTGCATTGAGTGGCCCCTCGCTATAACACATGTTGGGAGCCATACTGACAGCCGCGTAATAGAGAATCAGCGGTAAAGCGAACCAGAGTTGGAATGTAAAATAATGGCTTGACTTCAGCTATCAAACATTACCAACCTTTCAAAAGCATTCTGCAGTATTAAATACAACTATTTCAACTTTGTTTATAAGAAGGACAAATATTTACATCACTACGATAGAAATCTAGACATTAAGTTTTGCTTGGCTTCGGACATGCGCAATCAAGCTTGGTTATCAAAGCTCTTCGCACCATTTTTATCATATAAACACTGAAGCGACTTCTAAATCTGTGTATGGAGTATCGGCTTTGTTTAGATGTTATAACATGGCGAATATTTACGATAGATTGTTGACTGTAGTGTTGCTAATCTCGCTTGAACTGACAAGAAAATGACAAATCATTAAAAAATAAGAACAAACACAGTAGGAAAACGTATGTAATTTTTATTTTGGTAAATTTAAAACAATTTATTTAAAAAACAAACGATTATAACAAAACATTTATGTCATGTTACTTAAAAAATTACCGGTATCAACTTACCGTTACCAAATCTTACCAACGTGTTTTCCCATCATGGCATGTCGACCTGTTTCCACGATTGCTAGAAGGGGGGTCGTCTTATACATGAGATACATGGTTTTTACCTGATTTTAGGGGTCTGAGAAAGGGGGTCGTCTTATACACAGTAATATACGGTAGTTTCCAATTAATATCGAGCGAGATCATTATGCACGTCCTATTTACATGCACAGTAGTTATATGACCTATTAAACATTATCACCCAAATTAAAAATTTAAATAAGATTAAAAAAAAATGTTGAGTCATTGGCGTGCACCACACGTGGTGCATTGTCCAGTTGTCGATCAGAAATTGATACCTTAACCTTCATATCATCAATATACTAAGTCGAGTATCAACAAACTGGTAGTTTTTGGTAACAGTTGGTTACCATTTATAACGTTTTGCACATTTGACCCCCAACAACACAATGGATGTACCTTTAAAGCTGCTCTTTTGACCTAAACATACAATTAAAATGACTTCATACATATTGAATTATTAATAATATAAGTTTTACAATCAGAAAAGAATGTTACATTAATATTAAACCATAGCTGATAAGTTTACAGGTCAAACGTATCCTTTGACTTCAGATTCCATCAATATTAAATGATTTCAAAATGATTTATGATTTGTAAATTTGATTTGCATTAAGTTATTCTTTATCTGTACAATAATACTGATTTAATATAAAAATTCATATATAAAAATAAACATTTAACTGGGTCCTATATGTTGTAACAGTTTGACAATTTATATTTATATTATTATTAACATTATATAAAATAGAATTTAAAAAACAAACCAAAAAAAAACAAAGAAAACCCATTTCATTCATTCACCCCTGTAACATCAAATTGACCTCCATTCCAGGGAAGTGAAAGTCACTTGTACAATTAAAGGTTTAACATGAATGAGATTTTCTCAAAATGTACATCACTCACTCACACACTCCAACAAATTCAAAAAATCTCCTTTAAAGTGTAATACAATATATAAGAATATTATTCTCATATGGTGTTCAGAATGAACTAATGGACATTACTGGTGCTGCACTTCAGAAGAAAACAAGAGTCATCAGAAGATGACATATATTGTGGAGCACAGTGGTGTAGTGGTTAGCATGTCTGCCTCTCACGCCAACGGCCCGGGTTCGAATCCCGGTGGAGACACCAAACATTTGTGACCTGGGTCTAATACTGTGTTGCGTCCTTGGGCAAGGCACTTCATCCACATTGCACTCAGTTCACCCAGCTGTACAAATGGGTACCTGGATATGGGAACGTATGGACCTTATCGGTCGTGCGGAGCGCTTCATAGGCAGCACTGAAAGTACGATTCCTTCAGGGTAACAATTGTGTAGCGCCTTGAGCATGCATTGTGCATGGATATGTGCGCATTATAAATATACTATTATATTCCACCGGTTCCACATAATTTGTAAAACACATCTTTGACAGATAATTGAATATCTACTACTTCAGTAAGTGAGGTATACATGTTGAGTTTCAGGTATAATGAAGGGTTTTGGACTTCTGCTGCGGAAGTAGACCTATCTCTGAACAAAGTCCAAATCAAACACCTTTCTATGGAAACGAAAAATCAAATTTAAGAAATCTGAAAATATCAAATGGTACCACTTCAGTTAGTGGGTAATACATATGCAAAAGTTTCAGGAAGATAAGATGAAGACATTTGGAGCTGTACTCCAGAAACGAACCTATCTCTGAACAAAATCCAAATCCAACACGTTTCTAAGGAAACAGAAAAAAAATAATTCAGAAATCTGAAAATATCAAAAGGCACGACTTCAGTTACTAGGAAAATACACATGCAAAGTTTCAGGAAGATATTTTAAGAAGAGTTTTGGAGCTGTGCTTCGGAAACAAACTGTCTCTAAACAAAGTCCAAATTCAACTTGTTTCTATGGAATCGAGAAAAAAAAATCGAGTTCTGCTCCGGAAACCAAATTACGGACGGACGCACGGATAGATAGACGGCCAGGACGACAACTATATCCCACGGTATTACATACCGGTTGGATAATAAGATATGATACAGCCTCCAAGCCTGATAAAATAGAATAAGTTATATATTTACAAATATACTGCCTCGGTATTTCATAAATAGGAGGGGAAGGTGACTGATGCTGTTCTCTTAACTAGTTCACTTAATATCAGGTGGCTTAAAATATTAATGCAGGAGGAAATCCTGCAATACCATCTTCGATTGTTCGATTGTGGTGAAACTTGCAAGCATCAACTCTAAAAAGCAAACTATCGGTCCTACTGCACCAAATTTCAACACAAAAGGCTGTGACAATCTCATCAAAAGAAATCTAAAACAATGAAATAAAACAGCGGCTGACAATTATAAGAAGCAAAATATACCAATAATACGTAAATATCATTAACATTCCATGTTTGCAGGGCAAAGCTGTTCAGAGTATATGATACATACAGACAACAATTATCTAATGATCCAATGGTGAACTAGATACAGATTTGAAAGCATGATCATGATGATAATGATCATCATCATCATTTTATCAACCATCATCCCCACCAATGGGAACAAGATACATGTACACATAATCACATACAAGTGAGATATGATGTACAGTCAAGCCGCGTTAATCCGGACACCGATAATCAGTATTTCGCAGTTTCTGAACGGTAGAAGATGTAACCAAACTAATCTCTTTAGTAGTCCTCAGTATTCAGTAGTCCGAACATTTCACTATCCGAAAGATTTTGATGAAAAACGAAAGTGTTCTGATTATCGAGGCCTGACTGTACATTAATTTCAGTTAATATATAAAACAGCCACAATGCATTTTAAAGTGTTACATTCAAATACGATATGGCGCAGACATGCTCCATGTCAGTCATGATATCTATGGTTGAGTAACAAATACCTAATGGCTCAATATTAACTGCAATTAGACACATGTTTATAGAGAAGGATATTTGTGTATTTAATCACTGATAAATTCAGACTTTGAAATTTAAGTGATATGCTCTCTGCTGATTGGATTAAGCAAGGTCATGTGACCGGTATACATTCTCATAAACACAAGATTGAGAGCTGAAAAGGATAACCTTCACACTATGACGTTTACAAAAAATAACCTGCGGTACTACTTTATCACTGTATCATTGCGCAATTATTACACTGCTAGCACATCCTCTTTTCTTGATTAAACTTTTTATAACCCTTACAACGTGAATTCTAATTGTAGTTTGATTGAAAGTTTGATTAAAACAGCATGTTAGAACCAATAATTAAATACTTTAATCATATTTCCTGCCGACAAGCTCCGGCATTTATACCAGTTTAACTTGCACCTTTCAAACGGTTTATAAGCCAGTGAACAAACACATTATGAAATCTATTTCTTAAATATCATGTGTTTACTGAGGTTCTGAATAGTGGATGACTGTTCAAGAATCGGTGGATATCAGTTTCAGAGCCTAGCAATGTTCTTATTCTATCTTCATGGTATAAACTTGGTTCATGATAATTCAAGCTCCTATTTTATTTTTCCTAAGAGGTCCACAATTGTGGTTCGGAACTGGTCGAAACTTAACATGGAGTTGAACAATTGTGATATTGACTTAGTCCTCAACAATTGTGAATGTACAAACGTACAAAAGATGCATGAGTTATTGTTTAACGCCACTTGGGCAATATTGCAGCCATTAGCAGTGAGTACAAAAGACGATAACAAACAGTTTAATAGTGAATATATGTATAAATATAAACTTATGATAACATAAATACTATATTTCACAATAAGACAATGATGGTACATTGGAAGATTAGCTTCAACATGGATAAACATTAATAGTTTTAGGACAGATAGGTTATGGGAAAATGATAGTGATTCCAAGCAATGGTTGAGTGTTAACTATATTTCTGACAGACAGGACAGCTCCGATGGGCTGGGATAAGCTGCAGTGTTTCTACCACCGTTGTGTGATGATGCTGATGCTTGGAGAAGTAACAAACAACATCGGATGCTTTCTTCCCAGCCTGCATCATCATCATCAGCAAGACACGGGCTGGGCTGTTCCGCAAATCTTCACGCTTAGCCCAACTGTGTAGATATGAGAGTACATTAGTAATGATGACACAATTTAAACTTATATTATGTGATAGAACTGTGAGTACATAATACATAATTAGTACATCGTATTGTAAATCAATTGGGTGTTACCTGAAGAATAGCAAGATTCTTCTTTTTAAAGTTTATTATTTTGGATCAATTTTGTTCTTATTCTGCGAGTACCCACGATTTGAAGATGAGTATTAGAATCAAACACAAAAGACTAAAATTAACACAACTGTTCTTGAACAGATAGTTAAAAACTTACATGATGTGTTCGATCTTCTCAAGCGAGTACCCGAGAGTGTGAAAGATGAGTCCCTGGATGGTCAGATCTGGTTGGCGGTCAGACAAGGGTTCCAGCAGGAGACAGAGCTTGTCAAGAGATTCCTTTAGTAACCGGTCGTTCCTTAGTGTCACGAGGGGCAGTGTGCAGTCATCAGCTATATGTATGGGAGAAATTTACATTTTCACTAATTTCACTTTCCTATCATAGCAGATTAAAATGGGAAGATTCATATAACTTTTAAGTTTTTGAAAGGCATTTTGAAGTGGACAACATGATAAAAGCATTATCTAAAATAACGAATTAATCTTATTCAGAAATTTTACATTTTGTATAACTCCTGGCATCTACTAGGACAAAGCTGGGAGCATACATTGCGGCCTCCTGTTACAAAAACCAAATTTCAAATTGAAAATAATCATGAAAAGGGCAAAATCTCGTTAAAATAAGAGCAAACATATTTTGGATCTGAGTATTCTTCAGGAAGGGTCATGTCTGTTGGTGTTAAACTCAAGCCAATCAGTGACAAGGTTAGAAAGACACACAAATTCAACAAGGTTAGAAGAGTTCGGATTCTTTATCTGAGAGAGGCTGATATTATTCTTTAGAGGAAGCCGAAAGGTCACAGACAAATTTTGATCTGATTTTAATGAGATTGCAATACGACGACATAACAAGCTTATTGTGCCTACCATCATGGTTTTCTGGGTTGGACTCCTGCCTAACCAAGGACACTGAAGAATTAGGTATCTTCATATGTTGTCCTCTAGCATCACCAGGAGCATTAGATCCAGCACCCCGAGACCCCCTACCTCTCTGGTTCTCTGAGCTTCTGTGATCCGTGTCCGATTCCATAAGAAGAGCAGCAAGGTCTGGATCGCTTGGTAACGAGTCGGGTGATGCTTTCAGAGATTGGGACGGCTCACTGGCAGCTTTAAAACAAGAGATAAACAAATATCAGCTATTCATACTACAGGCTATCTGAAAATGCTGATGTTGCATCGAGGACTGGGACAGCAACGTGAGGATACCCGGGCGGGTGGGTACTGAGTAGGACCGGGTAACCATCGCATAACCCGGACCCGTTATTATCTTTTGTCACTAATTATAGATCAGTTTTATTTATAATTCTTTCATAACAAGATTGCAATGTATCTGAAGATTCCAAATTAATATTAAAATCATGGTTTTCATATTAAAATTTGATTGAAATTGCGATGGATTTTTATGCTTTAGTTTTCTTCATACTTCACCCTACCAGTTGATTAAATGATTAGAAAGTCCTACAAATTAGAAGTTGGAGATCAACACAAAAAATATCCTGTTTAGGGTAGGGTAACTGCTTGGGGGTTGGGTACCCGGGGAAGAAACTACCCGTCCCAGTCGTAGTTGCATTGTATAAGTCAATGAATGTGAGCACCCTGGGATGCAATTACATTGATATATTCATCAGGTTAGAATAATATTTATTCTGACACTAGGCATTTCATGCTTTTATTATGCAATAATACTTTAATACCAAGTTTGATTTACGTTTTTCTAGGACACAAGCCTAAAGTATATACAATTTCAATAATGAAAATACAGAAATATTTAATATCAAGTATAATTCAGATCTAAGTAATATATGTAATATAATATTGAAATAAAAATCATTGATATTTGAGCAAGTTTAGAAACAATTTATTTGGAGCTGCCTTTCACTTGTTGTATCATGATTTCAGAAAATCTCTCCACCTTATAACCTCCAGAACATTTGTTTATTTTCCATATTTGTTTAACACTAGGACCAGGTAAATAACAACATAACATGACAAAACAAAGGTACTGTGGATCCCACCTATGATGGGCAGGTGTGTGACTGATCTGTCGAGAGAGTCCAGGTCGACTGAAGGTTCTCGATACTTTGGTTCTGTGTGCTCCGGATTTCCTGTCACATCTGTCAAACATAACAATATTGATGTCTCACCATAGGATATAATCATTTGTCACATCTGTCAAACATAACAATATTGATGTCTCACCATAGGATATAATCATTTGTTACATCTGTCAAACATAACAATATTGATGTCTCACCATAGAATATAATCATATATTACCTATACGGTTGAGAAGACACAGGTGATTATTTTTGTGATATTCGCACATGTGCTTTCAAGTGATTCTCAACGTTGATTGGTCTGTTACCCGGAGAAAGAATGACTATGACGTCATAAAACAATGGTCTGACGCGACGAGTTATCTTATGACGTCACAATGTTACTGTGGCGACTGGTCCTTCACAGCGGCCGCCCAACATGAAAATTGTATGAACCAAGCGTAATTTGGTCAATTTAATTGCATAATGGGTAATATATAGAATAACCAACTCGGTACGAGTGATTACGGGAAATATCCACTCGTCTAAATAATGTTCAGAGCCACTCGCTAAAGCTCGTGGCTGAACATTATTTAGACTCATGGATATTTCCCGTAATCACTCGTACCTCGTTGGTTATTCTCTATTTGTTACATCTGTCAAACATAACAATATTGATGTCTCACCATAGGATATAATCATTTGTTACATCTGTCAAACATAACAATATTGATGTCTCACCATAGGATATAATCATTTGTCACATCTGTCAAACATAACAATATTGATGTCTCACCATAGGATATAATCATTTGTCACATCTGTCAAACATAGCAATATTGATGTCTCACCATAGGATATAATCATTTGTCACATCTGTCAAACATAGCAATATTGATGTCTCACCATAGGATATAATCATTTGTTACATCTGTCAAACATAGCAATATTGATGTCTCACCATAGGATATAATCATTTGTTACATCTGTCAAACATAGCAATATTGATGTCTCACCATAGGATATAATCATTTGTTACATCTGTCAAACATAGCAATATTGATGTCTCACCATAGGATATAATCATTTGTTACATCTGTCAAACATAACAATACTGATGTCTCACCATCATTTGTTACAGACCTACCTCAACATCATTTCATGTGCTTGGAGAATGCGCATATTGGAGATTCTTTTCTTACTTAAAAGAAGGCCTTCTTTAATATATAAATTCAATTCATTTCAAAACATAGCAAAAACACAGCCATATACTGTGGTACATCAGGAATTGTATGATGTATAATAAATGTTTGCCTATCACGTTTTCCTTGTCTCAAGAGCAATGTTTGCTTTCAAAAAGTATGTTTTTTAAAGGTAACCTTGTATTCCTTGACCATATGCAAAATGACAGACAAAGTTTGAGGATACTGTGTAAAGAAGAGTTAAAGGGGCAGTAGCACGTTTTTTCGGTGAAATATATTTTTAAAATAATGTCACCAATAGTAAAACACCCTTCCCTCTTCAGAAAATCAAGTTAAAAAATGAGTGTACAAGGTTCCGTAAAGCCATGGGAATCCTTTTTGTCATTCGAAATAATAAAACGTGTTCACAATAAAATGGCCGCCATGCAATTTTTGCTTTATATGCAGCACTGTTTTTACCACTACAGAAAATTGGTTTGTGTAATAG
The DNA here is from genome assembly GCA_936450465.1 of Gibbula magus. Taxonomy (NCBI): domain Eukaryota; kingdom Metazoa; phylum Mollusca; class Gastropoda; order Trochida; family Trochidae; genus Gibbula; species Gibbula magus. Next base: position 35,338,733 of record OW388294.1, on the reverse strand, counting down.
TATGTTTTACCCTGTTAAATATATATAAATGATATAAACTATCATTATAAATGGGAAATTTGAAAGAAAAAAAATGTGCTACTGCCCCTTTAAGAACATAAACACAAATACAATACACAAAACCGTATATCCCTTCCATTTTCGAAGCCTCAAAAAATATTGGTCATGTTCATTTAGGCAGGGTGATATGATAATTAGAGAGATAATTTATATAATGCTGTTTTGGTGAAACTCACCAGTGATTTGAATGGATAGATCGCTCATGTCCTGTCCTCCATTGGTGCACTGTGCTGCCAGGATATACATCCCCTCGTCTCCACCAGCGATCACCACGGTAACGCCGTATCCAAATAATCTGTAGTTGTCATTCTTAAAGAACGGTCCATAGTTGAACTGGGTGATAGGATGTCCGTTCTTACATCGTGCCAAGACTGTGAGAAGTGTTCCTCGAGCTAGACGAACTCCGGCTGAAAGAGAATCATCTTCATTGTAAATATCATTCCAATGTTGCTGAAGGGACATGGCCCTCACACTTTCTCTCCACCAAAATTACCTGGATCATTATTATTATTTTGTTGTTGTTCAATTACCCATAATTAAGAAACTTCTATCTGGAATTGCAAAGTTTGGAGGGCTTTCAATGTTGCCGCTATTTGACAAAGTAACATTTTCAGCTTACTTCAATGCTAATATCCATACATTGTAACATACACATTTGCTAGCCTCAGCAAGATTGATCTTCAAACTAGGGATTGGTGAAGTTGAATTTTATGGAGTTAATCTTTTATTTTACAGAGAACATTAATACCTGAAAGACAAGGATATTTTATGGATGTTGAACTTCTTTATTTCACAATGGCGACGTTTTGGTATAGATCCTTATACTGTTCAGTAAAATATCCTTGTCATTCTATTACACCAACTTCTAGAATGCCTCTCAAACAGTTGATTAAGACCTGTACTGTAATATTTGAAAAATTTACATAAAATCTGATTTATCAAATGAACCTAAGAAATAAATGTACTCACATTGAGTAATGCTTTCTTCTGGCATCTTATCGTTTATTTTATAAAAAAACTCCAAGCGGCAAGCTGCATCTGAAAGAGTAGCAATTAATAACCAATAAATGAACTGAAATCAAGCAAGACACATATACAGTGCTAAGAAGCTTGGCCCTTATTCTCGAAACGTTATTAGCCTGAAGAAATTTGACTTCGATCGCAGCCCACGTGTTAAGAATGGACTTTCGAATTTGTAGGGGTACAAATGTTTCAAGAATAAGGGCTCTTGTTCTTTATATATATTACATTACTGAAAAGTAGAGATGTAGCGAGCACGAAATGTCAGCTGTCTGATAAATCAGATAAAAAGAAATGGTTCCTTCGAGATATCATGTAAACAAAAGTTTGAAAAGAGGTGTCTATATTTATTCCTTAGATGTAGACTAATTGAAAACATTAGGAACTAAGAATTATGAGAAATGTAAACTGGAGTTTGAAGAGTGGTCAAATGTATGGTGACCTTAAAATAAGGTCATGGTCACAAAGATTACTGGTGTCTGCATAATCCATGTAGCCTAGCTCAGCACCAGATTTAAAGACATAAGCTGCCATTGTTCATGAGATATTGCAATTACAGACTCTGCTGAATGTAGGTATAGTTCCCCTTTCTGTGTTGTGGCAGGTGACAATAAAACTAAGTATACTGTTGTGATCTATAATTTGACCTTTGTGTCCAGAAAAACGGTAGTACTACAGTAATAAATCAGTATAGTACTTGCATGACAAAAAAGCAAAAACAAAATTCATTAAGTAACTTTTACATTAAGTCCTTTTTCTAAAAGCAGAATTGTTTTTGTCAAAACATAGTTAAAATTTATATTTACCAACACAAAACATTTAAAAACGCAAATTATTTTTCCAGAATAGATATTTTATGAGGATGGAGATGAATATTGTTAACAATAACAAACCTGCACCCAACAATTTGTCCATCTCGAACCCCTCTCCGCAACAACTGGTGTATTTAGGGGGACGAGAGGCCAGGCTTTCATCCGAATCATGTATCTCCTTGTGCTCTGCGGCAGCGTTCGTCTGATGTTTAAGGACAGACTCGCCAGACACAGAACTGCCTATGAGTGAATTCTTCTCCTGGGCATCATCGACCTCCTTCTGGTTTTCTGTAGTCACGCTGCTGTCAGCTGTGGAGAGATGGAGATTATTGGAGAAATTTTTCTGATCATGTTGAAGAATGATGAAAATATTGATCTATGATGACAACAAAATGGTGATTTTGAGCCAAAAATACTCAGTATTAAATTACAGAGGGACCTGTGGTTTGAAAAATGAATTACCTCTTGACAAAATTTCACTTCTTAATTTCAAGATTATGAGTTTCTCAAAAAGCTATTCAGGCTTCAGGTCTACTAAAATATTCCCTCTGCGCAGACAAACTTGAAAAAGCCTACATTGAACTTGAAAATAGCAACCTAAATATGCATATGTTTGGTAGAAGTCAAAGTGTCTTCAGTTTAAAATGTGACAGTTTTCATGTTTTATGTGTCCGAGTTGCCATTTTTCCTTTCACCTTTCAATGTTTTTGTGTTGAAGTATCATTGTTAGTTATTGCTAAAGATTAATGTGTGCTTTTCCAGTTTTTAAGTGCAGTTTTCTTTGACAGGTCTAGGCTTCGTTATCATCTATCTGAAACTAACCAGGAACTGGTTTACCATCTACATAACTTCTCTCTAAAAACATACCAACCCTGGGATTGTTCATAAGCAACTACCTATATTACCTGCTCTAATTACCTGTGTAAACCAATCAAACAGCTACTTGCATTAGTCCTGCAAGCCTCTCAAAAACAATCTTACTAACCACTTTGTTTTTGGATGAGAGAATCAATTCACCTCGGATTTTTTACCTTTGGCTTTTCAGCAAATGTGACAAGGGTTTCAGGGGCGGATCCAGATGGGGGGTGACCATTGAAACCATCCTCAAAACAGTGGTGCATCCCCCCCCCCCCCCTTTTTCCACACAGAGATGGTACATTAACACTGTATGTTCACAATACATTTGTGTTCTTCACTCAGCATCAAGGACACCCCCCCCCCCGAAGCACCCCCTGCTGTATCCGCCCCTGAGTTTGCCTTTGATATCAAAGTCCAGGCCTGCGGTAGTGTGCAAAACAGGATGAATTAAAGGTGCATTCATTTAGTTTCATAAAATGTAATACGCTCCGACTCACCACATGTGCTGTTTACAGTGCAAATAAATTCACTCAGCTTGCATACTCATCCCCAATCGCCAAGTATATAATAATTACTAGTTTCCAATTAAAATCAAGCAACATTATTATGCAGGTGCAGAAACCGAAACTACACATCCCATTTACATGCACAGTAGTTATATGACCTATTAAACATGATGAACCTAAATTTATCATTTTGTCTGTTATAAGTAAGATTCCAAAATTACGTTTAACTCATTGGCGCGCGTCAATCGCAATGCATTGTCCCGTTTATGTTCAGAAATCACTACTTTTACCTTCATTTCATCAATATACTAAGTCGACTATCAACAAAATGGTGGTTTTCAGTAACAGTCGGTACTTCTCGATAAAGTAACACCATTTATAACGTTTGGAATATGTGACCCCCATCAACACAAAGTACTTCTGAATACCAAGCCACATACTCACATGATGTCCTACAATGATACCAATAATTTAGGTTGACTGCTAATTTTTCATGAGAGTCAAGGACAGGTAGTTTCAGGTATGAGTTTCACTGATGAGAAATCCCAGAACAGAGATGTGTGACCAGCTGGGATGTTGCTTACTGTATCAATGGCCAGTAGAGATAGTGTGACAGTATATATTAAATAGTACTTGTATATGGTTGTGATAGTTATTGTGAGATTGTATGTGCTAGTAATGGTTAACATGTCAAGAGTGTATATGGTTGAGTTGGTTAACATGAGGTTGTATGTGGTTGTGTTGGTTAACATGAGGTTGTGTTGGTTATCATGAGGTTGTGTATGGTTGTGTTGGTTATCATGAGGTTGTGTATGGTTGTGTTGGTTAACATGAGGTTGTGTATGGTTGTGTTGGTTAACATGAGGTTGTGTATGGTTGTGTTGGTTATCATGAGGTTGTGTATGGTTGTGTTGGTTAACATGAGGTTGTGTATGGTTGTGTTGGTTATCATGAGGTTGTGTATGGTTGTGTTGGTTAACATGAGGTTGTATATGGTTGTGTTGGTTATCGTGTGTTTGTGTATGGTTGTGTTGGTTATCATGAGGTCGTATATGGTTGTGTTGGTTAACATGAGGTTGTGTATGGTTGTGTTGGTTAACATGAGGTTGTGTATGGTTGCAGTAGTTACACGAGGTTGTATATGGTTGTGTTGGTTATCATGAGGTTGTGTATGGTTGTGTTGGTTAACATGAGGTTGTATATGGTTGTGTTGGTTATCGTGTGTTTGTGTATGGTTGTGTTGGTTATCATGAGTTTGTGTATGGTTGTGTTGGTTAACATATGGTTGTGTATGGTTGTGTTGGTTAACATGAGGTTGTGTATGGTTGCAGTAGTTACACGAGGTTGTATATGGTTGTGTTGGTTATCGTGTGTTTGTGTATGGTTGTGTTGGTTATCATGAGTTTGTGTATGGTTGTGTTGGTTAACATGAGGTTGTGTATGGTTGTGTTGGTTATCGTGTGTTTGTGTATGGTTGTGTTGGTTATCATGAGGTCGTATATGGTTGTGTTGGTTAACATGAGGTTGTGTATGGTTGTGTTGGTTAACATGAGGTTGTGTATGGTTGCAGTAGTTACACGAGGTTGTATATTGACTTACACATACTTACATCCATCATCTTTTCTTCGTCTCCAGACACAATAGACAAGTAAGCCTATGATCACCACGGCTACTGCTCCAAGACAAACTGACAATGGGATGAGCCAGGACTTCTCATCTACGAGGAGAAGAAACATTCCTTCAATGATCAAATCAAACAAGGGCTCAGACACATATTGGGCAGCTTTTGGGTAGTAAGCAGTTGAGAGTCTGATTAAAATCAAGCCAAATCCAAGGGATAAAATCTACCTTTTTCCAAGGAATAAAATTTGCAAAATTGGTATTAACTGGTTGTTAGAAATCTGCACCAGCAAAGAGAATATTCGTGGCAATAGCTTTAAACAATACACAGTATTTGCTGTCACGATGCGATGTCACACCCCCGCACCCCCTCTTGTTCCACCAATGTTTAAGGATGTGATCAGTCTATGACTCACTCCTGGTATGTCGAAGCCACACACTCTCCCTGCATTTGGTTCTAAAGTTCATACATCATTGAAAATGACTTTCAAAAGCCCTTAACAGTATTACACACACCTAAAATATACCTGAAATATAATTTTATTTCCAGTTTCATGTAAACAAAAGTAAGCCTGTGTGTAGATTTAGTCCTGGGGATTGAACTCTTCCTGACTAGAGCTGGGGTAAAGTATTTGCCCAAGGGGGTACATTTGATCCAGAGGGTATTTCAAGGTATACAAAAGCATAGTGGCACATACATTATTGACTTTTAAGTCCGAACAAGATACATATATGATTAATATCACATAATGAATCATTTTACCTGGTAATCTTGTAGGTAGGGGTGCACACCTGCTAACGAGTTTCCAGTCCCCCTCCTGACACTCCATGACCCTCACAGGAGGGTCATACCCTAACGGACACGTGACTTCGCAGGAGGTGTTGAGCGGCTGCTCCGTACTCCGGTTACAACTGGAGCCCTCGTTCTCCTCTATAATCACACTCTTCTCCAGGGGGGCACAACCTGTGTATGTGTGTACAGATCACTCACATATCACATATATCAACACGGATGCAAACTAAGTTTTGCCTTTTATCCATTAGTGTTGATATACAGTCAGGCCTCGATAATCCGAACGCTTCCGTTTTTCATAAAAAATGTTCGGATAGTAAAATGTTTGGACTACTGAGTACTACTATAGAGATTAGTTTGGTTACATCTTCCTACCGTTCGGAAACTGCGAGATTCGGATTATCGGTGGCCGGCTTGAATGTATTCAGATTGTTGATTTCAGAAACACAGAGTGAGAGTCAATCTATCATCCAAAGTCATTTGTCATTCGTTTCAGTGAGAAGATACACTTGATCTCACACAAGCAACACAGTTTTGAGATAATAAATAGAGATATTACATACATTTGTCATGCATATAACAAGTGTTAATTTGGTCATAAACGATTTATCCACAAACTAACATCCAGTCACTGAGCAAATTGTTTTTATAAACCTTTCGAAATAAACAATGTTTGGAGTGGTAGGCTGATGCTGAAAGCATTCTTCTGCACACCTAACTTAATGAATAGAGAAATTAATTGGAATTTTATCTCCCAAAATGTTTGTGTCACCGCTAACATGCAGAATGATAAGCAGACACTTTGCCAAGTTTGAGTCAATAAACAAGAAGCCAATCTGACAATAAAATTGCTGATTAGACGGATATAGAATGATTCAGAAATGAATGAGAGGAACATGGTACATTTGCCGAAGTGCCCCTGAAATCACATCACCACAGAAAAAAGATATCTTCATCTTGTGAAAAGAAACCGCCACCAAACTCTTTGGGATTTGAGAGCAAAATAAAGTAGTATCCAATATTTTCTTGCATAGTTAGAAATAGATTGTTTACTAAGAGATAAAGACACAAGTATCAACTTTCCCCACTATGTATTTTATAAAATTCCCAACTAATTTTGGTCATATACAGTAATTGTGAGTGAATCATGTGCTCACTGTGATATCGACAGCTGACCGATGTCCAGTTTGAGGTTACAGGATCACACAAGGTCACCGGATTCACCGGACTCATCCGAGCCTCAGTACACTTGACCTGACACGTGTCATGAACTCTGACCAGTGGGAGGCCATTTTGGATGGAACACGTGACTTCCACATCGGGGAACTCTGGAGGTGCAGTACAGTCTGTTGACAGAAAAATAAAAACTCAATGATATTACCTGATTAAAACTGACCGTTTTCCGTGGAATAAAAGTTGAAAATAGTGCATCTACCGGGATATTCATATCGTTTGGAGGTTTCCTCGCAAAACCGTCTGATAACAGCACATATGCTTGCATGTTCTGATACAATTCAGGTAGCCAATCAAAAGATGTCGGATTCCTAATGCTTTCGAAACCTTGACCGTTAAGAACAAGAGCCATCAGGAGAGATGGCTTATCCCCCGGCCCCACATAAGTTGAATAATCAGTTTTAGCAGTATATAATTAAAACTATAAGGTGTTTTGCTCATAAACACAGATGTCTCCTCCTTCCCCCAATTCACTTCAATTTATTACCTTTCTAAAAGAAAAATTTACAAATGTTGCCATGGAAACAGAAAAAAAATTGGATGAGCGTTTGCAGGACACCGCAAAAGCAGAGCAGCCACGAAACTTTCATTCTCTTCCCACAGAGCTCGAGGTTACTCCCTTCAGTTTTGCCATCCTACCCTCTGTTTTTTTTGCTTGAAATCGAGAGCAGAACCAAAGTCCCCTAGCGGTGGTATGCTGAATCACATACTGTATCCCTGCTTCTTAACCAATGAAAACTCGTATTCCAATGGCCATGTCGACAGAGTGACTTCAAAGATCTTGGCATTTTACTCTGAAGGGTCTTGCTCATTAGCATATGACATTCTAATATGTCTGATGTAAATGCTGCAAGTGAACTTTTTTTGGTATTTGTCTCTCATTTGGTCTTCTTTATTTATAAGCATGTTTATGATCAATATTTTTCAAAAAATCAAATGGCATATTTCGAGGAAAACACATTAAACGAGAAAACGTTGGTCTTACGTTTATTTTATCATTATGACGTATCATTGGGAAATGTCACTTTTACAACGGCGTCGCTGATTGCACAACTAGATTCAATTGCAACCAATCAGGACATTCCCTTTCTGCCCCCGATTTCAAGCGTAAAACAACAGAGGGTAGGATCGGAAAACTGAAGGGAGTAACCTCTTTGGGAAGAGAATGCGGAACTTTGGGTCTCGCCTTTCCCTGTTTCGCCTTCTCGTCAGCATAAATAAAATGGGAATCTTTTTTGATAAAAATTTGTTCATTATTCAAGTCATTCTAACAAGTTGAATCATCACTGGGGTCACTTTTCACAAGTTTGTTCTTAAAACCTATTTCTGATTTCAAAATTGGATCAAAGGAATAACATGGCCTTAACCAATATCTCATGACCTTGACCTTTGATCTTCAAGGTCACACCATCAATGATTACTTTTAATTGCGTATAACAATTATGCAATAACTCAAAGTGTTCATAGTTAACATAAGGCATATTCACAATAGCATGCTTAAGTTGTGACCTCACTGTGACCTTGACCTTTGACAGATTTTAGCGAATCTTGGTCTTTCTTCATAGTTGATATATACCAAGTAAGGGCCTGATAGCACAAAAGTTTTTGAAGTTATCATGTTTACAAGGATTTTTGTAGTGATTTCAGAACTCATGACCTTGACCTGTGACCTTGAATGTAAGCATGTCAAAATAATTCCCCAGGTGTATAAGAAAGAAGCTATGTATATGAGGTACTGATACCTCCTTGGAAAAAGTTATTTAGTGATTTCAGAACTGGTGACCATGATCTTGACCTTTAAAATTCAAGGTCACACAATCAGTGATCACTTTTCATTGTGTATCACAATCATGTAATGATTCAAAGTGTTAATAGTTGAAATAAGAAATTTTCGCAAAAGCATGCTTAAGTTGAGACCTCGCTATGTCCTTGACCTTTGACGGATGTTAGCGAAAACCTTTTCAAATCTTGGCCTTTCTTTATAGTTGATATACACCAAATAAGAGCCTGATAGCACAAATATTTTTCAAGTTACCGTGTTTACAAGGATTTTGACCTTTGACCTTGAATATGAACATGTCAAAAAAATTCCCCAGGGGCATAAGTAAGAAGTTTTGTATATGAGTTCTCAAAACCTTTTAGGAAAAAAGTTATAGCCAATACAAAACGCGCCGCCGCTGGCGGAGGCGGCGGCGATCGAAACTGCGCAAAAACTGATAGCAGCCCTGACTAAGTCGGAGCTGCTAGATAAAGTTAAAAATGTTCAAACCCCCAAAAGGCACATACATGATATGAGGAGGTAGTATACATTTGGTGAGGTATGGTCAAATAGTCCTAGATATTTGCTCCAAAAACAAACCCTACCTTACCTAACCCTACCGTCCAAATTATTACCATGGAAAAAAAAAAAAATTCCCCAAAGTTGAACACCTCAAAAGGCACATCTACATTATATGGGGAGGCGGTGTACCAAATTTGGTGAAGATTGGCCTAGTAGTCTTAGAGATCTGCTCCGGCAACAAACCCTACCCTTCAAATCGACAAAGTCCAAATAGTTACAATGGGAAAAAATAAAACATATTTGTTTTAAAAGCTTTAACCCCAAAAAGACACATCTTCATGATATGGGGAGGCTGTATACCAAATTTGGTGAAAATTGGCCTAGTAGTCTTAGAGATCTGCTCCGGAAACGATGTGATCACAGACAGACTGATAGACGGATGGATAGACAGATAGACTGACAGACACACAGACAGAGCCAACGACTATATCCCCCCACATTATATGCCAGGGGGATAACAATGATGTGATTGGTCAGCTATGTGACTGTGTTTATGTCTGCCCTAGCTTAACTGGTACAGAACACGAGTCATATATCAGTAGTCACAGTTAAGGATTGTTTTACATGTTTTGTGCCTCTATCGAAGTATAACAGCAACAAATTGTATAACATCCCATATACTTCGATAGAGGCACAAAACATGTAAAACAATCCTTAGAATTACAAAATCAACAAGTTTTTCAATATTTACACATATCAAATATATTTGTCATTTATCTCGGGAGGCAGCAGCTTGTTACACGCAACAATAATGGCTGAAGCAAATTGAGGAATCCTTAATCTGAAACGGCAGAGGAGTCAATTTCGTTTTCCCAGCATTCACAAGCATACAATCAGGGTTCGTTTTTTCTGGTTTACGCATTTTGTGATAAACTCTCATTAGCATATCACGCGAAGTTCAAATATGGCTACCGTTTGCGAAGCGCAAGTGGATGAACAAGCTTGAGGACTTGTATCTATTAAAATGAAGTGTTCCCGGTGAACTTAAATGTCTCATTCGGAGAAAGGAATGTATATTCCAGTTATAGGCATAGGTTTGAAGACGAAATGACATGTGTATATCTTATTTTGCATGAAAACGTTACGCTCAGTTGTAAGAACCAACTGACACGACCAATTGTTGTGATGGATTGTGACGTCACAAGGTACAAATGCACGAGGTATCGTAGCACATTTTTATCTGCATTCATCGAGAAATGGCAGCGGGTTTTTGAGAGCTCTCGTCCAATCAGAAACGCGGAAATTAGTGTAACAATACCATTTTGTAATTATGTTATTATAAGTCTCATTCATCACACTAACATTTTGAAAATCAACATTTTAACAGCTTGTGAGGCTTGTAGGTTATAGTGCCAATAAATATACTTACTTTTGACATATCTAGGGTATCTATCATTCTGCAGAGTATCACATAAAGGATAGAATTTCTTTGGATGCCATTCCACAGACTCGCTAAATATAACCCCTTCCCTATACTTCTCCTTGCATTGTTCGACAACTCCATTTCGGCTGGAATGAAAATATTGAATGTTATAAAATACATTTACTTCAAGTTCAACATACTTCATTACTGAACTATGGTTATTGTGATTGGAAAACTATTCACTTGGATAATTCATCATTGACTGCAGAACATAAGTATAGTTTAACACCATTGTCGCGATAGACGACCACATCAAGTTAAAAGAGTATAAATAATGAATAAATTATACAGCTGGAATTCAGAGAATCTATACTAGGACAGCCGAAATATTGAGTTCAACATAACGATGCCCGATAGCTATCCGAAATCATCGAAGTCCAACTTCCTTTGCAAGGCAAAATACACTCAAGTGAAGACTGATAAATTATTCCAACTTTTCACACTTGAGTGATTTAATGGCCTCCTCTCTCAAATCGTACTTTAACCAACTCTCTGTAATATAATGGTCTACTAGAAGTGGCTGAATTATTACAGTAGCGAATCCAGAAATTTTGAAAACGAGAGGTTTATCTTGGAGGGTCATCAAATTTATATCCAAAAATTTTCAAAAGAGGGGTGATGGGGGTCAGACCACCATGTTCTCTATTCGCCTACGTCCCAATTCGCCTACAGTCTTAATACAACATGTCATGGTCTGTTGATTACTCATTAAGCATTGATAAAATGTTATCACTCCCATAATGTCAAAGTGGACTCATCTAGTATTGCGAAAACAGGGTTTTGTTTTGATTCATTTAATCATATATGTAACTAATGCAATTCCTGAATTCCTGACATTATGGAAAATAGTTGTCACGCAATATCCATTGTTACATATATATGTTAATCATATGTTACATTGACATCACACAATTGTTCATGATAATGTCGCAAGTCGTCCCCGTAGCCTAAATGTATGTATGGTGTACAGAACAGTATGTGTATCCTAAAATTATTATGAACATATTATAACTATTTATTTAATAACTTGTACTATTTAAACTATTTATTTTATGGCAGATAAACTTTGATTAAAGTGAATAGTTGAATAAAATTACATCACAGACAATGACAATGAATCGTATATCAATGAGTAAAACAATTATTCGCAAACGTATCCTGTGATCATCACGGCAGTGGCGCATGTTTATGAAATTTGACAATGAAAAAGACAGAAGGAGTCAAATTTTGAAAATTCAGATTTCATTTCTTTTCTAATAAATGTTTTCATATTGACTAAATGAGAACAAATTCATCAGAAATACATCAAATGAGAATACAAGGAAATATATGTATGTTTTATCAAGTTGATCATTTACTGAATATTTCACTGAAGAAAATAAAAATGGACGGACAGATGAGCTAAAAATGCAAAATGACCATTCTAGTTTTTGCGTTGATACGATGCTTTTAAAGAAATGCAAAATAACATGAAAATTGCACAAAAAGTAGATGACAAACTTTCGGTACGCAGCCGTGGATGAGTTAATGGTAAAGTCGTTTACTAGTTAAAGACATAGAGAAACAAATTCGCATGTTGAGTTTTTCGTTAGTGAAAGAAAACAAGTTATTAAAGTTATATATATATATATATAGTTATTATACAAGTTGTTATACGATGTAAATGTTGGTCCATCAGTTATGGATTTTGAATAGGTTTCGTGTGGGGTCAACAGAGTGAATTACTCTTTACTAAGAGAATTTTTTTCTTCAGATGAATTAATTGTTTCCTTAGTCCACTTCTGAATCGAAATAACAAGCAGAAAACGAAAAATCATAAAATCTTCCATGACAAATTGTATTGGTATGGCTACTTGACAAACACCCTACGGTAGGGCGGATTCATTACAAGAGTAGGGGTGCATTGTCATAGCTTTTAGTAAGCTTTGTTTTTGTAGGCGAGTCGTGATGTAGGCAAATCGGGATGTAGGCGATTAGAGACCAAACCGTCAGAATGTCAGACCGACGATTCAGGATCATAAAAAACTAAAACATTAACATTTACTCACTCGAGGTCCTTTTTCAAGCAGAATACACATAACTTTGTTCCAGAGTGAGTGTCATTGTAATGACTGAAAGAAATCAAATAAGTTATTATATTGTGAAATCCATATCAATTAATGTAATACATCAGATACTAGAACACAACACACTGGTTTTATTATTTCCCGTTAGTACTGTAGTGTGGTACTCTTTGTGATATAATTTCAGATACCTTCTTCCACTCGATAAACGAGACCCCCCTCCATTTTGGAGTCCCGGAAAAGTGCAAACTCGTTTGTCTAAAAAATCTGTCACTACCCCTCCCCATCCCCCCAAAACCACCCCCTGGAACGTCCTGTCTGCAGAGGTGCAGGGATCGGGGACTGTTCGCGAGAATTTGCAGTGATCGGGTGCACGTCGTGAATGTAAACAGAAGTTAGGTGTTAAAAGACAGTTCACTATTTGCTAACTACGCGTAATTTCCTTTAAATTTTAACAGTTTGAGAATGTTAAGGTTATGGTGATTATTTCCAGAAAGTTTTAAGCTGCTAGCATGAAAATGAGGAAAGTTATCAGTAATAATCGGCAAAACTTGTTTTTTGAAGGAGACAAATTCGAAATTTATATCAAATGTAGTTATATTCTCTTTCCAGATGATATCTAATTAAACATTAATGATAATCCATTTATTTGTGAAAAGTTCAAAACATTCAGTTGAAAATTAACAAAGTTATTGGACACAATGTAAAAATAGAGCCATGGCCTCTGTAGCTCATCAGGAGATAATAAGTGGGGTATGTTATGGAGTGGACTTTATAGCAATGGTCAGATAATGGAATGTAGTAATAAGAATCTAGGTAGTGAAACGATTAAAGCAGTTTAAAAATATTTTGTTACCATAACTTTGCCAATCTGCTATATATATATGTGTTGAAAGAGCAACACAAAGCTTGGAAATAAATTGCTGGTATCAAACATATAATAATGTGGTGGAGAGATCATACTATTTTTTAAGATCGTACACACATTAAATAATGTGGTGGAGAGATCATACTATTTTTTAAGATCGTACACACATTATATAATAATGAATATACCGGGTACAATTCTTTGCATACAATTCACCACTGTAAGCTATTGCAATAATGGCCTGGGGCTGTAGAAGAAAATGAAAAAAACCTTTTTAGGTCATGACCCCTGCTAATTATTATCAAAATTGGTTACACATAAATCAACATTCGTTATGAATATCATACACCTTTGCATTATATTGTTTTAATTCTTAATTGCATTATGGCAATACCAACATTTATTACATAATGAATAGGAAAAATCCCATTTCTCATAGGCTCCATTTCAATACTTAATAAATTGGTGAATTTTTTTTAGTAAATTCTTTTTCACCATTTCTTATAGGCTCCCTTTCAATATTTGATAAAATGGTGATATTCTATGAATAAATTCTTTTTTAGAGTCAGTGGAAGACTAAAGCAGTCTCACGCACAGTCTATGATAACACAGTGCTGCACAGAAGTTTGAAGTAACCTGAAACCTATGTGTAACTATCAGTTTTCATTCCTCTGCCAGGAAGAGGTCAACACAATGCAATTACATAACATGCAGACACTGGACTCACAGCCAGTAAAATTTATATGTTAGATGCAGTTTTTCCTACAATTAATTATTTTTCTGTACTGGAGAAGATGATGAAAATAGGTGTGATGTCACAATCTCATTTAGCTACTTCTTTTATAGTCCTATGTTATCACCAGTCATCACTAGTCATATTCAGTTCACATATCTCATGTAAAATGAAAAAATTTAATTCCTCTTCAAGTTATTCCTTCAAAGGGTATTCAATAGTTCTCATTTCAAATAGATTCACATTAAACATGTCCATGATGTAGACATCTATCTCATTTCTTGTTCCTATTGAATAAAATTAACTGCAAAGTTAATAGAAAACTAAATCAGTTATAAAGTATAAAATATGATATAAATAAGGTATACAAAATTGACTCGTACTGGAAATTCTCATTAATTAATTAATTAATTCTCCAAATAATTACACAATATCATGAGATATTAAAAAACTCCATTAGTTACTCTTAAATTACAAAGAACATAATATTAGATTTAATAAAAGATTCTGTATTAAGTCTTTAGAATACTTTTAGACTTGTGTACCTTTATCAGCAAATTCACTTGCAAAATACAAATAATTACTCATATGTGAAATGTGAGACAAAGATAAAATATGACTTATAATTTTTGTTAGACCTCCAATTCTAAGTTTTTAATTCTAAATATCTCTTTTTCATCAGACATATTATATTCTCAAAGCACATGTTAGAACTCTCACATCAGAAAGATGAAATGCCTTTAACTAAGCTGTTTTCTTTAAAATTACCTCCCTTACCTACTTACTGATTGAAGTGCACATATAATCTCAGAAAGATGCTGTAAACTGAAATAGGCTTTTAGGTTATGATCCCTATGACCCATATTTGGGGTCACAGACTCACCAAATTTACAATTTAGAATCCCTTACAGCAAAGGAGTCTGTACATAAAATTTCAGCTCGCTAGAGCCATTGGGACTGGAGATGAAGATGAAAATAGCATTTTAGGTCATTGCCTCTGTGACCCAATATTTGGGGTCTCACTGTCACCAAATTTACAATTTAGAATCCCCTTCAGTCAAGGAGTATGTACATAAAATTTCAGCTCTCTACGTTCATTGGGACTGGAGAAGAAGATGAAAATAGTTTTTTTTAGGTAATGACCCCTGTGAGCCACACTTGGGGTCACAGGGTCACCAAATCTACAATTTAGAATCCCTTTCAGCCAAGGAGTCTGTACATAAAATTTCAGCTCTCTGGAGTCATTGGTTCTGGAGAAGAAGATGAAAATAGCTTTTAAGGTTATGACCCCTATGACCCACATTTTGGGTCACAGGGTCACCAAATTTACAATTTAGTATCCCCTTCAGCCAAGGAGTCTGTACATTAAATTTCAGCTCTCTGGAGTCATTGGTTCTGGAGAAGAAGTCGAAAAAGCGAAAAGTTTACGGACGGACGGACGGACGGACGGACGGATGGACGGACGCCATCCCATGCCATAAGCCCATCGGGCCTTTCAGGCCAGATGAGCTAAAAAGTGAAGTTGAAAGTTAGAAATTCTTGCCAATTAGATAGTGAAGAAATATAACATGCATGGTTATATTTGTGATAACACTAACTTCAATACCTTCACTCGGGCAGGATTCGAACCCACAACCTCAGAGTAAAGCAACTATCGCCAGCATTGACTGTACCAACAGCTTACGACACGACCATTTCGCCTCGAAGAATGTGTAGGCTTACTATTGAAGGTAGTGTTATCCAAAATATAACCATGTAAGAAGTTGAAAGTGTTAGTAAAATATCACAAATAAATTTTCATGATCGGAAGTGAACGAAAACTTATGAAATTCAACAAGATTGTAATCTAACATCTTATTATTTTTAGACACATTTCAAATTCATTAATTTTAAGCATGGTTTTGGAAAACAGCAAAATAATGACTTGGTATTTTTACAGTAACGTCCCACCATATATGTAAGCCTAAAGGGCTGAAGAAATGGACATACCTCAGTAACCATTTAACTGTTTTATTAAATACCATTGTATCCAAAATCAGATAATTGGTACTTTTGCGGGGTATATCTGCTGTTTCCATGTCAATTTTCAGTAAAATATTTTGAAAACTGAGATAATTAAAATTATCCATGAAAAAACATTGAAATAACATGGGATCGAATGGGGAAACAGCGATTCCTGTAACACGTTTGGCACATTGCTGTAATTAAATGAAAATCATTAAAGTTGCACAAAATGTAAATGTAAATTGTAATTATGGAAATACCCTCAAGCTAAGAATACACACCACTGTGCACTTGTGTCGAGATGGATGTTGGGAAAACAAAACAAAACGTTTTTTTAATACATGACAATATTTATTAACAACATAGTTTGGTAAAATAATAACATTTAATTAAGACCAATCTTTGTACCAGCAAGGTCATGTCAATTATCAAATTTTGTAATATACAGTCTTCTTTTACAGGTACATTGAAAAATAAATAATGTTTCACCTTTAACACAGTCAAGTGTTACTAAACTAAAAAAATTACAGCCATTGGCTCTGTAGTTAATTAGATATTTATTGCATTATCAACATTAACAAATCAAATTATAAAGCATTGCCTATGTGATCGCTACAGTTAAGTCAATCAGTAAATTTACAAATCATAATCCATATTTGTATATCTATACAAATCATATTATTATCTTTGACCTAGGCTAAGTAGATTGGTAATACACATCAATTAGAGTTTCAGGAATATAAGATGAAGGATTTTGAAGTTCTGCTCTGGAATCGAACCTATGCCTGAACAAAGTCCAAATCCAACAAGTGTCTATGGACAAATGAAAATTTCAACTATTACTTCAGTGGGTAATACTCCTAGAAAGTTTCACAAAGATGTTATGAACGGTATTTTAGTTCTGTTCCAGTAATGAAATTATTAGATGGACACACGGACAGGGCGACAGCTATATCATATTTGTATGACATACCAGAAGGATACAAATTGCAGATACTCCAGTATGAACAGCTCTAGAAAGCTGAAATGACTCCTTGGCCAATGAGGATTCTAAATTGCAGATTTGGTGACCCTGTGACCCCAAATGTGGGTCACAGGGGTCTTGGCTTTTTCTTGTTCACAATTTATTATTTATTCATTATTTATTACTTTGATCTTCAATCTTAGAATATAAATCGCTGAAGTTCTGAAAAGCTACAGAGCACATGGCTCTATTTTCAACTACTATCAAGTTCATGGATTGGATCAGTTTACAGTTGCAAGATCAACAAGAGAACAAGAGTCAACAGAAGATGACATATCCCACAGGTCCAACATAATTTGTAAAACACATCTTTAACAGATAATTGTATATCTACTACTTCAGTTAGTAGGTAGCACGCATACTGAGTTTCAGATATGATGAAGTGTTTCTGCTCTGGAAGTAGACTACCGCTGAACAAAGTCCAAATCAAACACGTTTCTATGGAAACAAAAGATAAAAAAAAATTTAAATCTGAAAATATCAAAAGGCTACACTTCAGCTAGTAGGTAAACACATGCAAATTTTCAGGAAGATATGATGAAGAGTTTTGGAGCTGTGCTCCAGAAACGAACCGGTCTCTGAACAAAGTCCAACTTCAACACCTTTCTATGAAAACGAAAAGAAGAAAACAATAATTTTCAGAAATCTCAAAATATCAAAAGGCACTACTTCAGTTAGTGGCTAATAGAAATGCAAAGTTTCAGAAAGATATCATGAACGGTTTTCGAGTTCTGCTCCGGAAACAAAATGATTACGGACGGACGGACAGACAGACGACTATATATCCCACGGTATTACATACCAGGACACGGTATTACATACCAGTGGGATAAAAATAAGGCCATTGGTTCTGAAGCTCAATTATGCTATTCATTATCTCTAAGGAAAAGATTAACATATCCCAGTCATCAAATTTAAAATATATTACACATTAATCCACATTCACTATAAATATTGTAGACTTTTGCATTTTATTGTTTTAGTTGTTCTGGAAATATCAACATTTATTACATTATGAAAAGGTCCTAATCTGTTTCTGAAAAGCCTGTTTCTCAAAGGCTCCTTTTCAATATTTAATAAAATGTTGATATTTTATAAATAAATTCTATTGAGCATCTGAGTGTAAGACTAAACCATTCTCGCTGAAGTGTGTGAATTCAAAACAGTTCACATGATCACCAAATCTACAATTTAGAATCCTATTCATCCAAGGAGTCTGTACATAAAATTTCAGCCCTCTAGAGTCATTGGTTCTGGAGAAGTTGAAAAAGCAAAAAGTTTACAGACTGAAGGGCGGACGGATGGACGGACGCCATGCCATGCCATGCCATAAACCCATCGGGCCTTAAAGGTTTCATTAACAAATTAGTGAGCACAGTATTTCATATTTCCCCGATTTTAACATTGGTCAAAGAAAATTATTTTCCAAATAGTAAAACGACATCAATGTTTAGTCTTTTGTATGAACAGTCCACAGAAGTGTTATGAAAGCAGAGTATATATGTCTTCATAGTAAGTATGTCTTCATAGATACACTTTAGAAATAAACTTTGAAAAATAGAGCCATGGGCTCGGTAGCTTATCAGGGTTTATATTGTTTAAAGATGAAGACTTCGCATAATTATTCCCGGAAAGGAGGGTAACCATGCAGAATTGCATGTTTCCTAGCATTATTCCACGATCCAACTTCTAAATGATCACTGGCAGTTCTGATGACCGTTCTCACTTGTCTGAAAATAAAAGGTAATGGCAACATATTAATGTAGGGATAAAAGACATAAGAGGCAGAGAAAAAAACGTAATGATATAATGACATAATGTCAAATCAAGACATGTAGACAGTTGTATACAAAAAGAGCCATTGACACTATATCTAATCAGGATTTGCATGATTTATTATCTAAAGTTGAAGATCTATAAATTTTCTCAATTCATATAATGTAAAAATAGAGACATAGGCTCTGTAGCTCATCAGGAATTCATTGATTTATTATTTAAGGTTGAATATCTAAGTTATCTCAAGTAATACATTGTTAACAAACAAATAATAGATTTTATATTGTGACCCCTGTGGTTAACACTTGGGGTCACAAGGTCACCAAATCTACAATTTAGAATCCCAATTGGCCAAGGAGTCTGTACACAACTTTTCAGCTCTCTAGACCTTTTGAAACTGGTGAAGATTAAAATAGGTTTTCAAGGTTGTGACCCCTGCGACTTTATTTGGGGTCATGGGGTCACCAAATATACACAATTTTAGAATGCTCGTTGGCCACAGAGTCTGCACACAATTTTTCAGCTCTCTTGACCTTTTGGAACTGGACAAGAAGATGAAAATAAGTTTTTAAGGTTGTGACTTTTTGGGTTGTTGGGTTGTCATTTGGGGTCAAGGGCTCACGAAATCTACAATTCAGAATCCCCATTAGCCAAGCGGTCTTTACATAAATTTCAACTCTCTTGAGTCATTGGTTCTGGAGAAGAAGTCGAAAAAGCAAAAAGTTTACAGACGGATTGACGGACACCGGACGCCATGCCATAAGCCCATCGTGCCTTTCAGGCCTGATGAGCTAAAAAGTGGATCAGAACTCCCTCCCTCCAGCTTAACTGGGGAGGTGGTGGAGGGACCTGTTTCCACATATTTTGTACAAACAAAGGTAATTAAGCATTATGAATACTTGCCTCAATGATGTTTTGAATTCACCAGGATCTTCAACATGAAATGCTTCATCTGCACTGTCATGTTGTCCACCATATTCTTCAGAAAAAAATATGCATTCAGTGTTAACCTGCAAAAGATATATGATAAAATAAATATATGTTCAAGGCAATTGTAAATCAAAGACAAACTCGCACAAACTACTCTTAACTCACAACCTTCTGTTAAATATCTAAAATCTAAGAATGAATTATCGAATACAATGCATAATGATAAGAGAATGTTATCACATTATAAGAAACGGGGAAAAAAACAGCATGATTACCAATTATCACTCACACCCCATTCATGCTGACTCTGATGAATTTGATTTTAACATAATAGTATGATTGCTATTATTGTCATTGTTCAACTTACTCACGTTTTCGAGGAGAGGGCATTTCATTGGAAGAAACTCGCCATCAGCTGCTAAGTCAGTTCTGCGGATAGAGAAAAATTAATGTGTCAATCAGTTTACATATATGCACAGCTCAGTCATTTCTCAACATTTCATATTATATTAATCCACATATTAACAAAGGAGTAAATTTCCTTTCACATGTTTGATCACCACAGGGCAAATGTCAACAATTTTTATAAAAAAAAAGTTATTCATGGCTTATATAATTAGTTGTCTGGCATGGAGAATAATCATACATAAGCTTCTGTCTACCTTACTTTTGAAAAAGTGACATATTAACCTAAAAAGATCAGAAAAATAAAATATATATTTTAATCAGGTTCAACCCCTTCACTACCACCTCTCAAACAAGTTACACAGCAAAACTACAGATTGACATATTGTGAGTGTTGCTTCATCTTGCCTTTTAAAAATAAGTTACTTAAAGTATTTTACCAAAATTATACATTTGCATCTCTTCATACCCATAGTGATCCATCGAATTGAAATACTGGAAACATCAGACATTTTGATGTCCATGTCCCCAATTTTTTTTATTTTTTGGTGCGGATCTCCCTCTGAGGAAGGCATCATTTCTGTGGAGAAAAGGGATACAATTAACAATGTTTAATGCAGTGTCGAACAGACATTCCTTGACAAGATTATTTTAAAGATGAGAGAAGCTTGAAAAAATAAAAAATAAAGTTAATCCAATGTTGTTGCCTGAAAACTCTTATTTACAATGAAATTAGCAGATTTTATTGTTTGAAAGGCAGCCACTAATTACATACATAAACACACTATAATCATTACACTGTGTGTAGGCTTGCTTGTCGATTGGTTATTATTCAACCAGATCTTTTTTTAAATATGGATCCTCTTTTTTAAAAATGTTGTTACATGTGTGAATAGATACCTCAACTACAAATTGACAAATTGGTCACTGACCATGCAGAAAGTGTACTGTACACAACAAAATTCTGGTATAAATATTACAGCTGTGTGAGGTAAAAATATGCACTGCGACCAATACAACATAAGTATATGTAGAGAGTGTATTGACTTCATTTATTGTTTCTTTTGGAAAGTTTAGAAGATATTAAATTGTTTCTAGCAGGTGAAAACTTTTACAATGATGTTTCTTGACCAAATAGCGACAAATTGCTAAAAATTTATAACAATCATAACGAAGAAAACATAATAAAACATTTTGCTTTGTCACATGATACCGAATTTCAAAGGAAACAAAATACTTCCTCTACCTGGTCTACTAGTACTTTCATCAGCTTCTGGAAATACTTTTCATAAATCATAAAATTTGAAATGTATGATTAGTGAAACTCTGACTGCGTATCTTTAGCCTACACTAGTTGACCTATGGGAATAGTCATTTGATCACTGTTGATTATTTTAAGCGTCAATGCATTTAGCAACTCTACTTACAATTTCTACATTAGTGTTATTACTGAAAGACTTAATTATCATCTTGAGATACATTCTGCTGATATAAATGTTGCGCTTAATTCTTAGGTGCGTAGGTTTACCCGACAGCACTGTACCGTACACTGTACCTGGCTTGTTCGACGATCGTGCTCGCCTCGGTCGGTTTACATCGTCTACTGGCTTGTTCACTTCACATCGGCACACCTGATATCGCGCTTCGAACTCCTGGAACTTCATTTAGCCTAATGGTTGCTTGATGTAAACCATCTGTTGCCGCCGTCCGCTGCATTTCTAAGTATTTTTCTGGTATTTGGCGAAAGTAAGGGTCTTCACGGGTGTAAACAATAGGGGGCACTTGATTTGCACTATCCCGAGCATAGCCCGCTATAGCTATCCGGGTGATCCGAGCAGACGAACCAAATCAAGTTGATTCGGGTTATTGTTACTTAGTTGCCCTGCAACTAATAATTGAAATTTTCTAAAGTGTTTGCGACAATGACAACGATATCTCGACAACCGGGTTGCGGGCGACCCGGGCGATAGCCCGGCTGGCAAATCAAGTCCCCCCATAAACTGGGTACCATCTAGCACCTCGAAAGGGAGCTAACTCTATCTAGGTTTCGCTCAAGGCGTCACGTGATTTAATGCAACGTTGCATTAAATCAAGCAAACTTTTTAAATTAACTTTAAAACCCGAATACTTAAGAATATTTCAAATTGACTATATGGTAGAATACATTAGGGCTGATCAATTTCATATACGAGCAATGGGCAAGATCGCTGAATTAGTGATATTTAATAACATTTGCTGTGACACAGTGCCTTTAAGAAAAGGTGATAAACTAGTTTAAAAACTTAAAATTATTACAAAACTTGTAACCTTCAAATTGTTTCTGTGGCAGTTTTTAATAAGACATTTTTTAATTCATCTCTTCATCTGATGAAAATATTTCTTCCCAAATACTTATGATATGTCAAGAACAAAAATGTCCAATGTCAAAAAGTTCGCATTGAGTCATTGTCATGCATTACAATGTTCTTTTCTCACCATATAACGCATAAATAATCTTACCTTTGCATGTCAAGATTTTGCAGTCACAGCGGTTTGTGAACATAAGACACATTAAAAACAATTAAACTGATTTACATGGATACTATTTCAGGAAAGCTAGGTCATGACACGTTTTACTTGTCGCCCTTACATATATCTTCCGATGGTAGGACAAAGATGATCTATATTTGAAAACCTTTGCACACTTACCTCATTCGTAATCTTTTAGTGAGTGCTTTTAAAGCACATGGCTTTTCAACTCCTTCTTCGAAGGGCACGCTTATCCAGAAGTTTGGCACAGCAGGATTTTCGAGGGGATCAAGACAACGTTTCGAGGAAGGCACCATATTGTGCTTATATTGAAAAATGCGAGCACATTTGGACATATTCGGATTTTTTTATCCGATCCTATGCTCACAAAGCTAAGTTCTAACGATCTACTTTCTCTACAGAAAACTCCATGAGGATGTGAGCCACGGTGAGGATACTGTACACTACCGATCACTGCAAAACAAAATTACGATCACTGCAGCCATGTACAGAGGTTGTACAGTCATTCGCACCGTGGCTCACATCCTCATGGAGTCAGGATTAGTTTTTGGCTGATTTAATGAATAATATGCACTCAATTAAGCAGAAACTTTACATTTACTTTGAAAAGTGAAACATTAACAATATCTGATTCTTAAAAATCTTTCAGATGAAACAATTAGAAAATTATCTGCGAATTTGTCTCCTTGAAAAAACGTGTTGTGCCGTTTATTACTGATAACTTCCCTCATTTGCATGCTAGCAACTTAAAACTTTCTGGAAATAATCACCATAACCGTAACATTCTCAAACTGTTAAAATTTAAAGGAAATTACACACATTTAGCAAATAGTGAACTGTTTTTTAACACAGAACTTATGTTTACATTCACGACGTGCACCCGATCACTGTAAATTCTCGCGAACTGCACCTCTGTAGAACAGGACGTTCCAGGGGGTGATAATTTCAGATACCTTCTTCCACTCAATCAACGAGATCCCCCTCCATTTTGGAGTCCCGGAAAAGTTTTGTCTCAAAAATCTGTCACAACCCCTCCCCATCCCCCCCCCCCAAAAAAAGGTGTTTCAGCCCCTGGTGACTAACAAGTTTCTTCATGAATTCCAAGGGCCATATTGATTGTGTCATCTTCGAGAGGCACACATGGTAACATGAGGGGCATATTGTGCATCCCTCTTACTACTGCAACAATTCACTGACATATTTATCATGCCTAACCCCCAATATAGTTCATAAATGTTTTTATATTCTATCAATACATTTATCTTACGGGTATTATTCCTAATTTTCCTAATGTACTTATACATATATACAGTCAGGCCTCGATAATCCGAACGCTTCCGTTTTTCATCAAAAACGTTCGGATAGTGAAATGTTTGGACTACTGAGTACTGAGGACTACTAAAGAGAGTAGTTTGGTTACATCTTCCTACCGTTCGGAAACTGCGAGATTCGAATTATCGGAGGCCGGATTAACGCGGCTTGACTGTATGCATTTATTTACTTACTAATCAACGGGACCTTTTGTCTCCTCTATAGCAGGCCTTGAACTCACATTCAATGTAAAAAGCTGTAAATAATGAAAATGATAACAATAAATCATAAGGAATGTGCACTGTACCATGTAACATTGAATGTACTATAATCATTATAATTAATTTTCCAGAATTTCCAGCCAAAAAGAAAATTTTTTACATGTAGGCTAGAACAGGTAAAAGTTATTTGCATGGCTACCTGATGTCTTAAAACCCTACCCTACCGAGATACCAGGTTTGTTGAATCCCAACATCAAGTTTTAAGATTTTATAACCATTTCTTCGATTGTAAAGTAGGAGCTATTCTGAACTTTTTTAATAAAATTTTCTTCATCCTGCTACATCAGTGTATTTGTATCCGCTCAGCTACTACGATACCCTGATTCCCTGAGGGAAAGAATTTAAACAGAAAATATATGAAAATATATGAAAATATATGAAAATATATGAAAATATATATGAAAATATGATTGGACAGCATAATAAAGGAATATTTAATTTTTGTTGACCATGATTATCCAATTGAGTGAGGAAGAAAACTTAATATTATACGATTTGTGAAGCTCGATGGAGTTAAGTAATATTTAAATTTGTCAAGAAATGACAAATAACTTGCAAGTGTCATGTTTCATCAAATTATGAACAATCACAATTATTGTTAGTAATTATAAGTAAACATACCTCTAGATTGAGTTGCCTACATCTCCAAGTCTGGAGAGGTTATACAGAGTAAAAAAATAAAATTTTATGTGGTGTGTGTGTGTTGTTCTTTCCCTGAGTTATCTCCCCTGGCTGAATTATCTTCCCCTGTCAACCGGATGTTTACCTCATTCTATTCGAAGTATAATTTGGATGACGGGGAGGAGGGTGGGAGTACATCCTCAATCTAGAGGTATGTTTACTTATAATTACTAACAATAATTGTGATTGTTCATAATTATTGCGTAAACTATCCCTCTAGATTGAGTTGCCAGAATAACACATAAGGCTGGAGGGAGTCCAAATTCGTAGACCACTCCAACCTAGTCCCAATCCTAAGGACTTGATAAGACAAACTCATATCCATGGAGGAATAAAGGGAGATAACTCTTCCAAAAGATCGTACTTTTGTTCCAAATGCCGTAAAAATATCCTATTTTGGTAGTAGATCGTATTTCCAGCATTGAATATCTTCCTATTTAATGCTTAAAAGATCGTATTTTTCCCTTCTTAGGGTTAAAATAAGGTCTATTTTGGTATAAAATATTCTATTTTACGTAAAATTCCGAGGTAATCGGACATAATTTACCGTTATTCCTTGACTCAGATAAGGAATTCAGGCTTAGAGTGACTTTTGATAATATTTGCGGGAATTTCCTCAAATTTACCGTTATATTCACGAAAATAGCCGATAATACTCAGGAATTTACCGTTATTCCTACACTTGGATCGGTAAAATCATAAACCAGACACGTCTCACTTAGGGGGAAATACGATTCGTTGCCGTATCTCACCAACCTTAGCTCACTTAGAGACTGATAATACTTCCTCTAACGGGATATTTGGTACAATAATAATTAGGTCCTTGAATATGCCCACCTTCTAATGGAATAGAAGTCACCACTTTCCGAGGACAGCTAGAGGCTGGACACTATCCCCGGGTCACTCCCCCCCCCCCCTTTTTTCCCTGGGGAGGGGGTCAAGCAGAGAGGTGCTGAGCCGCCACCAAGGGCCCCAGGGATGATAGGCCCCCAATCATTGGGGCTACGTCTCTTAGGTAAGCTCTGGTGAAAGCTGAGGAGGACTTCCACTGGCACGAAGCAACGACCTGGTCAACTGACACTGACTTCCAGGCGGCCAGGGAGGTAGAGAGAGCTCGAATTTCGTGAGGAGAGTAAGTAGATTCTGCTTCAGAGAACTCCGCATTGGAATACGCTAGCACAATAGTCTTTCTCAACCATGAAGCGATAGTGTTCTTGGATATTTCTGACTCCATAGCTTGCTTGCAGGATAGAAATAGTCTTCTTCGCTTTTTCCTGCGTAAGGCTCTAACTGGGCACAAAAGGCGATTCTTGTCTAGTTTCCCATTGGGTCTTGGGAGCGCTGGGATGGAGTACACCCTGGTACCCAGGGGGCCTGCTGCTGTTGATTGGTTTTTGGCAAGGAACTCTGGGATTGCTCTAAAAGATACAAACTTGTAATGCTCGGAGAAGGCAACAGATGACACGTCTATGGCATGTAACTCAGACACTCTTGCAGCCGACGCAAAGGCTATAAGAAATGCAGTTTTCCAGGATAAAAACTTTAGTGATGTAGAGTTCAGAGGTTCGTAAGGAGGTTGCTGAAGTGATTTGAGAACCAGAACTAAATCCCACTTGGGGAAAATTGACGGAGATCTGATGTCTTGCAACTTGAAAGATCTGATCAACTTGGTTAGGGGAACGTCTGAGCCAACAGAAAGACCCTCTAGATCCGTAACAGAGGCAATAGCAGATCTGTAGCCTTCTATGGTACCTGCCTTGAGGTTACAGTCCTTGCGAAGATGATTTAGAAAATCTGCGATTATGGGGATGGAGAGGGGGACGAGGGATAACTGGTGCTCTCGTCTCCAGAGCTGGAATCTATCCCATTTGTTGTCGTATAGTGCAGAAGTTGATGGTCTGATAGATTTGATTATAGCTAAGCTAGTGTCCTTGGCGAACCCTTTCTGCTGTAGGGACTGCTCGATATGCGCCAAACGTGAAGGTTGAATGCTTGCAAGTTGACGTTGTGGGGTTGCCAAAGTGGCTGTTGCAGAAGATTGGGCCACAGTGGAAGACGTAGTGGGGGATCTGACGCTAGATCCAGAAGCGACGGGAACCATGGTCTCTTGGGCCAGAAGGGGGCTACCAAGAATAGGGTACATTGATGTCTCCTGATCTTGCTTAGCACGTCCGGGATTAACTTGAACGGAGGGAAGGCATAAGCCAAGAGATTGTCCCACGGATAAGATAGAGCATCCACTGCTAGAGCTTGAGGGTCGGGCACTGGACTGATGTACTTGGGAAGTCGATAGTTGAGAGCTGTTGCGAAAAGATCTATCTGTGGACGTTCCCATCTGTCCTCTATGAGATCTATGACACTCTGATGCACAGTCCATTCCGAGGACACTACTTGATTCGTTCTGGAAAGTGAATCCGCGAGAAAATTCAGCTTGCCCGGAATATGTCTCGCTTGAATAGACATCTGAAGAGAATCGACTAGGTGGTAAAGATCTCTTGTGCTCTGCATTAGGGAAGGAGATCTGGTGCCCCCTTGTTTGTTGATATAGGCTACCACTGTCGAGTTGTCTGTGGCAACCACTACGCTGGTGTGAGACAGAAGGAACCTCCAATGGGTAAGAGCCCGTATCACTGCTAGGAGTTCCAGATGGTTGATATGAAACTGTGATTCCAACTGAGTCCAAGTGCCCTTGACTTGAAGGTCGTTGCAATGAGCACCCCAGCCCAGATTGGAGGCGTCGGTATAAATGGTCTGAGTTGGTGTCGGCAACACGAACGGGCAGCCTGTCATGACATGTGTTCTGAGTGTCCACCATTGTATCTCGTACAGCACTTGTTGAGTGGGGGAGATCAAATGTGAAAGTTCTAGATCCCGATGCTCGTTAATCCAGGACTGAAGGTGTCTCAGATTCAGCCTTCCTCTCTGAGTAAAGTCCTGCATTGACGTAAGAGAGCCCGCTAGAGACATCCACTTCCTGAGCGTGTGGGGTTTCCCGTCTGTTAGTTGAGCAATCAATGACTGTGCTCCTGTCCATCGATCTTCTGTTGGCCAGGTCATTGACATAGAGGAGTCCAGCATGGCGCCTAGAAACCTTATGCGATATGTAGGCGTGAGTTCTGATTTTCCTGGATGAATGACCCAACCCAAATGGCTGAATACGTGAGCCACGAAGTCTAGGTGGAGTCTCAATACCTCTGGTAGCTGATGACGCAGTAGAAAGTCGTCGAGATAGCCGTGAATGAACACTTGTTTCAGATGCAGAAACTGTAGCACGGGAGCCATGATCATAGTGAATAGCCAGGGGGCGACGGAAATACCAAACGGTAGCACTTTGAATTGGAACCGGCGGCCGTTCACACTGAATCTGAGGAACTTCCTGGAGCTCTGATGAAACGGAACATGGAGATAAGCGTCTTTTAAATCCAGGCTTGCAAACAGAGACTGAGGCTGAATCAGCTTGCGAATGGCCCTGAGAGAGTCCATCGTAAACTTGGGTGGCCTTTTGAGAAATGACTTGTTGAGCACCTTTAAGTCTATTATCATCCTCATATCTTTGCAGTCCTTCTTGGGTACCAGGAAGACTGGTGAGTAGAACCCCTCCAAGCTGTCTGAAGGGTCTAGCTCTGTGACGGCGCCTTTTTCTAAGAGTAGCTCTATAGCAACGAGAGCGGCATCTAGTTTGGGTCCCTTTAGGAAGAAGCGTTTCCCTTGTGGAATTGCCGTAAGTGGAGGTACAAAGTTCCACTGGAGACGATAACCCTCTGATATCACCGAAAGAATCCATGGATCCTGTGTGATGATTCCCCAGTTGCAGTGGTATGACATCAGGCGGCCTCCCACTGGGGAGGAGGAGGTCGGTTGGGGGAACTCGCAATTCAAAATCATGTCGGAGGACGGAAGCGGCCGTAAGGGGGGAGACAGAACGGGAGGGACGGACGAGTCACCGTCGCTGTTGACCCTTGTGGAAGCGACCCCTAGACTGACCCCTGGTCTGCTGTTGTCTAGCTTGGTCTCTGTTGGGTACCGGCTGGTTGTCCCGGTTGTCCCATTTATTTTGAAAGTAGTTCTTAGTAGGCGCTGGTGGAGCCGACGGCTTGGCATACGACTGCTTGGGGGGAGCCCTGGACCCCCCGTTCCCCCTACGGGATTCGTTAAACTTGCCCTTGTTTAACAGCGCTTGCAAAAGTTTAAGGTTCAGGCTCTTAGTAGTCATGGTCTCCTGCGTGGCGCTCGCTTCTATGCAGGTTCCATTAAACAAGGTGGGGGATTGCACTGGCTGAGACATCAAGGAATCTCTCACATCTTGTGGCAAGTCTCGAACACGAGAAAGTTGGAAGTCCCTTTCGTGGAGAACAGATTTGGCAATCGTGTTAGCCGATGCACTTGCTAAATCTTGGGAAGCTAAAAAGATGCTGTCCAGGAAACCATGAGCCATCGCGGCGTCGTCAGCCCTCATGGTCACTAGCGTATCTGGAGAAATGCCCTCATAGGAAGCAAACTTGGGAGGGAGTAACTCTCTAATACCAGCACAGAACCAGTTGATGTACGAGAGAGTGTCCATGGAAAATCTGGCATTCGCATCCATTTCCAAAATGTCAGACCTAGGCATCGGTTTGGTATTCACACTGGCAGGTCGAGGGTTAAGTCTATCGAATTCTTGGTCCAAGGCGGGAAGACCGGTAGACATGTATCGGTTGTGAATAACATAAGGTAACCTTGACTTAGACTTGGCTAAATGCGAAGGAAGGTTGGGAGTGATCCTCTCATTTACTGACGAAAAAGCTGTCTTCACAACAGTAGAATGAGGCAGAGATAATTTAGGAATCTTAGGGGTTGGAAGCAGTCCCGAATTCCCAAGTTCGTCCGGTTTAGTAACTTCCAATTGCTCCGTGGAAATTGGCATAGTTGACGGTTTGAGGTGATGCACAGAGTCCAACTTGTCTACCAAAGACCATTCCGGAACTAAGTCGGCAGCTTAAATTGACAATCCGATTTAATAATAAGTAGGCCCTCATGATCAAAGACTGACACATCAACAGAGTCCGTACTGGTAGACACATGTAGAGGCTGAGTCAGGATAGGTATGAAAGGTGGCCTGTTGACATCAACCAAGTCAGCTGCACCGTTAGGTAGCTGGCTTTGGTCCCAGTCACCATCAGCTAGGTTGCCCGTGCCGCACATGCTAACGCTTGGCTTAACGGGATCGACCTGCTGGGGCACGTGAGTACTCCCGCCTTGGTCGGCCAGCGGCTCAACAGACTGAGTGGCTTTGTCCGTGTCGCCCGTGCTAACGGGACGCGTGACGGTAAAAGCCGGCCCAGTTGTCTTGCCACGGTTAGCCCGTGCGTCCGTGGACACCGCTTCCCCTCTGGCCCGGGAAACCCATGCTCCGACCTGAGCGTTGGATTCCCCGCCACCCAGGCCAGGATTGGTCGGGGGAGTCCCTGTCCCGTGAGGGACTGAGACACCGTCCCCGACCGAGTCGCCTGGCTGGGTGGTGATGACCGTGGTTGGGTTTTTGGTCTTAATGCGCTCCCCGCGCGACCCGCGGCCCGAACCAACGGCAGGCAGTCCCCATTCCTTGTCCACTGCGCCCAAGGCCAGGGATTTCGGAGGTGGGGAACTGGACCCAACGGTCCCAAGATGACCAGAACCGCGGCCTGCTACCGACGGCTCTGCCAACTTGGCCTCTATCTCCTCAAACTTCTTCTCATTCGTCTCCTTGATAGAAGAAACAGAAGTAGCTAAAGCCACTAACATAGCTTTTAATTCTGATAGTTCAGAGGAGGGTTTATCAAGAGTGGGGGTGACAGATCTCGATCTCTTGCTAACAGACGAATCTGAGTCCTTCTTCCTCTTAGGGGTCTTAGGCTTAGATCTAAGTTGGTTCATTTCAATCCAAAGTTTATCAGGCAAGTCTTTACACAACAAACATCTAGAGTCAAACAAGCAAGGTAGATCCTTAAAGCAAGCATAGCATGATGAATGGGGATCCCCCTTATGTAAATACTTCTGACAGGTTAAACACTTGTTTTGATTGGCAGACATCTTGGATGAATGAAAAATGGCGGGAAAGTTGAAGGATAATTTTTTCACACACAAGGTAAATCAAAAACGATCTCACCCAGTTGAATCCACTTGAAATCCAAAGCAGAATGACACAAGGATGAAACCAGAAGCTTTTCAAGTGAAATCCCAAAGGGAGACTCAAGAAGACAGAAAAAATTTTACTCTCTCACTCAGTGAACCTCTACCCAGTCCATACAGAGAATAGAATGAGGTAAACATCCGGTTGACAGGGGAAGATAATTCAGCCAGGGGAGATAACTCAGGGAAAGAACAACACACACACACCACATAAAATTTTATTTTTTTACTCTGTATAACCTCTCCAGACTTGGAGATGTAGGCAACTCAATCTAGAGGGATAGTTTACGCAATAATTATGTCCAATCATAGTTCAGCTCACCAATGGAAGTAGGATCACCAGGTCCCGGTACTTCATCCTCGTCTGATGGCGAGTCCTTCACACCAGGTCCTCCACAAAACTTGTCCAGGACCTGTATACTGGTAGTGATACTTCTGCAACAACATCACATGAGGCTGCATAAAAAAAATTATGTTTCTGTTTTTTTTTAAAAGTTACGAGGGCAGTAGGAGTTTCTTTTTAGTTTTTGTTGAAAAAACTAATGAGGAAGGAGATTTGAGTACAGATTTCCCTGATGAAATGTCACAGGGTGATATAGTGGAGAGTAACGGAGCATATATAAAACCCTGGGTTACCGAGGATGAGCTGTATTGAGCTGTGGGAGAACTTTGATATATTGAGTGTGCTTTATTTTACTTGGATCCCCTGCAGTAATGACATACAGACAACTCCACTCACATTCACTATTGTTTTTCGGTATATATAATAGACAACATCCTCGAGTGTTCTTACAAAGAGAGCCCTCTGCCTATGGGAAGACCCTTGGGCACCTCTTTGGCCTCTCTATGCTTGAAAGCCCTTGGATTCAGGTGTACTCATTACTTAACAGTTTGACTATCCAAGCTTTCAACAGAGAATCAGATATTTTTTTTTTTTTTTTTTTTTTATAATTTTTTTTTTTTTTCCATTTTTACATATAATATGACTCCGGTACATGGTAATGTTTACATGTTTACATGCAATAAAACAAAAAGACAAATAATAAGTATGATAAACAGTATACATAAGTTCCTAAAACAGGACATGGCAAGTTGACCAGAACTTGTAGAAGTTGTCTATTTTCGAATTTATTATAGCAGAGTATTTTGTCAGTAGGTAGTAATTTTTAAGCTCTTCTTGCAAAAACTGAAAAGTTGGCATTTTTGATGATAATTTACGGTTAAAAATGATCTTTTTAAAGAGAATAAGAATCACGTTAATTGGATCATTATTTTTACGGCCAAATCCGAGTAGAATCTTTTCTTTAGTGAAATTCAGGTTAACATCCAATTTGTCATTTAGCCAGTTTTCAAGTTGTTGCCAAATAGGAGTAACCTTGCTACAATCCCAAAATAGGTGGGTAATAGTTTCTAAGGAATCAGAACAGAAGCTACATAAATTGGTTGTAGTGTATTTCATCTTAAAAAGTCTATTATTTGTTGCTAAGAAGTGGTGGAGGATTTTGTATTGAAACCATTGTAGATTTGTATCTTTTGAGCAGCGAAAAGGAATATGATTATAAAGGTGCCAAGAGTTTGTGTCAATTTCATCTCCAAGAGACCTATTCCATTTTACGCAATGCTGATTTTGGATCGATTTTGTTTTAAGTAATGCTTTATAAAATATTTGACATCCATTTTTTGTTCTAGTGAGAAAATTTATCATATATGGTTGCAAAGGATTTTCCTTTTTCGTTAGGGATTCCGATTTGATGCCCTTTTGTTTTAAGAAAGATTGTATTGAGTTTATGACTCCATAATACTCTAAATAATTTGATTTCACTTTGTATTTGTCTTCAAAAGTATCATAAGGCATGAATTTCCCAGAGTCATTCAGAAGATCATTTATAAATAAAATACCTTTCGCATTCCATTTTCGATAAAAAATTGTTTTTCTATTGATTAAGATGTTTTGATTGTACCAAATAAGTTGCGATGGAACATTATTTTCTATATCTGCCTCCTCGTGTCTAGATAATAAATCCCACCAAGCACTGAGTAAATCTCTGTAAAAATTGTTACGAACAAGTGGAATGATACTGTTTCTTAGATTTGGGCAGTTATATTCAAATATAGTGGAAGGTCCAATTTTAGGTAGGTTCACTGAAAATAGATTACAGCCTTTCGAGTCATTATTATAAAAACGTCTTATGACAGAAACTTTTTGAGCTTGTATTATTTCTTTTATATTAGGTGCATTAAGGCCACCCTCTTTAACATTGCATATCAGTTGATCACGTTTGACTTTGTCGGGCTTGTTTCCCCATATAAATCGGAAACATTTGCCTTGAAACTCGTCAATCATTTTGTCAGGTGGGTTGGGTAGAGCTACGAAAAGATGATTTAATTTTGGAAGTATTATAGATTTATAGAGGGCAGTAGGAGTTTCTTTTTAGTTTTTGTTGAAAAAACTAATGAGGAAGGAGATTTGAGTACAGATTTCCCTGATGAAATGTCACAGGGTGATATAGTGGAGAGTAACGGAGCATATATAAAACCCTGGGTTACCGAGGATGAGCTGTATTGAGCTGTGGGAGAACTTTGATATATTGAGTGTGCTTTATTTTACTTGGATCCCCTGCAGTAATGACATACAGACAACTCCACTCACATTCACTATTGTTTTTCGGTATATATAATAGACAACATCCTCGAGTGTTCTTACAAAGAGAGCCCTCTGCCTATGGGAAGACCCTTGGGCACCTCTTTGGCCTCTCTATGCTTGAAAGCCCTTGGATTCAGGTGTACTCATTACTTAACAGTTTGACTATCCAAGCTTTCAACAGAGAATCAGATATAACATTATTTGATTACATATTGATTGATTCTTTATTGGAATGATATTGTGAATTTTTTCATCCTTAGAAATGAGTATACATACAATGTACCATACGTTGTTTCACAAATATTACGAACTGTTTGAACTATAGGTTGAAGAAACACTGGCGTCATCAAACAGAGGCTTCTATCATGGTATTTCGTGTGGAAAAGAAATCTTAATGGATATTCTGTTTACACATATATGTTATTACAATACATGAATAAAACACTGAACTATATCACTGAGGGTAATATTAAGATGACTTTATTTTTAATAATTTGGCAAGACTAGTCGCATTCCATGAAAAATAAATTAAGAAAGTGAAGCCTCGGATTGGCGCTAGAAGTGTGGAAAGCTTCGCTACCTCTTTATTGGACATTGTTGAGTAGACCAATGATAAATCATTTGTGTCTTTGTGGAAATTCTAAAAAGATTATTTTCATTATTGAAAGGTCTAAAGACTAGTAAAAGTACAGAATGATTTCCATTAGGCCTACACGTAATAATAAAAACAAAAAGATGGCAGATAATGCTGATAGGACAGTTACACTTGAAATGGGATAAAATGGCCCAAGGTAATTTTAGGGAAAAACAAGGTACTGATTTTATTTAGCAAGCTTACTAAGTAACGATTAAATTCCTTTTTTGGTACTCCCAGCATTGATTGTAGGAGTAACGTCATATACCATTTTACATGTGACATCATATACCATTGTACATGTGACGTCATATACCACTGTACATGTGACGTCATATACCACTGTACATGTGACATCATATACCATTGTACATGTGACGTCATATACCATTGTACATGTGACGTCATATACCACTGTACATGTGACGTCATATACCACTGTACATGTGACATCATATACCATTGTACATGTGACATCATATAACATTGTACATGTGACATCAGCGATAGGCACTTGACTCTGACCACTATAAAACATTACAAGTGCCACAGCGGAATCAAGTGGAGGCCAAGTGGAGGCAAAGTGGAGGCCAAGTGGAGGCCAAGTGGAGGCAGTTGGAGGCCAAGTACAGGCCAAGTGTAGGCCAAGTGGAGGCCAATTGGAGGCAAAGTGCAGGCCAAGTGGAGGCCAATTGGAGGCCAAGTGCAGGCCAAGTGCAGGCCAAGTGGAAGCCAAGTGCAGGCCAAGTGGAGGCCAAGTGAAGGCCAAGTGCAGGCCAAGTGCAGGCCAAGTGCAGGCCAAGTGCAGGCCAAGTGCAGGCCAAGTGCAGGCCAAGTGCAGGCCAAGTGCCAAGTTGACTGGGATCAATCAGTGCTATAGCTAAAGAGAATTGGATATATGTGTGAATAACCTATTGTACTGCTAATTATTCTTCCGTCCTGCTCTGTTTGCAGGAAGTTGTTTACAGTACAGGGAAGAAAATAGTTTATCAGCAAGTCAAATCATACATCATGGTGGGTAGAGGAGAGATTGAGGACAGTAGACAGAGGGCACTATATGTATTGCTGTGGAGATTCAAGAACAGAAAAAATAGAGCCAGTAGCTCTGTAGCTTGTCAGACTTTAAACAATAAAAAGTTTCAAAATGTAAATTTCCAGAAGGTATAAACAAATTTCAAGTACTTTATGTAACGGAGAAGAAGAGAAATTAGGTTTTTAGGTTGTGACCCGAGTTAACCATATTTAGGGGGGCAACAGGGTCACCAATCTACCATTTAGAATCCCCATTTACTAAGAAGTCTACCTTTCAACTTTCTAGAGCTTTTCACCCTCAAGAAGAAGATGAAAATAGGTTTTTAGGTTGTGACCCCTTTGACCTATGTTTGGGTCACCAAATCTACAATCATCAATCCTTTCTGGCTTTCAAGGCTTATTTCTGAACACAATCAAGGTATTGATGCCCTCAAAGTACACGATAAATTTGGGATATCCTTTCTTAAAAAGTTTCTGAGAAAAGATATCTCTTTTAGAGTTGCCATGAACAGAGTAAAAAAAAAACAGAACAAGGGCAAAAACTCGAGAAAAAATAACAGCTCACTTTTTAAAAATTTGTTTAACTCCATCAATATATCAAGCCACATGCCAAACATCAGTTTCTGGGAAAAGCTGTCCCCTTTATCACACAGAGCCCAAACCTATATTCCCCATCTACTTTGTGGCAGGGGATAATGATAGCCTCAGAACTCTTGGTGATTAATTAATAAGTTTCAACTGGATTGTGTTATAATCATGTATTAATAACATTATGTCATACATGTTTAAGCCTAAACACTGTAAATGTCCCTTCCACGAACAACACTCCAATAGAACACTCCCTTTAACCCCCTCTAAGCCGCAAGCAACTTATGTGGCCCACTATTTATTTTTATACTAAGTAGTCAAGTGAGCAGTAGGTGGGTTGTCATGAAAGATGATAAGTACAGTATTTTTAAGTGTATACAAAAGAGATAAAAGTGAAGTGTTTAACAACATCACTAGAACTCTTAACAAAAGGAACCAAATCGTCATTAAAATAAGGAAGTGAATTTGTTTTCATTTCGACATTATGATTTGCTTAAAAAAGAAATTACGGCATCTCTTTTTTATGTAGATTTATCTATATTAACACTATATAATATCACATTACATCAATACCATCTTTCAGGAATATAGTTTACAGATCAACATGATATATTCTATGTTTTCATAAATTCAATCTAGACTCACATTTTAAGGAAGGACAGTAGGCCTATTGTTGTGTGTTACCGAAACTGAAACTAAATGTCATAACGATGATAACAATCACGAAATCTTGTCATTGTGGCAAAGTATACAGCAAACTTAATTATCTAAATAATTATTCATTCGCCACGTACCTTTGATACTTCTACATATTGTTCCCATTATTGAAATATATAATGAAAATAAGGAAATGAAATATACGACGCATTACACCTACGTCATATCACGATAATATCAGGGAATTCCCCTATCAAAGGGCACTAACTCATAGTTTAAAGTTGTAGACAGACCACAAAATAAGATGATATATGATGTTATTGCGAGCAAACAACTTTGGAAAATTGAAAAAAAATAAAAAAAATTGTTATATAAACACTCATGGGTAGTTAATTCATAAACAATCTTTCCAATGGTTATTTTGACACTAAAATATACATCAGGTTTTTTGTGTCGGAATAGATTAAAGTTGTTTTATATAAGCAGTATAATTTCTTGCAGAATTAGATTTGATTGAAGTTTTAATAAAAGACTCATTACCGGGTACCAGTCGAATTGTCCTGCCTACAAATTACCCGTGATAATTTAAAAAAATAATATTGACTTGAAAAATAATTGAAAATGTTTGCAAAATATTTATACAGAAGGTTTTCAAAAATTAAAGGTTTTTAACACAGGCTTGTGGAGGCTTTAGAACAGCTTGGCAATTTGTTGTGTAAACTCAAAGATTTGTTATAATGGGAAATGAAAGTCAATATTTGTTGCTGTAATGTGGATAATGTCATTCTTTCAAGTGAAGCAACGACATTTTACAAACTGGTTGTTTAACAAACCTCACTCGTTAATCATTATGAACATTCAAACTCACAAAATCAGGAAACTGTCAAATTCAATAAAATTGTCGTAATGAACAAATACGGTCAGTAAGGAGGCTACATACAATACAGTGTTTTAATTGACAGAATATAGAATTTAAATAATCACAAGTTTATTCACAGATCCTATGACTGTAGACTTTTTCTCAATTATTGTTAAATAGGACTGACAGTTTATTGTCTGGCTAGCTTCTAACATGCATGATAACAATGTTTTCGTGTATTACAAATTTAGTTTACAGCATATTGATTAAACGTTTAAAATAAAATTGTCGTTTAGGTTCTCCCCTGGGACAATTGTTATTTGAACAAAAATTCAGCGCCATCACATTTTTCCTCATATATTCATACATTTTCATATGGGTGAATTTTTATTTCAATGAATTAGTCAATAAATAATCAATTGTTATGTCTGGGGTGATACAATAATACAATTTATCCTAACATTCCCAGGGCACCGCATTTTAGTTTATAAACTAGGGTGTAATAGTTCAAACTCCACTAGAAGCTCTGCAACAGATTCTGCTGTAGATGGTTGTTCTGGGTATAGTAACACTGCCACTTTGAAATTCAGTGCAGTATTTCACCGCAATGTAAAATTATGTGTTTTGGTATCATCATCATCATCGTCGTCATCATTATCATCATCTAAACACTTCTTTGGCGCTAGTATCTGGTATTTCACCACTTTAAAAATCGTTAGAAATATATGTCGTGTAGGCTAATATCCTGCATCCCGATTCGCCTTCATCACGACTCGCCTACACAACAAAGCTGACTTATTAATCTATGACACATGTTGGATACACATTCTGTTCTGTACACTGCATATTACTGCACGTTTGTGTGACAAGTATTTTCCGTTATTTCAGGAATTCAGGAAATTCAGGAATTAAAATATATGAATAAATCACTTCATCAGAAACAAAATCCAACCTTTTCGTTTTCTTTCTACGAGATGAGTCCACTTTGACATCATAGGGGTGATGCTAGTTTATCATTGCGTAATGAGTAATCAACAGACCATGGCATATGTTGTAGGCGAATCGGGATGTAGGCAAATAGGGAACATGCCGCTGTTTTATTTGGGAGCACCATATCTGCAATATATCAAATTAAATCTATTTTATATACAATTTTCTCAATCTTGTATTTTATAATAATGATAATGACCAGATGTTAATATTGTCAGCACCAGCCTCTAGACATTGTGAACGAGCATAGTTCGCCTGCTGCGATACCCAAGCATTATCAACATAATGTCACATTACATGAGGGAGATATCTACAGTAAACACATACATTCGGAGTGAAGAAGTCGGGTAAATTGCTTCTATTTATCTTTTATTTACATTAATTTTATTATTTGTCCCTTAACCCCCCTGTCGATCACTTTATTCTATTCTGTTACCCAACGTTAACTTTACCTATCGAAAAGTGATTTTGTTTACACCACTGATAGAGGTTGTGATGCGATTGTAATGATTATATAAATGGTAATGGTAATGGTAATGCTATAGTAATGGTAGTATTAATAGTTTAATATGTTAATGGTAATGTAATGGTAGTATTACTAGTTTAATATGTTAATGGTAACGCTATAGTAGTGGTAGTATTAATAGTTTAATATGTAAATGGTTATGTAATGGTAGTATTAATAGTTGTATATGGTAATGCTAATGCAGTGGTAGTATTAATAGTTTAATATGTTAATGGTAACGCTATAGTAGTGGTAGTATTAATAGTTTAATATGTTAATGGTAATGTAATGGTAGTATTGATAGTTTAATATGTTAATGGTAACGCTATAGTAGTGGTAGTATTAATAGTTTAATATGTAAATGGTTATGTAATGGTAGTATTAATATTTTAATATGTTAATGGTAATCGTAATGCAGTGGTAATGGTAGTATTAATAGTTTAATATGTTAATGGTAACGCTATAGTAGTGGTAGTATTAATAGTTTAATATGTTAATGGTAATGTCATGGT
The DNA here is from genome assembly GCA_936450465.1 of Gibbula magus. NCBI lineage: Eukaryota > Metazoa > Mollusca > Gastropoda > Trochida > Trochidae > Gibbula > Gibbula magus. The sequence goes on along the minus strand of OW388294.1, from coordinate 35,298,894 downwards.
AGTATTAATAGTTTTATATGGTAATGCTAATGCAGTGGTAGTATTAATAGTTTAATATGTTAATGGTAACGCTATAGTAGTGGTAGTATTAATAGTTTAATATGTTAATGGTAACGCTATAGTAGTGGTAATATTAATAGTTTAATATGTTAATGGTAATGTCATGGTAGTATTAATAGTTTTATATGGTAATGCTAATGCAGTGGTAGTATTAATAGTTTAATATGTTAATGGTAACGCTATAGTAGTGGTAGTATTAATAGTTTAATATGTTAATGGTAATGTAATGGTAGTATTAATATTTTAATATGTTAATGGTAATCGTAATGCAGTGGTAGTATTAATAGTTTAATATGTTAATGGTAACGCTATAGTAGTGGTAGTATTAATAGTTTAATATGTTAATGGTAACGCTATAGTAGTGGTAATATTAATAGTTTAATATGTTAATGGTAATGTAATGGTAGTATTGATAGTTTAATATGGTAATGCTAACGCTATAGTAGTGGTAATATTAATAGTTTAATATGTTAATGGTAACGCTATAGTAGTGGTAGTATTAATAGTTTAATATGTTAATGGTAATGTCATGGTAGTATTAATAGTTTTATATGGTAATGCTAATGCAGTGGTAGTATTAATAGTTTAATATGTTAATGGTAACGCTATAGTAGTGGTAGTATTAATAGTTTAATATGTTAATGGTAATGTCATGGTAGTATTAATATTTTAATATGTTAATGGTAATCGTAATGCAGTGGTAGTATTAATAGTTTAATATGTTAATGGTAACGCTATAGTAGTGGTAGTATTAATAGTTTAATATGTTAATGGTAACGCTATAGTAGTGGTAATATTAATAGTTTAATATGTTAATGGTAATGTAATGGTAGTATTGATAGTTTAATATGGTAATGCTAACGCTATAGTAGTGGTAATATTAATAGTTTAATATGTTAATGGTAATGTAATGGTAGTATTACTAGTTTAATATGTTAATGGTAACGCTATAGTAGTGGTAGTATTAATAGTTTAATATGTTAATGGTAATGTCATGGTAGTATTAATAGTTTTATATGGTAATGCTAATGCAGTGGTAGTATTAATAGTTTAATATGTTAATGGTAACGCTATAGTAGTGGTAGTATTAATAGTTTAATATGTTAATGGTAACGCTATAGTAGTGGTAATATTAATAGTTTAATATGTTAATGGTAATGTAATGGTAGTATTAATAGTTTTATATGGTAATGCTAATGCAGTGGTAGTATTAATAGTTTTATATGGTAATGCTAATGCAGTGGTAGTATTAATAGTTTAATATGTTAATGGTAACGCTATAGTAGTGGTAGTATTAATAGTTTAATATGTTAATGGTAACGCTATAGTAGTGGTAATATTAATAGTTTAATATGTTAATGGTAATGTCATGGTAGTATTAATAGTTTTATATGGTAATGCTAATGCAGTGGTAGTATTAATAGTTTAATATGTTAATGGTAACGCTATAGTAGTGGTAGTATTAATAGTTTAATATGTTAATGGTAACGCTATAGTAGTGGTAATATTAATAGTTTAATATGTTAATGGTAATGTAATGGTAGTATTGATAGTTTAATATGTTAATGCTAACGCTATAGTAGTGGTAATATTAATAGTTTAATATGTTAATGGTAACGCTATAGTAGTGGTAGTATTAATAGTTTAATATGTTAATGGTAATGTCATGGTAGTATTAATAGTTTTATATGGTAATGCTAATGCAGTGGTAGTATTAATAGTTTAATATGTTAATGGTAACGCTATAGTAGTGGTAGTATTAATAGTTTAATATGTTAATGGTAACGCTATAGTAGTGGTAATATTAATAGTTTAATATGTTAATGGTAATGTAATGGTAGTATTGATAGTTTAATATGTTAATGGTAACGCTATAGTAGTGGTAGTATTAATAGTGTAATATGTTAATGGTAATGTAATGGTAGTATTGATAGTTTAATATGTTAATGGTAATCGTAATGCAGTGGTAATGGTAGTATTAATAGTGTAATATGTTAATGGTAACGCCACGGTTATGGCAATGGTATTGGTTATGGTATTGCTAATGGTAAAGGCTATGGTAGTATCAGTTGCAGTGGCAGTTGCGGTAGGTTATGGTAACGGTTATTGTTATGGTAATTATACTGGTAATTGTAATGGTTATGGTTATGGTTATGGTTATGGTAATTATAAAGGTAATTATAATGGTAATGGTTATGGTTTATGGTTTGGTAATGGTAATGGTTATGGTTTAAGGTAATGGTTATGGTAACAGTTATGGTTATTATAATGGTTTTGGTTATGATTATGGTAATTATAATAGTTATGGTAATTGTTACGATTATGGTTATGGTAATTATAACGGTTATGGTTATGATAATGGTTGTGGTTATGGTTATTGTTATGGTTATTTTAATGGTTGTGGTTATGGTTATTGTTATGGTTATTGTTATGGTTATTATAATGGTAATTGTAATGGTTATGGTTATGGTTATGGTTATGGATATGGTAATGGTTGTGGTAATTATAATGGTAATGGTTATGGTTTAAGGTTATGGTTATGGTTATGGTTATGGTTATGGTTATGGTAATGGTAATGGTAATGCTTATGGTAATGATAATGGTTATGGTTATGGTAATTATAATAGTTATGTTGATTGTTATGATTATGGTTAATTTTGTGGTTGTGTTGTGGTTATGGTTATTGTTATGGCAATTGTTATGGTTATGGTAATGGTTATGGTAATGGTAATGGTCATTTTAATGATGTTTGTAATGGTAATGGTGTGGTATTTATGATGGTTATTGTTATGGTTATGGTAATTATAATTGTTATGGTTATGGTTATGGTAATTATAATGTTAATGGTTATGGACATTGTAATTATCATGGTTTTGGTTATGGTTATGATAATTGCAATGGTAATTATAATGGTTATGGTAATGTAATTATTCATTGTTTGGTTATGGTAATCATAATGATTATGGTCATGGTTATGATAATTAAAATGGTATGGTTATGGTTATGGTAATTATAATGGTTATGGTAATTATAATTATAATGGTAATGATAATTGTAATGGTAATTGTAATGATAATGGTTATTGTGTTGGTAATTATAATGGTTTTGGTTATGGTTATTGTAATTATAATGATTATGGTTATTGTTATGGTTATTATAATGGTAATTGTAATGGTTATGGTTATGGTTATGGATATGGTAATGGTTGTGGTAATCATAATGGTAATGGTTATGGTTTAAGGTTATGGTTATGATTATGGTCATGGTAATGATAATTAAAATGGTATGGTTATGGTTATGATTATTATATTGGTTATGGTTAATATAATGGTAATGGTTATGGTAATTGTAATGCATGGTAATTGTAATTGTAATGGTAATGGTAATGGTAATGATTATGGTTATTGTGTTGGTAATTATAATGGTTTTGGTTATGGTTATGGTAATTATAATGGTTATGGTTATGGTAATTATAATGGTAATGGTTATTGTAATTATAATGGTTATTGTTATGGTTATGATCATTGTTATGGTTATGGTTGTGGTTATTTTTATGTTTATTGTCATGTTTATGTTAATGTTTATGGTAATTATAATGGTTATTGTTATGGTTATAGTTATGGTAATGGTTATGATCATTGTTATGGTTATGGTTGTGGTTATTTTTATGTTTATTGCCATGTTTATGTTAATGTTTATGGTAATTATAATGGTTATGGTAATGTCATGGTGGTGATGATTGAGGTAATGATAATGGCGATGATACTGCTGCTGCTGTTGTTGATGATGAATTTCATTTAGAAATAGACGTTTCGGGGTAGTGCCTACGTTATTATGTTTACTCTTCATGCCAACTGAATCGATCTAATGAAGGAGTCAGCACTTAAAAAGATCGCGACTAATAATTAAAGGAGCTGTTGTAATCAGAACGACGTCGCTTTCTTTAACTATAGAATTGGTTCGCCACCTAGAATACATTCTAAAGATTAACCCTAACCCTAACACTACCTCTAACTCTAACATTGCCCCTAACTATGCCTAATACTAACCCTTACCCTACAACCTAATACTAACACTAACCCTAAACCTTAACTAAAATACGACATGCCGGTGTTATAAAAATGTGTGGCAACCATTGTTATAGGCCACCGTTTTCTCTAGTCTCCTTTCATCGACTCAGTGGACATGGACACGAATGGGTCAAGGTCGTCCTGTTGCGTGAACCGGAAGAAGTATGTAGCCCTGATGTTCGCTGTGGTGATAACAGCAGTTGTCGTAGTTGTTCTTGCGGTGCTGTTGATACCGTCAAAGCGGACTGAACATCTCCCGGACCTGCAATGGTGGAAGACGAGCATAGTGTACCAGATATACCCCCGGTCCTTCATGGATTCGGATAGTGACGGAGTAGGGGACCTGAGAGGTGAGGAAGGGGGAGGAAGGGGGAGAGTGAGGATGGTGGGTATGGGTCTATACTCCTATAGATGTGGTGGGAGCTGAACTGAAGCGAGAGACAGCTAGGGACCGAGAAAAAGTAATAGAGTGCCGCCCTGCCTGCCTGGCTCAATTACGCTGTGCTTTGATTGCGTGTGGCGCAGCGCTCATATAAGCATGGGGACCAGAATATGAGTGGTTAGATAGAAATAAGAATTTGATATTTTCAAAAGTAACACTTCAAATTTGTTTTCCCGTAAAATTTAACATATTAACCTGTTAATAGGTATGATCGGTAGATATAAAAACTGTATCTATATGAGAACATGAAGATTTTCTGGATAACAACTTCTTTAATGTGAAAGTAGCCGACGTTTCGGAGTATATGCTTACTCCTTCATCAGGTGAAGGAGAACACCTAATGAAGGAGTGAGTATGTACTCCGAAACGTCGGCTACTTTCACATTAAAGAAGTTGTTATCCAGAAAATCTTCCTGTTCTTATGTATACCACTTCTAAATGCCCTTCAAAGACCTGTATCTCTATACCTTTCACAGTTATTTATTCACCTGTTTTTGTAGGCACAATTATGATGTGAATATGTGACGACATCTGTCAAAATAAGGTCAGGTGCAACAGGTGCTTGACAACCTACAGTGTACATTGACGGCGTGATAAACTTAGGTTGGATTAATGTCAGTACATGTCATATGCCAGCAGACAAACCCATGCATGAGTGGTTTGTGTGTTAGGTTACTGTGACCTATGTTAACATGGACTTTTCCATTTGATGAATATTAAGGTTTTATGATGTCAGCATGACATTTAGGCTACAAGCTAAAAGGTGACTAAATGAAATTATATATAAATATTCTCCAATGTGCATCGGTTATTATGTTCAAGCATAAATAGTTGTTCGTTAAGATGGACTTTGAAAATAAAATTAATTTCCAACATACAATGTAAAATAGGCTAATTATTTTAGTTTTATAAGTTACTACATTGTCATAAACCCGCCCAACGGTTCATGGGTTTATTATAATATGATTTAGTTAATCCGTATGTCTGTCTGTATATATGGAGACATATCTAAAAATATCTAAATTTGTCTTACCAATTCCAGAGAAAATTCCAGAAAATGTAGGTTCATCGGGCACAAACCTCACCGGCGGATCTAGACATTTTCAAACGGGTGGGTTCACTCAAAAAAGGGGTGCGGAAACTAAGCTAACTAGTGGTCTTATGAAGATATATTCAAAGAGATGTCATTCTCTGCCCACAGAGGTTACTCTCTTCAGATTTCCGATTCTAACCTCTGTTCTATATCGCTTGAAATCGAGGGCAGAACGGGAGTGTCCTGATTGGTTGCAATTGAATCTAGGTGTGCAACGCCGTTGTAACAGTTACATTTGCCAATGACACGTCATAATGATAACATAAACGTAAGACAAATGTGTTTTCCTCCAAATATGCTTTTTGATTTTGTGAAAACTATTGATCAATACCATGCTTATAAATAAAGAAGACCAAATCAGAGACAAATACCAAAAATAGTTCATTTGTGTTATTTACATCAGACATATTCGAAGGACATATGCTAATGAGCAAGACCCTTAAGAGGAAAATCCCTAGACCTATGAAGTTACTCGGTCGACATGGCCACTGAAAGACGAGTTTTCATTGGTTAAGAAGCAGGGATACAGTATGATATTCAGCTTTCCTCCGCTGGGGGATTTTGTTTCTGCTCTCGTTTTCAAGCGATATAGAACAGAGGTTAGACTCGGAAATCTGAATGGAGTAACCTCTGTGGGAAGAGAAGTTTGTATGGTTTTTCATAGAATAAAAATATGAAAATAAGCTTACTCCCCCTACGCCAGTAAAGATTACAGAAGAATTTAGTCAATTATGTTTAGTTTTTCTGGATTTCCAAAACCTACCTTTTGTAAACATATTATGGAATTTTCACATAAAGGTGGTGTCTTTTAATTTTGTTCTGTTAATAGTGTGATGAAAGTTGAAAAGTTTGTGTACACTTTTGATACAGTTTTACACCAAACAAATCATTGGGTAAAGAGGTTTTGCGAAATTTGAAAATATAGGTTGAAGCTCAACAACACAATACAATCAAGTACCGGTAAATGAGATGATCATACTGACTATAGATGAAAATTAAATTTATTCTATTTCAAACTCGTTTGATGGACATGATCTATTCAATCTAGTTTTGAAATTACTTTAAAAAATATCTCTTTATTATTATTTTACCCACATTCGTTACAACTGCGCACGTCTCAGCTAACAATTACAACTGCCCAAAATATTGCAGTCCTTGCATTTGATGAGTCCAAACTTTATAACTACTGCCTATAGAACCTCCAATGACGCTTAAATTTAAAGCCAAGATGTCAATGTACTATTTATGTTACAAATGCAAATTTATGTTACGACCCTGCTCTCTCCTACGTATATTATGTTTTCAAACGCTGACAAGTTTTCAAAGTTTAGATCGATTGGGGTTGATGTTACCAGGTATAGTAACAGCATGACTGGTTTTTACTTTATAAATACATGACCTTTTGATGGGGAACATATACGTGTATAACTTTATATATGTATATATATATATATATATATATATATATATATATATATATATATAACAATGCTATATTTGGGATCGCGCTGTCGCTGCATTCTCATATTTCATATATATATATATATATATTCTCCCTGATGATACGAATGAAACTAGTTGGAGAAAAAAACGGCTCTGTGTTTTTTTTACTTTTGAATATTTGTAACTGTATACTTGTCAAACTTTAAAAAAAATTGTCTATATATATATATATATATATATATATATATATATATATAACAATGCTATATTTGGGATCGCGCTGTCGCTGCATTCTCATATTTCTCGCTTACGGGATTCGACTCACCCTTAGAGCCAGGCACCAATCACCAGTACAGTCTGTACCAACAGCTTACCTTGTTCTAAATTGTTTCATATCAGGTATAATAAGCAAGATGGACCACTTCCCCTATCTGAACGTGAAGGCGATCTGGATCAGTCCTGTGTTCGAATCTCCCATGAAAGATTTCGGCTACGACATCAGTAACTTCACCAACATCGACCCAATCTTTGGCAATCTCACCGACATGGCGGAACTTATCACAGAAGCTCACAACCGAGGTAGGAATTTTGCACACATTGTCGGTGTCATAGTCTACGAACGAAGACACCACGTGTAGTCAGTCATACAGAATATAAGGATCTATGCAAGCGGAAGGGCGGATACATCCAAAATTAGATGTAAATATCCATTAAATTACAAAATGTAGACGAGGCTCATAAGAGAGATATTAGGTATGCAATAAGTTTTCTTGTCGACTTTAAAAGATTATTCATCGTAACCTTATAATTGTTAAACAATGTTCACATCAAGAAACTCTGTAAAACACTAGACGTCTGATGTATTGTTGATGAATATTGTACAATTGGTCTCATAGTTCCGCGGAACTTTTTATAAAGTGCCAAATTATTGAAAAAGTGGGAAATTGTTTATCCAATTGACTAGTGTATACGAGTAAAACGTATGTAGCCTCTAACTATACTGTGGTTATAGATATCCGGGTCATACTTGACTTTGTACCGAACCACACCAGTAACCAGCACCACTGGTTCGTGCAGAGTGAGAACAACGTTACAGAGTACAGGGACTATTACGTGTGGTCGGACGGGAAACTCGACAGCAGTGGAAACGTGGTGCCGCCCAATAACTGGGTATGTGAACAAAGCTGAACATTATTAATTTAGTTGACATTGAACACAAACATTTTTCTAAAGTTTGCATGTACCGTTTTTGGAGTGTATAACACATTTTGCCACACTTCATTGCAATGTAACGTCATATCATACTACATACAGAATATCACTGAAAAGGATCGTTCATTTTGCTTAAATAAATTGGGTAATAAACAACTTATGACATTCATTTGTGACGTTATGGTTCTTCGGTATTGATATGGATTTGCGGAGTGGTTTGGTATGGTTGATACTGATTTACGGACCGGTCTGATATGATTGATACTGATTTACGGACCGGTCTGATATAGTTGATACTGATTTACGGACCGGTCTGATATGGTTGATACAGATTTACCGACCGGGCTGATATCGATATGGCTGATACTGATTTGCGGATCGGACAGTAACATGGATGTTGTGTCCTATCCTCTATGAAGACCCAATTTCACTAATAGCTCTATGGTAATATATGTATTTATTTATCAAACAGCTGTCGAGATTCCGGTACTCTGCCTGGGAGTGGAGCGAGAAGAGAGGACAGTTCTACTTCCACGCTTACCTGAAGGAGCAGCCCGACCTCAACTACAGGAACCCCCACGTTAGGGAACACATGAAGGTTCCAGTCCCAGTCTACTCAACTGTAGATGTCTTGCTTATAACAGGAACCCCCACGTTAGGGAACACATGAAGGTTCCAGTCCCAGTCTACTCAACTGTAGATGTCCTGTTTATAACAGGAACCCCCACGTTAGGGAACACATGAAGGTTCCAGTCCCAGTCCTCTCAACTGTAGATGTCTTGCTTATAACAGGAACCCCCACGTTAGGGAACACATGAAGGTTCCAGTCCCAGTCCACTCAACTGTAGATGTCCTGTTTATAACAGGAACCCCCACGTTAGGGAACACATGAAGGTTCCAGTCCCAGTCTACTCAACTGTAGATGTCCTGTTTATAACAGGAACCCCCACGTTAGGGAACACATGAAGGTTCCAGTCCCAGTCTACTCAACTGTAGATGTCCTGTTTATAACAGGAGCCCCCACGTTAGGGAACATATGAAGGGTCCAGTCCCAGTCTACTCAACTGTAGATGTCTTGCTTATAACAGGAACCCCCACGTTAGGGAACATATGAAGGTTCCAGTCCCAGTCCTCTCAACTGTAGATGTCTTGCTTGTAACAGGAACCCCCACGTTAGGGAACACATGAAGGTTCCAGTCCCAGTCTACTCAACTGTAGATGTCCTGTTTATAACAGGAACCCCCACGTTAGGGAACACATGGAGGTTCCAGTCCCAGTCTACTCAACTGTAGATGTCTTGCTTGTAACAGGAACCCCCACGTTAGGGAACACATGAAGGTTCCAGTCCCAGTCTACTCAACTGTAGATGTCCTGTTTATAACAGGAACCCCCACGTTAGGGAACATATGAAGGTTCCAGTCCCAGTCTACTCAACTGTAGATGTCTTGCTTGTAACAGGAACCCCCACGTTAGGGAACACATGAAGGTTCCAGTCCCAGTCTACTCAACTGTAGATGTCCTGTTTATAACAGGAACCCCCACGTTAGGGAACATATGAAGGTTCCAGTCCCAGTCTACTCAACTGTAGATGTCTTGCTTGTAACAGGAACCCCCACGTTAGGGAACTCATGAAGGTTCCAGTCCCAGTCTACTCAACTGTAGATGTCCTGTTTATAACAGGAACCCCCACGTTAGGGAACATATGAAGGTTCCAGTCCCAGTCTACTCAACTGTAGATGTCTTGCTTATAACAGGAACCCCCACGTTAGGGAACACATGCAGTCTGATTAAAATCGACGGTTTTCCGTGGAATAAAAATTGCAAAATAGTGCATCTACCGGGATACGAACTCATATCGGTCGTAGGTTCCACGCTTAACCGTCTGATAACAGTCCGTAGACTCGCGTGTTCGAGTGCAATTCAAGTAGCCAATCAAAAGACGCCCAACAAATGCTTTCGGTGCGAGAAGCTAGGGGCAGATAACTCCAAACAGCTATCCTTTGGTCTGTTCCGAATGCTTCAAAACAGTGACCGTTTAAATACTACGTTGTGATTGGTCAGCTATTTGACTGGGCTTTGGCTGTGTTAAACTAGTTGTGAACATGCGCCTATACGGGGTGTTTTCAGACCTTGTGGAGAGGAATCTACAGAACCTGTTCGTATCCCGGTAGATGCATAATTTTGCAAATTGTATTCCTCGGAACAAGGTCTATTTTAATCAGACTGGGAACACATGAAGGCTCCAGTCCCAGTCCACTCAACCGTAGATGTCTTGCTTATAACAGGAACCCCCACGTTAGGGAACATATGAAGGTTCCAGTCCCAGTCCTCTCAACTGTAGATGTCTTGCTTATAACAGGAACCCCCACGTTAGGGAACACATGAAGCTTCCAGTCCCAGTCTACTCAACTGTAGATGTCTTGCTAAATAACTAGATAGAAATTAGAAGGGACCACTGAATAACAATCCTGCCGTATTAGGTTATTTATATCCGCAAGGCTACTTCAATGTTTTGATCCTATAATCATTTCACCTCGCATCGCGCTATAAATAACCAGCCAATAAGATTATTTTATATCGAGCAATAGTGACAGTTCCTGGATGAGAAGACGACCATCACATTTCAAATCACGACACATCTGTGAGTGATAAAATACATGCTATTCATACATAGCGTGAGTGACCAGTCGTCAGTGTAACGAGAAAGGTGCTTACGGGATCAGAGTATTGAAGTAGTCTGGCGGATAAAAATACCCGGATGGAGCGAGATGTTAATAGCAGCTATCAGTAAATACAGACGCTTAAATTTGGTAATATGGACGAGGTTCAAAATCATGTCGCTATAAATGTTCCGTCCTAACATGCAGTGGTACAAGGGATATGTATTTGCAGAAAGTCCTGCGGTTCTGGCTGGAGCGAGGGGTAGACGGGTTCAGAATAGATGCGCTGTCCAAACTTTTCGAATCTAAGGATTTAAGTCTAGACGAACCTCCAAGCAACAAACCAGGCTTCGACTCGGTAAGTTGCACAAATAGGAAATGGTTTGCTTTGTTTATGATATGCAGATAGAATAACAGACCAATCGCAGTGGACAGTCCTTACAAATTCACAGTCTCATTTTAGCAATACCAATTGAATTATGGTGTGATTTTTCCGAATTATATTTCATATGTTCAGTTTTTAACATCGCCTTACGTTGAACGTTGGTTTTATACCATTTTAAGAGTGTCTCTTTAAGTGAGTGTACAAACATCGTCTTATCTGTGTTTGAGAAATTATGTCATCAGAAATTAACTTGAGAACATTTGAATCCATCGACCTGTGGGTTTACAGTACTGAAATAAACGTGAACTAAAATATATTAAATGTTAAAGTAGGCCTTTAAGTAACGTCTAAACGTCATTCGTATGTAGCTATCGATGTCAACGTTGAAACAACGTATATTGCTGTGTAGACGCAGTGGAAGTCCTTGAAGCACATCTACACACAGAACATGATGGGGGAGATAACTCCTGTACTGGCCGAGTGGAGACAGGTGCTCGATGAATTCCAAAACAAGGACGGCAAGCCAAGGTTCGTTAACAATAACTATTAGTGGTTACACTCTATTGGTATAATTCTCAGTTATTCACTGATTGAGTACCCGCCCTGAGAAATCTGATTGGTTCACAGTTTGACAACACAGTAAACTCGTTTTCACTAAGGTTAATTACGAGAAAAGATCTTTAATGACTAGAAAAATATATTTCATAAGTTTCACACTTAAACTTACTCAATAACAGTATTTTCATCGTTTAGGGGTTATGATGTAAAGCATTCAACCTTTTTGTCTAGTCACAAACGTAAAAGTTTACTTTCAACTTCTTCTGGACATCTAAATCACATTTATTGGTTACCACCAGCCTCGTCGAAAACCGGACAATTTTAAACTTTTTAAACAAGCTGCATTTTGCCACAATATGAATCCATCAGGATTTTTAAACGTGTTATTAGCATGAAGCTACGTTATTCAGCTTTCTTTTGAACCATTCATTTCTCAAATATCTTTGATACTTAAAAGTGGGGTAACGTTTCTTTTGGCGTTTAGTGTAAGTAGAGATTTATCCGAATTATTGACGATGGGAATTGTTACAAAATTAAATGTCGTTGAATTTGTTTTTCCTTATTCTATATGACTGGAATACTAGCATTCTCAATGCTAACACTAGTTATAATGTCAGTAATTAGAAATGTTGATCGTTATTTTCTTATCTCAAACATTCTAGTTTTCCGAGTCTCTTGCGTTGCACTTCTTCTCTATCAGAGAAGCGCAGCGCAACAGACTCAGGGAACCAGAATGACGATGCAGACGACTGATCCCAAAAGAATCGTAATGATTCCTTTCAGACTGATGTTGATAGAAGCTGAGATGGAGACCCAAGCCGAGCGAGATGCGTGGTACCACACACCTGCCGATATGACGTTCTACTTCGGTCTATCGAGATTTAATACTAGTTGCGGGGGAACATGTATTTCTCGGCTTGTGCACGCCGGATATGAGGATATTGGAGACGATGGTTGGCCTAATTTTGTGGTAAGTGTTAAAGGTAGGCTACATGATACATCCATTGTGTTGTTGGGGGTCAAATATGACAAACGTTATAAATGGTCTTATTTTATCGCGAAGTACCAACTGTTACCTAAAACAATCATTTTCATCATACTCGACTTAGTATATTGACGATATGAAGGTAAATGTAGTGATTTCTGATCGAAAACCAGACAATGCACCGCGTGTGGCGCGCGCCAATGAATCAAACGTAATTTTGGAATCTTATTTACACCAGACAATATAAAAATATTTGGGTTGAAAATTCAATAGGTCATATAACTACTGTGCATGTAAATAGGATGTGCACTTTCGGTTTCTGCACATGCATAATGATGTTACTAGATTTTAATTGGAAACTAGTAATTATGATATGTTTGGCGATTGGGGATGAATATGCAAGCTAAGTGAATTTGTTTGTAGTGTAAACAGCACATATGGTGTGTTGGAACGCATTAAAGCCAAATAAAATTTTATGAAACACAATGGATGCACCTTTAAAAGGACTAAAAACAAACGACCAGGTGCACTAGCTGAACTGATATTCGGTGTCTTGCATCAGGGCTTCCTTTCACAAGTTTACCATTACGACTTCTAGCTAGCGTAGAAACGTAACCGATGCAGCAAGGCTTGAGACTGGTGCGAGTTATTACCTGCAGGGGAACTCCGATTCTTAAACATACGCTTAGGTTAACGTCACCTTGAAAGGTCTGTGAAAGAAGACACAGATGAGAAAGACGCACATATAAGTGAGGAGTTTGCCTACCTCGACAACCAAACAATCTGGATTAACCACAGTTTCACTTAATTTGACTGGTATGTTTCAGCTTGGTAGCCATGACAAACGACGTGTTTCCACCCGCAAAGGGAGACAATTCAAGGACGTGCTTAACATGCTTCTGTTGACGTTGCGAGGGACTCCAACCACATATTATGGTGAAGAGATAGGGATGGAAGATATCAGACCAACCTTCTCACAGGCTGTGGACCCCCAGGGGACAGCGTATGGACCTGTAGGTATTGCCAGGAGTATAGGGGGTAGTTGAACATCTTTAAGGAGGTTAACAAAGTAGATTCATGGGGGTTTAATACCACCACCACCACGCTTTGTAATGAACAAATAGGTGTTAAGAACAGCTTACTTCGTTTCTTAAAGAATGTTGGTACCTCGGAAACAATTCTGGAAATGTCGTAGAAGTATTTACAGAATATCCAGCCTTGGTCTTGAAGATAATACTATCTAAGACATGGTCTTGATTGATCGAACAACTAAGATTTGTTATATTCGGCCACAGGTGAACTCACTCGTTCGCACATAGGGAAAACTGGTCGTTCATCTCTGTTGCACAACATATTTGCGCTAAACTTCACCTGTGATTCGGCGAGGGGCTTTGTTTGATGGATAGAATAACTGTTCTCCATTTGTATAAGCAGTTAGGTATCAGTGCAAGACTACAATTAATTCCATAGCAGTATCACTCTTGGCCTGTTGCTTCCTACCGATACATATACTAGACGCCACTGAAATAAATGAACAATCTTGAAAGCGGCGACAATTGAAATCATCTATGTATCAAATAACCATTAACAGTATTAACATAACTTGATCAGCATTGATCATGTACCAATAATTGTTGTTTGTTGTTACTGGAGTGGCGCCCTGTTTATCGATTTCAGATCAATCGTTGTCCTATGTCATTGACAAATGATGCTCTAGATTGTTTTATGAACGGAGCTTTAGGAATACCAATCTAATTAAAATCACACCGAACGTTACACTCATCTGATCTGAGTACTGCACCATAGAGGTCATGTTTGATGACCTTCACTCTAGCCAATTAGAGACGAGGCTAGAAATCCAATGAACCGACTTGAGTTGACAAACGAAACACCATGTTCAATGCCATATTTAAGAAAGCCTCTGATTGGTTAAATCTATTGAAGTAAAAGATCACTGAGAAGGTCATCTGGCATGACCTCTGCGGGGTAGTACTCAGATCGAGCTACGAGTGTTGACGTTCGATCTGATTTAAATGAGACTGTAGGAATACATATACAGTGGGTTCAATTAGTATATCTTGTTTTGATTGTTTGCATTTATGAGAATTATCTTGATGGACCTGCACGCCAAATCCCAATTGCAGAAAGGGTACATGAAGTATTCACGTGACCCGGAGAGGTCACCAATGCAGTGGAGCGCCACCTATCAGGCAGGGTTCAGTAACTCTTCACGCACATGGCTGCCAATAGGGAGCGCCTTTACAGAGACCAATGTGCAGGTACTTATGATATATGTATCCTAATCAACGTCACCACCATTGTATGGTGAATTTAGTTAATTATTATTCACTTGAGAAACATTTCTAATTAACATGTCCACAGTCCATCGATATCGTGAGTAAAACGAAGGTAGAACGGAACTTACATTCTAAACAAATTGAATTGATTGAACACATAGTTTATTCATTCAAGAAATGGATTGGGCACAAGTTAAACAACTTATAGAAGCCCTCTTCATATAATTGACAAATATTTGACAAGGCTAAAATACATAACAAATGCAGAAGAGAATTTTAAAATCTACAAATGAGTAGACATAGTTTCAGCGGGTAAAAATGTAATATAAATTATGGAGACATGATCCAATTAGATATATTATTGTTATGACAAATACATTATGAATATGGTTAACGAATACAAATATTTTGCATATCGTGTAAGTTATTGTTTAACCTACATTTTAACATTTTGGAGTTCCTCTGAGGTTGTATGAATCGAGCAAATTCCCGCGCAAGAAGAAGAAATCTACGCAAGTCCAACGAAGGGCCATCATGGAACCCGGGCCGTGTTCAAGAGAGGTTTCAAAGTAATCGCTCAATTAGCGATTGCTTTTAAACCTCTCTTGAACGCGATTGCTCAATGTAGCGCTACGTAGCAAAGCGAGCGAACTTTGAGGTTTTACATCGTGTCGTTCAGGAGAGAATGAGCGCTACTTGAGTGCTACATTGAACAATCAATGAGCGATTATAAGCTCTCGCTGTTATGGAACGGAGCCCTGGTTTCCACGATGTTGAAAGGCTTGATCTTTGCCATGGTAGACATTTAAGTCATTTCCGGGCTTTGACAACATCCCCTTTTCGATGGTTTTGAAGTGCATCTCATCTGACTTTCAAAAGTATAGCAAATATAGAGACGTAGATATTCTGTATGTAGCTATAGCTGTATTTAAAAGAAATAATCATTGAACTAATAGTTAACGGGAGATATAGGTTTATATAGGTCTATGGAGTTGACGTTATCCGACATTATAGTAACACCTCACTCATGATTCAGACGGAGAAGAATACTACTGGCTTCAGCACGATGAAGCTGTACCGTCGACTGGCCCAACTACGCTCTGAGCCAGCTTTCACTCACGGCAGCTTCAGGGACGTGCTTGACAACGACAACATCTTCTCCTATCTACGTCACACCGACGGCTTTCCTGCTTATCTTGTTATCCTCAACGTCGGGAACAGCACGTCGACTGACAACTATTCCGACGCGCCCGTCACCACAACCAGTGGAGTTGTTGCGGCAACCACGAAAAATAGTGGTTACAACTTAAACGAAGTCGTTGATTTGACAGATGTTTCATTGCAGTCTGCCCAAGGGCTTGTTATTAAACTGTGATATGTTCTTACGTAAATGTACTACGTGTTATTTTTTATGATTTCAAATTCATAAATAGAGAGTACTTTGTGTCAAGGGTGTATGTGTGCAATATTGGACAACCTAGCATTATCTTTTATATCTGAAATATGCAATAACATGTTTACCTTCTTAGCTACATGTACAACACAATTCAGAAAACTAGTTCATGATAATTTATTTGTTTTTCAATCGTTGCGAAAATGGTACATCGAAACGTGTCTTGAAGTTTCAGACGTTTTCTGCAAAGATAAAACGGCCATATTAAAGTAATGATATCAGATAACGGATTCAACAGTAGAAAGTTTGTTATTAAACATTTGAACATGTACCTCATTGTCCGAATAGGAATGGTGACTTATTGAATAATGTTGAAAATGTCTCGATAGAAAATTGGCATTTTAAAGGTGCATCAATTTTGTTTCATAAAATTATATTTGGCTTAAGTACGTTCCAACTCACCACACGTGCTGTCTACAATACAAATAAATTCACTCAGCGTGCATATTTATCGCCAATCGTTAAATATATCATAATTACTAGTTTCCAATTAAAATTTAGTAATATCATTATGCATGTGCAGAAACCGAAATTACACGTCCGAGATACATGCACAGTAGTTATGTGACTTATTGAACGTTATCAACTCAAAATTGTCTTCGTGTCTGTTATAAATAAGATTCCAAAATTACGTTTGACTCATTGACGCGCGCCACACACAATGCATTGTCCGGTTTTCGATCAGAAATCACTACTTTTACCTTTAATTCGTCAATATGCTAAGTCTACTATCATCAAAATGGTAGTTTTCGGTAACAGTCGGTACTTCTCGATAAAGTAACACCATTTATAACGGTGGGAATATGTGACCCCCATCAACACAATGGATGTACCTTTAAAAAATATTTTGATTACGAAAGACAGGTTCCGGGGTGGCCCTTACCAATAACAAAGCTTTCCGGTATGCATTCATCAAAGAAGGGTCTCGCAGAGAGGATATCCTTTCCCGCCTTTTTCAAGTTCTTCCTGCACGTGCAAACTCCCGCCTTGCACTCCTGTGTCCTCTCAAACAGACATCTTCTGTTGACGTTACAGAACTGACCGAGAAGGGCATGGCCAACGTGGATTGGATGACTGATACATCGACTGTGTCCTGATTGGACAAAACCTCTGGAGGCGGGGCATCGACACACGCCCTTGATACAATACGCGTTACCGGAGGGACCACGTCGGCAAACAGAACCCTCCTCTGTACACACCTCTCCTAATTCGAGAACTGAAACACATAAGATGGTATAAGTTAAGGAGGGTAGTTTAGATATATATTGCAGTATGAAATCATACGGTAACAACGAATTACCCCATCTGAATGGTCTGATGGCAAAGCATATGTCATTCAAATACCAAGGGCATAACGTTGACCATTCAAAGTTTTAGCTCTTTCGAAAAATGCTACCTACGCCAAGATCAACTTGTGACAAGGAATGCACATCTCTACTATCAAAGTCATTATACTGACAAATCAAACGTTACTGCCAAGACTGAGGTTTGCTTAAAATGCGTTCCGTGTATCTAAGTCATATCATGTCCATAAGGCTCGGTATTACATCAGGTATATATGTCTATATCAGGTACACATGTAGCAAACACAAAATTGACCGAGCTTTGACAGGTCGCTGAAATGTATAAACAATTACCATGGCCTACATGAACAATGAGTTTACACAAAACACTACCCGCTTTCAAACTATTGTTTATTATTGAAATGTTGATAATCCTTTAAAGATGAACACATTTTAAGTAAACTGTGGTAATTTTTACAACATTAATCAATTGGTCATGACAATTTCCCTGTCACAATTGGTTTCCTTGGTGTACTGGTTAGGGCGGCGGTTAGGTCTCATACTGCCTACAGTCCCAATCTGCCTACATCCCACTCTGCCTACAGGGCACTTTGCCTACAGTCTTATAAAAACAACTTAATTAGCGTAATTTGCCAGAAACCAGCAGATTTCGACAAAAACAGGTGTGAATTTGCTTGTCCTTGATACTCATCTAATGACTTCAGCAAACATTACATCTGGAGCAAAACGTATCAGATCAGGGCTCTGTTCCATAACAGCGAGCGCTTATAATCGCTCATTGAGCGTTACATTGAGTGCCATTCCTCCTGAACGACACGGTGCGATTCCTCGAGGTTTGCTTGCTACATTGAGCAATCGCGTTCAAGAGAGGTTTAATGTGCCGCTCAATGAGCGATTATAAGCGCTCGATGTTATGGAACAGAGCCCTGATGTACATGAACACCCGGATGAACACATCTGACCATGCATTAATCGTAATCGAAGTGAGTTAGAATATGACGTTTGAATGTCCGAATAAACCAAGGAGCCAGTGTGTAAATACCTTTAAAGCAACTTGTTCCGGCTTCGTTCAGCTGGTAACCACGGTTACAAAGACATTCCTGTTCGTTGACTAACCGTCTGCAAGCAGAGTTTGCGGGGCAGTCGCTTGACGATTGACAGCCAACAGGACTGACTCCACCTGTGAAAGAGTTCTTTGATTTTAAGTCACAATATTCAAGGCACCACACAGATAAACTGTTTTATGCAATCTGAAAAAAAAGAAATCAGTAGTTTCTGTTTACTAATTTTAAGTTTAATTATGATGTTTCTGTTTTCGATGTGTGACTTAGAATCAGTGTTTTAAAAATGTCGGGTCTGAAGTTATCACTTCGTACTCTAGTTCTGCAGTTCATCCAAATCAAAGGAAACCACAAAATGCAGTATTATTTAAAAGGTTATGTAGATTTATATAATAACATAATTATATCTACTGTAATATCAACACTCACCGGCAGCTATGCACAGATCGGCGACGAACAGCACCAGACAACCGACAACAGTACGTAACAGCATCTAAACACACAAACATCAAAAGATTGATTATTTGACAAGATTCTAAATGAAATCATTCCTAAAGAAAATAGGCTGCCTGTGATAGCATATGGAAGAGGTTGTGTGATAACATGGTAGTGGTGATGAGATAATGTGGTAGTGGTGATGTGATAACGTGGTAGGATGATGTGATAACGTGGTATTGGTGATGTGATAACGTGGTAGGATGATGTGATAACGTGGTATTGGTGATGTGATAACGTGGTAGTGGTGATGTGATAACGTGGTATTGGTGATGTGATAACGTAGTAGTGTTGATGTGATAACGTGGTATTGGTGATGTGATAACGTGGTAGTGGTGATGTGATAACGTGGTAGTGGTGATGTGATAACGTGGTTGTGTTGATGTGATAACATGGTAGTGGTGATGAGATAATGTGGTAGTGGTGATGTGATAACGTGGTAGGATGATGTGATAACGTGGTATTGGTGATGTGATAACGTGGTAGGATGATGTGATAACGTGGTATTGGTGATGTGATAACGTGGTAGTGGTGATGTGATAACGTGGTAGTGGTGATGTGATAACGTGGTAGTGTTGATGTGATAACATGGTAGTGACGATGTGATAAAGTGGTAGTGGTGATGTGATAATGTGGTAGTGTTGATGTGATAACATGGTAGTGGCGATGTGATAAAGTGGTAGTGGTGATGTGATAATGTGGTAGTGGTGATGTGATAACGTGGTAGTGGCAATGTGATAACGTGGTAGTGGTAATGTGATAATGTGGTAGTGGTGATGTGATAACGTGGTATTTGTGATGTGATTACGTGGTAGTGGTGATGTGATAATGTGGCAGTGGTGATGTGATAACGTGGTAGTGGCAATGTGATAACGTGGCAGTGGTGATGTGATAACGTGGTAGTGGCAATGTGATAACGTGGTAGTGGTAATGTGATAATGTGGTAGTGGTGATGTGATAACGTGGTAGTGGTAATGTGATAACGTGGTAGTGGTGATGTGATAACGTGGTAGTGGTGATGTGATAACGTGGTAGTGGTGATGTGATAACGTGGTTGTGTTGATGTGATAACATGGTAGTGGTGATGAGATAATGTGGTAGTGGTGATGTGACAACGTGGTAGGATGATGTGATAACGTGGTATTGGTGATGTGATAACGTGGTAGTGGTGATGTGATAACGTGGTAGGATGATGTGATAACGTGGTATTGGTGATGTGATAACGTGGTAGTGGTGATGTGATAACGTGGTAGTGGTGATGTGATAACGTGGTAGTGGTGATGTGATAAAGTGGTAGTGGTGATGTGATAATGTGGTAGTGGTGATGTGATAACGTGGTAGTGGCAATGTGATAACGTGGTAGTGGTAATGTGATAATGTGGTAGTGGTGATGTGATAACGTGGTATTGGTGATGTGATAACGTGGTAGTGGTGATGTGATAACGTGGTTGTGTTGATGTGATAACATGGCAGTGGCGATGTGATAACGTGGTAGGGGTGATGTGATAACGTGGTAGAGGTGATGTGATAACGTGGTAGTGGTGATGTGATAACGTGGTATTGGTGATGTGATAACGTGGTAGTGGTGATGTGATAACGTGGTATTGGTGATGTGATAACGTAGTAGTGTTGATGTGATAACGTGGTATTGGTGATGTGATAACGTGGTAGTGGTGATGTGATAACGTGGTAGTGGTGATGTGATAACGTGGTTGTGTTGATGTGATAACATGGTAGTGGTGATGAGATAATGTGGTAGTGGTGATGTGATAACGTGGTAGGATGATGTGATAACGTGGTATTGGTGATGTGATAACGTGGTAGGATGATGTGATAACGTGGTATTGGTGATGTGATAACGTGGTAGTGGTGATGTGATAACGTGGTAGTGGTGATGTGATAACGTGGTAGTGTTGATGTGATAACATGGTAGTGGCGATGTGATAAAGTGGTAGTGGTGATGTGATTATGTGGTAGTGTTGATGTGATAACATGGTAGTGGCGATGTGATAAAGTGGTAGTGGTGATGTGATAATGTGGTAGTGGTGATGTGATAACGTGGTAGTGGCAATGTGATAACGTGGTAGTGGTAATGTGATAATGTGGTAGTGGTGATGTGATAACGTGGTATTGGTGATGTGATAACGTGGTAGTGGTGATGTGATAATGTGGTAGTGGTGATGTGATAACGTGGTAGTGGCAATGTGATAACGTGGTAGTGGTAGTGTGATAATGTGGTAGTGGTGATGTGATAACGTGGTATTGGTGATGTGATAACGTGGAAGTGGTGATGTGATAACGTGGTAGTGGTGATGTGATAACGTGGTTGTGTTAATGTGATAACATGGTAGTGGTGATGAGATAATGTGGTAGTGGTGATGTGATAACGTGGTAGGATGATGTGATAACGTGGTATTGGTGATGTGATAACGTGGTAGTGGTGATGTGATAACGTGGTAGTGGCGATGTGATAACGTGGTATTGGTGATGTGATAACGTGGTAGTGGTGATGTGATAACGTGGTAGTGGTGATGTGATAACGTGGTAGAGGTGATGTGATAAAGTGGTAGTGGTGATGTGATAATGTGGTAGTGGCAATGTGATAACGTGGTAGTGGTAATGTGATAATGTGGTAGTGGTGATGTGATAATGTGGTAGTGGTAATGTGATAACTTGATAGTGGTGATGTGATAACATGGTAGTGGTGATGTGATAACGTGGTAGTGGTAATGTGATAACGTGGTAGTGGTGATGTGATAACGTGGTTTTGTTGATGTGATAACATGGTAGTGGCGATGTGATAACGTGGTAGGGGTGATGTGATAACGTGGTAGAGGTGATGTGATAACGTGGTAGTGGTGATGTGATAACGTGGTAGTGGTGATGTGATAACATGGTAGTGGCGACGTGATAAAGTGGTAGTGGTGATGTGATAAGGTGGTAGTGGTGATGTGATAATGTGGTAGTGGTAATGTGATAACGTGATAGTGGTGATGTGATAACATGGTAGTGGTGATGTGATAACGTGGTAGTGGTAATGTGATAACGTGGTAGTGGTGATGTGATAACGTGGTTGTGTTGATGTGATAACATGGTAGTGGCGATGTGATAACGTGGTAGGGGTGATGTGATAACGTGGTAGAGGTGATGTGATAACGTGGTAGTGGTGATGTGATAACGTGGTAGTGGTGATGTGATAACATGGTAGTGGCGACGTGATAAAGTGGTAGTGGTGATGTGATAACGTGGTAGAGGTGATGTGATAACGTGGTAGTGATGATGTGATAACGTGGTAGTGGTGATGTGATAACATGGTAGTGGCGACGTGATAAAGTGGTAGTGGTGATGTGATAACGTGGTAGAGGTGATGTGATAACGTGGTAGTGGTGATGTGATAACGTGGTAGTGGTGATGTGATAACGTGGTAGTGGTAATGTGATAACGTGGTAATGGTGATGTGATAAAGTGGTAGTGTTGATGTGATAATGTGGTAGGGTGATGTGATAACGTGGTATTGGTGATGTGATAACGTGGTAGTGGTGATATGATAACGTGGTAGTGGTGATGTGATAACATGGTAGTGGTGATATGATAACGTGGTAGTGGTGATGTGATAACGTGGTAGTGGCGATATGATAACGTCGTAGTGGTGATATGATAACGTGGTAGAGGCGATATGATAACGTGGTTGTGTTGATGTGATAACATGGTAGTGGCGATGTGATAACGTGGTAGGGGTGATGTGATAACGTGGTAGAGGTGATGTGATAACGTGGTAGTGGTGATGTGATAACGTGGTAGTGGTGATGTGATAACATGGTAGTTGCGACGTGATAACGTGGTAGGGGTGATGTGATAACGTGGTAGAGATGATGTGATAACGTGGTAGTGGTGATGTGATAACGTGGTAGTGGTGATATGATAACGTGGTAGAGGTGATGTGATAACGTGGTAGTGGTGATGTGATAAGGTGGTAGTGGTGATGTGATAACGTGGTATTGGTGATGTGATAACGTGGTAGTGGTAATGTGATAACGTGGTAGTGGTGATGTGATAAAGTGGTAGTGTTGATGTGATAATGTGGTAGGGTGATGTGATAACATGGTAGTGGCGATATGATAACGTGGTAGTGGTGATATGATAACGTGGTAGTGGTGATGTGATAAGGTGGTAGTGGTGATGTGATAACGTGGTATTGGTGATGTGATAACGTGGTAGTGGTAATGTGATAACGTGGTAGTGGTGATGTGATAAAGTGGTAGCGTTGATGTGATAATGTGGTAGGGTGATGTGATAACATGGTAGTGGCGATATGATAACGTGGTAGTGGTGATATGATAACGTGGTAGTGGTGATGTGATAACGTGGTAGTGGTGATGTGATAACATGGTAGTGGCGACGTGATGAAGTGGTAGTGGTGATGTGATAAGGTGGTAGTGGTGATGTGATAACGTGGTAGTGGTGATGTGATAAGGTGGTAGTGGTGATGTGATAACGTGGTATTGGTGATGTGATAACGTGGTAGTGGTAATGTGATAACGTGGTAGTGGTGATGTGATAAAGTGGTAGTGTTGATGTGATAATGTGGTAGGGTGATGTGATAACATGGTAGTGGTGATGTGATAACGTGGTAGTGGCAATGTGATAACGTGGTAGTGGTAATGTGATAATCTGGAAGTGATGATGTGATAACGTGGTAGTGGTGATGTGATAACGTGGTAGTGGTAATGTGATAATGTGGTAGTGGTGATGTGATAACGTGGTAGTGGTGATGTGATAACGTGGTAGTGGTAATGTGATAATGTGGTAGTGGTGATGTGATAACGTGGTAGTGGTAATGTGATAATGTGGTAGTGGTGATGTGATAACATGGTAGTGGCGACGTGATAAAGTGGGAGTGGTGATGTGATAAGGTGGTAGTGGTGATGTGATAATGCGGTAGTGGTAATGTGATAACGTGATAGTGGTGATGTGATAACATGGTAGTGGTGATGTGATAACGTGGTAGTGGTAATGTGATAACGTGGTAGTGGTGATGTGATAACGTGGTTGTGTTGATGTGATAACATGGTAGTGGCGATGTGATAACGTGGTAAGGGTGATGTGATAACGTGGTAGAGGTGATGTGATAACGTGGTAGTGGTGATGTGATAACGTGGTATTGGTGATGTGATAAGGTGGTAGTGGTGATGTGATAACGTGGTATTGGTGATGTGATAACATGGTAGTGGTAATGTGATAACGTGGTAGTGGTGATGTGATAAAGTGGTAGTGTTGATGTGATAATGTGGTAGGGTGATGTGATAACATGGTAGTGGTGATGTGGTGACGTGGTAGTGGCGATGTGATAACGTGGTAGTGGTGATGTGATAACGTGGTAGTGGCGATGTGATAACGTGGTAGGGGTGATGTGATAACGTGGTAGAGGTGATGTGATAACGTGGTAGTGGTGATGTGATAACGTGGTATTGGTGATGTGATAACGTGGTAGTGGTAATGTGATAACGTGGTAGTGGTGATGTGATAAAGTGGTAGTGGTGATGTGATAACGTGGTAGTGGCGATGTGATAACGTGGTAGGGGTGATGTGATAACGTGGTAGAGGTGATGTGATAACGTGGTAGTGGTGATGTGATAACGTGGTATGGGTGATGTGATAACATGGTAGTGGCGACGTGATAAAGTGGTAGTGGTGATGTGATAAGGTGGTAGTGGTGATGTGATAACGTGGTAGTGGTGATGTGATAACGTGGTAGTGGTGATGTGATAACGTGGTTGTGGTGATGTGATAACGTGGTAGTGGTAATGTGATAACGTGGTTGTGTTGATGTGATAACATGGTAGTGGCGATGTGATAACGTGGTAGTGGTGATGTGATAACGTGGTAGTGGTGATGTGATAACGTGGTTGTGTTGATGTGATAACATGGTAGTGGCGATGTGATAACGTGGTAGGGGTGATGTGATAACGTGGTAGAGGTGATGTGATAACGTGGTAGTGGTGATGTGATAACGTGGTAGTGGTGATGTGATAAGGTGGTAGTGGTGATGTGATAACGTGGTATTGGTGATGTGATAACGTGGTAGTGGTAATGTGATAACGTGGTAGTGGTGATGTGATAAAGTGGTAGCGTTGATGTGATAATGTGGTAGGGTGATGTGATAACATGGTAGTGGCGATATGATAACGTGGTAGTGGTGATATGATAACGTGGTAGTGGTGATGTGATAACGTGGTAGTGGTGATGTGATAACATGGTAGTGGCGACGTGATGAAGTGGTAGTGGTGATGTGATAAGGTGGTAGTGGTGATGTGATAACGTGGTAGTGGTGATGTGATAAGGTGGTAGTGGTGATGTGATAACGTGGTATTGGTGATGTGATAACGTGGTAGTGGTAATGTGATAACGTGGTAGTGGTGATGTGATAAAGTGGTAGTGTTGATGTGATAATGTGGTAGGGTGATGTGATAACATGGTAGTGGTGATGTGATAACGTGGTAGTGGCAATGTGATAACGTGGTAGTGGTAATGTGATAATCTGGTAGTGATGATGTGATAACGTGGTAGTGGTGATGTGATAACGTGGTAGTGGTAATGTGATAATGTGGTAGTGGTGATGTGATAACGTGGTAGTGGTGATGTGATAACGTGGTAGTGGTAATGTGATAATGTGGTAGTGGTGATGTGATAACGTGGTAGTGGTAATGTGATAATGTGGTAGTGGTGATGTGATAACATGGTAGTGGCGACGTGATAAAGTGGGAGTGGTGATGTGATAAGGTGGTAGTGGTGATGTGATAATGTGGTAGTGGTAATGTGATAACGTGATAGTGGTGATGTGATAACATGGTAGTGGTGATGTGATAACGTGGTAGTGGTAATGTGATAACGTGGTAGTGGTGATGTGATAACGTGGTTGTGTTGATGTGATAACATGGTAGTGGCGATGTGATAACGTGGTAAGGGTGATGTGATAACGTGGTAGAGGTGATGTGATAACGTGGTAGTGGTGATGTGATAACGTGGTAGTGGTGATGTGATAACATGGTAGTGGCGACGTGATAAAGTGGTAGTGGTGATGTGATATGGTGGTAGTGGTGATGTGATAACGTGGTAGTGGTGATGTGATAAGGTGGTAGTGGTGATGTGATAACGTGGTATTGGTGATGTGATAACGTGGTAGTGGCAATGTGATAACGTGGTAGTGGTGATGTGATAAAGTGGTAGTGTTGATGTGATAATGTGGTAGGGTGATGTGATAACGTGGTATTGGTGATGTGATAACGTGGTAGTGGTGATATGATAACGTGGTAGTGGTGATGTGATAACATGGTAGTGGCGATATGATAACGTGGTAGTGGTGATATGATAACGTGGTAGAGGTGATGTGATAACGTGGTAGTGGCGATGTGATAACGTGGTAGTGGTGATGTGATAACATGGTAGTGGCGACGTGATAAAGTGGTAGTGGTGATGTGATAAGGTGGTAGTGGTGATGTGATAACGTGGTATTGGTGATGTGATAAGGTGGTAGTGGTGATGTGATAACGTGGTATTGGTGATGTGATAACGTGGTAGTGGTAATGTGATAACGTGGTAGTGGTGATGTGATAAAGTGGTAGTGTTGATGTGATAATGTGGTAGGGTGATGTGATAACATGGTAGTGGTGATGTGGTGACGTGGTAGTGGCGATGTGATAACGTGGTAGTGGTGATGTGATAACGTGGTAGTGGCGATGTGATAACGTGGTAGGGGTGATGTGATAACGTGGTAGAGGTGATGTGATAACGTGGTAGTGGTGATGTGATAACGTGGTATTGGTGATGTGATAACGTGGTAGTGGTAATGTGATAACGTGGTAGTGGTGATGTGATAAAGTGGTAGTGGTGATGTGATAACGTGGTAGTGGCGATGTGATAACGTGGTAGGGGTGATGTGATAACGTGGTAGAGGTGATGTGATAACGTGGTAGTGGTGATGTGATAACGTGGTATGGGTGATGTGATAACATGGTAGTGGCGACGTGATAAAGTGGTAGTGGTGATGTGATAAGGTGGTAGTGGTGATGTGATAACGTGGTAGTGGTGATGTGATAACGTGGTAGTGGTGATGTGATAACGTGGTAGTGGTGATGTGATAACGTGGTAGTGGTAATGTGATAACGTGGTTGTGTTGATGTGATAACATGGTAGTGGCGATGTGATAACGTGGTAGTGGTGATGTGATAACGTGGTAGTGGTGATGTGATAACGTGGTTGTGTTGATGTGATAACATGGTAGTGGCGATGTGATAACGTGGTAGGGGTGATGTGATAACGTGGTAGAGGTGATGTGATAACGTGGTAGTGGTGATGTGATAACGTGGTAGTGGTGATGTGATAACATGGTAGTGGCGACGTGATAAAGTGGTAGTGGTGATGTGATAAGGTGGTAGTGGTGATGTGATAACGTGGTAGTGGTGATGTGATAAGGTGGTAGTGGTGATGTGATAACGTGGTATTGGTGATGTGATAACGTGGTAGTGGTAATGTGATAACGTGGTAGTGGTGATGTGATAAAGTGGTAGTGTTGATGTGATAATGTGGTAGGGTGATGTGATAACATGGTAGTGGCGATATGATAACGTGGTAGTGGTGATATGATAACGTGTTAGTGGTGATGTGATAACATGGTAGTGGTGATGTGATAACATGGTAGTGACGACGTGATAAAGTGGTAGTGGTGATGTGATAAGGTGGTAGTGGTGATGTGATAACGTGGTATTGGTGATGTGATAAGGTGGTAGTGGTGATGTGATAACGTGGTATTGGTGATGTGATAACGTGGTAGTGGTAATGTGATAACGTGGTAGTGGTGATGTGATAAAGTGGTAGTGTTGATGTGATAATGTGGTAGGGTGATGTGATAACATGGTAGTGGCGATATGATAACGTGGTAGAGGTGATGTGATAACGTGGTAGTGATGATGTGATAACGTGGTAGTGGTGATGTGATAACGTTGTAGTGGTGATATGATAACGTGGTAGTGGCGATATGATAACGTGGTAGAGGTGATGTGATAACGTGGTAGTGATGATGTGATAACGTGGTAGTGATGATGTGATAACGTGGTAGTGGCGATGTGGTGACGTGGTAGTGGTGATATGATAACGTGGTAGTGGTGATGTGATAAAGTGGTAGTAGTGATGTGATAACATGGTAGTGGAGATGTGATAACGTGGTAGTGGTGATGTGATAACTTGGTAGTGGCGATGTGATTACGTGGTAATGGCGATGTGATAACGTGGTAGTGGTGATGTGATAACGTGGTAGTGGTGATGTGATAACTTGGTAGTGGCGATGTGATAACTTGATAGTGGCGATGTGATTACTTGGTAGTGGCGATGTGATAACCTGGTAGTGGTGATGTGATAACGTGGTAGTGGTGATGTGATAATTTGGTAGTGGCGATGTGATAACTTTGTAGTGGCGATGTGATAACGTGGTAGTGGTGATATGATAACTTGGTAGTGGCGATGTGATAACTTGATAGTGGCGATGTGATTACTTGGTAGTGGCGATGTGATAACGTGGTCGTGGTGATGTGATAACGTGGTAGTGGTGATGTGATAACATGGTAGTTGCGATGTGATAACATGGTAGTGGTGATGTGATAACGTGGTAGTGGTGATGTGATAACATGGTAGTGGTGTTGTGATAACGTGGTAGTGGTGATGTTATACCATGGTAGTGGCGATGTGATAACGTGGTAGTGGTGATGTGATAACGTGGTAGTGGCGATGTGATAACATGGTAGTGGTGATGTGATAACATGGTAGTGGTGATGTGATAATGTGGTAGTGGTGATGTGATAACGTGGTAGTGTTGATGTGATAACATGGTAGTGGTGATGTGATAACTTGGTAGTGGTGATGTGATAACGTGGTAGTGGTAATGTGATAACGTGGTAGTGGCGATGTGATAACGTGGTAGTTATGTTTTGGTAACGTGATAATAGTAATGTGAGATGAGGTGAGTTTGTGTTTAACGCCGCTTTCAAGAGTATTTCACTTATATCGCGGCTGCTAGAAATAAGGCAGGGAGAAAGCCCGCAACGCCATGTGGCTATGCTTTGCGGTGAAACCTGCGAGCATCGGCTGGAACTAGCGAACAATGTGTGGTTCTACGTTGAAATTCAGTGTAGCGTTGCACCCAAACCTTATTGCGTGTAGAACAGTTCATTATTGCAGACAAAGTTGTCGTTTTCCTGGCGGGATTCGAACCTGAAATTAGTGATGTGGTAGTGGTGGTATGGTATCGTGGTAATGTGATAATAGTGATAATGATGTTGTGATGACGTGGTAGTGGTGCTATGATAACATGAAGAGTGTTAACGTGTTGGTGTGATAACGTGATAATGTTCTTGTGATAACATGGTTGTGGGATGATAACATGATAACGGTGGTGTGAAACAAGGTAGTGATATGATACCATGATAATGGTGTTGTGAAAACCCTGGTAGTGGTATGATAACATGATAATGGTGTTGTGAAACAAGGTAGTGATATGATACCATGATAATGGTGTTGTGAAAACCCTGGTAGTGGTATGATAACATGATAATGGTGTTGTGATAACCCTGGTAGTGGTATGATAACATGATAATGGTGTTGTGAAAACGTTGCAGTGGTTTAATAAAGAGTTAATAATGAGGTAGCGTGTTAGTTGCGATGTGATAATGTTGTATAGGCCTTACAATATATCTAGATTTGTCTATGTTCTATCGCCATCAACTATCATTAAAAAAAAAAAAAATTGTCAACTTTTACCACACAGCTTCAAATTATGCAAGCAAATGTTATATCAATTTCTGTATTTGGTCTGATATTTATTTATCCAGCTATTCATGCAATATACATTGAAATACTGATTGTAATCAAATTTCTGTCTACATTCGCATGTCAACGCAACAAAGCACTTTTAGAAAGTCCCACTCATTTGCATAAAGTGCTCAAACCGTATACCACGTATACCACGTTTCACACATCACAAAAACCGCAAACCTGCACCTGCGAAACATAAGTAAAATCAGGAACTATCTAAGCCAAAATGCAGCTACTAAATTAATTTTGTCACTTGTTATCTCACGAGTCGACTATTGCAACTCTCTCTTGGCAAACATCTCTCAACAGCAAATAAAACGTCTCCAGATCCTTCAAAACACTGCAGCCAGAATAGCAACAAAAACAAAGAAAATCGATCACATAACACCTGTACTTACATCTCTCCACTGGCTTCCTATATCCTCCCGAATTGACTACAAACTCCTCCTTCTCGCCTACAAGTGCCTCCACAACCTTGCCCCAGTCTACCTATCAGAACTGCTCCCTCCCTACCAGCCATCCAGACCACTTCGCTCACAGCACCAACTTCTCTTCACAGTGCCACGTGTCTACTCAACATCTTTTGGAAAAAGATCTTTCTCTTATTCTTCATAGACTAAATGGAACTCTCTGCCCTCTGAAATCAAGTCCTGTCAGAACCTCTCTATATTCAAGACTCAACTCAAGACCTTCCTCTTCAAACAACACTTTAAATAGAAAACTCAATACCACAGCTATATTCAGACCTACGCGCACAGAGCACTCATTTGGGTGGATGTGGCGCATTATCAAATGCAATATATTATATTTCTACAGTGGGCTAGTTCAATGTCGTAGCAAATGAGTGTACCATGTTAGAGTGCTCAATCAGGCCACATTAATGGTTTGAGAGCTTACACATAACCATATATGCTCTTGTACCAGTGAAGGTGGTTTTTGAGTAATAAAAACAGTTAAAGCAGTTGAAAACAGGATAGTGTTGATGTATAAACTTTCTAAGTTACACAATGTATTCAATTTATACCTCGAGAATTAAAACAAATGCAACATTCCTTAAATGACTTTTCAAACATAACAATATATGTCTTGAAAAGATGTACGTAACATTGTATGTTTTCGTATTGTGTTACTTTAACCTGTCCATGCACGTATGAATAGTTACATCAAAGCTACAAAGTACTCCAGAAGAACCACATACATGTATATACTTTTAGTTAAAAAACTGCTCTTTAGTTTTATTCTGTTGAAAATTTTGAACACAAAATATACGTCCCTAAATTGTGATTTTAATCCTTCCGAATTATTTATTTGTTTTTATTTTGTTTATTATCTAATTGACGTACTAGTACTTATTTAATAACTTTATTAACTGAAGTCGTACGTCTTTTTCCAAATAACGTCATTACACTGTGAATAAATAAGAATTAACAAATGACGATTGGTGACATATTTCTTAGATCAGATTTTAAATATTCGTCAATTGATATACACTGTATTTAAAAAGACCTGGATATGTATGCGACTATACTTTGATTGATAAGTTGACAACTGTGCAGGAAGTCAGCACATTATTTTGGTCATGGGTTCAAGATTCCGCATATTTTCATTTTAAGTATTTACTAGAAACATCTCAAGAAGAAACTTATGAGCAGTTATTCAGGCTTTACCCGCTTTTACCCGACATGCTAAAATATGTAATTTTTCCAAAAATGAATGCGAAATATGTATTTGCATATACAATGATACAGTGGTCACGATCCAACGGGAAAAAAATCATAAAATATTGCAAATCGATGGATATAACGTCCAATGACAATGGTCCAATGTTACAGTTGCAATGCTTACCTTATTGCGTCCGTACGGGAAACTCAGATCACAGACTGCTTGGCCGTCTGAAGGTGGTTTCAAGTGAAGGTGAGGCGTGAGGATAGCAGTATGTTTTACCAGCCCCGCCCAATACGGGTATGTTTGCATAGCGTGTGGATGATCCGGGTATCGGTATCCTTTACATCTGAGAAACGTTTGTTTACTTTACTCACAAATAGAAGAGTGGCATCCCAAACAACCGATCTTGTGTATTTTCTGAAAATTCTTAAATTGACCATGTTGGTCACATACAAAATTCTCATCAATTCTCTTCATTCAATTGCACTACTTTCAGAATTTGAAAGCTACATGACAAGCTTTGGCAATTTGTTTATACTTAAAAAGCTATTTATTTTTGTAAAATTACTTACGTAAGTATCCTCGAGTAACCTGTTTTCATGGGTCACCTGTTTTCGTGGTATTTACATATGACGTTAATTCTTCAAAACTGCTCACTGGTTCCTGTCAGTTAGAACTTATTTTATCAATCAGTTGTTCTGCTTTGATCCAAGCAGCAAATCATCACTATTTCATCAATCACCTCAACTCCAGACTTCAGTAATAAAAATCAATGGTAATTTCATGTTTTTCAAATAATGCACTTTTAGGACAATCTTTATTCATGATTTAACAAAAATATATTCACTACTAAAGTTTCTCAATGGTGATATTCAGCAAACTATCGGGACACTTATTCTCATTCACAAAACCTCAAATGGGAATCACTGATCTATTTTCATATCTTTGGAATCACAGAAAGGGTGTCTCTGATATATTTTTGGTCATTTTGTTAGATTTCCCAGTGTAAAAAAAGAGATGTATCGCTTGAACTGTTCAACTTTATTTTGATTGCTTGTGTACAATTTTAGGTAATAATATATTCAAGCTGTTTGTCCGATAGAAAATTTGTGTTCTCGTAATTTGACCTAAGACAAATACCATGAAAACAGGTGACACCAAAATAATGTAATACAAACTGTCACCTGTCAGAATATTGACAATCAATATAATCAATATCAACAAAACAATAAAATAACTGTTTATTTGGCATCAAATATTTGAAATATATGTTGTCTATCACTTTATCATGTGTATAATGTTTGACCACGGAAATAGGTAACACGAGGGTAATTAAATGTTCTTGATTATTTTATGAAAAAGTAATCACATTAATTATTGCATTGTTTTGGAATATTATATATATATATATATATATATATATATATATATATATATATATATATATATATATATATATATATATATATATATATATAAAATAGTGCATATTTATAAAGCGCACATATCACGCTCGAAAGCATGCTCAAAGCGCTAAACATATAATGCTAATAAATAATGATAATAGTGATGCACATTTGAATGTGCTCACTTCACAAAAACAGCAATAACAAATCAATGTGTACAATTGTTGCAATTGTGAAAGTCCTTATGAACCATAAAACTGAACAAAAAGATAGGCTTTTAGACTTGATTTGAATGATTCAAATGTTGGACATAGTTTCAGATTTTTGGGAAGAG
This sequence comes from Gibbula magus, assembly GCA_936450465.1. Classification (NCBI taxonomy): domain Eukaryota; kingdom Metazoa; phylum Mollusca; class Gastropoda; order Trochida; family Trochidae; genus Gibbula; species Gibbula magus. The sequence goes on along the minus strand of OW388294.1, from coordinate 35,265,108 downwards.
AGTTCCACATGTTAGGAGCAAAATGCTCAAAACATCTCTGACCAAAGCACTTGAGGTTACACTTCGGCACTGTCAATAGATTCTGATGTTGTGATCTAAGCTCCCGTGCTGGGACATAGGCTGATATCAACTCTGATATGTAGGCAGGCGATTGATCATGCAGAGATTTATGCATTAGACATAAAATTTTGAGTTGAATCCTTGCTTTTATTGGAAGCCAGTGAAGATGTTTAAGGACAGGAGTAATGTGCGATCCTTTAGATGTTAGAGTCACGATTCGCGCTGCTGTATTTTGTACCTTTTGAAGTTTGTCAAGGAGAATATCCGGGAGTCCGACATAAAGACTGTTACAGTAGTCGAGTCTACTCAGTACCATACATCTGGTTAGACATTGTGCAGCTTCCATGGTGATCAAAGGACGAATATTTCCAATCACACGTAAGTTCAAGTAGCATATTTTGCAGACATTGTTAATCTGAGCTTCCATTGAGAGTGTTGGATCTAGCAAGACACCGAGATCCTTTACAGTCTTGGTTAGCTGAACGTCCGTGTCTGACACATTAACGGTGCTTAGATCCACTTTTTTTAGCTGCTGCTTAGTTCCAAAAATGATTGCTTCCGTTTTATCACTGTTCAATTTGAGTTTGTTTTCTGTCATCCAAGAATTCAAGGACCTGGTACAATTAGCTATATTCAAAAGAGCTTCTTCTGAGTTATGATGATGACAGTGATTGTACAACTGGCAGTCATCGGCATATGAGTGGTGGAGGAGGCGGTGTTGTGAGATGATGTTTGAAGTACTGCCACAATAGAGAACAAATAACACTGGACCAAGTACAGATCCCTGTGGGACACCATATTTCAAGTTGACAGTGGATGACCTGTCATTTCCAATCATCACAAATTGTGATCTTCCTTTAATATAAGATGATATCCACTGTAGTGTTGTCCCACCTATTCCATACTAATGTCGGAGTCTGTCCAGAAGTAGATTGTGGTCAATTGTATCGAATGCTGAAGACAAATCCAGCAATATCAAAGCTGCCATATTGCCCTGATCCACTGCTCCACGAATATCATTTATGACTCTTAGTAAGGCTGTTTCAGTACTGTGGAATTTGCGATAAGCTGACTGGAACTTTTCTATGAGTGCATTTTCCGCAAGATGACATTTAAGTCGAATATGAAAAGCTTTTTCAATGACTTTGGATAGGAATGTCAAATTTGAGACCGGTCTAAAAAAATTCAAGTGTGATGGATCCAGATTATATATATATATAAGATACCCACGGCATTAAAACACAGGCGTTCAATGGGACCGACAGCATGCTTTATGAGACAATAAAACATGCTCGTGATTTTAGACGTCAGTTTGAGCGTCGCTTAGCAAATGACGTCACATGTTACGTCACTTTGATTGTTCAATGCTAGTGAACGTGTTCTACGACGGGAGGCATTAATATTTTCAAAAAAATAATATATACAAACAACATAATTTCTGCACTTTTTTTTTTTTATAAAAGCGAGTAACTGTTTAAGGGCATCTGATATAAGAAATAGAAGACTCGTTGTTATGCTTTATCGTAGAATAAAACATAGCAGAGAGCATAAAACACTCAGGGCTGCGCCCTTCGTGTTTTATGCTCCCTGCTATGTTTTATTCAACGATAAAGTACGCCAACTCGTCTTCTATTTGATATATATATATATATATTATATCTTTCATTACATAATCAGCCATTTATTAATTCAACGAGTATCAATTATCCCTTTCTTCATCGAATGAAATACAAATCAAAATCAAATCAACGAAGTGGGTGCATATTGGAAATGACACAATGATAACAGAGAGAGAGAGAGAGAGAAAATGTTTATTAAAGTGTCACGTACTTTTACAATATAATGCAATACAAATACAAATATACATAAAATATTAAAAAGCACCCGGCCATATGGCCTATGAGACACTATAATCATTCTATATCACAGTAGTAGCATAAAATGGAGGGATAATCTAAAACAGATAATTATATACATTACCGAAATGAATTACGTATTATTCAAGCACACGCACACAAACAGACATAGAGCCAAATTTACCTATCAAACACCAAACGGTATCAGTTACTCACGCGCGCGCGCGCACGCACACGCACACGCACACACACACATATGAAGTTCATCAATAAAAAATAAATAAATAAAATAAATAAAAACCCATTCATACATACACACATACATACAATCATATATTAAGACATACTATGCTGTATAATATAAAATTACAGAATATTTTACATATAAATAAAAAGACATGATAAAATATTTATATTAAAATATTACAACTATAAAAGTGAAATTTTTCTTTTCACCATAAGATGCACCTTTGAAGCAAGAAGAAGTTGACACATGGAGTTCTGCATTAGGAAAACGTATTTTTCTTTTGAATTTTTCTGAGTAAAAGCATTATCAATCTTCTCGGCAGCTATAAAAATGTCGTACATTATATCCGAGTAGAGCGGACAGGTGATTATGAAATGTTTTTCATCCTCGATATCTAGGGGACAGAGAGGGCAGACTCTGTCATGTAATGGAGTGGGCGGCTTAGAATACCTACCAGTCTCTATATGTAGCGGCAGACTACATGCTCTTAGTCGTATGAAGGACTTGCGGTGGTGTCTTGTAAACGTGTTGATAACATAGGGTTCGGGGATTAAGTCCTTCTTAAACAAGCGATAAGTCCTCAATTTGTTTCCGTTTGTTAAATTTCCTTTATCGTTCCACAATTCAGTGAACCAGTTCTGTTCATCTAACATTTTCAATTTCTGATGTATTGCTGGTAAAGAAGATTTGTCTGATAGCAGATATTGCTCTAGACCTAACGATGCGCTCAGTTTTCTCACTCTGTTTTCCCAGGTTCTCTTCCGGTTAAGTGACCACTTGTGCAATTTGTGAGGGAGTCTAGAGTCTGGCATATTGCGCACTCGCATCCACATTCTGTATATTTCGAGGCGTTGCTTGGTTACGCATGTTTATATTTTAAGGGATAACTTATAGCTAATGAATGGCGTTTAGAAATAGTGAAGTTATGACAGGAAAATAATTGATGATGAAATCGCAGTAAATACGTCATACTTTTCATAGTTAATGCTTAAGTGGTTTGAAAAGGAAATGATGACATAAACTTCACCAGGTAGTAATCACTGGTTGATATTATAGATCATACGTTTTGTATTTGCTTACGGTTGTCGTCTTGTTAGGATTTGCTTAAGTCCAATTTACAGGTTTTGATTGTTACTGTCAAATCCGAAGATATGTAAGGGTCCTAACTCGAACACAACATTACTCATCAAAGTCAATTTGATATCTGCGTGAACACTAATAAATAAAAATGTTATTTTAATCATTTATTCGAAAGCTCATTTTCAGATTTTACTTCAGAAAGTTTGTATTGTCACAAAGGTAAGGTCAGGTATCATGTCATCAAAAGTTTAATCATTCCAACAGAATAATGTTCATGTTTCTACTTGGCGTGATACATAGTAGTACTCATCCTCGATAATCCAGCGCTATTGTTCCGATAAAGCTACACACAAGCGCTGGAAAACAGTGAGGGTATTTATCCCTAACCTAGTTACCTCCCTTGGCTCCATGTTATCCAATCAGAAACGAAACGCAGACACTATCTGCGTAAACAACTCGACCAATCAAAACGCATCACTACCGTTGTTTATAGAAACACACATAGCGGCGGCCGACTCACTCGATTACGATAAAGTTTGTAACACATTCAGCGTAGAAAACCTGACAGAAACTCAAAAGAAAGTTTTAAGAAGTCTGTACGAGAAGAAGGGTGTATTCATGTCCATCAAAACGGGTGGAGGTAAATGATTAAAATCCCTGTACTGCGAAAGCCCAGATCCCGACACGAGAGTGCTTGATATTTCACCCTTGATTTCAAGTGATCTCATTGGTTGTTAGAAAGCAAGCGTTTCGCTGAGTCATTGCGAAGGGAGGTAACTAGGTTAAGGTTAAATACCCTTACTGTTTTCCAGCGCTTGTGTGTAGATTTATCGGAACAATAGCGCTGGATTATCGAGGATGAGTAGTACTGTTTTCAAATTGTACCGTATATAAACTGCCAGGCACAAGAAAGTACTCACCCCAGTTGGTTTCGATTAATTCAATATTTGAAAGAAATCAGATGCATTTGACTAGGCACGATTCAATAATACTTATCTGCAGTAGTTTGAATGAATTAATTGGTGATTGTAGTTAAATTTTAGTTAAAATATCTGTGTTTAATGAAGACATGGTTAAACTGACCCCTACCATGTTTTAAATGTTTTAAATTCTATAATTTCATTTCTTTAAAAATTAAATTAACATTATTTCTTTGACTGCTGACTAAACACCTGTACTTTTCAGGTTTAGATTATGACATCGAAAACTCGAGATTTTTGCAATTAAAAGTCATACATTTGATAAAATCGACAGAGGTGAGTACTTTCTTTTGCACATTTTCGGAGGAAATTGTTTGACTTTGCAAGCGGTATGTTTGTTTCGAACATATGAAACAATATGCATTTTGGACGAACATGTGAGTGGTTTTGTTGAAAGCCCTTGTCAGAAAAGGTTAACCACAGGTAAGTGTGTCTATCCCTGTTTACACGCTGTCCTTAATACTGCTTCCCAAAGGTACTCTTAATCTGGTTCTATCTTAAATGTACAGACCAACCGCTTCTGGTCAATGAACAAAGAAAATATAACGTATTCATATGTATTGTTGTCTACAAACTGCTAAAATATCAAACATTCACTTCGTTTCATACATATTTATTCAACATCAATATTATTAACCTCCAGTGCCGTCACTTCATTGTTCAAGTGGATTCTTCTTTTACAGGATAAACCCCTGTAGTCAGTTTGCTTGGGATCTTCTCGTTTACTCAGAAAGTTGAAGGTTGACACCAAACCTTTGTGACCTGGGTCTTATACTGGGTTGTGACCCTGTGCAAGGCACTTTATCCACAGTGCACACAATCATTCAGTCTAAATGGGTACCTCAATACGGGAAGTATATTTATATTAACAAATTATTGCGATTCCCGAATTTGTATGGTAAGTAAACTCGGAAAAATAATTAGTTTGACTGAGTAGACAGACCGGAAGTTCGATTCTTGCAGATGGATTACAACTGTTGGTTTCCATACGCCTGAATAGGAGATTCTATATTTTATCGACTGTCGTTCTGTCTTGGCAAATGCTGTCTATTTCGAACCCTTGAACCTTTGTCATAACTTTTGTTTGGTCAGCGATTGACCTTTGATACTTGACACTGTGCATCACTCGTGATGAGAACGTTCAGATGAGGTCGTAACTTTTTACCTTGAACTTGACCTTTTCGAAAACGTTAACCCTGGTCACTAAATTAACCTTTTGTTTGGTCAGTATTAGGCCTTGATACTTGACATGTGTATTCAATGTGATAAGACCTTTTTCAGATGATGTCATACCGTTGTACCTAGTGACCTAGTTGATTTTTGCTCATGGAGAATGTTCCGAAAATATAAACCTTGGCCATCATAATTCAAGGACAGTTTACCTTTCATAGCTAACCGGATCTTACACATGATGTAGTAGTACATTTTTCTTCTTTAGTTTAACCCAAACAATGGTTATACCCTAGGCATCAGTGTTTAGCAAACACATCCAGTTTTTCTTTGAACTAGAGTATTACTTTCAAACTGTTGATCTATAAATACTAAAACGACTTTACAACGAATATAGTGTCTCTGAAATTTATTTCAATATTGCACCAATAACATAAACTGTAAAATGGGAAAAGTCTCCGCATTTTCACAAGAATACCCCTGAAATCGTACGAATAATTTAGCATGAGCTGTTGATAAAGCCTATCATAAAAAGGAACACTTGCAAGTGAAAAAATGTAGGCCTACAAATGTATAACGGAATGAAATGAAACATTATATTTTTATCATGTTGTATCGACCATTTCTACATTGTAAACCGTTATATCTACATTAGAACTTTTGCCGTCTCATCCTTCATGTCATAGCAAATGTATAATGCTGGGTTGAGCATAACTCTTTATTGCTAGTATCTGGGAAAGTGAATATCTAGGGTCACTAGGTGCACGTGTCTGCGCACTGGTTCTGTGCATCAGCGACACATCCGGTTCCGTCAACATATATCATTCCTTGTCCGCAACACTTAGCAACCGACACGCCGCCATTACACTCCCAGAATGCATTACAGTACAGGCTCGATGGAAAGGTCTGTCCGTTCACTTGACCACGACACGAATCTGAAACGTACGGATATTGACATAAATGCAATGGATTGGACTTGTTCAAGACTAACGCCCTTTTTGGGAACACAATTAATTGAAAAGACTTTGTGGGGGGAAAATTAAGTCCCGGATTATAAATGAAATTCATTAAAATAAGACTATCCTTACGTCAGTCAAGGACATTCAGCCGGCCATTCAACAAAATGAAGCGCTTCGTAGCGCTCATTGATCGCACAATGTAGCGCTCAATGAGCGCTTCTTCTCTCTTGAACGACACAGAGTAAATTCCTCGAAGTTTGCTCGCTTTGCTACGTAGCGCTACATTGAGCAATCGCGTTCAAGAGAGGTTTAAAAGTAATCGCTAATTGAGCGATTACTTTGAAAACTCTCTTGAACACGGCCCAGTTTCCATTACCATTCACCATACATGTACAAGTCAGTTTTATAGCGACTAAATGCTACTCACCACACTGCGTGTTCGCGGGGAAGTCGCACACCTTTCTGTTATCGTTCCACATGGTGGTGTAGCCGCATGTACGTATCACACACCCTGTAGGGGCGTATTGGATAAACTTGTCGCACCGACCCGGATATGAATATAAGCCGGGGTCACTTCCGGACAGAGAACGCTGGGTACAAGGGTCAGCTGAAAAAGAGAACCAGCAAACGGAATACTTCAGATCCAAGCCTTATTATTACCGTTTGGAACTAATATTCAGGTTATCGTCCCCAAAACAATCTTTATAATCAAAGGATTACGTTGCTTGTAAGAATGTTAAAAGATGCCCTAGGTTTCCTTCCCGCATAACAACCTGAACCTGAAGACGTTCTTGCATACTCTGGATAGCTTGTTATATGGTCTGTGTAACAGTGTCGAATTTTATCAACACAAAAATCAATAATCCTCAAATTTCATTTCATTTGACGTACCTTGACAAGTAAATCCTGTGACATTGTCCTGCACCGTCTTCAGATCAGCGTCAGTTTGCACCTTGAACACTTGTGATGCGTCGTTTGCGTAGGAAAGTAGTTCCGGTCGTGGAACAGCGTTTCCAAAGCCGACAGCAATGACGTCAATACCGAGAGCTTCGTTGATCCTCGCTTCCTCCGCTGTCTTAGTCGCCATTCTTGAGCTACCGTCAGTAAGGATAATGATAAACTGTGGCACCCCCGGTCTCCCCTTTTCACGTAGAACCGCCCGCGCTTGCTCCATGCAACCCGATGGGTCACATCCGGCGTACTCAGGGGTGAAGGTCGTAAGGACAGTTGTCAAGGCGGAAACATTCGAAGAGAGACCGGAGAGCACTCGGCAAGTTTCGCTGAATGCCAACAAGGCAAGGCGAACTTCGGTGGAGCATCTGTCGATGAAGGTTTGGACGAAGTCTGTAACGCCTGGAGCGTACACCACAGTGTCGGTGTTGTCGGGGTTGTCTCGTTTTGTGCTGTCCGTGTCGTCGATGAGATACAAGATGTCGGCCGGGCCGGAACATGCTGTGGGAACAAAACATATTAATGTTTACTCCAATTGTATTTGTAAACGAATGTATACTATATGCCATAATAAGGTCACATGCGAAATGAATTTAAGGTACTAAGGAAATCTTTCTAGTGTGTATCTTAAAGGTTGAGATGATGAAGAATGAAGAACTTGTTTATGGATAACTTCTTTACTCATCACTTGCTCCGTTCCTCGACAACGACATTAGTATCTATGTCGGAAAGAATGCAGAATTAAACAACACTAAGGGAAATACCTGGAAAATTAGAAACTTATGAATACATATATAGTTCTTGTATTGAAAAGGTAATTTTCAATTAAGCTTGGGATAATATTTTACAATTTTGGTCAATGATTTTACTCAAAATTGGCATTGTACTCACATTTTGAAATGGTAACTGCCGGAAAAACAGTTGCTATTACAGCGGCGACGTAGAAATAAGTCGTTCTGAAAGTGAAGTGGTCATTTCAATTGTAAGAAACATCCAATATTGATATCTAATCATTGATTTGATTGAAAACATATTTTGTTCACTTAAGATATGGATTGGGCACAAGTTGTGAAACTTATAGAAGCCCTCGCCACGTAATCAACAACTATTTGACAAGGCTAAAATACATAACACAATATATGCAGAAGAGAGTAAGAAATCTACAAGTGACGAAGTGGGTAAACATGTAATATACATTATTATTAAGGCAACACACAATTGGAAATGTTATTCTTATGACAAAATGCACTTTGAATATGGTGAATACGTACATTAGTATTAATGTATTAATTGAACCGTTGACTCTTTCCAATGAATGTATGAACATGGTGAAATATGTTTTCATTGACTGTTTGTGGAAGATTTGGATTTCCATACAGGATTGTATTAAGATTTATAATTTAAAGGCAGAATTTGATCTTAATTCTGCCTTTAAATTATAAAATCTTTGCTTTAATTCTAAACGGAGATCAGCATGTCTTTAAATTGACATCTCAAGAAGAAATGATAAACATCTTCAACTAAAGCACCACAAATACAAGATTTACTTTCAGATAAATTGACACGATACAGATCACCGTTTAGGGAACTCCAAGAATTTCTTAACTTACTGTGTATAATGTTCATCTTCCTATCGCCGAATAGAAAATATTTTGGGATTTTACATTACATGAACGGACAAGGTCACGGTGCCCGAATCAATAAGATGTTGGTTCAGTCAGTACTGGCAATTGTCTTCTGACCCTATAGGTGGGGGTTCGAATTCTGCAGCAAGGGACGCGTATTCATTGTATTGCAGATGGTGTGGTCCCAAATATAATAATGTTACATATGTTCGCTATCTAATCCTTGATAAACAATCTAGAAATTGAGTTGATGAAGAATGAATATATTGATATACACATCTACTTTATTATGTATGGCCTATACACACTAAGGAAACTGTACACCCACGAAATATTACTTCATTCTTCATCCAGTCTGATTAAAATCGACTGTTTCCGAGGAATAAACATTGCAAAATAGCGCATCTACCGCAAAACCGATGAATCTACAGAGCCTGTTTGTATCCCGGTAGATGTATTATTTTGCAAATTTTATTCCTCGGAACAGGGTCGAGTTTAATCAGACTGTTCTACATCGAAATGACATGCGTTTCTAACGTCTGAGTATGTTTTGATACATGAACGAAAAAAAAGGTCTAAGAAAATGTATTCATTTGATAAAAATATATGTGTTCATTGAATCGTACAAAAATGTGACAAGGACGTTAGCCAATAAGAATTAATTTTTTCAACAAATGATACACCACGTTTACATGCACGAATTGGTTTGTCATTTTGATTGTCTTTAAATATCATAGAAACCTTTCAAGGTTTCTGCTAGGTGCTTCGTCATAGGCGTCACTATATATAAAATCTTTCAGGTACAGTTGGTCAGTTTTCGAAAAATCGGGACATATACGTGAGAGAAACTATACGTCATAATTAGATATCGCATTTTTCTATACTTTATCTATCATATATTACGTCTTCCTATCTGATGTATAAATCCCTCTATGATAGTGCTAATAGTCCACTAAATATCATATACAGTCCCGGAAATAAAAGTATCCCTTTACACTTGACTCCTTCGTCAGAAAATTACTCACAATCTTAATGTTCAAATAATTTCATCTAACTTTCTGATAAATCGAAATGAAGACCACAGAAACAGAGTAAGCTCTCCAACCTCATTAGTTTTTCAACATTGATATACATATACCCATAATTTATAGGGTGGTGATATATATTAAAGAAGACAACCGAAAGTTGCAGAAACGATTTTTTTTCCATTTAAAATAAGTTTCATTGTAAACAAAATTACTTCTATTGCGAATAAATGTCGAAGACATTATAGGCGAAACTAGAATTGTGTTTAAGTGTCCTTTTCAGGCCTAAGTTAGTTTACGTCCCTGCAATGTCTTCTTCTATATAATTACTCTATATTAGGGTACTGAATTAGCTTACCTCTTCATCCTGTGCTCTGTAAGTCACCAACTGATCTCTGAGACACTTACACTAATCGGGATTAGTATCAAATCTGTGTTTGCCTGAAGCCATTGCTATATCTTTGGTTAGTTTGTACCGTATTACAACATCATTACATGGGAGGACGCGATAGGGGCAGTACCAAGATAAATGCGTGAAACTATATGAGGCGTATCTGATGAAGAAGATAACAACTGCGCCCGAAAGTTAAACGTTAATCCACTGATGTAGGTTTGATTTGGGATTTCTCTGATTCGTCATGATCGATTAGATCAAATCAACGAAGGCATTTTATTTTCATGTATAGCGCACATTGTTTTTCGTGTGAGAACATACTGACAGTTCACATCTCAATTTTAGCATTTACATTAAGTTTATATTTGCAACACAGACAAGACGGCTGTGATGTCATGATGATCCCTAAGCTGGATCTGGTGATCTTTTGTTGTAATGCTTTGGTAATACAGCATTAGAGGTTCTTAATAAATAAAAAGTTTTAGAAAGAAATTTTGAAATAAGAAACATTTTAGATACAAATGTAGATAATAATGTGATCATTGTGAAGTTTGAGATAAAAGCAATTTTTTTAACATTTATTAGTAGTTTGGTTTTGTATCTACCGTTTTACTCGTATTTTTCTTTTTGGAGTCCAGATTTTTGCAGTTTGCAAAACATTTCAAAAATATATTTCACTTGTCACCGTATTAAACTTTAACGTGTTTCACCAAAATGATTATTTTTGTATATTTAGTTGCTTATCTTAGTTAAATAAGTAAACTGTTAATCCTAATAAAGCCTTTTTTAATATCAAATTCATTTTTCACATGGTTAGATATCGAAATATGACACCTTGAGACAATGTGTACAGAGAACACTGGTTAGGAACCCGTAAACAACAAACATCACGCATTGTTTCTTATGTTCAGAATATATTTAAAAATCGTAGTGTGAAAAACATGAAAAGCAAGGTAAAGAGAAGAGAATAATTGAAAACGTACGACGAAAAAACATGAATGGTAAAGACGTCGTGTTGGGGTTGGGCTAGCTGATCGTGATGTAGACAATAGGTGGGAGGGGCACGGGGACACACGCCCCGCGTTATGTAAACCTACCAGCCGATACAGGGGAGAGTACAGGTTGACAATACGGTGACAAGTGAAACACTCGTGTCCAGAGAACAGAGGCAAGGGTTTATGACTAAGGGACACGGTGCCATGATGTCAGTGGAGGTCGGGTTTCATTTACCAAGGTTCACGATTTTCTTAGAATATATATACCTAGATTAAGCTCTGTTAAAAGCTTCTTCCTGGTTTTTATGAATGTGAGTTTTCCTTTGAAAACAATGCTGCATATTTATTGTGGCACGGTGCCAGGCGAATTGAGAGGTGCACACAGAGACATAGGTATATCTGGGTCATATAGTTAAAAGAAAACACTTTGCGCGGTTTTGAAAACCAATGATAGTGTACAATATCAGAAGAGTTCAGCTCTTCATGGTTCAGAATTTGGTTAAAATATGTAAATATCTATCTATGTAACTAAAAAATACCATGTTGTAAATAAAAAATACAATCTTGTAAATGAAAAACACAATGTTGTAAATGAAAAATACTTTGTTGTAAATAGAAAAACTATGTTGTAAATAAAAGGACTATGTTATAACTAAATTCTAAACAAGAGTCATCAGAAGATGACATACCCCACCGGTTCCACAAAATTTGTAAAACACATCTTTTACAGATACTTGTGTATCTTCTACCGTACTTCAGTTAGTGGGTATTACAGAGTTTAAGGAATGTTAAGGGTTTTAGACTTCTGCTCCAGAAGCAGTCAAAATCAACAACAACCAACATCCCTCTCATGTTTCTATGGAAACAGAAAGAAAACAAAAATTCAGAAAAAATCTGATAATATGAAAAGGCACCACTTCAGTCAATGGGTAATACACATGCAAAGTTTCAGGAAGATATGATGAACGGTTGTGGAGCTGTGCTCCGGAAACGAACCTGTCTCTGAACAAAGTCCAACTTCAACATGTTTCTATGGAAACGAAAAAAAATTAAATTTTCAGAAATCTGAAAATATCAAAAGGCACCACTTCAGTTAGTGGGTAATACACATGCAAAGTTTCAGGAAGATATGATGAACGGTTTTGGAGCTGTGCTCCGGAAACGAACCTGTCTCTGAACAAAGTCCAAATTCAACAAGTTTCTATGGAAACGAAAAAAAAAAAAATTCAGAAATCTGAAAATATCAAAAGGCACCACTTCAGTTAGTGGGTAATACACATGTAAAGTTTCAGGAAGATATGATGAACGGTTTTGGAGCTGTGCTCCGGAAACGAACCTGTCTCTGAACAAAGTCCAACTTCAACATGTTTCTATGGAAACGAAAAAAAATAAAATTTTCAGAAATCTGAAAATATCAAAAGGCACCACTTCAGTTAGTGGGTAATACACATGTAAAGTTTCAGGAAGATATGATGAACGGTTTTGGAGCTGTGCTCCGGAAACGAACCTGTCTCTGAACAAGGTCCAACTTCAACATGTTTCTATGGAAACGAAAAAAAATCAAATTTCAGAAGAGTTCAGCTCTTCATGGTTCAGAATTTGGTTAAAATATGTAAATATCTATCTATGTAACTAAAAAATACCATGTTGTAAATAAAAAATACAATCTTGTAAATGAAAAACACAATGTTGTAAATGAAAAATACTTTGTTGTAAATAGAAAAACTATGTTGTAAATAAAAGGACTATGTTATAACTAAATTCTAAACAAGAGTCATCAGAAGATGACATATCCCACCGGTTCATCAAAATTTGTAAAACACATCTTTTACAGATACTTGTGTATCTACTACCGTACTTCAGTTAGTGGGTATAACAGAGTTTCAGGAATGTTAAGGGTTTTAGACTTCTGCTCCAGAAGCAGTCAAAATCAACAACAACCAACATCCCTATCATGTTTCTATGGAAACAGAAAAAAAAATAAATTCAGAAACAATCTGAAAATATCAAAAGGCACCACTTCAGTTAGTGGGTAATACACATGCAAAGTTTCAGGAATATATGATGAACGGTTTTGGAGCTGTGCTCCGGAAACGAACCTGTCTCTGAACAAAGTCCAAATTCAACAAGTTTCTATGGAAACGAAAAAAAATTCCTTTTTTCAGAAATCTGAAAATATCAAAAGGCACCACTTCAGTTGGTGGTTAATACGCATGCAAAGTTTCAGAAAGATATCATGAATAGTTTTCGAGTTCTGCTACATACCGGTGGGATAATAACTTAAATATATAATACTATTACTCCAACTATAAATACATTATAGCCATACTGTAACGGCCAAAACAACTATGTTGTAAATAAAAAATACTATCTTGTAAATAAAACCACTATGTTATAACTAATATCTACTATGTTTTAACTAAAACTACTATGTTGTAAATAGAAACCTCTATGTTATAACTAATATCTACTATGTTTTAACTAAAACTGCTATGTTGTAAATAAAAACTACTATGTTATAACTAAAACTACTGTGTTGAAAATAAAGCCTAATGTGTTGTAAAAAAAATGTTCTTAAATGAAAGAAGTAAAAAAACAAACTTTTATCATACGATGGACGTGAATATCGGCAGTATAAAAGGTAACGGATATTTTCTATATTCGTTGGGATTGTTTGTGGATATTGATGCAAATTACAGAGGTCAAGTGACGGAACTTCTTTTCAAAACTGAGATGATGTCACACACGTTTAACATTTTGAACGCCTGTAAGAACGAATAGTTTCATCAAAATGTACATGATATATTTCATAAACATTAATTAAAGAAATAACAAAACAAATTGTGCAGTTGTACCTTTTGTGGTAAAATCTATTATGATCATACAATACCAAAATAATTTCATCGCGAATTAAGATCTACCGACCATCCAATTTTACTCGCAGTTAACCTAGGCATTACATGTCCATCTTCACTGCTCCATACATGTTACTTATATAATGCTGATAAGAGAATAAACAAAGTGACTTTTAGTTTAGCTTTCAATGCCTAACGCGAGCGGCCGTTTGCATTCCAACGGAATGGAAGTAACTCTGGTCCCTAAGCGAGATAAACTCGTTCACCTGATTACACGGAGACGAAGGAACAAGAGTTCGAAATCGCCGTCGAAACGTTTACTATTTTTCATTTGAAAAGCTTTGTGGGGGATTATTTAGTGTCAGTTTACCTTGAGAGTAATTACACTGTTCATTTGCATAAATCAATCCGCGCATTTGAAGAAAACTTTAACCTTTAAATTAATGTCGTTAAGAATGTTTGCGTAAAATGAATAAAGAATGACATCGTAAAAAAAGAAGTTTAATACCACACAATATCATATATTTACTCTCAAATCATATCAAACGTCATAGTAGATGTTGAAATTTTACATCAGGATCGGTAATGGTTAGAACTGATTATTCACATGGAAATTAATCGGGCGACACATTTTGATAATTTTGCATATTTTACATATTTTGAAGTTTTTGCGGTTTATAGATTTTAAATGGAAATTCCGTTGACGAATTTTTAATTTCGGGATTAAGCACTCGCGCGAACGCAACAGAAATTTCATTAAATTCGTGGTAGCCACGGATTACTGAAAACACACTTTCAATCGCATGTGACAATAAGTGATAAGAATTGTTTATAATATAAATGCATCACTAAATAACCATAAAGGAACGTTTGGATTGAGGTTTGGCGTAATTGGAATATGACGTCATTGAGGAAGGTGTATTGGTCGCGTCCTTTTACACGTAACAGATGGCCGTCAACATGTTTAGAAGACCAAACATACTAATATATGTGACAAGAAACAACCAGGCTTCAGTTTCATTTGGTTGGGGTCAGTTCATACAGTCTGGTAATTCATTTCCATGATAGTAATCTGGATCTTGCCCCGGTACGAGTGATACATTCGGGACATCTTGGCACCCATCCTTGTACTTGTACATTTTGACAATCCTCCTCTAGGTCCTCGTCCTCTATTCATGAATGACAAAGCTCGGTTCACGTGTTGCGAAGGCGTATGTTCATAACAACGCATTCGTCCTACACCCCTGGCCTGCTGTCCAGATTTGAATCACTTGCAACATGTATGGGACATCATTGGACGTCGAATCCAAAGACTGGAACCCAATCCACAGAATATTTTTTATTTGGAGCCTGCATTACATCGTGAGTTGCAGCAGCTGCCTTTGAAACGACCCATTAGAGGCATATGAGGAGGGTCAACCCCGTCATCTTGTTGACGATTTGACACTTTGTTGCCGAACTGTCATCTTCAGAACCGAAAGAAACTTTCTGGACCTACGTTGATCGGCACAACAGAAAAGTTATATGGTGGATTCCTCATTATGAATCACATGTCTAAAAAAGAATAAACACGTTATGTGTTATCCTTTAGTACCTTTACTCAATCTACTAAGCTTTCATGACAGAGTAATGTCAGACTCGTACCTTGCTGTGATGGTCAAACTGTGTATGTGCGTGTGTTGCTATAAATGCTTTCAAGAAAGTACAAGTATTTTGATATGGCCAAACTTTTCAAAACCAATTGTAAATTGATCATGTAAAGTGGAATAGGCTCAATATTTAGATCAAATGTACGACCCAGCTTAGCCTGTCACTCAGACATCCTTTACCTATGAGCTCAGTTAGAGGAATGAACACATCTCATTTTGGGTAAATTTTCAAATTTTCGAACACAAAATCCATTTCAGAGGCTAAATGTTACTGTTCATCTCGCCTCACTATGTCCAGGTGTTGTAGCTGGCGCGCCCTTGGGCCGGTTCCACTAACTGATCTAAGATTGGTTCGTGGAATGTTACCCAGGTCGATTCAAATTAGTATCCATTACCTTGTTCTCTGTCATCGATCACCTGTTAACAGATACAGAGTTTGTAATACCGTGTTGTTATATATGTTGTTGATATATTGGATGTTGTTGATGGGATAATTCCGAAATGAAATCACTCAAATCTTAGTGCCAGTAGTTAACATTGGTATTTATTTTCCGGCGTTTTGATTAACATTACCATATATATCTTTGAAACAATTGTCTATCTCGAAATAGTTGCAAAATATTCGTTCATCACTAAAAACTTAGAAATTTATATTGCCAAAGCAAGGAGTCCTTCGTGGTGATTTGATAAAATAAAACACCTCTGCATGGCCATACTCTGTGAACATGGTCTATTTAACGTCCAAAATGGTTTCATGTGGAAATAAAAGAGTCAGTGAACAAACAATCGACACATTGTTGGTGCCCTGGTATCTCGCTATTTACTCGAAAAAGCACGGGAGACAAGTTTCAGTCTCATTGACCCATTTCTGAAACTATTTCATTTATACTACACTTAACTATCATTGAGAAATACTATACTCTACAGACATGAAATTCGTCGTGTTTACTAAGAAAATGACCATATTGTGGGTCAGATTCCTCGATGAAAAAGGTTTTGTTAAGGAGAACAGGGCGTGAGACAAATATTATCTGATCCTGCAAAGCTAACCTATGTCTTGTGCACACTGAATCAACAAAGCACCCGGATTTGGGCGCGGTTCGTGAAGAATATGCTGCTTCCCTCACGCCTCTTCTCCACTCTATACCCGTCCAAGTCGCACCTCAGTCGTACCCATCCCGACACAAGAGCAGGGTAGATTAAGGTAAGCATAGATACTACAATTGATAAAAAAAAACCCGCATTTCTTTAAAGGAATTGGATAGTGGTGGCTGGTTGGTGTAGGTAAGTGAAGAAACCGCTACCATTGCAAAGAAAAAAAGTTTCTTGTATCTTACCTACGACTGTTGATTTAGACAGAGAATAGAAAAAAGGTAAGAATGAAGAACTATTCTTGTAAAGGAACTGCATGATTTATTTGGATAAGGCGATAGTGGTAAATATAATTGTAAAATAATTACACATTCATTTTTTAAATTGCTTTGGACAGATGTCAGTATGAGATAAGTGTAAATTGTAACAATTCTCTCACCTTTGCATTTAGTTTTGATAGTTTGTAAAGTAAGAGTAATAACTAGCAGTTTACAAGTAAGATACGTTTACGTGATATACTGATCGATTTTAATAGAGTTACACCTAAGTGTTAAATATCGATATGTTTAATAAACTATACCCGGCTAGAAAAACTATGCCAAGGATAAGGTGCAAAAATAATTACTTTTGTCCGATAATAAGTTTAAATGTCTTTGATTAGCACATTTTATGTTTAAAAAGTAACACCATTGCATTCATTAGGGAATGATAATTTTTATTTGTTTATTTCAGTTCAAACACAAACGCTTTTTTTCAAAATTGTTTTGGACAGATTGTTTTGAATTTAAGTTAACTTTTTGAAAAAGTCAAAATTAAGTTGATAACAGATATTGTCGACATGATGTTCCTTTTGGGCTCTAATTCGTTGACGCATCAAAGCTGGAAGACGTCATAACAGAATCTAAATAGTATTGTTTCGTTCTCCTAATTCACCTATTTAAGAAGATTCCAAACTGACAATTATTTAGGGGCATTTTTACCAGACACAAGAGCGAAAGTGTTTCTTCAAGTTAAAATTCTAGTTCATTTGGCATCTCGAGGCATAATGTATCAGTCGCTGGTTGTTGATATCGTTTTCTTTAGTTTATAGCTTATATACTACTATATACTACAAAAGCTTCAGCTTCACTTTGTATCACATGGGGGATATTCGGCCTTATACACCTACAACATGGTTATTCTATGGCTCCAATGAACACATGGCAGAATTTTGAAAATAAGAGCAATTCATTGACCATGACATAAAACCTTAACAATGACAATCAGAGCTCTTGGTAGTGCTTTCAACCAATCCTTTGTTACCCAGTTAAATCATGCTTACATGTATCACACATGTATTGTGCATCCAATGATTTGATTTACATTCGCTTGTCGATTCGGAGGTTGCAATAAAGGCCATTTTACATTGCTCGATTTCTAGTTACAACGTTTGGTATCAACCTGTCCCTACTTATCTACATAATATTGTTTGAACATCAGTTGATGCGATTTGGATCTTTTCTCATAACAACAAATGTCGATTACTACAAGTCGCATACCAGCAAGTCGTACCTACGAGTTGTACCTATAAATGTGGACGGGCATACATTCACGTCTTACTGCAACATGTACAGCTGCCCTTATCTGGATAATTATCTCTGTAGTTTGATGTTTAAAGGGGCAGTAGCACGTTTTTTCGCTCAAATAAGTCGATGAAATGTATTTGAAAAATAATTTCACCAATTGTAAAACACCCTTCTCTTTTCGAAAAATCAAGCTAAAAATGAGTTTACATGGCTCAGTAAACCCATGGGAATCGTTTTTGTCATTCGAAATAATAAAATGTGTTCACATTAAAATGGCCGCCATGCAATTTTTACTTTATACGCAACACTGTTATTACTGCTACGGATAATTTGTCTGTGTAATAAGATGTTTTACCCTCTAAAGTAAATTTAAATGGCACAATAATAATTTCAATAGGTAATTTGAAAGAAAATTTGTTTGCAATAAAACGTGCTTCTGCTCCTTTAAACTCTGAGTAAATTCAGTATTTTGGAACGGAAGCGAGGAATATGGGGAACTGAATAGCTATTGGTTGATTTCCATATTTCTATACATAAAACTCCAGTTATATAGTCATTATCCTGTGATACAAAAAGGAAATATTTGCAGATAACATTAACTGTTTATTTCAGCCTTGACACCAGGAGTCATGTTTGTGTATCTTTTCCTTGTGCTCTTCGTCTCTGTCCCTTACGCTGAAGGTGAGCTGCACCACGACATTACCAATTGAAATCTTCCCTTTAATCTTTCTATTTCCCTTTCATCTGAGAGCAGAAATGCTGATATATTTTCAAAGTATATATGGTACTGTTTACCAAAGAGTAAATGTTATAGATTGAAAGAATGAAAGTCGTAGACTAAATTGCTGAAAATCCTAATATAGTATATGTCGTCAACATTTTATAACTTAGTTAATATAGAAAACCCGTAAAGGCTTCACGGTCACTTTGAAGTATTATTGTTGATATCGTTTTAACTGTTGTTATGTAAACAAAACAACTATGACGACTTATTTCTCAAAACTTTCTCTATATTTCTTTTCAATAGTGAATGACGTATTTGATTCATTCATTCTGGTAAGGCATTTCGTGCACGTTTTTGTAAATTCATCGTACAGTTAGACAATTAAGAAAGTATCAAGTTTCGTGTTAGTTTCTCCTTAGTTTCATCTAATTGTATATATGATATATGAGAAAGTCTCAGATTAAATGTTAGTTCCAATAATTTACAACTTCATTTAAGGCATGTAAATTTTCTCTGTACCGGTATGTCTAAGATCATAGCATCATCAGCTATCAATTAGTTTTACCATCAGATTGACCATCTCACAAGTCTAGGCTATAGAAAACCATAATGGCTACTTTGGACATGTTTAAGCTTATTATTGTCAGTATTGTTAGCTATTCTGCTTCATATACTATTCCATTTTCATACGTGTTATTGTTTGCAGCACAGAGTGTTTTGGAGGCGTGCACAGACGATACCGGTTGCCCTACCAATGGAGTATGTAGGGACTTTGGATGCTTTGACCGAGTGTGTGTATGCTTAACAGGGTTCATCCCCAGTCCTGATGGAACGGAATGCTTGCTAGGTAACGTTGACCGTTTTTTATTATGATTTTAAAAATTGCCAATTAAATCTAAAAACGTTAAGAAAATATTCTTTAAAAATTAGAATGAGCTTTATTATATTATCAGACTGCTAGGCACTGGCGATATGTACTATATTGCAGATAGTGCGATCCCTGATGGAATAATGTTTCATTTGTTCACTATCTAAATAACGTATAAGAACACCTCTATTGATTTGTTGATCCAACCTATCTGCTCGTAATGGGAGGTAAGCAGAGCGCTCAGCACCTCTTTACATTCAGAGATTCGTGTACGCTTAACATACACCTGTTAAACTCTATATGTTATTGTTTTGAACTCACGCTATCTTATTTGGATCGGTAATGGTCAAAATTTTAATTACACATACATAATTTGAATAGAGATAGTTAAATGTTTATGAGTTAGATATAATAACTCGATCATTAGACACGCCGATTTCTAATTCTCAGATGCGTTTTGATATTAGGGTTCACGTGAAATCGGCAATTGTAGTTTTTGTGGTAGAACATTTTAATATAAATATCCAAACGACATTTATATGAATTTGAAGGATAGCCGTTAAATCGACAACGTTACGGTTCGTAGACTGTCAGATTTAATGCTATATTAGCCTTAAACGTGCCTTCAGATATATTCAGTGATAACACGTGTCGATCTTTTCATTTCTAGCTTTGCAGATAGGAGACAGTTGCATGATAGCTGATTCAACGTGTCAGTTTGGAGTGTGCATAGGTGAGCAGTGCGCATGTCCACCGGGAACTCATGACAATGCGGACAGGACCCGATGCGTTCCGAATCCACTTTTTGACCTGAACTTCAGGTTGCTAGGCGACTCTTGCGATGACGTCAACAGCGTGTGTTATGACGCTCTAACGCAGGAGTGCAATACCTTGGTATGCACGTGTAAAGTTGGATATAAAGAAACTACACCCGACTTGTATTCAGCGTTGCTTTCATCGAAGGCGTGTGTGCCAGAAGATCTCACGATAGGTACGTACAGAGACTTTGAGTGGAATTCATAAAAAAAACACGATTTTCTTAATAAAAACTATTTAATTGGGTAGATAAACGACGTTTCACTTCTCGATCAGGTGGAATGTGAAGGTATACCAAGGTACCAATGAGGATTAAAAAAACATGAGTTGGTATACAATGAGTATTCTCAATACAAACATAAAGAGGGTAAATACTTGGTTGATAAAAACAACATTGGCCACTAGGCATCATTGAAGTGTTGGAAATGCAGTGCTGTATTGAGAATGGTTAACAGTCTGTATAAATGTATCCTATCTTGTTATACGACATTCCACCTGAGCACATTCCACCGTGAATCTACACAATATAGAAGTAGTTATCAAGAACATAGTGTTCTCTAAGGTACATACAACTTTGAATTTATAGTGCTTTGCGTGTCGCTTTATTCTTATTACTTTTGTTGGTTTGTTGGTGGTCAGAATGAGCTTCATCTGATATGGGTGTTCACAACATATTTTTTCTCTTCTTCATATAAACTGACACAATATGTTTGTTCCAGGGGAACTCATCGACGATTCACAGTGCGCCGACCAGCCTGCAGATGGTAAGACTTATGTACCTCACTATTTCAATTTGCGTTGAAAGATGAATAATTTGTTGATAATCAAGTCAAGTTTTTAATTTTAAAATTCAATAATTCTTAAAATATCTTTCAAAATGTATTTGGCGGTGTTCCATTATTCAAGATCATTCGGAGACATGCTCATTGCATGACCTGTTCATTTAATACCATACTCATTTCACTATGGGTTTTATTGTCATATAAGGATTGGTAAAGATTAAACAGTATTTGTGCTAAGCACACAGTTGTCTTAATTCGCACTTAATTCGCCTTAAGGCCTGGTAGTCACAACATTGTTGTCTAGAAATCATAATGGTTGTTGTATTAATCATGCCCACATACATGTATGCTTTCGTGGGCTTGTCTACACTCATAGGCATTAGCTTATATATTCGTGTGTAGCTGTTTGAACATACTTTACCACATTTCAGAGATCGTGCCACTAGGCGGGGACTGTTTGTTTGACTCGGATTGCGTAACCAACGCCACGTGCTCACAGACGGGCTGCAGGAAAACATGCACGTGCAGCGGGGATGCCGCTCCGAGTGCAGACAGATCAGCGTGTCTGGAGAGTGAGTTTACTGAAGAACCTCTGTCCTATCAATTTATACTTTTCGATTGAAATTTCGAAGATGAATACCACAGTTGAAATACATGTCTTGCTCGTCCTGCTCCACTATCATTGATTTACACGCAAATCAACAGGAAGAAACAAAAATGTTTTTGTGCAAACAGAAACACCTGGAAATTGGAATAAGCTATGAAACATTGTCATTTATAAAGGGCATGATACTGCATTTGCAAGCTGTGATAACATCTGTATTTACCGCGTGATAGAATATGTTATTGTCATAACGCTTAAACTGTAATAACGTTAACGTAATAACTGGAGCGTTTTTGGTTTATTTCGATATGCAACCCACTTCAAGTTTTGCATTATTTTGGGGAAAGAAATACAAAAACCATTTTTATTTTCTCGTGCGCATGATGTACATCTCTTCTTGAATTGTTTTTTTTAAAATATTCCCACTCTTACCTGCTGCTAAATTCTTACTTCTCTCAGCGAGATCGGACCATGTAGGAAACCACAAATATCTTCTACACGTTGTGTCTCTGAGTACCATGACAGTCAGGGGTCAACTCAGCAATGACTCAACTGAGCCTCTTATAAGCTTTATGTTCAGCATCAGTTTAGGACATGTACACGGCAGACCGCAGCGTGTAGTTTCTCAGCAATATAACGCTGTTTTGCAGGGCATCGTCATTAACAGAAGCAAGACGAAGGGTTATTCCGTCGCTATATTTGTTGAAATCTCGACGCAAAATACAAAGTACGATAACATGATAATTCCATCCACTTTAGCTATACACTTTTATATTCCCCGGCCCTAACACAAAACGTCTCTTGAAAACGACACTGATATGTTTTTTTTCAGTTAAAGCTTTGTTTGAAGCCTGTGACCCTGAAAGCAGCACATGCGTGGCTGTCAACTCCATCTGCTACGACAACCTGTGCATCTGTGACGCTAGCTACGGGAACACAGACTCGGACTTGTGTGTGAGAGTGTCTGATGCTCCGAACGCCTACCAGATGGCGACACTCAACCAGACGTGTGGAGGGACTATACTGTGTGATGCAGATCTCACGTGCACTGCCAACACGTGCATGTGTGGTGATTTGTTCAGAGAAGCCACGTTGAATGAGCGACTGCAGTACAACCTGCCTGGGTACTGCATATTCGGAGGAATCAGCTCAAGTGAGGCGTATATAGAATTAGTCTTAGAATATATTAAGAAGTTTCACTTACATCAGTCCGGGTAAATATAACTGTTACCATGAAATGATAGAACAAACTTTCGTCATTTCAGCGTTTCATGCTATCACGTAACAAGTATTGCTACATCTTATACAATACACTATATGTGTGATTGTCTGTTTACAGCACTAACGGAGGAAGAACTCCAAGATCTGTGTGAGGAGGACGATGATCAACAAGTAGCGACCT
Organism: Gibbula magus; assembly: GCA_936450465.1. Classification (NCBI taxonomy): domain Eukaryota; kingdom Metazoa; phylum Mollusca; class Gastropoda; order Trochida; family Trochidae; genus Gibbula; species Gibbula magus. Next base: position 35,241,409 of record OW388294.1, on the reverse strand, counting down.
CATCATCTGTTGAAGCAACATCGTCTATTGAAGCAACATCGTCTGTTGAGGCATCATCGGCTATTGAAGCAACATCGTCTATTGAAGCAACATCGTCTATTGAAGCAACATCGTCTGTTGATGCATCATCGTCTATTGAAGCATCATCGTCTGTTGATGCATCATCGTCTATTGAAGCAACATCGTCTATTGAAGCATCATCGTCTGTTGATGCATCATCGTCTATTGAAGCAACATCGATTATTGAAGCATCAGCGTCTGTTGATGCATCATCGTCTATTGAAGCAACATCGTCTATTGAAGCATCAGCGTCTGTTGATGCATCATCATCTGTTGTTGATGCATCATCGTCTATTGAAGCATCATCGTCACTTGAAGCATCTCCGTCTGTTGAAGCAACATCGTCTGTTGAAGCAACATCGTCCATTGAAGCATCTTCGTCACTTGCAGCGCCATCTTCATCAGTTGAAGCAACATCTTTATCAGTTGAAGCAACATCTTCATCCGTTGAAGCAACATCAATGACGTCTTCTATAGAACCTACTTCTTCTGTAAGTTTAATGGCGGATATGTCATCTCAACTTTCAAGTTCCCCAGTTGAATCGAGCGCACCTTCAACCATGACCTTATCGACATCAGTTGATGAATTAATGTCGTCCTCAGTGTCAGCAAGTCCGACGCAGCCCTTGTCGATATCAACGTCATCAATCATCACATCAAGCTCTTCTGTCTCACCCTCTGTGGTCAGCATGTCGCCATCGTCTTCCATCTCCGAGATGTCCTCTTCTGTAGCTGTGACGACACCACGTGAGTCATTTCTTATGCTTACTTTTCAGTGCCAACTATGTTTGCAGATTCCTGGAAACCATAGAATAACTCATATCTAAATTCATCTCTGAATAGCCATATCGACCACAATATAATCAATATGTAGTATCGTCCAGAACTGATGACTGCCGCAACACCATTCAATTCTTGCATACTTGACTTTGTATAATTATTGTCTTAAGAGGGAGTTAAAATAAGGGTGTGGTACATTGGCCAAGACGTCTGTACACAGGTGGCGAAAACGTCACAAAATCTACTATTTATAATCCCTTCTAACAAATAATTAATACAAAGGTTTCATGTAGAAAATTCAGAAGGAACAGCAGTATTTAAAACGGTAGCTAAGACCAAATCAATAACGCCTCTCCCACACACAAACTTAGCTAATGATTTACAGCATGTTGCAGTGCAGTCATTCCTTCAGAGTGTTAACTTGTATAAACTTGATTGGTTGATGTTTTAAAGCACTATCGCTTCATTCAGAGTTGTTTGTGAATGATGAATGTACCAACACCAGCCAATGTCCGGACAACGCCGACTGTAAACTGATAGACTGTTTGGTCTACAAATGCGTGTGTAAAGCAGACTTCAAGGCCGACTACACACAGAGATATTGTGTCACAGGTCAGTGCAACCGACAAGTGTCATGGCAACAACTTTCTGTTCCTAGATTTTGTGAAGTGACAACATTAGGATCCTAGGATCACAAGTTTCCATTCTTTCCGGGTCCTTAAATAGCCGTTACATGGTCGTTACCTTCTTGTTTTTATCTGGGTAACAATCATTCTCTCAGTCCCCACAGAGGTTACTTAAGTCATTTGTCATTTCCCCCACATAACCTCTGTCCTGAAAGACAAGTTTTCGCTGATTTATCAATAACACCCCAGCGGGGATAAGTTGCAACATGAACTATCATGTTTGTTTCTATCCGATCAACAGTACATGGTTACATTTGGGATAACACTACCTTCAATAGTACAAATTCTTGTCCTTTTTCGGGCCGAGTCCCCGTGGTCGTGTGGTAAGCTGTTGGTATGGTCTGTGCTGACCATAGATGCCTTACTCTGAGGGTGTAGGTTCAAATCCCGAAAAAGTACAAGAATGTGTACTAATGAAGGTAATGTTATCCCAAATGAAACCATGTTATATTTATTCACTATGTATTTCTAATCAACATTATGATTACATTGTAAGTGTCGCATATAGGCAGTGAAAGTCAAATCTTCGCGACCGTTACCGGAACAGACGGGACCCTCGATATGAAACCACGTCGCTGATTTCAAAACTAAATTTGAGTGCAACAAACCAGGAGTTCATTTTCTCGAAGAAAATTGTCGCCTTAGGAGAGAGGTTATGTGCGATGTAAATACATTCTATTAACCCCTGTAGGGAGAGAATGGGGAACTTTGAATCATCGAGTTGTTGAGTTGTTGCCTCTTCTCGCACAAGTTAATAATACTCGAGATCATTGGCTTACTTTCAACCCTGCTATTTTTTTTATAAACGTTCCTTTGCCTGAAGAATAGAGACAATTTTATGGATATACAACTTCTTTAGTCTTTGAAGGCTACGTTTCGACATAGGTTCTAAAATTGCCTCGATTCTTCATCACCTCAACTTCTAGAGTGCCAATCAAAGAGCTTACTGTGCCTGTTTGCAGTATATCATTGTGTAAATAGGGTCCAGTTCGGGATAAATGAAATAGGCCTAATCCATGAGAAAAATGTGTGATTTTATTTTGCTAACATGTGTTTTCCCGCCAACGCCCATACTAGTGTGTCAAGGTTTTTGTTTGATCGAGATCATTGTTGTCAGTCGATGGTTACGTGCTGGGTGTTTTAATTACATAATTTGTTTGACAATGTTTTCTGGTTGCATTATCTGTATCATGAAAACAATTTGAATGAATAATGTTAGGACACGATTAGGATATGTTGGTGATCTTCTGTAGAGATTCATTTAGCGCAGGAAGATGCAGTGATTGAAAATAATTGCATTTAAAGGTTTTCATTTCTCTCTTGAAGTCAGAATAAACCTATCTGTAGCTCGACGTTGACACTTCATGGCACCCATTCTTACTTGCATACTTCATTTGAATTGGTTGTTGAACCCCATTTGCAGGGGCAAACCTGGACGACCTGTGCAGTGACAGTGTTAAATGTTCCACCCCCGGAGCCTACTGTGGCACGGACGGTCGGTGTGAATGTGGCGGTCAAACTCCAGACCGTTCTGCCAACAATGACTTTTGTATTGGCGAGGACATGATAGAGATCGGGGAACCCTGCGCGGTGGATATGTGTTTTAGCGTTCTGTCCACCTGTGCAGATGGTGTTTGTGAATGCACCTACGGCAGAAATGCAACTCAGTGGGAAATGGACAACGAATCGGAAATGTGGCCCGATTTTGGACAATGTCGACCAAGTAGGTTCTACATGGCTTCTTTAACCTACATGTTGTTCAATATTCTTTGTTCATACTTATTCTACTGGTTCTGCCTCGAGCACGGAGAAAGTTAACGTTGATATTTATACACAGTGACTGGTATCCTGGAATAATAAAGACTATAAAGACTGAATTAGCTGTTATCATATACAATCTGATTGGATAACCCTGCTGTTATCATGAATTATAGAACCTTTTTTTAAACGATGCTTTCTGCGCTCAGCTTTTATCAGTGAACACAAACAAGGTGTTCAAAACTTCTGTGTTCGGCAAGAGAATCTGGATGCGCTGGACGAATACTCGGGGGATATTATGTCCTATTTATATTAATTAAAGCAGAACAACCACACATGTCGGTTGTTCACGATGTTCCTGCCCAATCGTAAAATAAACATCAGTGCATTTCATGTGAGTCTTTATTGTTCTTGGTACAAGTCCCTGTGGTCCAACATCAACAATTGACTAACCTTTATTGTTCTCGGTACAAGTCCCTGTGGTCCAACATAAACAATTGACTAACCTTTATTGTTCTCGGTACAAGTCCCTGTGGTCCAACATAAACAATTGACTAACCTTTATTGTTCTCGGTACAAGTCCCTGTGGTCCAACATCAACAATTGACTAACACTATGACCCGTCTATATTTCTACCATAAGCGAGCAACGTACAGATGGTTCAATGTACAGAATTTAAGAGTAGTTCTATGCTCTTACAAGAGGGTAGTTTCATGCTCTATAGATATACTTCATCTCTCTCTGCACTGCACTTCGTTATCTGCATGTCTAACCTCTGTACAGGGATCACGCTCCATTTGTGTTATACATGTATATGTTCTGTCTGTGTGGTATCTGTGGCCTCTTGCTCGTGCCTGTAACTGAAACTCCTTTTCTTGAATGTTTCACGTTGTTGTTGGTGGAGGGTATAAGCTGTTTCATTAGACACTGCACTGTTCACGGAATAAGTCAGCATTCATCAAACATAATAAGTAATATGTTATGAAACCTCAGAGACAGTAAATCACACCCATCACATACATGCATACAACCCGTCCAAACTCCAATGAAACGTCGAGGTTTATCAGTCTCACGTCATCAGACTAAAGGGGTAGTATTTGACGTGTTGGATTCAGAAGAGGGTATTAGAAGCAGTCATGTTTCATTAGATACTTTGTGGGATTTACCGTCTCTGAGGTTTCATAACATATTAGTGTAGTTTACATGCAAATGATTGTAGAGATTTAGGATTCCTTAGATGTAGTTTATGTTTCAATGATTGTAAAAATGTATATAAATATATACGTATATATTGAATAACAGAATCATAACCTTACGGTTTCATTGGAGTTTCAATTTGTAGTCTATGAGTCTAAGAGAATTGTTAGGTTTGATGAGATTCTCATCTAATAGCTTATTCATAACTTTTCAACCTTTCAATGTTTTATAACTGCATGCACGTGTAGTTTGTCACATTAAGCAAGGAATTAGATGTGATATACGTCCTTGCATTAAGTAATAAACGTCGAGGTTACACTAGATAATGCATGTGTAGTTTAGGCGCACGAAACTGAATGTCTCATTATATCTTCACAACTCTTAATTTGATTTCACTTTATGACATTAATTCCTTTGATAAGTTATTGTCTTAACAAGTTCTCAAAAAATGCGAAAATTAACTAAAAACATGTTTTCAAAAATCAATTCTAAAGCTCAATCTTTTAAAAAATATATGTAAACCTTAATATATACGTGCCGTAAAGGCCATATTACACTTTCATGTAAAAACATGAAAACAAATTTCAGTACTTTAAACATAACACCATCACCTACCACTGTCAACATAACACCCTCACCTACCACTGTCAACATAACACCATCACCTACCACTGTCAACATAACACCATCACCTACCACTGTCAACATAACACCATCACCTACCACTGTCAACACAACAACATCGCCTACCATTGTCAACATAACACCCTCGTTTACCACTGTCAACATAACACCATCACCTACCACTGTCAACATAACACCATCACCTACCATTGTCAACATAACACCCTCACTTACCACTGTCAACATAACACCATCACCTACCATTGTCAACATAACACCCTCACTTACCACTGTCAACATAACACCATCACCTACCACTGTCAACATAACACCATCACCTACCATTGTCAACATAACACCCTCACTTACCACTGTAAACATAACACCATCACCTACCATTGTCAACATTACACCCTCACTTACCACTGTCAACATAACAACATCACCTACCACTGTCAACATAACACCATCACCTACCACTGTCAACATAACACCATCACCTACCACTGTCAACATAACACCATCACCTACCATTGTCAACATAACACCCTCACTTACCACTGTCAACTTAACACCCTCACTTACCGCTGTCAACACAACAACATCGCCTACCATTGTCAACATAACACCCTCACTTACCACTGTCAACGTAACACCCTCACTTACCGCTGTCAACAAAACACCATTACCTACCACTGTCAACATAACACCATCACCTACCACTGTCAACATAACACCCTCACTTACCACTGTCAACATAACTTCCTCACTTACCGCTGTCAACACAACACCATCACCTACCGCTGTCAACACAACACCATCACCTACCACTGTCAACATAACACCATCGCCTACCATTGTCAACATAACACCATCACTTACAACTGTCAACATAACACCCTCACCGCTGTCAACACAACACCATCACCTACCACTGTCACCATAACACCATCGCCTACCATTGTCAACATAACACCATCACTTACAAATGTCAACATAACACCCTCACCTACCGCTGTCAACACAACAACATCGCCTACCACTGTCAACATAAAACACTCACCTACCACTGTCAACATAACACCATCACTTACAACTGTCAACATAACACCCTCACCTACCACTGTCAACATAACACCATCACTTACCACTGTCAACATAACACCCTCACCTACCACTGTCAACATAACACCATCACTTACAACTGTCAACATAACACCATTGCCTACCATTGTCAACATAACACCATCGCCTACCATTGTCAACATAACACCATCACTTAACGCTGTTAACACAACGCCATCACACCCTCACCTACCACTGTCAACATAACACCATCACTTACCACTGTCAACACAAAAACATCGCCTACCACTGTCAACATAACACACTCACCTACCACTGTCAACATAACACCATCACTTACAACTGTCAACATAACACCATCGCCTGCCACTGTCAACATAACACCATCACTTACCGCTGTCAACACAACACCATCACACCCTCACCTACCACTGTCAACATAACACCATCACCTACCACTGTCAACACAAAAACATCGCCTACCACTGTCAACATAAAACACTCACCTACCACTGTCAACATAACACCATCACTTACAACTGTCAACATAACACCCTCACCTACCACTGTCAACATAACACCATCACCTACCATTGTCAACATAACACCATCACTTACAACTGTCAACATAACACCCTCACCTACCGCTGTCAACACAACAACATCGCCTACCACTGTCAACATTACACCATCACCTACCACTGTCAACATAACACCCTCACTTACCACTGTCAACATAACACCATCACCTACCACTGTCAACATAACACCATCACTTACAACTGTCAACATAACACCCTCACCTACCACTGTCAACATAACACCATCACCTATCACTGTCAACATAAAACACTCACCTACCACTGTCAACATAATACATTCATCACTGTCAACATAACTACCTCACCTACAACTGTCAACACAACAACATCGCCTACCACTCTCTTCGAAGGGAAATGTTGTTATAAATACAGGTTTGAAAGTCTAATTCTTCTAGTTTCGCTTATGTTCCAGACAATAAACCAATACCTGAGACCACAGAGAGTGGGAGTGAGACCAGTGAGACTGATTGTGAACCGTGTATGTATCATGTAAATATCCACTTGGCAAGGCGCCACAGTGTCTCACCAAGGCTAGATAATGATAAGTTTGCATCGTTCCTTGCTATATTCAAACTTATGTTGAGGCACCTTGGACAGGTTATTACATAAGGATACAAATACACGTGTCAATATCACTTAATAAGGGTTTCCAGAAAAATAAGTTAGTGTGATTGCCTCATGTTGACAAGGTAAATATGTTTACATGCCAGACAAATATTTCATCATTTACAACAATCTTTTCTCGTACGTTTGTAATATTATTCATAACTGTTTTATATATGTTGCATAAACCCGAATATTGAATTCTACGTTCGCTTGACCTATCTCCCCGAGCCATTGTGACGTAAGGCTCACGTGGAATACCTCTTGCAAAAAAAGCCAAAAATTTAACCTTCTTCTTGATGAAAAGGCAGAGAACGCCAAAATCTTGTGTACAAACACAATAGTGCTTATTATAGGGGCCAAGGTCTATACAAACCTATTTCCATCTTCAATTCTTTAACTAAAAGGCATAGAAATTTTAAATCTTGCTTGTAGATTCCTTGGTCACTGTTTGATTTTAAAGTTGTAGATATGTTAACCCTCTAACAACAGTGAAATTCTACTGGAATTTGTAATAGTGTGTTTTATAATGTAAACCCTGATGATTTACAGAGCAATAGCTCAATTGTCTACCTCTCCTCAAGGACACCTGACTCTAGAAAGCCGAAATTCTGTGTACAGACGCCTTAGCCAATGGAAATTATACATTTTAGCTTCGATAACTCGATGACCCCTGAAGCCACAAGGGTCACGACCTTAAATCTAAGTTCATCTTCTTTTCAGTACGAAAATTCTACTATGCTGAAATGTTGTGTACAGACTCCTTAGCCAATGGGGATTATATATAGTAGATATGGTGATCAAAGGTCACATGGGCCACGACCTAAAACCTTTTTTTGATATTGTTCTAACTTCTTCAGAGAAAATAAAACAAGAAAACCTAAATGTTGTGTACAGATTTCTTAGCCAATGGGGATTATAAATTGTCGATATGGTGACTCTGTGGCCACATCTAAGGTTCCACGCCCTTAAACCAATATGTGTCTCCTTTAAAACTAATGCTTAAATATTCTTAAACTTAAGCAGATTGGGACTTTAAAATGCAGATTCGATTACTCCGTGGCCACCAACAACGGGAACACAGGCGATTGGTTCCCAATTGTAGCTTCGTTAACCCTTTGAAAGTTCTTCTGGAAATTTTGAATTCAAACCTCATATCATATTATTTCAAATTATGAAGAGCTACAGAGCCAATGACACTTATTATGCAAACTTACTAAGTGGAACTATATTCCAGTGGGGGTTGGGTCTGACTGCACAAGCTCAGCGCTGTGTCCCACAGACTCGACGTGTATCGACGTGACGGGCGACTGTCAGTCCAAGTGCTGGTGTGACGTCGGCTTCGCCCCGAACACAGACATAAACCCGACAAAGTGCATCCCAGGTACGCATTTTGGGGGTTCACGTTTTGAAAGTGGGTTCACGTATTGTAAGTGGGTTCACGTTTTGTAAGTGAGGTTCACGTTTTGTAAGTGAGGTTCACGTATTATTAGTGGGTTCACGTTTTGTAAGGGGTTCATGTTTTGCAAGTTGGTTCATGTATTATTAGGGGGTTCACGTTTTGTAAGGGGTTCACGTTTTGTAAGTTGGTTCATGTATTATTAGGGGGGTTCACGTTTTGTAAGGGGTTCACGTTTTGTAAGTGAAGTTCACGTATTATTAGGGGGGTTCACGTTTTGTAAGGGGTTCATGTTTTGTAAGTTGGTTCATGTATTAGTAGGGGGGTTCACGTTTTGTAAGCTGTTCACGTTTTGTAAGTGAAGTTCACGTATTATTAGGGGGGTTCACGTTTTGTAAGGGGTTCACGTTTTGTAAGTTGGTTCATGTATTATTAGGGGGTTCACGTTTTGTAAGGGGTTCACGTTTTGTAAGTGAAGTTCACGTATTATTAGGGGGGTTCACGTTTTGTAAGGGGTTCACGTTTTGTAAGTGAAGTTCACGTATTATTAGGGGGGTTCACGTTTTGTAAATGGGTTCACGTTTTGTAAGTGAGGTTCACGTATTATTAGTGGGTTCACGTTTTGTAAGGGGTTCATGTTTTGTAAGTTGGTTCATGTATTATTAGGGGGTTCACGTTTTGTAAGGGGTTCACGTTTTGTAAGTTGGTTCATGTATTATTAGGGGGGTTCACGTTTTGTAAGGGGTTCACGTTTTGTAAGTTGGTTCATGTATTATTAGGGGGGTTCACGTTTTGTAAGGGGTTCACGTTTTGTAAGTGAAGTTCACGTATTATTAGGGGGGTTCACGTTTTGTAAGGGGTTCACGTTTTGTAAGTTGGTTCATGTATTATTAGGGGGTTCACGTTTTGTAAGGGGTTCATGTTTTGTAAGTGAAGTTCACGTATTATTAGGGGGGTTCACGTTTTGTAAGGGGTTCAAATTTTGTAAGTTGGTTCATGTATTATTAGGGGGTTCACGTTTTGTAAGGGGTTCAAATTGTGTTAGTTGGTTCATGTATTATTAGGGGGTTCACGTTTTGTAAGGGGTTCACGTTTTGTAAGTGAAGTTCACGTATTATTAGGGGGTTCACGTTTTGTAAGTGGGTTCACGTTTTGTAAGTGAGGTTTACTTATTATTATGGGGTTCACATTTTGTAAGGGGTTCATGTTTTGTAAGTTGGTTCACGTATTATTAGGGGGTTCACATTTTGTAAGGGGTTCACGTTTTGTAAGTGAAGTTCACGTATTATTAGGGGGTTCACGTTTTGTAAGTGGGTTCACGTTTTGTAAGTGGGTTCACGTATTATTAGGGGGTTCACGTTTTGTAAGGGGGTTCACGTTTTGTAACAGGGTTCACCTATTATTAGGTGGTTCACGTTTTGTAAGTGGGTTCACGTATTATTAGGGGTTCACTAAGGGGGTTGTAAAATCTACATGCATTTTGTCAAGGAGATGGGGGATTCGAACCCCTTGAACCCCTTTGGATCCGCAAATGTTAGCACTTGATGGTAACATGGCGAAAGACTAAGCTAGTGTCCAAAAGAATGATTTGATTCACAAAGGTTGTATACGGGTGAAACATAGTTACACGTTGTGTCTTGAAGCCAACTAACCTAAGTTTTCCATTTTTGAAACATTTTCTTCTCATGACAACATTTTAATGTTAAAATACACGACGTTTCGGAGTATTATACTTACTTCCTTAAATTCCACCTGATGAAGGGGTAATCATATACTTCGAAACGTCGTGCATTTTCACGTTGAATAAGTTGTTATCCATGCAGTCTTCCTGTTCTTATGCCACTTCTATTCTAAATGTTATTGAGCTTGATTATCTTATGTTTCTGAAAGTCACACCTTTTTTAAAATCGTCAATAGGCGATATATGAGCGTGAAATAGGACTATTTGGCTTTGTCCAAGTCAAGGACGTACATCATGTCGACACACCTTTAATTAACTAAATTTCAATATTTTGTATTTTATTTTGAATTTTTTATATGGTGTAGATTTATTGGAACGTATACAAACAGATACATAAGGAAGTATTGTTTCCATTTCAGTCGTCCCTCTTGGATCCTCCTGTGTGATCGGAGAACAGCGCTGTCGGGGCCAAGGCTCTCTGTGTAAAGATGGCGTCTGCACTTGTCTCAGTTCTGGCTACAAGAAGAGCAAGGACAATAAATTCTGTCAACCAGATTTCAAATACATAACGATATCGTTATTGGGCGAGGAATGTGATATGGTGACCAAATTTTGCGGCATCAAGGCAGAGCTGTTTTGCAACCAAACTTCTGGCTTTTGTCAGTGTAAGGAGGGGTATACAACTGCAGTAGACGACGATCTTGATGCCAAGTACATGTTCTTAACCCAGTGTAGAAACAGCTCTCTGCCTGCAGGTGAGTACTGTAGACATAGGTATAATTTCAACTATTGTTCGGCCTTATAATTATAGACATAAGATATTATGTACGTTTCAATTTCCGTTATCCAGGTGCATAACTGTTATATCCAGCACATTTTATGAGCGCTTCAATTTCAATGTTTAGGTGCTTTATTTTATAATTGTCGACCATATGCGATATGTAATCGATAACGCCCTTATTAGTTATGTTTTGAGAACGTAAGGCTTCAACATTCTGGCAGATGAAAGCAGAGGTTCTTTTATCCTCGATCGGGTCTCGGGGCTTACTTTCCCAAACAAAACAACGGAGTCGTGCTGTATCCAGCATATCCAACTTTGTTTCACAGGTTACCGTCCAGCTGTGACGTGCAGTTCGCCAATCATTCCTTTGGTGCAAGAACCAGACTTTACCAACGAGCAGGGAATTGGTAAGTTTCTGGAGGCCATCAGTTAACTACCATTAGTCAAATCATCAACGATGGACGTGACAATAGTAAATCTTGACATCTTCTTATTTATGTAGCATCGGTTTTCCCTAATGCGCCTTAATTATTATAATGTATTTGGCAACTTACGTCATACATACGTCACTGTGTTTTGTACGTACGTTTGAACTGGAATATTCACTGAACGTTTTCATATTTTGCTCCTAGGACAACAGTTCTCATATACTTGTTTGACCTTGACCTTCATTTCAAGGTCACAATGAGACATTGATTTGTTACCCTTGTCAGCTAGATATCTCAAGAATCGGTCAGAATCTTCATAAAGTCCACAAACTTTTTTCCAAGAAAGACGCACGAGTCCATTCTGGTGATCATGACTATTTTCATGGTCAGAGCGGAGCTTTGAAATGTTCAGCTTATGAGAATACATTTAAAGTTATTCAGCAGGATATCTTAAGGACCATTCACTGGATACTTTTACTATTTTACACAATTCTGTGGATGCAGTGGAGTGGCATGTATGTTAAGAATGTTGTCAAGTTCACGGTGAGTTTAGAAGTGAAGTTCAACAAACACACTAAAACATGTCAATAGAACTTAACTAGATCATGTTCACGATCCTGTTGACGCCAAATGTCCTACTAAACTACAACCCAAACTTCTCTAAACGTTTGAATTGATAACTTGCGATGGGGGATTATGCCACCTTTGTGACAATGTGTAAAATCATCTAGTCCATTAGGAGAAATCCAAAATAAAGCCCACGCCAGGGATAGAAAAAATCACGATGTAATAAATAAGTGAAATAATATTCTGATGAAGCGTCGCAGTAGACCATGTATGTTTTGGTTACGATTATCACTTATTGTATAATTCTGATATGCTCAACGCAGTTGTTTGAATCCCTGTAGTCTGCTCTATATCATACTCCAATTGACAATTCATATGAAGGATTAAAGATAAGCATTATATAAAATGCTGTCGACATGAAATCGAACTCAAGAAGGTTGTATACTTTGTTTACTAGTAAGTAATTTAGATGCACGTTTGTCTCTCACATGGAACGTTGGTTTATGACTATTTAGGTTTTGTAATATCAAATGATATTTTTGTAATGTGGATTTTTTAGAAATTATTACTGGATTAATTGCAACCGCGTCAAAGTTTTCAAAATTTAAAAAAGATATCTTCTGATCATAATTTTACTTATCTATTCTAGCCAATGCGGCCCAGTCCCAAACAGTTTTCTACATCGCCGTACCAACTGTTCTAGCCCTGTGTCTGCTGGCAACTGCTTACACCGTTCTTCGATTCAGACGGTCAGTATTTCTTGAAGGGTCCTTGTCATGTGTATGTCTATAGTATAGTATCCTGAGGTAGAAGTCCCTTCCTTCTCTCATCAGTGACATTCAATCCTTCAGATGCAGGTCAGGTGAAAATCACGTTAGTTACTTGTTCATACATCTTAGTATTTTGTAAAGGCAATTTTATATGCTTCTAGCGGCAATTACTATTTCAACACCTGCTTTGGCTATAAAATGTATTTGAAGGACAGCAATGGAGCGGAGCTGCTCTCTCACAAATATACCGAGTGAGAGAACAGCTCCGCTGAAAATCGCTCGTAAAATCCCAGTACTCATCTTTAAAGCAATGGGTATAAAATAAGAAGGAATGGATTTGTATGATTTTGAAAGATTTGAGATGATGGTAATAAGACGATAATTTACTCCACCTTATATATTTTAAAGAGGAAAGGTGTGATCCAACTGAAAACTAGTATTGTTATATATACTGAAGCGACTATCTATTGTTATAGACGACGACAACTCCTACAACAGGGGAGAGACGACCAGATGTCTGTTTCTGAGGACGGTATCCACATTCCAAGACCGGCTATCAGGCTCTTCCGGTCCGACAGGAAGTGGACGAGCTTCAGACCTGGATACGACAACCCCACCTTTATCGACAACAGAGCCTAATTCTAACTTAGTGTTGAAAATAAAACTTCACCATTGTCAGAACTATTTTCTAAATTTTGCAAGCCTCCCTGGCTTGTGGACGTTACTGACTTCAGGATGATTTCACTGGTTCGAAATATGAATTAAGCCTACAAGCCAACATCGGAATCTGCTATTTTCGAGTTGAGGAAGGTGTCAAACCCTAAGTAAACATAAAGATACACACCTATATATGTATATCTTAATAGAGATAGGTAAGTGTACATGTATATGTGTTAAGGTCTGGCGCCTATGGGTATCACATGATATTTTTTTTATATTCTAAAAACAATTCATTTAGCGGAAACAAAGAATTTATAGTGTCGTGTCTATGAAATGTTACAAATTAAAGATCCCTTGACATCCTCAGTAAAAAGTGTCTTGTGCAGACAGGTCTTTGTTTAAAATAATAAACATAATACCCTTTTTTAAGATACACATTTTATTTTCAAGTACTTAATGGCACATATATAGACATGTGGCATATGCTAGTTTGTCTTGATCAGATGAAAGTAGTTTTCATGACACAATTATTTTGATTTCACATTTCACAAATATATTAAGTTATTCTCACACCTTGCTCTCTGGCAGAAAATAACTCTGTCATGGAGACATGATATCAGGAACAATAATGAAATACCAAAATCAAGGCACTCATATATCAATACTATTAGAAGAACTCGCCTCACAGTGAAATATTAATTAAATCTCAGCATCCAATTACCAGCAAATGCTTATAAAATTATCTACTGTCTGAATACCCATTGGCATTGTTCAAAAGCGGTGGAGTCTACTAACGCCTACAGGGACGATCGCCTACAGTCTTAAACAAACAAGTTTATGCACCAGTGATTCTGATTTTTACATCCTTCAACCTTTCATCAAAGTGGAATGACCCGTTTTTTTGTGGACTACTGCCTACAGTTAAAACAAAAATGTTGGTTTTGAAAAAGATATTTTGAATTAAGTGAAAAATTAATTTTGATCAAGTATTTATTTGCTGAAATGTCGACTTTGAAAATATTTATTGACTTTTGTGAAAGTTTAATTTAAATAAAATGTTGACTTGGAAAAAGATTTTTTGAATTTAGTGAAATGTTGACTTTGATCACAAATTGATTTAGTAAAATGATGACTTTGAATATATTTATTGAATTTTGTGAAAGTTTAACTTATATAAAATGTTGACTTTGGTGACATGTTGGTTTTGAAAAAGATATTTTGAATTAAGTGAAGTATTGACTTTGATCAGGTATAGACTTTGATGAAATGGTGACTTTGAATTATTTATTGACTATTGTGAAAGTTTAACTTATATAAAATGTTGACTTTGGTGACATGTTGGTTTTGAAAAAGATATTTTGAATTAAGTGAAGCATTTACTTTGATCACATATTGACTTTGGTGAAATGTTGACTTTGGAAATATTTCTTGACTTTTGTGAAAGTTTAACTGAAATAAAATGTTGACTTTGAAAAGTGTCCTTCCCCTAAAACATATATTGAGATTATAGATATGTAGTATTTTTAAAAAAAGACGTTTCAACAATATACTCTCCTATAAAATATTTATCTTTGCGAAATGTTGACTCTTGAAATATTAATTGCGTTGATGAAGTTTCTATATAATGACTTTTTTAAAGTTGAACACTTACAAATGTATGTCTGGCTAAAGGTGGATGTATTAATAATGGAAATAAATGAGAAAGCTTTACCTACACAGTAAATTAAATGTCTATAGCAGTTTCATGACAGTTGTTCTTAAGCGTTTTGCTCTTTGCTTATTATTGTTATTACATCTGTACTGTAGGCATTAGTGCACACTGATTGGAACAGTTCACTTGTGTGCAGGTAAGCGTATCGCCGTCACAACTCAAACTGTAGCTATTAATCCCCGTAGGCAATTGTCAGTGTAGGCGTTATTACACCTAACCTCAAAAGCAGTTAGGAATCAGATCCCTGATTGGATAATTATCTAAATGTCTAATCTGATTGGTTGATGGCCACCATGTACCCATTGGCTTTGTTCAAAAGAGGTTTGGAATCAGCTTCTTAATTGGATGATGAATTTTCTGCATTCTGATAGGCAAATGGCAAGTTCATTCATTGGACTTACAAGTTTAATATGAGAGGCTTCCAATCCCACTGATATTTTAACTTAATGATGGATTTCTAGCTGAGAACACAAAGCTTCTATAATCAATGTCCTCGTAAATTAAACATATTCAACCTCTTCAAACATTTCTTGATTATTTAAAGAATAAATAAATAGTCAGTCATTAATGCATGAATAGAACGGAGACAGTTATTTAATGATATGATGCACACATATAAACAGTTTGAAAGCAAATATACAATTAAGAGTGTAGAATCTGTCGAAGTGCAAAGATTTAGCTTAGGAGGACTTATGAACTTAAATATTATTGATATAAAGTTAAAACTATCAAACATTTTAATCTGATTGTGAAAACATGTCTGTTTCAACTAGATTGCCCAGAATAATACTAGGAAATTTTTTAAATCGGAGGAGAATCGGGACTTCTCGTATTTCAGTGGTAATATGGTCGTCGACACCCAGATCGATCCTAATCCACAAGCGTATTTGTATCCACTACCAAACTACAATACCCCGATTCACTTTACTCCATAACTGGCTATAAATAACCAGCCAATAGAAAAACTTAAATTTGAACAATAATGGCAGTACCTGGATGAGAGGACCAATGAGCGATCATCAATGTTCCAATCGCGACATTTCATTGGCTGAAAACATTCCATGCAATGCTATCTAGCCTTGAGTACCCAGCCTACAGCAACACGAGAGTCATTGGGCTCAGCATTCTCTTCCCACAGAGGTTACTACATTCAGTTTTCCGATCCTACCCTCTGTTGTTTTACGCTTGAAATCGGGACAGAAAGGGAGTGTCCTGATTGGTTGCAATTGAATCTAGTTGTGCAATCAGCGGCGCTGTTGTAAAAGTGACATTTCCCAATGACACGTCATAATGATAAAATAAACGTAAGACCAACGTTTTCTTGTTTAATGTGTTTTCCTCGAAATATGCTTTTTGATTTTGTGAAAAATATTGATCATAAATATGCTTATAAATAAAGAAGACCAAATCAGAGACAAATGCCAAAAAAAGTTCACTTGCGTTATTTACATCAGACATATTCGAATGACATATACTAATGAGCAAGACCCTTCAGAGTAAAATGCCGAGATCTTTGAAGTCACTCTGTCACCATGGCCATTGGAAAACTAGTTTTCATTGGTTAAGAAGCAGGGATACAGTATGAGATTCAGCATTCCACTGCTAGGGAACTTTGAATCTGCTCTCGATTTCAAGCGAAAAACAACAGAGGTAGGATCGGAAGTAGTAAGAAGGGAGTAACCTCTGTGGGAAGAGAATGTGGGCTCAGGGAATCAGGGTATTGTAGAAGGGGAGCGGATACAAATACATTGATGGAGCAGGATGGGTAATTATATATTGGGAAATATGAGACAGACAAATATACAAACAGTTGAAATACACACTTTGAGCACAATGATAAACTTTGAGTGCAAATATAAAACTTGATAACAAATGTACAATATAACTTCAGGAAATGTAAAGATGTTACAAAATAAAATTGGAATGTATATATAAAGAATGTAAGTATATACATCTTCAAAGCGTATACAGTTTGATTTGAAACATATTTGGGTGCAAATACAGCATGCATCGAAACACAGAGTTTGATGCAAATGTTCAGTTTGAGCTTTGTTTGATTTTCAGAGATTAAAACAATTTTGTAAGATGAAAGATTAAATGTATTCATCATATATCATTTTAAAAATGACGAAAAACGTACAAACACCTTATCAGTTTTCTGAAAGATAACAAATGATTTGGATTTTTGTAATGACATTCAAAGAGTAAATAAGTTGATGAAAAGTTGAGCAATTTTTCAAGCAAACAAATTGTGTTTTCATTCATTATACAAAGGTCTTCAGTACTGCTAGCAAGATGTCATGTGGTATGTTAAACACTCATTTTCAAATACTTCCTCAAGAAAGATCTCTATTACCAATAAACCATCATGTAAGGACATAATCTTCAGTTGGTCTAAAAATTGAGTCACAAAGGCAGTGTTGGATACAAGGTTACCTTCCACAAATCATTAAAGAAATGTAAAATGAAATTACATGTAAGGAAATCGAGACCCATCTTCAGTTACTGAGTACTAAAATTTGGCAAACGGTCTAAAAGATATGACATTTTTGTCGCCCTCCATTTATTGCCAATTTCAGAATGTGCAGGAACTTAAAAAAACTACATATGAGATTCAATGTCTTTTCATAGTTACTCTCTCAGCAAAGTCAATTATTAAAAGTCGATATCAAATAATGTTTAAATATTCTGAAACTCATGGACTTTTACATTTTGGGGTATTCGACCTCAGCCCGAGTTGAGTGTAACACGAACAAGGATATGTATCAATGAACACAATTTTAAGAAACTGAAGAGTGGCCTCCCTTGATGTCTTCAAATTCAAGATGGAGGTCATCTAGGTAAATGGCTTGAGGATGATGAATGTCTGTTTTTGTCGTACGTTTTGTCATAACCTGAAAAAATATTGAGAAAACATTAATGTCAACAAATTTTATGTATAAAGATCAACAATCCCTATTGCACGCACAAGAACTGTCATATCAGAACAGGTTACATGGGAAGACATGATATGAGTAACCTTTGTGGAGACATATGTTTCAAATCATCCAATTGCTCCCTTTTTACAGAAGAAACAGTTATAACTGAGTTTGACTCACCATAAGGGAAATATCGGACAACCATTTGGATAGAGGTGTTGATCTTCAAGATTTTCACGGCCTGTTGAAAATCGAAGAATTTGTGTGAATAATTGAACAACTTTAACCCTTTTGTCATGGTAATGCAAGAGAGAACAGATATTTTCAAAAAAAGAGCCATGGACTCTGTAGCTAATCAGGTTTATATTGTTTAATGATGAAGACTAAAATAGATTTTTAGGTCCTGCCTTGAGGCCTTTATTTGGGGCACAACATCTACAATTTAGAATCCCCATTAGCGTCTGCACACAATATTACAGCCTTCTAGGTACATTTTTTCTGGAGAAAGTTGAAAATAGGTTTTTAGGTCATGGCCTGAGAGGCCTTTATTTGGGGCCCCAGGCCAGGGTCACAGAAACTACAATTTAGAATCCCCATTGGCCAAGGAGTCTGCACACAACTTTTCAGCTCTCTAGACCTTTTGGAACTGGAGAAGAAGATGAAAATAGGTTTTTAAGATGTTGGTACATACTTACTTCACTATGTTCAATACTCTCAAAGTCTATGTCGTTCACCAATAAAATCTGAAAATAAAGTTACATTAGAGCATTTGGATAACGTATTAACAATATTTTATAAATATCAGTACATACCATGCTAACCACAGTGAACCAACTCAAACTGTCCTCAAAGAATACTTCATTGTGGCCATGGCACTAGATTCTTCTTTTATATCAACGGAAATATTATTTGTACTGATAAATAATAAAGCTAAAAACTAAAATATAAACTTGCCCATGTTTTCATTCCAATAATCATCCATTATAATTAAGTTGATGTTTATAGATATAAAGCCTTAGTAAACATTAGTTGCTATGGTTACCTGATCTCCCTCCTGAAGGCCGAGTCTATCTGCCTCGCTGTTGGGCATCACCTGTATTAGAAAGAGAGAAACATATCCAATCACTGGGTAGTCCATTGCCTAGTATATTAACTACCACCCAGCCAATCAATAGTAATCTTCAGACAGGCCAGTTACAAAGAGGGTCAGCAAACCAAGTTAGCTTGTATTTTTAATAAAGTAAATTTCTTCACATCTGTGGGCATGTTAAAGTTAAAGAAGACTTTTGTCCTTATTCTCAAAACACTCGTAGATCTAAGAATTCTAAACTTTGATTGTGGTTGTTGTGAAATTTGTAGACAAATGTTTTGTGATTAGATTCTTTTGTTCAAAGCACAAATCTCACTGCCAGTGAAGACTAAAAGTTGTTTCATTTACTGGTCCAGTGATGTCAGTCTTTCTTAGAACGTTCAACCTGTAGCAATGCTAGATAAGCTCATAATTTAACGTTAAGGCAAAATTTAATGTTAGACTGCATTTGTCTGTGAGAAAATTGTAAATCATTAAGTCCTTACACATTAGCAGACACAAATCGGAGTCAGGGTAACTGGCAGGAACTAGGATGAAGTATTTTGCTTTTTTTTTAACCAGTTGTAATTTTAAACTTCTATATGACCAACCTTGGACACGTAGACACCGCAGTAATGCTCTCTCCCTCCACGGATGTTGAACCCAAGCTGGAACCAATGGAGCAGAACTAAGCGTCAAGTATAAAAAAACAAGTATATCTGAACAGAATTTATTCATCATTAGAAATAAAACCTTTGTCAAAACAATGAACTGCCATTGCAATTACTATGCAGTTTAACCATTCTGCCAAATTAGATCATTGTTTTGTTTTCTCCTTGTAAATGTCAATAGATAAATCCTGCAAACACACAAACCAGTAAAATAATATTTTAGAAAGATTTATAAAGTATTTTAGGTTCATCACTTCTGTAAATTATAGATCTTTCTAGAGGAATTAAGAAAATTAGGAAGAGAAAGTAATTACAGTTTCAGAACAAAATTCTTTAAGTCATACCTTTTGACATAATCTTTGTTAAATTTATGAATGTGTTAAATGGTTAATAGCTGATCAAAGATTTTTTTTGATGGGATAAAAACAAATACAGGCAGTAATCTGTGTTTATTTGGGAAACCAAGAAGTTAGGTGATGTTTAATGTCACAGACGTAGGTTATGTGGGAATATATTACTTGAGTAACTACTATAGGGTGTGAATCGGTGCATGAACTGACTTACCGCTTCTGATGTCTTGTCTCTAATAAGTTGAATTTTTCTGGGTAGGAAATGACGATGATCTGTGTTGTAGTCAGGATGATCCATTCTCTGAAAAAAAGAATATACATTATTACAGCTGAATGAACTCCTACAAATAACAATAGATCACCTCCTCAGACAAAGACCAAGTAAGAAAGCCCAAACCTCTGGTTTAAAACAGTGATTTTGAAGCCTAGAAATGTGAATAAGACAAATGTCCTGAGTGAGTGTCTGGCAACAGGCCATTGGCCTGAAGTTCTTCAAATACTTAAATCTAATGAAATTATTAAACTAAAATTATTAATGATAGTTCATGCTGCAACTTGTATCAAAGGTTTAGTAAACTTTTAAACTTTCACAGATTAATTACTCTTTGATAGGAAAGATAAATATTCATGTAGAAATAACATTAGAATTATTGATCAGCCTCAATGTCCTAAGTCAAGAGAAGTTAGTAGGTCATTTGAAAATGTAATAGGCCAATGGCCTGTAGCAATCTGAATCCTTGTAAAACCTGCTTAATTGAACCAGGTTTTGTTCACTTGTGTGTACAATATTCCATATGATTAATAATGATTAAATATGATTAAATTTTGCACGTCAAATGAACTGATTTTAATACATATTTGATACTGTTACAAATATGTTTTGCAGTAAGGTGAGATGACTCTCGATTTAACACCACTTACAAGAGTATTTCACTTATATCACGGCTGCTAGTATTATTACAAGGAGAAAGTCAACAAAATCATTGTAGCTATGCATTTCGGTGAAACATTCGAGCATCAGCTGAAACTAGTGAACCATGGGTGGTACCGTACTGAAATTCAATGAGTGCACTCAATACTTACTGCATATAGAACAGTTTTCTACTGCAGCCAAAGCTGCCAAGCCCCTGGCGGGATTCGAATCCCAGACATCTTGATCCAAAGCAAAATGCGCTAACCACTGAACTATCCTGTCCCCAAATATGTATTGAAATCTATTCATTTGATTGGCAATTAACATTTAATCACTCATTTTGGATTTGTTAGATTCATTCTTATTTTACCGTTTGACAGTAAGGGAACTCAGTAAGTTCTTCGTTAAGTTGAAAAGGGTAATGAGACGTTACATAACTCACGACTACCGAGATAATGGAGATTATCTGACTTATGCATGGTATTCAGTGATAATTCATGGCACAAACATTTTCAAAAGATAATATCTCAAAAACATCTTTCGTTGAATAAATTCTCTGAAAAAACACAAAATCATAAAGACAAGCTTTAGCTTAATGCTCTAACTAGGATACGCATCATTTTAACAACTGACAGTTTCAAAGTAACACTTCATGAGAATGAGATTTGTGCTGATCGAAAACTGAACAATAATAATATGAAGTCGTTTTACCTCAGCATATGATATCCATGGCGGGGGCGGTTCGTAGGGGGGCAACCTTGGCATATTCTCCAAATCATGCATATCATTTGGGTATTCTGACAGCATTGTCTTTGATATTTTTGACAAGTGAATGTAACGAAACGTTGCCGTTCACTTCCTACAGACAACACCGGAAGTTTATGTTGTTACGGATATCCTACTTCCCAACGACTAACGTTATAGCACTATACTTGCTGAAGCATCTCGTGGATTTTGATTTGTCTTACTTTCCGATTTCATTTCAAGTCAATAAATCCTACTTGATATTTATATTTGTAATAGTTTTGAGCAAATATGCGAATGGCATTTGGAAATGGTATACATAAGAAAACAAGATTTTCTGGATAGCAACTTTATGAAAATACACGAATGAGTCCACCTGATGAAGGATTCCACATTTACATACATGTATACGCCGAACGAAACGTCGTTTATCTTCACAATGAATTAGTTGTTATCCCGAATATCTTGTTACCTTTTGAACAAATGCATACCATTCTAAATTGAGACTACTTCAAACAATACACAATTACAACAATATACATTTTTCAGCAGTTCATTCAAAGAGCAATACGATCCAACAAGGGACAAGTACGATATGCATGCCATTTAGATAGTGAACAAACTTAGCACTGTTATATTACGGTATTTGCAATAGCAAACATTTCTTTTATTTTTTTCCCGATCAAGTCCATGGCGGGATTCGAACTCACGACCTCTGAGCCAGACCAGACACCAGTCATCAGCACTGACTGTTACAACAGCTTATCCATCGAGCCACCGAGACTTCCCCTGTGGATGTACGCTACAACAGAACAGCTAACGAAGTGCAGCAAGGCTTAAATTAGATAGTGATTGAGATTGGCGAGAGTTATGACTTGCAAGGAAAGTTGGCAAGTCGAGCGCACCAATCACACTTGATATTGACTTATTTGTCTCTGGAACTAATACCGTCATTGGCATAATGATAATTTCAAAACAGGCTTACTTTTGACGTTTGTTCACGCAGCCTTTTCCAGAACTATAACATCTCCTTCTTTTTTTTTTTCGTAATTTCATCATGTATCAAGATAACAGATGTGCTCGATTAGAGTTTATGTATTTTCAACTATTTTGTAATACTATATGTTTTTATTAAAAGTCGTGTAGAATAGATGATCTATAATTGAATCCGATGTTCAGACATCAGTGGCGTAGGAACGGTTTTTGGGGTGGGGGGCCCAATTTTTTTACTTGAGAGCGGGGGGCGGATCGAGCTTGGGTCAGAATACCCCGTCTGTGCTTCTCAGGATGGTGATCTAAATCATTTTGGATGGGGTTTAAAGCGTGTTTTACTGATTATTTAAATTTACAATCACGTGACCTTGCTTTAGGGCCCAAAAAAAGTCACGTGACCTTACTTTAGGGCTAAAAAAGTCACGTGACCTTACTTTGGGGCCAAAAAAAGTCACGTGACCTTGCTTTTGAAGCCAAAAATGTCACGTGACCTTGCTTTTGAGGCCTAAAAAGTCACTTGACACAGGTGTGGCTGTAAAAAATCGATTTTATGTCAAGAAAATACACCAAATTGTACCTAGATCAAATCAGAAATGAACATTTGAAAATGTGTTTGAACTGAAACATGCACCTGAATAGAATAAGCACCGTTAACACATTTTTAAAGGCGGAAATTTAAACAAATTATAATAGAAATAATTCATTTTGAGAGAAAGGACAGTATGTCCTAGCTGTGAAAGGGACAGAGACCTATACTCGCGAGATAGTTGAAAGTTAGCATGTATCATATTCCTAGTTCTTTTGTTCTTAATATTTCGGATAATAATCATTACAAATGTTTAATCTGCATATGCTGCGTTTACACTAGGCCACGATTAGTCCATAATCGCAACAATTTGGAATTTCTGAGTGCTTGTGTTAGGGTACTCAGGACCATATAGTTGTAATTGAAAGCTAAGGGATATGTATGAGCTTCAATATTTGAATCAAGACAACGGAAGTCACGATAAAATGGAAATAAAATAGGATTGAAATAAAGTCGACAAGTTTTACTTGTTCCAGAAACGGAGAAAGAACATTCATATCTCAGTTCGATCAGAATTAATCCTGAAATAGCATCCAAAATGACATATTGTTTGAAAAATTACAATTCATAATCCAAGAGACCAATACAAAGACTTTTCATTCTGTAGAAGGTCATAAAACCATGACACCCAAAAGTTACCAAATCTATTAATTATAATCCCCACTTGCCAAGGTGCCTGTACACAGAACTTCAACTTTCTAGAGTTACTGGTTCTGGAGAAAAAGACAAATATAGTCCTTGAGTTTGTGGCCCCTGAGGACCTTATTAGGGATCAATAGGTCACCAAACATATGAATCAGAATCTCTGCTTGCCAAGCTAACTGCGCTAATGATTCCAGTTCTCTGGAATCAGTGGTTCCGTAGAATAAGACGAAAATATGTTTTAATGCTGTGGTTCCTTGGGCCCTTATTAATCAAGATACCCATGATCTAAGGAGTGACATTAGGAGTATGTACACGAGATGCCAACTGTCTGTAGTCACTACAGAGCTGGTTCTAGAGAAGAAAGACGAAATAGGTTTTTGAGGTCAGGTCTGATGAGCTAAATACGTTTTCAGAAGTGGCCAATGTTGCCCTTACTAGGGGTCACATGGTCACCAAATGTACAATTTCAATCCCAAATGTCTTAGGAGTCGATATTTCAACTTTCTAGCTCTTACTTCTGGAGAAAAAGCCTAAAATAGGTTTTTTGGGCCATGGCATCTGAGGACCACCAGGGCCACAAACTCGGCAATTTAAGATCCCCATTTTCCGATTTTTGAAACGTATTAAAAACGTATCAAAGCACCCTCCTCCCACCAAACACAGCTATAGGAACAACATTCTTTTCAATTTCGTCTGAAAATTGGGGTTGCCATGTCGTATTTTCACTAGAAGATGCTGTAGGATCAAAATTTTCATCCATATAAGTGTGAAGAATAGGGTGAGGACTCGTCATATTATCTGTTTCTGAAAAAAATAGTATGAGAAAAGAAATTTTCTTCAAAATTGACACAGAATTTTTGCTCCTAGAAGGCGGTATTGAATTTGTTTCGTGGGTGAAAAGTGGGGGGGCCGTGCCCCCCCAGGTTCAGAAGTGGGGGGGGGCCCGGCCCCCCCCGGGCCCCCCCTGTTCCTACGCCTATGGACATGTAAGTCATCATTACTTGTGACATAATTTCCAGTTGTCACAGTCGGAAACACGTATCTCAAATAAATAAATAAATGTGATGGATAATCATAAACTAAACGATTTGATAAACCTATATACTAAACGATTTGATAAAACGGTCTAAAATAATTGAAGCATCCATGATAACAAATATCATTTAAAAGTACTTGCAAGGGTTACTGTGAATTGAAGACGCATTTACTGTATATAATCATGTTTGTTTCATTATTTCTATTTTGTCTTGTTTGTGTATTCTTTGCGTATTCTGTTGTTACTGGCGAGATATTAAAAAAAACAAAGCTTTGCTTATTTACCAAACTAGATTCATAATTGAATAAAAATACGTTTAAACCATAAACATATGTCAACACATGTTCAAAATACTTTTTGTCACTTTCTTGATACCGGTGTTAGTATATTTTATGAATCCTGGCGTCGAGATCTATTACAATTAGTTGCGTAGTTTTTCCATATTCCAAAAACAATATTTCAAAAGGGATACGGACGGAACGGCGACACGGCAAAACGGCGACAAAAGTATAGTTGAAACGGCGACAAATTGGACGGAGCGGCGACATAAATGGGTTGGACTAAACGGCGACACCAAAAATATTAATTTTCACTATCATTGATATATATGAACGTTTGTATAACATAAATATAATTCATTTTTCAAAACGATGATATGGCAATAAATGACGTTGTCGACAGAAGCTCCGTTTCAAATTGTTTTACTATAATAAGTTGTAACGCTAGTATGATCCAAATTTCCCAGATATCAGTGCGACTAGCTCAATAACTTCCTCTTTACAATATTGGCCACCATGGCGGTCGGGAAAAATAAACGACTGACTAAAGGCGGCAAAAAGGGTGCCAAGAAGAAGGTGTACGTTGATAATTTTCAAAGATATTAATTCTTCATTCATTTCTTAATGAAATGCAATGTACTTGTTGGTTGATCGGCATGTAAAACCTTTGCTTCAGACGGATTTCGATTCGTACCCTACGATGTCCACATGACTTTCCTGTTTATAAATGCCTAAAGTTCTGTTAAGTTCATGACAAAATTTTCCAAAATTTATCTTTCTGTTCAAAATAACAGGTGATCATTTCAATGTCTACAGAACCGAACACTTTCATGTACAAAAATCTTTGTTTCATCTTCTTACCCTGCTTCCATAATGGGAAATATTTCATATTTGGTCCATCACTATCGGGTCAAACTACAGACTATTATAAACTTATGTCATGAGCAGGTTGGGGAAACCCTGAAATCGGCGTATAATACGTCAATCGGCGTATAATACATCAATCGGCGTATAGAACCATACGTCGATCGGCGTGTTCTGAAGATTTTGGCCAGATGATTAACGTACGCCGTTTTCCGGGTATTCGGCAAGTGCCTAATCAAACACGCCGTTTAGCACGATGCCGATTATATGCAAGTTTTCACTTGAAACCCTCGAATTATTGACTTTGAAGGCAATAAACATCACCACGGTACAGTTCTAAAGTATTCAAAAGCGAAATAACAACACAAAAACAACCCTAACTATCTAAAACTCACACGACCTGCAACACGAACTTTTCATCGTCTTGTCCTCTCAAAACCGGAACTTGTACTAGTCGATAAATTAGCGTATTTGATTTGCAATTAAAAAATTAGTCAGTTTCGCTTGGAAAGTATGGTGGCCGAGAATTAAATGCTGCCACCATCTTTGCGGAAGTTTGACGTCACCTTTGCCATGGATTTTTGCATTGAAGTCGTAGTTATGACGTCAAACTTCCGCAAAGATGGTGGCAGCATTTAATTCTCGGCCACCATACTTTCCAAGCGAAACTGACTAATTTTTTAATTGCAAATCAAATACGCTAATTTATCGACTAGTACAAGTTCCGGTTTTGAGAGGACAAGACGATGAAAAGTTCGTGTTGCAGGTCGTGTGAGTTTTAGATAGTTAGGGTTGTTTTTGTGTTGTTATTTCGCTTTTGAATACTTTAGAACTGTACCGTGGTGATGTTTATTGCCTTCAAAGTCAATAATTCGAGGGTTTCAAGTGAAAACTTGCATATAATCGGCATCGTGCTAAACGGCGTGTTTGATTAGGCACTTGCCGAATACTCGGAAAACGGCGTACGTTAATCATCTGGCCAAAATCTTCAGAATACGCCGATCAACGTATGGTTCTATACGCCGATTGACGTATTATACGCCGATTTCAGGGTTTCCCCAACCTGATGAGGAATGGTTGAGTTTATTAATAACATTAAAGATAGGTTCTATTGGTATGCTTTTTAGGAGGACATTCCTGTTTACACACATTATTGAACATGATAAATAAAAATATTGCACAATCCAGTTGTAACATTACAGAGGGAAATGTTTTGATGACTTTACTTTACTTTACAAGTAAGATAATAACAAACATTCTTAAGGAAAACTGTGTTACAAGTGCTTTACTACGACATAACAAAATATTGATGTTGTTCAGTAGTTTTGTTGGGGCAAGAAAGCGCAGTGGTTAGCGTGTTCGGCTTCGGATCAAGAGGTCTGGGGTTCGAATCCTGCCAGGCAACTTTGTCGGCAGTAGAGAACTGTTCTACATGCAGTAAGGTTTGGGTGCAATGCTACACTGAATTTCAGCGTAGTACCACCCATGGTTCGCTAGATCCAGCCGATGCTCGCAGGTTTCACCGCAATGCAAAGCCACATGGCGCTGCGGACTTTCTCCCTGCCATAATACTAGCAGCCGCGATATAAGTGTAATATTCTTGAAAGCGGTGTTACTTTGTGGATATTCTATCAATACATAATGTCATTTGTTTCATTAAAATCTGATCAAAATAGTTTAAAAAAAAACAAAAAAAAAACCTTCATTCTTCTCCTTTCACATAATATGCAATAATAGATTGAGGATACTCTATTAGAAAATTTATTAAGTAATTGTCAGCAATACTGCCTGTAGTTTTATAGGCTGTTAAATGTAGACTAGATTATAAATAAATCTTCTGAAGATGCCAATTTTGAATACTCCAAACATTCCCTATATGAAAACTGTCTTAAAAGATAATAGTAGCCATGTTTTGTGACATCTTGATTGGTATATTGGTTTTGAGAAGGCATACTGTTTGATGACTTGTTTTGGATTTGACGATTTTAAGGTATTTATCTGCTCCGAATCGGCTTTCTAAAATATTTTTAAAACTTTAACGTCTTGTAAAGTTACATGTCTTTCAAATATCAGCAGTCGATGCAAGCATTGCATAATGTAATGTCATATCTAAATGATTTTATCTTGATTAAAGCTGAATATATTTTATTGAATTAAAAATAAAATTATTTTACTGAGGATTACTAAGTTGTATCTATTTTTGTTTTGCAGTGTCGACCCCTTCGCAAAGAAGGACTGGTATGACGTGAAGGCCCCTTCCATGTTTGCAGTCCGCCAGATAGGCAAAACTCTTGTAACAAGAACACAGGGAACAAGTAATATGATTTGCAGTGATTTAGTTAATTATTAAGCATGGAAATGCTTAACAAGTTTCCATCGATTAAACCCTAACTCACCTCACCTAATCATTAAGAAGTTAAACTAGTACTACAGTATTTGAAAGTTTTTTTAAAAACAATTTGGAGTTGACCTGTATTTGGCTCTGGACTGAAATATTTAGTAATGAATTTTAAAAAAAAGTTCCCCTGTTGGGTATATTTCTAGGTAGTGAATTTTTGTAACAAAATATTTTTTAAATTTCAGAAATTGCCTCTGATGGTTTGAAGGGACGTGTGTTTGAAGTTTCTTTGGCTGATCTTCAAAATGACGAGGTTACGTTTAGAAAGTTCAAGTTGGTCGCGGAGGAAGTTCAGGGTCGCAATGTCCTGACCAACTTCCACGGCATGGACTTGACACGTGACAAGCTTTGCTCCATGGTCAAGAAATGGCAGGTAATTATAAAGTAAAAAGAATTGAATCAATAAATGACTCATGACACTTAGATAATCGTGAAAGTTTGTTGAAATTGCAGAAATATCCCTTTCTGTGAATTTTCCTTGAATTTAGCCCTGTCCATTACTGGTTAGAAGCTTTGCATGATGTTTACGGCATTAACGCAATAGTATTTCATAGTCTGATTAAAATCGACCTTGTTCCGAGGAATAATTTTGCATCTGCCGGGATACGAACAGGTTTTGTAGATTCCTCGCGACAAGGTCTGAGAACAACCCGTATAGGCGTGTGTTCAGAACCAGTTTAGCGCAGCCAAAACCCAGTAAAAAAGCTGACCAATCACATCATAGTATTTAAACGGTTGCTGTTTTGAAAGCATTCGGAATAGACAAAAGGATAGCTGTTTGGAGTTATCTGCCCCTAGTTTCTCGCACCGAAAGCATTTGTTGTGCATCTTTTGATTGGCTAGCTGAATTGCGCCCGAACACGCTAGTGTACGGGGTGCTTTCAGACGGTTTGGCGTGGAAACCCACGAACGATACGAGTTCGTATCCCGGTAGACGCACTATTTTGCAATTTTTATTCCACAGAAAAACGTCGATTTTAATCAGACTGGTATTTCATAGCATCTATAGATTTCTTATAATAAGCTTTCAAAAATATTTATACTGCTAGTTGCTTTAGAAAAGTTCTCTACAGAGCTTAACGTAACACCAGACCAATGATGACATTCGTGCACCACGCTGATTGCCATTGAGGATTTGCCTACCCACTGAATCTTGTCTGAGGTCTTGTATTTCTATATGTGCAAATTAATAATCATTTATTTTTCCATATAGATAACCATGAGGTCAACTGTACGCATTGAAATAAGCCATGCAATTACTGTCACAGAAGTTTAAAGCTTAATGCAATGCATTTATATTTATGCTTAAAAGACCTTATCTCAGAAAATACAATAGATTATCACATTCATAGTTCAAGTAAATGATTTGTACGAGGTTATGATGACAATAGACTGGAAGATATTTCACCCACAAATAAGTCTATGCATGGGATACCAGGATAGTATGAAACTCATATTCTACCTGTCTTTAACAAGAACAGCACCAGATTTTTTTGTAAAATGTAACTGATTTATCCAGCATCTCCTTAAGTGACTTTTAGATAAATATTTCTCAAGATTGTAGTCATGTTTGATCATAGAATAAAATTCAAGAGCTCCATATGGATATATTGTGGTTCAATTCATGACATCGGCAACATTTCTAGAAGGAAGTTTATCACTAGTTTGGACATCTATGCATAACCAAACCATACGGTACTTGCAAAAGTCTCCTTATTATGAAACCAAGATTTCATTCCCTTGTAAGTCAAATCTTTAAGCATTTCATAGCACTATCTAATTAGTGGTTGACGGCACTTGACGCCTGTTCCAAACTGCAAGTATTTTTACATTGACATAAACTTGACAGTTATTACTGTCTAAGACTCTTGTTTGGGGTTTAATTCCCTAAAACAAATTCCTGAAATTGCTGAAGGATCCTTAGACTTTCTTGTAAATTTAACCTTATTCTCTCAAAGACTGCATAGCATTAACGTAACATCAGACCAGTGATGACATTCGTGCACCACGCTGATTGCCATTGAGGATTTGCCTACCCACTGAATCTTGTCTGAGGTCTTGTATGTTTATATGTGCAAATTAATAATCATATATTTTTCCATTTAGATAACCATGAGGTCATCTGTACGCTTTAAAATAAGGCATGCAATTACTGTCACAGAAGTTTAAAGCTTAATGCAATGCATTTATATTTATGCTTAAAAGACCTTATCTCAGAAAATACAATACCAGATTATCACATTCATAGTTAACAAGTAAATGATTTGTACGAGGTTATGATAATAGACTGGAAGATATTTCACCCACAAATAAGTCTATGCATGGGATACCAGAATAGTATGAAACTCATATTCTACCTGTCTTTAACAAGAACAGCACCAGATTTTTTTGGTAAAATCGAACTGATTTATCCAGCATCTCCTTAAGTGACTTTTAGATAAATATTTCTCAAGATAGTAGTCATGTTTGATCATAGAATACAATTCAAGAGCTCCATATGGATATATTGTGGTTCCATTCATGACATCGGCAACATTTCTAGAAGGAAGTTTATCACTAGTTTGGACATCTATGCACAACCAAACCATACTTGCAAAAGTCTCCTTATTATGAAACCAAGTTTGCATTCCCTTGTAAGTCAAATCTTTAAGCATTTCATAGCACTATCTAATTAGTGGTTGACGGCACTTGACGCCTGTTCCAAACTGCAAGTATTTTTACATTGACATAAACTTGACAGTTATTACTGTCTAAGACTCTTGTTTGGGGTTTAATCCCCTAAAAAAAAAATCTTGAAATTGCTGAAGGATCCTTAAACTTTCTTGTAAATTTAACCTTATTCTCTCAAAGACTGCTAAGCATTAACGTAACATCAGACCAGTGATGACATTCGTGCACCACGCTGATTGCCATTGAGGATTTGCCTACCCACTGAATCTTGTCTGAGGTCTTGTATGTTTATATGTGCAATTTAGCAAATTGTAACCTCCAAGGTAGGATTATTTCCTATAAAGTCTATAAAGTGTAGTTTTAAATTTAAATTTAGACTTCGAAAATATTATCTATCTCGAGTGCTAACTGAACACCAGTTCAAATTACTGGTAAAATGGAAAGGAACCATGAAAGTGTTTTACCAACAAAACTTTCTAATTTGCGTTACCAAATGTGCAACATACTTTATTATTTACTAAGTTATGGATTTTAGACAGTATTCAATAATAGTTGGTTAAAAATGGGTTTATTTCAACTACAACATTTTGATAAGGATAAAGAAATCCATTGAAAATTTTGTTTTACAATTAACAATAGCTTCAGCTGATAGTGTTTTTGTTTGATTATTGGATAATCAAATACATGTCTGACCTATGATGACATCGTGCACCACGCCGAACATCATTGAGGATTTGCCTACCCACTGAATCTTGTCTGAGGTCTTTCTTTCACATGTTTCTTGCATTTTTGTCACCTGGTAATTTTACTATTGGCCGATATTTTTATGCATATTAAATTGACAAATTTGATGTGCATTTTAATGCATTTCTCTATTCCGATATTCATATATTTGTTAATAAATTAGAGATGAACTACTGAATCCTTTAATGCATTCATACATTGCGTTCGGTTTCACATATTTACCTGACAGTGTTGTTCCTAGAGGGGGTCCTGGGGACATTTCCCCACCTTTTTGGCTAGGTGCCCTTAAAATTTGGAGAAGTAGGATACTTTACCATTGAAAAGGGTCCCACTTGTTCAGAAATGGCCACAATGACCCCCTCTGTTCACCTAGGAACAACACTTCCTGATATTGAGATGCAATAAAAGTATTTTGTGATTGCAGCTGAGGGTCATTTGGACTCATTTCGTAGAGGATTCGCTGCGATACTGCCAATGCAGTGTCAAACAATAACTCGCTCGGAGCGAGGAGCTACCATATGTTCTAAGCAAGAATTGTTTGTTTTCAGACTCTGATCGAGGCCCATCTGGACGTGAAGACGACAGACGGTTACCTCCTCCGAGTCTTCTGCATTGGATTCACCAAGAAGAGGGCCAATCAGGTCAAGAAGACCTGCTACGCTCAGCACACACAGGTCAGTGAGGCTAAAACCTGGTCACTCTAGTTGAAGGAATAGTTTTACAGTTGATTCTGTGGTTACAATCCTGTGTATGGTTATACTAAAGTCTAAATGCTTGAAGTCGTTTGAAACATAGGTACCGGAAAGTGATGAGCATGCATAAGTGATATGAAACCAAGATTTACAAATGGGTAATATCTCCTTGGATAAATATATTCCATTGAAAAATACCCTACTAAGGTGTTCCTAAAATGCTTGAACTTGAAGTTTGTTTGAAACATAGGTAACTGAAGTTGGAAAGTGATGAGCTTAAATGATGTCGATGTTCAATATATCTTTTCCATTGAAAAATACCTTTCTCGTACTGTCACATTTTAAAGAGGGCAGAAAAAACCCACAAATTTAATTGACCTTCATGCTGAAACCGGTCAGTTGAATACCAGCAACTTGTTACTGTCAGTAGATTTTAGAATTAGTCTTTGGGTTAAAACTGGATTAAATTCTGTCTAACTTTCACAATGATTACAATATGTACTATATTAGCTGGTTTTATTTTTTTTTAGTTAAGTCGGCTTCAGGTAGGGGTATCCGTCCCCTCTAGGAATGTCACAATTCAGGGTCCCGTTCACAAAGCAATCGTAGAGTTAATTGTAACCCATTCCTTTAACAATTGTTTTGAGAAACGGCACCCAGAAGCATATTATGGAAGAATATTGCTTGAAACATTGTAAATTTGCAGAAAAGCTTGTCAAATCATGTGGTGTGAATGTTATTCAATACTCAATCTTTCACCTAATTCATAATGAAATATTAACATGAACACTATACATCCTTTGAAATTCAAAGAATTTACCTGTGAATCTGTTTAATGATTTATTGAATTACATCAAGTTTGTCCGCTAATTTCAGATCAAGGCCATCAGGAAGAAGATGCTGGAGATCGTAACAAGGGAGATAACCTCCAATGACATGAAGGAAGTAGTAAACAAGCTGTGAGTCAGTTTATGAATATTTTTACACTCGCACAAATGATAGCAACATACGCATTCAAAGAAATAGAAATGACAGTACTGAAGTAGCAAGATATTTCATCATTTAGTATGAGGTTTTTCGATACGTAAGTTTGATTGTGCATGTTGGTCAGCCGGTGATGAGTTGTGCACCACATTAAGTTAACATCTGAAGATTTGCCTTACAAACTTACCACTGAACTGATCTGAGGCAGTCTCATCAGTGTAAAAGCTCACTGACATACAGAAATAAACCAATACAGTTTCTGATCTGTCGCCATTGCATCAACTGATAGGAAAGCCAAATAATCATGTGATATATTTGCTTCTCATCCTGCACCATTACAACTCTTTGCAAATCTGTATCTTCAGGATCCCAGACAGCATCGGAAAGGACATTGAGAAGGCATGCCAAGGAATCTACCCACTTCATGATGTGTATGTCCGCAAAGTCAAAGTACTGAAGAAGCCTAAATTTGATGGTAAATAGTTTTTATTACCTTTTGGCCACACTGCCCTCTGTGGTCGTGTTTTCTGCTAATGGCTGCAATGTGTTGTATCCAATTTGAAATCTCTTTGATTCATCTATATGTGTAACATGTGTTTATGTAGTGAAACAGTACACTATCTATTTGTGTAACATGTGTTTATGTAGTGAAACAGTACACTATCTATTTGTGTAACATGTGTTTATGTAGTGAAACAGTACACTATCTTATTTGTGTAACATGTGTTTATGTACTGAAACAGTACACTATTTGTGTAACATGTGTTTATGTACTGAAACAGTACACTATCTATTTGTGTAACAGTGTATGTATATGAAGTGACAAACTGTATCACATGTGACACTAATGTTGTATAACACTCCTCCTTGCAGTGGGCAAGCTGATGGAGCTCCACGGTGAGGGCGGAAGCAGCTCTTCCAAGCCAGTGACGAGTGAAGGTGGCGAGAATGTTCCCAGACCAGAGGGATACGAACCTCCAGTCCTTGAATCTGTGTAATATCGACATTGAATAAATTACTGGAGGACATCTCTTGTTGCTTTCATTCGAATATCGAAGATGTTGAAGCATGAGATCAGCCTGAAACTGTTTCTCAATTCAATCGGTACAATCGGCCTCAACTTCCCCAATGCAAGGCAAGGCATAACTTTTGCCAGTCTCCATTAATACTGGCTGATTTAAGCCTTGTAGTATTTCCCTCGCTTTGCCGAGCCAAGATAGTGGATCGCTGCACCTGAAATGCATAGTAGGCCCGAGTTCCTAACAGATCTAAAGGAAATACTGCAAGGCCTAAATCAGCCAGTATTGGAGATTGGCAAGAGTTATGCCTTGATTTGGGAAGTTGAATTGGCCTCTGCTTTCTTTGGTTTTGATTGTACCGGTATGGAAATCTGTCCTGCTCGATCAATGTATCTGCACAAAGTTGCTACGATTCCCTGATTGTGAGGCAGCTTTTGTCTTGTATCAAACTGAAAGTTGCAGCCAATGCAATGTCTTTTCAAGTCAATCAAGTGACGGATCAACACTCCCATTAATTGGGCTGAATATAGCAATGAAGGCTAAATGTGCATACTTGATTAGAGATTGTAGGAACTTTGTGGATACAAATACCCTGATGACGGATGAAACAAGCCAAGCAACTTTTGAATTGACTGTCCTAAAACTATCATTATGCTCACATCTTACTGCTAGTATCCGTGCCATGGTCACAAACTGAATATTGAGATGTGGTGTCGGAAGTTCAAGATACTAGTCGTCCCACATCTATAAAATTTAACAAGCCGCTCTCATGATGCGGTCTCATGATTGTCGTCGCCATACTTCTTACGGCCAAGATAAGGCCATTTGTCACACCTAAATGTAACGCTAATCTTTTACTCGATTGTACCACTGTCCACACAAGGTGTTTGATATTGACACTTCCTACTCCTCGCGAACGTTGAATGAAAGTCGCAAACAGATGCACACTCCTAGTGCACTGAATAGTTCCAAATAACATTTTGTGTCAAATTTTATTTATTTTGGAATAAGTATGAACTAACTTCACGTGACCCAAGAAGGGTCTATTTCATTATGGCTGAAAGATGCTGGAAATCAAAATTCTGTCTCCTTCCATTCTAACATTCTTCCATCACCCAAACTGGAAGTAAAAAAAAATCTGTCGAGTAACTTGAAGCGATGAGTCTTTTGAAATTGCAGTCTCATCTAAGTCGGATCGAACATAACACTTGTACACAAATGTAGCGAGGTATGAATGATTTAATTACTGAAATTGTTATTTGGGATTTAATATTACTATGTGGTTGCTTCATGTGTTGGCAATGACTGTCTGGAAATATGAACAATGGTTTGCCATTTCCTAATGACACTGAACAACACTATTTTGGGCAAACTAATGTCCGAGAAATCAAACAAATCAGCTTGAACACAAAGCATGGACACATGCTACTTGGCTCTGTACAGTAGAAGTCCTGCAACTTCCAGGTCCGATGAACTGATAGGAGTATCGTGTGACAATTTTGTTGAGTTGGAAATTTCTGTAAGAAGCAAAGCTTTCCTTGAAGAGATGCCTTGATATTGTTGAGCATCAGCTCAACTTAAAAGGAGGGTTCTATCGGGGTATTTTTTGTGGAAACGAAATTCGGGAGGATATTCCTGTTTACACATGTTATTAATACAGAGTGAAATTGAAAGATACTAATGAAGGTAACATTTTGATGACTTTATATTTCAACTTTATAAACACAAGCACACATTTGTTCAAAAGTGAAACAATGAGAACTTAAGCCATTCATTGGCGCTGCGAGTTGGGAAAATTTCACTACAGCTTTGTGTTCCTCTGTGAATACTCTATCAGTGTATGTCTTTAGTTATCAAAAATGTTACAAATTGGGTACAATATAGCGTTTTCATTTCACGTAATGCAAAATATCCAAGATGGCGACAGAACCCTACCTTTTAAAGCCATGCCTGGCAGAGATTGAATTCATTTCATTCTTCATTCTTAACGAGATTCCCTGAGCAATATAAACCAGTCTTGTTAACAGTCCCATTTTCACACTCTCAAGTATGACGAAGTTCTCAACTTCCCAATGCAAGGCATAACTCTTGCCAGTCTCCATTACTGGCTGATTTAGGCCTTGAAGTATTTCTGTGCTTAGAAATCCAGGCCCACTATGCATTTCTGGTGCAGCGATTCACTATCTAGGAACAACAAAGCCACTGGATTAATTGTTCATATTTGAATAGTTTATGATCCTATAGAAATACCTGCCATATATTTAATGGGGAACAAATGTAACATTATCATATATTTAGGATGACACTGTCTGCTGTAGTACAAGTTCTTGACCTTATTTCGAGAGTCCCTTGCGAGATTCAAATCCACACCCTAAGAATCAGGCACCAACTACCAGCACTGACTGTACCAACTGCTTATCCATTCTGCCACCATGACATGCATCATTCTTGAAACCGGTAAACTTGAATTCAGTACTGGAAACTTCAAAACCTGACTCCCTTCTTGAGAGGCGCAGTCAATAAGAATTGGAATCTTGAAAAAGAATCCACAGTTTAATATCACAGTGTGATGTCATCATGGATTAACTCCATCCTGTCTTAGGGTGTAACATATATATGTTCCACTCCACTTTCATACCCTGGGTGCAAAGCCAGCTCAGACCTTTGCGAGGTGACAAATAGTTTTCTCGCCATGGTTTGTGATATAATCTACCGGTAAGCCAATCACAGAGAGCCTTTTAATATGAAGTTGGCTTTCGCACTTCGCCTTGTCTCTCGCAAATGGCGACTTCCTTAAATGAGCGAGCTGAAATTGAAGAGTTTTTTCTGTCAAATTGTCTCAAAATCGAAGAGTTTTTTCTGTCAAATTGTCTCAGACGAAGACTAATGTACTTGACCGCCTGTATGCTTGTGAAGTTGTTATCTTACCGGTTTTGAGAGATCGGTATGATATCCCCAGTGATCCACTACAAAGAATGCAGGCGGAAGCCTGCGAACTGGGCGTCCCATCTTAATTACCGGGTATGCCGACTCGCCTTTCAAGTGCTTTCATTGGTTGACCATTTTTAGATTATTCCTCGATCATACGTCAACTCGCGAAGGTCTGAGCTGACTTTGCACCCAGGGTATGAAAGTGGAGTGGAACGTATACGTTATACCCTGAGACAGGATGGGATTAACTCAGAATAAAAAACAAACAGTTAAATCAATATTAATACAATTTTATTAACATTCACAATTATGTGAAAGCATTGACTCGGGGGGTGTATGTATTTACGTGCAGAGTAGAAATAGATACTTACATCGATCAGAAAGGTGTATTTACAATAAAAACCTGATCAATGACCCAAAATTAGACTCAAATACTGAGTTAAAAACAACAAATGTAAAAATATACTTTGATAAATAATTTATGAAATTTAGGTGTTCACGATATCATTCATCCATTCTAAAAAGGTTTCAGGGCTATTTATTTTCTTTCAATATCTGAGTACAGAACATACTGGCATCATTGCCTGGAACCAGTGGCACTGTTGTAAGGCTGTTCAAGTGATTTAGGTCATGACAATTTTTAATAACTCACACAAATCATTCCAAAATATATGAATTGCATACTGACCAACAGAATTCCAAGACAAGAATAAGAAAATTTGACAAAAATATTTCATTTTGAAGTAAAACAATTCAAATACTTCATGAATGAAGAACAAAATGATTTGCATCATTTATAAATAAACATTGACAAGATTTTTAAACAAGCAATAAATTGATGATTGCAGATTCCAAATCCAATTAAAAGTCACATCACATATCAATATTTTGATTAAACAAAATTTAAAACATTTCCTTGCGAACAGTGAAGTTGTCAGTATGAGAAATGAAGGCAGGTCAGAATATTCAGCAAACCATAGGCAAGATTTTAACTGATATTAGGAGAATTATTATCCAGAGACTATGAAAAATACTTTAATATTAAGATTCAGAGCCCAGATTTCAAACTTATTTTAGGCACAGTCAATGGTTACCATGTCATGCTGACGATACTTTTAAATACTCATCCAAGAGATAAGATTTAGAAGTTTTATTAAGAAAATGGATGGATACCCAAAGCAACGAAATCTACCTTCACATAGCCATTGAAAGGTCGCTTGGACATGAATCGAAACTATTGTTCTGATATCAATATTGTGATGTGATCTAATATAATTAGATTTGGACAAAATGACTGCAGAGGACTGTAAACAAACACGGGACCAATATTACAACTCTCCTTTCTTCCACTGTAACACACAGGTTTGTTTTATCATATGTCAAATGAAATTTCATTTCTCAATTGCCTTTTATAAAATTGTAAAACAAAGGACCTGGCCATGTTGATTAGAACAAGAGACCAATTAAACTGCTTTGAACTGACACATTTGGATGATATTTTCTTATTATTCAAAAGAACCAATCTGATATTGACATTAACGACATTGACCAATCAGATGCTGTCTATTTCAATTTGAAAAGGATTCACATCCATTTGACATACACAATAAGATGTTAAACAAGCTGTGAATTATTACAATAGATCCCCTTAATGAAAATGATACTCAGTAGATGATTTTGACTGTGATCCATAAATATGAAAATTGTAGAGTTGTTCACTCCAGTCCACATACAAACAAAATGGTTAAAAAGAAAATAAAAGACTCAATAAAACACCAAAGATTCCAAGCTTCAACCAATAATTTCAAAAGTTCATTTTGTAAGTTCAGCACAAGCATTGAAATGTTCCTTGCCATATATTTAGAAGTTTGCCGTTTTCTCTGAAAACACAATTACGATAAATATGTTCAATATGTTCATATATTCTACAATAATATGTAAATCTCATATTTGATAATTTTTACATTTACATCATCCTCAACAATACCTCTCTTATTATGTAACAACAATTATGCCATACATATACATAAATATATATCTTATAAACTGTTTTAATCTGTTTACATACAATAGACGACCACAGGAGCCTATACCGGTCAAACAGGCCAAACTTTCCCCCTGCCCAAACTTTCCCCCGGTTTGTCCTAGGCCTAGGAATTGATATTTTCTCACCTATGATCTACAAGGGTACAAACTAGCTAGGTTACTTCTTCCCCACCCTTTGTATTATTTGCAAGGGGGGAGATGCTGGCCTAGCTAGGCTGTCCGGTAATTGTCTTTTGTCACGGAACAAAGGCCCGGTAACTTTTAATGTCATAACTGTTTGGACTGGGTTATTATTTACTTTATATTCCAGCCCTTCAGCTGGTCATTACAAGAAATAGTCCCTCTGGAATAATAGTGTGATGTCACTGAAGTTTCATCTGAGAAATTAAAGCCACTGAAAAGTTGACAACGTTAAAAGAGATTAAAAGTTGGTATCATAAACTATAGCAGCCATATAGGTTTTATAATATTAGATTACTTTCTCTAGTGTCAAATTTCATTACAGTAAAACTTAATGTAAATATAATCAATAAAGATATAAGATATTATTCAATAACATATTATCCAATTGAGTGTTATTATTCCACAAAATTGTATCCGTTATCGCCTGTATAGCTGTCAGATAGTTATGACCGGTATCTTTTGCTGATATATTTTCAGTGTTTTCTTAATTTCTCCATTTATATTGACCAAAGTACACTTTCAGATTGGCTAACTTCCGTGCTTGTTTCATAGAGTGCTTATATCATCATTTCATTTCCATCCTACTTAATCACTGACAACTTCTACCCAGGTGATATATATCATACAATATCCTTACATACCAGTCACAAGCTCCTGTGTTGAATTCTAAATCTGTAATCGACAGTACACTAAAATATACATAATTTATCAAAATATAACTTTCACTAATATCTAACTTCTAAAAATATGTTTCCCTGATAGTAATAGTTATATATCTGCAATTTAATACTACAATAATAATTTGATTTGACAACTAAGTGGTTACAGGTCTTTCTTTTTTCAAACTATCATTGTCCATAAAGTGTCTGTTTTCCAAACAACCCATACAGCGTCAAGTAATTATGATAAAATTACAGAGATAGCTAATTTCATTCAATTCCATTCATTATCTTACAACAATAAATAAGCAATAAAAAATATTGAATGAAATTATCAGATTAAAAACCAATTTGATCAGAACTGACATAAGAGAAACATAAAAGCCCAAATAGAATACATGTACAAGCATCAAACTAAAAGCTATTCCTTTGTTCTCAGTGATAATGTTATACAATTGATTCTTAGCTTGATATGAGGAGGAAAATGCTTTCAAAATGCCAAGTAATAAATAACATCTACACACAATAATCAAATGCAATAAGTAATGAAAATGCTTCGCACTGAACGATCGACTCACATCTCTTTAGATGACAGTCAATAATAGATCATAACGTGGCACCAGTTTTAATACAGCAGGACCCAGGATGTTCAGCTAAGTGCTAAGACACTCACAAATTGCATTGCCTATCTTAAAAGGAGGGTTCTATCAGGGTATTTTTGTTGAAACGAAATTCGAGAGAATATTCCTGTTTACACATGTATGTTATTAATACATGATTAAAACATAGTCAAATTGAAAGATAGTAATGAAGGTAATATATGATGACTTTATATTTCACAACTTGATAAACGCAAGCGTACATTTGTTGAATATTAAAACAATGAGAACTGAAGCCATTCATCGGCGCAGCGAGTGGGGAAACCTTCGTTACAGCATAACAGCAAAGTATTTATTAGTTTTATGACATGTTATGTGTTCCTCTGTGAAAACTCTATCAGTGTATGTCTTAAGTTATTAAAAAGTTGCAAAATAAGGTACAATATAGCATGATTTAATTTCATGTAATGCAAAAAAATCCAATATGGCGACAGAACCATCCCTTTAACACAAGGAGAGATTTGAAATCTCTTCTCTTGTTGATAAAGACATTTTCTGCTGACCAGCAGGTTACAGATCTGTTATTGGAACCAAAAGACTTGAATCTTCAAGACGTAAAGCAAACTAAGATTCCAAAGCCCTGTTTCACTCATCTAAATCCTACAATCAATCTTAACCAAGGTCATAAGGTGGTCTTACAAATGATCTTAGAAGATCAGTAGTGGAATGGTCGAGATTTTTAAGCTCTCTTATGATGCTGAGATACTTGTAATGAAAGGTGCTTACACGTATCATAGCTCTAAGATCAGGGTTCGAAATAAGCACTGGACCAGTAGCCCATGGCTAGTGAAAAAGAAATTAGGCTAGTAGAGTGTAAAAACTGGTAGTCCGAAGGAGTAGTTAAAAAATTAAGGTGAAATGATCATGGAGATATATTTAGCTTGCTGGAATAAGTCTGGACTAGTATTTTTAGAAATGCACTAGTTCGAGTGGCTTCTGTATTGAAAAGGTTAATTTCGACCTCTGAAGATACTTGTAAAGCAGTTCTAATCAAAGGTACCTACACGTATCATAGCGCTAAGATACTTGTAAAGCAGAACTTATTAAAGGTACTTCACGTATCATAGCGCTAAGATACTTGTAAAGTAGAACTAATGAAAGGTACCTACACATATCATAGCGCTAAGACAATTGCCATGGTATAAAGATTAAGGCAACCTTAGTGGGATGTTTTTACATTGCACAAAGGTCACCGAAGCGGCTTGTTGTAACTTTAGGGATATATACAAAGAGACCCACACCATTATCATTAATTTTGGTTAATATAACTTACTTTTACAAATTGAGCATTACAAGCTAAACATTTACAAATAAACCGATTCATGTCAATGTAGGAAATAAGGCCCATCTTAAGGTCTGTAACCTGGCAACTTTTTAATTTTTTTATTTCCCATTCTTGAATTGACAAAATAACAAAATCAAAACTAGGTACTTTTCAAGGTTGTTTTCTTCACTTGTAAACAATTTATTTATCTTTTTACGGATCATTTACACACACTACAACAAATAGTAGATCTGTAACATTTTCTGTGACACTTTGTTGCACAAAACAATATGGTAGCCTTAGCAATAACCTCTTAACATTGCACTAAGATTATTCCAGTGATGATAGTTTAGAAAATACTTTTTTGAAAAACTAAAGGGTCTTTGTACAAAGATATTTAACACTGAGATCCCTCCAGTACCATCATTCAACATCAAGTTTACCTTGGTGATCTAAAATACCCTTTATCATCAATTATGTTATTTACACATCATTTTTTACAATAAGTATAATTTGTAAAATTATTGTAGGTGGGCTTAACAAATAAATAAATTTAAATGATCGGTTGGCATTGCTACAAGTATCGAAGGACAATCTTTGTGATCTTCGTGTAAAATTCAGAATCAGTGAACAGGATTATTGATTTATTTAATAATTCATATATACAAGATAAAACTTATTTTAGAAGAAGAAATACCAAATTAAATAATGAATTGAAAATTAAATACAACTTGTCAGAGCAACATTTGTAAAAGAGGAAAGATCTTTCCCAGAAAGTTGATGTAAAAGTAAAGGAATAATCCACAAATAGATACGTAGATATTAATAAATAATTAAACACTATTTCAGGGTTTTCAAACATGAGTCCCTTTGACAAATACCAGTTTGTCTCAGTGATATAAGGCATTATTTAAATAACTTGAAATCAACCATATGATTCTGAGAGTTCAATAAATAACTTTTTTTGGGGTTGGGAAAATAATTTCAAAATGTTTTCAAATGCCATTTTGTTTTAAAATCGATAACATGATAAATATTTTCTGTGATAAACAAAGGTGTGTTAATTCATTTATACATAAAGCCTACACTATTTCAAGATTTACGACTTGACCAAATTATCATATGAATATAGCCTACCAATCAGAGATCTTTGAAATGGACAATCATTTGGAAGGAGTAACATCAGCAATATACATACTATTTCACAACCAAACTATTATCTAACATTTTCTAACAACAAATTTACAAAAACCTTTACAATAATTCCTCTTAGATCATATTTGATAAAGATTTTGTTCACATGTTTCCAAACATCTCGACTAATCATTTCAATGTGGTCATAAGCCTTTACCAGCATTATAATGAAGATGATTTTTAATATTCTTAAACATATTTATAATAAATAATAATATAAATTTCCAATTTTGATAGGATATTAAAGGGGCTGTAGCACATTTTTTGCAAATTCTATTTTTTCAAATTTCCCATTTATAATGGTAGATTATGTCATTTGTATTTACTTTAGAAGGTAAAACATCTTATTAAGCAAACCAATTATCCGTAGTAGTAATAATGGTGTTGCGTATAAAGCAAAAATTACATGGCATCCATTTTAATGTGAACACATTTTATAATTTCGAATTACAAAAACGATTCCCATGAGTTTATCGAACCATGTACAGTTATTTTTTAACTTGATTTTCCGAAAGAGAGCAGGGTGTTTTACTTTTGGTGACATTATTTTTCAAATACATTTCAACTCATTTGAGCGAGAAAAAAAACTTGCTACTGCCCCTTTAAAGACAATTTCCATGAAAGATGTAAATTTAATATGTCTAATTCTTTACATGAAACCAATAATACTAAAGCAATTTTTGCTCTGTAAAGTACTGGAATTATTGCTGGCATATAAAAGACGTGCAGTGTTTTTTTAAAAAAAATATAAAAAACTTATTTTTTAGTTTTGCCATCTCAAAAGCCTGACAAACTTCTTATTCCTTTTCTTATCACATGAGCTCTGATCGAAATTGACAAT
Source organism: Gibbula magus (assembly GCA_936450465.1). Lineage (NCBI taxonomy): Eukaryota > Metazoa > Mollusca > Gastropoda > Trochida > Trochidae > Gibbula > Gibbula magus. The sequence continues at coordinate 35,196,665 of OW388294.1, read as the reverse complement.
TATTACGGCTATGAAGATTTCAAGAATAAGGCCCATGGAACTGGCAAGGCACACAGCCTTATAGAATAGTACCAGATCAGCAGGAAAAGGGTTAACCAAGCGGAGTCGAGAGATAAACGTCTGTAGCTGATGTGTAGAGTGAAGTTGACGGCAGGATGTCCCGAGATGTGCTGACGAAGCAAAACTAGAGGAAACAGAAGCAGGTGTCAGGAATCCAACCGGAATATTCCCCTGCAAGAAGAAACAAGTGTTCTTAGTTACATTCAAACAGGTCACACAATGTCACTCTTATCAAAAACCTAGTAGGGATGATAATAAAGTTCACATTTAGCTGTTGAATCGATTAGTGCCAAACCATTCTAAATGGCCAGTTTACAGTAACTACAACTCATCAACAAACATGATTCGTGACTGGGTACTTGCTAATGAAAGGATTTTGTATTTATTTTGTACTTATAGTCAATGTTTAAGAAGAGCTCAAATTACAAACTTTTTAGCTATTTTATTACAATGTGGGATTCCAGGGATTTTCATGAAATACCAGTAATAAATAAATACATGATTATTGTCTAATAGACAGGATTTTCAAGCAGCTAGGAAGCAGATATGATATATATTTATGTTTTGAGTTTTAGTTCAGACACCTACCACTTTACACTATCAACTGCATCCTTTAACACAGTCTCTTAAGATTAAGAATAATGAGCTATTGTTCACTTCTATAAATATCTATCTACCACTTCAACTGCTGGCGTACCCCTCGTCCGCGCTAAGTACAGCATGTTCCTGGGCAAGGGCAG